>JANBXA010000642.1:17330000-17930000 GCA_030556225.1 Cricetiscus sungorus
GTTTCTTCAAATATGTAGAAAGACTATGGTAACCTCCCACCCTTCTGAGGTGATGTGTTCAAAGACACCCAGGGGCCACTTTAAATGACACGTGGCACATTGTACTACCCTCTGGAATGGGAGTCAGCTTCCTCCTTAACCAAGCTTTCCCTGGGTGCTGTAGCCAGGGTTGTTGTGGTTTCTTTACAGTTTCAGGGAGGACATTTGTTCCCACTGTAGATCTCCACGTGGGATTGTTTTCAGATTTATTTTTATTTATGTGTATTTGTGAGTTTATGCCACTTGTGTGTAGGTACCCACAGAGGCCAAAAGAGGGCACTGGATCCCTTGGAGCTGCACTTACACACAATTATGAGAAGGTTAGAGTAGGGTCTGGAAGAGGAGCGCGGGCTCTAACCACCTCTCCTGCCCAGGAATTGTTTGGGTGTGTGTGTTGAGAGGAGCACATACATGGTCTTGTGTATGAAATGCTTATGTGAGTGGGGGTGCACATGCCATGGCATGCATATGGAGGTCAGAGAACACCTCAAGTGTCAGCCCTCACTGTCCACTTAAAGGCAGGGTCTCTAGTCCACCTCTGTGGATGCCTGGCTAGCTGGCATGTGATGTCTGGGCATTCTCCTGTCTCTGCCTCTCATCTTGCCATAGGCATAATGGGATTTTAGATGCATACCACAGGTACTCTATCCACCAGGCTGTCTCCCCAGCTCAGGATGCTTTTTTGTTGTTGTTTTGCTTTTTTCCCCTTTCTTCCTTTCTTCCTTTCTTCCTTCCTTCCTTCTTCCTTCCTTCCTTCCTTCCTTCCTTCCTTCTTTCCTTCCTTTCTTTGTTTATTGACAACTTTTACTTCACCAGAAAAAGGAAGCACTTTGCAGCTTTAGCATACCCAGCTGCCGGCCAGCATCACTCCACTTGTACATGGCAGCCATTTCTCAGTAAAATACATGGTACTTGAGCACAAGCATCGTGATGCTATAAAAGTCAGACATATAAAGCAGATGGCTCCTGAGTGATTAGTGGGCAGGTAACATATAGAGGACATATTATCTGGACTAGGGGATGGTTCATGTTATGGGTAGATTGGGGCAGAAAAGAACAGAATGGCGTATTTCACCATGATTCATAGAACAACATAAGCTAGAAACCTTTAAATGTGTATAAGGAAAACCCATTTCAGTTTGAAATGACATGGCTATAGCCCAAGTGAGTCCACCCTCTTGCCCTCTCCCAACAAGCCTGCTCCTTCTGTAGAGGTAGTGGCTTACTGGACATTGAATGTATTTCTACCCCGTGAATTCATAAATATATATATATATACATATATATGTACACTGTGTATCATTCCTGTGTATTACACTAACATAGATTGCTTTAACATGAGACAATGCTATAATTCTGCCTCTAACTTTCATTTCTTTATCTAATATTTACTCATTAATAATCTGCCATATCAATATATATATAGAAACATACCACTGTTGTTAACAGCCATATAAAACTGTGTGGAGTTTAACCAGTTCTCTCCTGGAAGACATACAGGTGTCTGATTTTTCATTATTGCAGACAAACCTTCAGAGAACAGCCTGCTGCCATATTCTTATAGCTAGCTTGTCAAGTTTATTAATAATTAGACTTCATTTGTTTGAGGATGTGCTTCCTATGTAGACATCCGCACCCACGCCCAGACAGACATAGCTGCACTGTGAGGGTAATTTGTGGGAAGTGTCTTAACTCTTTGATGTCCTCTGCCCACTTCACCTTTATCTATTCAGACATTAAGCACCAAACACCTTTTCTTCATGCTCGCTACTTCCTGCTTCAGGAGAGAGCACACCCAGAGCTAGGAGAAAAGTGCCTAATATTCAGCTCTCTTGTAGCCCATTTGCTGGAGGCTGAATAGTGTTCAAATACCAAAAAGGACCTATGACACAAGCTTGAGGCTCTGCTTTTGGACCCTCAATACCCACATGAAAATGCCAGGTATGGTCATGCATTTCTAATGCTAGCATAGGAAGGCAGAGGTAGGCAGACCCCTAAAGGTAGGGGAGGAGATAGGAGATCCCTAAAGCTTAGGGCAGAGATAAACACACCCCTAAAGCTAAGTGTGGAGAGAGAAGATCCCTAAAGCTTGCTGGCATATAGTCCAGCTAATCAATAAGTACTAGGTTTAGTGAAAGACCCTATTTCAGAAGACAAATAGAAAGCCACCAGAGGGGAACCCTGACATGATCTCTGGCCTCACATCAGATGGATGGAGGGCCGTGAGACTCAGGAAGTAAACAAATCACAAGTCACAAGAAGTCCCTGAAACGTTCACAAAGCCCCTGCCCAAGGCTACATAAGTGTAACCATTGCTGTGAGAGGAGACTCTAACACATCTAGTTTCCTGTAAGTTTTGCAGAAAGCTCCGTGGTAGCAGTGTCCCTGAGAAGTCACCCATGCTGGAATGAAGGGCTTTTCAGTGATCCTGCTACCCCTGAGCCATTCAGACTCTTATAAGTGATCTGTCACCCATACTTCTCTAAGTAAACCAATAAACTCATTGGTTCACCAACTTGGACTTTGGTGAAATTGTTCTGTCAGCAGCGCTCTGTCTGGAGTGAATAGATGTATGTTCATAACTTCGAGAACACTCAGTCATACAGTAGCAACATGTGTGTGTGTACTCACATGCATGCACATGCACGCGCGTGCGCGCGCACGCACACACACACACACACACACACACACACACACGATCACTGAGGAATCACAGAGTGTTTAGGATAGCTATTGTATAAAGTGATATTCTTCCTACCAACATCTCTGTAGTCAGAGAGAGAGAGAGAGAGAGAGAGAGAGAGGTACATTTTTATTTTTACTCATAGCTCTGAAGGTCAGAAGAAAAAATTAGGACCTACAGAGCAAAAATCACAGTGTCAGGGGATACATTCCCGTGGGAAGTACCAAGGGGAGTCTGTTCTTTGTCCGTTTCAGCCTTGGTGTCTTAGGAGAGTCTCTCTTGGTCAGGGTTGCCTAGAGGAATAGTGCCATAGAATGGATGTGTATTGTAAGAGGGAATTTATTAGATCGGCTTATACATTATGGACTAGAGAGTTCAGCTGTGGCCATCTGCACACTGGGAAAGCTGGATAACTGCTCAGTCCATGTAGCTAGATGCCTCTGAAGTGCCAGTCTGACTCAGAGACCTGGAAGATTTCTAGAGAGGCCTGGTCTTCAGTGCACAGTGGAAGGCTAAAGAAGTGGAGCCTGTGTCAGTAGAGGCTGGTTGCAGCAGCAACAGCAGCAATGGTAGATGCACTCACCAGCAAGAAGCCAAGGCGAACTGGCTCACACTGCTTTCTTTCCCCAGACCTCTATATCCAAACCCTACCCCACCCCAGGTAGATGCTGTTGCCTATTCTAAGGGAAGAAGAACTTACCCTACCAGCAAATCATTTTTGGAAGCCTTTTCACAGGTATGCCGAGGTGTCTCTTAGCTGATCCCACATTCCATCAAGTTGTCGATTGAGATTAACTGTCACATCTCTTAGTTTGTGACCTTGTCACTGCTGTTCTCAGTACCAGCCTTCCCTAGTTCCCCATGTTGTTTCTTCACACAGCCTCCTGTTTGTATGTGTCAAATCCTCTTTTCTCTCCCTCTTATAGGGGACACATAGTACCCCTATCCCAGTAGCCTCAATGACATCTGCAAAGACTGTTTTTATTTTTTTTTAATAAAGTAACATTTAGTCTGGGGTCTGGAATATGGTATCTTTGGGGAACGTTATTCTGTGTGGGGCTTTGTGTATCAGTTTCGGATATATATTAAGTTATGATGGGGACATCTTGGTATCCCTCCAAGCCCCTTTGAAGGATGCATGTCCATCCACAGAAAAGCCAGGTATTCTCCTTTTGCACTGAAAAACTGGCCTCAGAGGTGAGGTGTCAAAAGTCAGGGTCAGCCAAATTTTCTGGCTGACATGCTCCTGGAACCAGAGAGTGCTGGCGTGAGCAGTGTGCACACCTCAGCACATGGCCTGTCTACTCTTTAATTAGGGCTGCCTATCTCTGCACCCTCTGTGTACAGGTTAAAAGGAAGTTGAGAAGCTGTCTTTCTTTTTTTCCTCATAGAACAAACTACCCACAAACAATGAGGTAGTTTCAGACTGTCCAGGTGGGCACACGGGTGTCCTACTGTTGTTAAAAAAGCAATGGATGTACTGGACAATAGCAGGGGCAGAAGGCCAGGAGAAGCACATGCCTGTCGGGCAGGATGCGCCGTTAAAGCACAGGATGAGCTTGTGCACACACATGGCTTGACAGTGCTCAGCATCTGCACCTTCTGACTCTCGTCCTCCCCAAGAAAGGCCTGTTACAGCTTTGGAATTGGCCCTGCCCTGGCCACATGAAAGCTAATGTCTTATGCTTCCATTTCGCAATTTCACAGCAGACCCACATGCTCCTAATCTGTGAAGCTCAGCATACTGCATGCATTCTAGGATTTGGTCCAAATGGCTCCAACTACTGCCTGTTTCAGCAGAACTCCCTTTGGCCATGGCTTGTTAATACATTATAGAGACATTAGGACAGTAATTCGGGGGTGTGTACAGACAGGTGCAAAACGCGTTTCCCTGGAGAGCTGTCTAGCCAGATAGGAGTAGTCTGAGGGATGGAGGGAGAGAGATTACTGGCCATGTCAGTTCAGAGGCTGCAGCACACAGGAACCCCTAAACCAGAGGGGGGCATATGTATCTGAGCCCCCATATTTGTGAAGAGCCTTGATTGTAAGGCTGACCTTCAGGGATACTATATCATCTGCGAGAAGCTTGTAGAGAGCCGGAGGACTTGCTCCAAGATGTGGGTCTTGAGAATGACCACATCTGCCTGTCAGAGGGCACTCACCATTGTGCTCACAAGAAATAAGAGCCTTCACCTAGGGCTTGCTGGCATCAAGTGCAGGCTTGTGATCTCAATGAGGTCAGGGCAAGCTCTGCAAGTATTGCTAGTGAGTCCCAAAGAGTAACTGAAGAAGAAGCTGAATCACTCTGTTTCCGGCTCAGGCTGTAGCCATGACTGAACTGTCCACCAGCCAGATCGCATCTCCACACAACCCAGCAGTTACGCATACCATTAAATAAATGTCGGGTGAACACAGTTAAAACTGTTAATCACAGCCCCAAACCTGGCTCAGGTCTCTGATTTCATAGATCATTGCTGGGATTTGCAGCTGTCTGCTCATCACCGTGACAGTCTGTTCATAGCTCCATAAAGAGAAGACAGGCTGCTGGGCTTCTAATTTCTGGAGGAACTGACCTGACGTTGCAGAAGGCTGGAGAGAATGTCTCTGTATCGGGTTATGTTGTCCCCAGCAAAGCTCTTAAGCGAACACGTATGGTTGTCAGGCTTTTGCTTGCTTCTCTGCCACTGTGTGTGATGCTCTGTTCTGCCTTTGTGGAGAGCCTAGCTGACTTTCTACCTCCTTGGTATTTTGAGGTCCTCATAGTGTCCTCTTGTGGCCTTGAAAAATTTGGCAGCACTGACAGCTTGTTTTATATTGGGGCAAGCAAAAGAATGACAAAACTAAAACAGAAATGTTCTTTTTAGAATCTCTGTGTGTGTGTTCATGTGTTATGTATAGTAGATGTGCATATGTGACGTGTGTTATGTATAACATGTATATGAATGTGATGTATAGTGTGTATGTGTATATGATGTGTATATATGATGTGATGTATAGTGTGTATGTATAAATGATGTGTATGAGATATATAGTATGTATGTGTATATGATGTGTGTGTTATATATAATATAATATGATGTGATGTATGTGTAGATGATGGTGTGTGAGATATATAGTGTATATGTGTACATGATGTATTTTTTATATATTGTGTATGTGTATATGATATATGTATGTTATATATAGTATGTATGTGTATATCATGTAGATTATATAGAGTATATCTATATATGATGTATGTGTTATATATACTGTGTATGTATATATGATATGTGTTATGTATAGTGTATATGATGTATGTGTTAGTGTGGGTATTCTCCTGCCACAGAACATGTATGGAGGTTAGAGGTCCTCACTATCCACTTTGTTTGAGACAGTGTATTTTGGTTATAGCTGTGTATGTTAGACTTGTTGGCCTGTAAGCTCCTAGGGATTCTCCTGTTTTTTCCCTCCCATCTCTCTGCAGGAGTACTCAGATTACAGACCCACACTTCAGGTCTGGCTTTTAGGTAGGTTCTGAAGATTTTGAACGCAAATCCCAATGCTGGTGCAGCAAGCGTTTTGCTCACCGAACAATTTCCCCAGCCCCTCTTATTTAGAATTCTTATATTTCATTTTAAAGCTTGTCTGAAAATAACCAGTCTAAGAGGATTTGAGATCATATAGGAAAGACAGCTGTCACGCCATATCCTTTGGCAAGTTTTCTTTCTTCATTGCCAGGATCCTCCTTCCTTAAAACAAAAAGAAGCCTGGCTGACCTGAGTTCCCGGGACAGATGTGACCACCGGTGCCTTCTGTTTGGCCCCATGCTGTGGCCTGGAACCCACTAATCACGCATCGCTATAATTCCTGAAGCGTCTGAGGCTCTAATCAAGCACAGCTCTGGTGCCCTGTCTCCTCTCTAGGCTCTGGGTTCCCCAGTCACCTTCCATACAGTGACAGCTGGGCCATACTTGTGTACACAGTCTCTTGCTTTCTGTCAGAAGTAAAATAATTGTGTGGCATATGGAGCAAGTGTGGTCACGGCCTCAGAAGTCTTCCCTGACAGTCCTCCTCAGATGTCCTTCATGGGTCATTGGGGCAGACCAGAATTTATTTCTGTGTTTCTCAAATGGCAAAGGGCTAGGAGTTCATCCTTCTTACAAATTACTAAATTGGTGTATGGCAGCCTCCTAAATACTGGAAGAAGACACAGGAATCCTGGACAGAGACATTGCAGCTATAGTAATAGCTGGCTAACAGGATTTTCTTGTGCCACTGCCCTTGGCCGTAGTTCCTTGGGGTGAAGGGAAGGTCAGATGATATCTCCATAAGCAGTGGATTTGGTTACAAAAGAGGAGCCCTGTGCTGGCTGGTTTAATGTCAGCTTGACACAAGCTAAAGTCATCTGAGATGGGACCTGAATTAAGAAAATGCCTCCAATAAGACCAGGCTGTAGGGTATTTTCTTAATTGGTGATTGATGTGGGAGGGTACAGCCCATTGTGGGTAATGCTATCCATTGATTGGTGGTCTTGGGTTCTATGAGAAAGCAGACTGAGAAAGCCATGATGAGCAAGCCAGTAAGCAGCACCCTCCATGGCCTCTGCATCAGCTCCTGCTTCCAAGTTCCTGCCTTGACTTCCCTCAGCCATCACCGATTACCTGCAACAGTCCATCACTGTTACCTGCAAGAGTAAGCCAGATAAACCCTTCCCCCTCCAAGTTGCTTTGGTCATGGTGTTTCATCACAGCAATTGTAACCCTAACTAAGACAAGCCCTATGCTTAGGGAGCCCACATATTTTGAGTGACAAACCTGCCTGTCCTTTGTTTCAATGACAGGCATCACCTTTATTATACCACTCAGTTACCACACCTGCTTCTGTCTCAGAAGATGACAATGTCTCCACCTTCCAAGGCTTCTGTTCTCTGCACAGTGTCCTTGAGATGTTAATCCAGAGCAGTGAGCATTTGATGCTTTGCTTATAAGATCAGCAGGAGTACAAGGAATCTGTGGATAATTGGTCCTCAGTGCTGTCCTATCTGAACTTACCCAAACAGTCTTAATACATGCGTACTATTCTCCTTTGCTTCTCTGTTGCTTCGATAAAACACTGCCCTGTAGTAAGATATTCACTCTGTCCAAACTCTGTTGCACTGACCATGCCTGTTGGGGGTGGGGACAGGTGTGGACAGATGTGAACTGGGGGAACTAGGTCTGAGGCAGGGGGGACCTCAGAGAGCTCTCTGGCTTGCTAGACAGAGACAGAGAGCATCCAGAGGCATCCTTGGGACAGGAAACTGCTGCCATTCATCTGTCTCTGTTGTAAGTTATTTCTCCCTGAATAAACATCTATTGAGCCTATCTGTTTTTCTGTTCCTTATTATTATTCTGCAACACTGACCAAAAACAACCAGTGGAGGAAAGTGTTTGGCTTACACTTCTAGGTCATAGCCTGTCATTGAGGGAAGTTGGGCAGGAAGTCACGTGGGGACTGGAACAAAAACCAAAATGAATGCTGCTTACTGGCTCACTCTCTGCCTCGTGCTTAGCTAGGATTCTTACCCAGCCCGGAATCCCCTGCCCACAACGGACTGGGCCATCAATCAAGATGATCCCTTACAGACGTGGCCACAGGCCAGGCTGATCTGAGCAGTCCTTCAGCTGAGACTTCTCAGATGTCTCTAGGCTGGGTGAAGTTGACAGTGAAAGCTAACTAGGATATGTCTTACACCTTCTCTAAGCGTGTCCTGTGTTTAGATCTGGGGGATAAGACTAAAACACATTCTCTGCCCTCAAGGAGTATACTGTCTGATGGATAGAGAGTAAAGCAGTATGGGGTTGGCTATAAGGGAAGGACTCAAAGAGCTGAACACTGGGGGAGGGTCCCCACCTCTGCCTGGAAGGAACGGGCCCTCAATGCTGTGGCCATTACCCTGGTTTGAACATATGAGAGTGTTCACGGTGGGTAGGCAGATAGGGGTGTTCAGGCAAGGGAAAAGTACAGGTGACTTCCAGTTCCAGTTTAGGTACTAGCTGGCCTATGGTGTCATCCCCTGCTGTCATGAAATGGCTACTACATTTTTCTGCCATACAGAGAAACTCCCAGAGCTGCAGCAGTGTGGGACTTCTTTCTCATTAGTAAATGTGTTTTTGTGCCCGATGCCAGACCAGAGCAGAAGCCCTATGCACAGACTCCAACTTAGACAGGGATATAGGTAGGAGGGGCACAGAGACCTTGTTAAGATCTTTTGTGGAGATTGGGAATCAAGGTCCTAGGATGGGGTCACCCAAACAGTGACCCAGTTATAAGATTAAAACAAAGTGCAGGTTCAGAAGGGAGTTGGCCCTCCGCTTAGGAGGGAGGAACACTATGTATGTGCCCTGTATTGAAAGTGAGACTAGAGACAGGATGGTAGCTAAGCTTGGGGCTCTGCTGTTTTGATTGGAGGACATTTCTTGCTTGTCCCTTCCATGAAGGGCTGTTGCTCTCAGGCTCCTGTTGGTTCTGCTTTTAACCTTTCCCTTTAGAGAACAAAGCAACTTTTCTTTCCAACAACAAACAAAAACCTTAATATAATAAAGTAAAGAACTCCTGAAATGGCAAAAGGTGAAGGCTTCTGTAGAGATTGCTGGCCACACCTGAAGGCTGGCTGCATCAGGGTAAGCATTGTGGTGAAAGATGGGGAGATGTGGGCCTAGGGGGATGGCTCAGTCAGTGAAGCATTCCCCAGGCAAGGAGAGTTTGATGTCCAAAGCCTACATAAGAAGCCAGGTTTGGAGGTATACACATGCCATGCCAGTTCCGGTAAATAGAGACAGGCAGATCTCTAGCACTGACAGGCTAGCCAGCCTAGCCTACTTGTCAATCTTTAGGCCAGTTAGAGAACATACTTCAAAAAAGCCTGAGTGTGGTGGTCTAAATGAGAATAGCCCCCATAGGCTCATATATTTACATGCTTGGTCCCTAGTCAGTGGAACTGTTTGGGAAAGGACTGGGAAGTGTGGCCTTGTGAGAGGAGGTGTTTCATTGGGGGTAGACTTTTGCCATGCCATTTCTAATATCTCTCTCTCTCTCTCTCTCTCTCTCTCTCCTTCCCTCCAACTTGTGGATCAAATGTAAGCTCTCAGATGCTGTTCCAGTGCCGTGTTTGCCTGCTGCTGTCATGCTTTCCATCATGGGTCATGGAATCACACTCTGGAACTATAAGCAAGCTCCCAATTAAATATTTTCTTTTTGTAAGTTGCCTTGGTCCCAGTGACTCTTCACAGCAAAGAAAAGAAACTAAGACACTGAGGAATGACATGTGAGATTGTTCTCTGGCCTCCACATGCATTGCCCACAAATGTGCACCAACACAGAGAGAGAGAGAGAGAGAGAGAGAGAGAGAGAGAGAGAGAGAGAGAGAGAGAGAGAGAGAGAGAGAATGAGGAGATATCATAGCAAACTGATAGGTATTGATCATGCACAGTCTTTCAAGCAAATGGTACAAACAGCCACAACAGGTTTGGAAGTTCTAAGCACAGAGAAAGAGTGAGTGAGCCAGGCTTTCTAAGTGTTCATCATGGTCCCCGCTGACGACCCTAGAGATGATTTTATGTCTAATTATCTCTGCTTGTGGGTCACCAAGGCTTGAAATTACTGAGCCCACTGTAGTAGTCAGATGTCTCCAGCTCTCCATTAGGATGGCTTGCATTTCGATATTGCTGTTCATCATTGGAGAAAGTCAGGAGAGGAACTCAAACAGGGCAGGATGCTGGAGGCAGGAGCTGATGCACAGGCCATGGAGGGGTGATACTTCCTGGGCTTGCTTCCCATGACTTGCCCAGCCTACTTTCCTATAGAATGCAGGACCACCAGCCCAGGGATGGCACCATCCACTGATCACTAATTGAGAAAATGCCTTTCAGCTGGATCTCATGGAGGCATTTTCTCAACTGAAGCTCCTTCCCCTGATGACTTTAGTTTGTATCAAGTCAGCACACAAAGCTATCCAGTAGAGTTCTGGGCTGCATGGAATGAGTGTGTAAACAATGTGGGGATGTTAATGCTGCTTGCTTGTCTTCTCCGTGGACAGTCATTCAAAGTAAATCAACTTGGAAGTTCTTCATTTGAGTCCATGTCTGACTGGCTTGTTATCAATTAGTATGGACCTGTAGGCACCTGTAAACAGTCAAGATCAGCACTGTTCTAGCCTGGTGTCTGTGCAAAGATGTGGTGAAGCGCAGGTAAAAAGGCGTATGGGTTTATTCTGTGAGCTTTGGAGCCTGATTTCTCACCCCCCACCCCTATTGTTGGTAACCTCTGCATGTCCCCCTATCTAACACGACTGCGGCCCACAGGTTCTGGTGGCTCTGAGATTTTGGCTGGAGCTTGTGGACAGCTGAACCCTCCAAACACTGCTAAAAACTTCATAGTCTCTGATGTCTGGAAATAGCCCAAGTGACTTGAGGTTTTGCTCACTTGTAAATGTTTGAGTATCGTGTCTACAAATTGCAAATTGAGTAACTCGATCCCGAGGCACAGCTGTTATTTGGAAAGGACCCATCTAGGAGCACAAGCTCCTTGCAAAATGATTGTGCTCCAGTTTTGTCAAGTAGCAGGAAATGATTAAACCGCCAAGCCATATGGCAAATGCCCACTCGAAACAGAGTGCAATGGCACTGTGTAATGAGTCTGCTCTGGGGGAGTGGATGGGGCAGCGTCTGGTCGCTGAGATGTACACAGGAACAGACTTGCCTTTGCACAGCTCAGGTTCCCACAGTCCTGAGTAAGGACTTTTCCACCCATGAAAAATTCACACAAAAAATTAAGTTATAGCAGACTTTTCCCCCTTAGGTGTATTTTTCTTTTTAAATGATATGCACTTGAGTCACTGCATATAAAATGAATTTAACTGAGGCCACAGAAACTTGCAAAATTTTCACATTTTCATTTCTGTTTATGCTACTTAGATCAACATCTTTAGCTATCACTCTCCTAGTCAGATCATATTCAATTGCACATAACAGGAGAAAGTAAGCAAACAATGGTGGCTTAGATTATTTCCCCTGCAGTTGGAAGACACCAAGGAGTAAGCAGCCTCAGGCTAGTGTGGTCCTTAGGTCCCTGGTTTTTTCTTAGTTTGTTCATTGCCCAACTGGAGTTGGCCCTTGTGTCCAATATAGCTGCCATACTCGAGCCATCACATTGCAGGCAACAGCAATGAGGAATAGGAAAGACATGCTTTGTTGGTTTTGCTTTGCTTTGTGACAAGGTCTCACTATATAACTGAAGTCAGCTTGGATCTTTCCATGTGTTCCACACAGCCTCAAACTCATCATCCCACTGCTGTAGCCTCCTGAGTGTTAGGATTATAGGCATGGGCCACCATGCTCCCCAATCACTTTCTGGAAGTGTACTAGCCAGTCATCCAGCCTCCCCCTTCGGCTAAGGGGACAGGGAAAGGTAGTGGCTGCCCAGTTAGAGGCAGGGATTCAGTGAGTAACAGAAAAAGGAACAAGTCTATGGTGCTCTCTTCTCCTTGTCTTCTGTAAGGATAGGAGACACAATCCAGAGTAAGGATGTAGCTCAGTGGTAGACCATTCATTCACCTAGCAAACACATGGTTCTGAGCTCAGTCCCAAGAGACATAGACAGTTTGGGATATTTTGTTTTGTTACATTTTTTGTTTGTTTGTTTTGTTTTGTTTTTCGAGACTATGTAGCTCTGGCTGTCCTGGAACTTGCCATGTAGGCCAGACTGGCCTCAAACTCACTGAGATCTGCCTGTGTCCCAAGTGCTGGGATTAAAGGAGTATGTATGTCACCATGCCTGGTGACACATAGGCAGTTTAAGCAGGGTTTACTTAGCAAATCAGAGCAGATGTTCTAAAGTTGAGATTGGAGTGGGCGCCCCTAAAAGTGCGGATCAGCTCGGCGGGGTCTGCAGTGTGGATTTTATCGGTGTTTATGAATATGGAGTGAGTGGCATATTCATGAAATGAGGTGATTTCCTTTTCTTCCAGATCACGTGGCTCAGAGCTCCCTTTGGAGTATTTATTCCCATGATCTTCTAAGAAACCCATGATAAGAGGGCAAACCATAGTCAAAATGGATAGTATAATAAAGTCCAGGCCCTCTGAGGATGCAGACCCTTCATTAGTGCACGTGTGTGGTCACTGGGTACATGCCCTGGCACCTTAGTTTTAGATATAGCAGGGAGAACCTAACCAAGGCTTCAAGGATGTTTAAGGACAAAAGAGGTCAGGAAACAGCGCTACCAACTGCAGTGTTCCTTGGTTACTTCATGTCCAGTTCCCCATCTACCCGGTGTCACCAGGCGTGCAAGTCTGAATGGTCTATGTGACAGCAGGAAAATGCAGGTTGTGTGCCCAAGGGCTGCCGGGTTTTACATATAGGCAACTGGAGAAGTGATGAGATCTTTTGCAAGCAGAATAAATAAGAATCTGGAGGCAGGTGCAGAAGTGGGCAATTATGTGTTAAACATCATGAAGGGAAACAGAAGAGGGAAGCCTGTAAAGGGGAATGGGAGATAACCAGACTCAAATGAGGGATGGACGCGCTTCTTCTCTTACAAGATGGCTTTCTTTCGTGTTCTTGTCCTCAGTCCATCCTTTTTGCATTCTTTTCCCGCTGGGAGGGTCCTGGAAGGTGGGGCTTTTCAACTTCTCACCTCTTCAACACCCAGTAAGGCAGGTCACCCAATCAGCAATTGCATCCTGCCAGTCCATTCTAAAGAAAGAGGAGCACCCAGCCCTCCTCCCACCCTACCTAGAAGGACAGAAAAGCACGGGCTCTCAAGCCAGGTAGCTCGCCTGCAGCTCCGGGTCCCTCACCTCAGAGTTTGGCTGCGTGCTACGCTGTGGGTAGTGTGACTTTCGCTTTAATGAGTCTTGACAGAGTGCTGTGTCTTCAGACTTCTCAGTTTGTAATTCTTTACTCCAAAAAGAAATGAACCCAAAGAAAGACACCCTAGACAGCATAATTCAAGGTCTCACTCAGGACTTGCAGGAAGCCTGTCTTCCAATTAAGACCAGTCACAACCAGTCTGCAGGGTCTAGTCCAGGAGCTTGTCTGGCCCACTTCATGTCAAGGTGTCCACTGGTAACTCTGCAGCCCCAGAATTAAAATAAAATTAAAATCAACAAGTAAAGAATGTCCCCTTCTCTTCTCTTTAGCCCCCTCGTTTTCTCTCCCCCTTCTCCTCTGTGCTCTTACCACATTTCCTCATCCTAAGAGCCAGAGGGATTAAAACACTCAGGGAAACGGTAGAAAACTATGTTGCCCCTGAAATAAATGGGCAGCATTCTTTAAAGATACCCGTGTGGCCACTGTTCGTCCACAATTGGAATATCTTTGGGGATATTTTTATATTCCCTCATCCCTTCTGTGACCCAGATGGAGACTGGATGAGCCTCCAGAGAATCCCCAAACAGGACTTCCTGTTCTTCCTTTGCCATCTGGATCATCACCTCTACTCTTGCACCCCACACACCCCCCAGGCCGACTGAGACCTCACACCTTATATAAACCTTGAGAATAAGGCCCCTTTGGCTGGCCTGCCACCTCTGTAGATTAGCATAGGAGCCGCTCTGGGAGTACATTCCCCACTATAATGGACATAAGTCTAAGTTTTATTACTCCTCATGATGTAATTCTCTAGAGACATCTAAGGTCACAGAAGAAGAAGAAGATCCCTTCCCTGGAACTTGTTTCATAATACTGGTCTCAAGACATCCCTTCCTAAAAAAAATAAAAAATAAAAAATAACCCTACAGCTATCATTTTTCCAAGAACGGAGGCATCAAAAATGGCTAGGACATAAGCAAAATTATCAGAGTCTAGGACTGCAAAGGTGGATAAGCATGAATCAGTCCTACTTTGGGAGAAAACCTGTGGAGTTGGGGGGGGTGGGCATATATTTTGGTCATGTCGATAGTCCTTCAGTGCAGGGCCGAGAGAAGTCCAAGGAAGCAGAGGCAACCTCCCATCTACCTCTTCCATTCCGGTTTTAACCTTTCAGATGTGTTTCCCATTAGCCCGCCTCCTGACTATAACTACAAGAAATTAGATCCCCAGTTCTCATCAATGGCGTCACCTTCCTCTCTGAATATCCCTTAGAGGACAGAGAAAATGACCACCATTAAAACACTGTTCCTCAGTGAGACTTGTTCTGAAGTCTTTGCTCACCTCTGCTCAGCCTTTCTTCCACCTCCGGAACCACCCCGAATTAACAGAGTGGAGACTACACTGTCTGACTCCAGCACTTCTATGCTCTTATCCAGAAGATCCATGCACTCCCTGGCCAGGAGGAGAAATCCCCTTGGATGCTCCTCACACCCCCACCCAAGCATGCTTCCTGATACTCCCAAGAACCCTCCACCCACAGGACTTTATCTCCATCAGATCCCCCAGACAGGATACAGAGCCGTGTCCCTGTTTCTCCTTGACCAAGGTTAAGGAGATTATAAAGGGGAGGTGTGCTAGGATATATACAGCTCTACCAATTAAACCAGCTATTTGAACTCGACTGGAATGACACCTGTCACTGTTGGAACAAACCCCATAACCTCTCTAGGTAAGAAAAGGATCCAAGATAGGGCTGTCAGGTGGGGGATGACTTCTCCACTGTTCAAGTCAAAGGAGAGAATAACAAAGACAGGACACTTTCAGGGACAAGAAGTCCCCTCTCAAAAACCTGAATGGAGCCTGGGAAGTGAAAGAGCTGAATGGCTCGGGAGTCCCTTTAGTCCTGTATCATAGAAGGACTACAGTTAAACCTCTAAACGACTCTCAGCGTTCCCTCATCTATCAGGAAGATAGGGATTCCCCCATTGCCTTCCTGAACAGACTTGAGGAGGCTACAATAATGTTCACCAACACAGAGACAGGGTCATAGGAAGAGGAGGTCCTCCTAAGAGACAGTCTCTCGCCCAGTCAGCCCCAGACATTCCTAAACTGACTTAGTCCAGCAGAAAGTTACAATCAGGGACAGGGGAACAGGAGAGGAGATGGACAGACCCTAAATGTCATCCCCTATATGGGCCAGGTACCGTGCAGGGGTTAACCCCAGTCCTGAGAGTTCTGTGGAGTCCCTGTAGTCATCTGTATTTTCCATGGGGCTTAGTGAGGCTTGGAAAAGTGAACTAGGCTGTTTACCAAAATGTAGGCACTAACCTTTCCCTTCCAGGTATGATGAAGAATTGGCCTCAATATGTGCAGCATCTTTAGCACAGTGTGGAGCCTATTGCTCAATAAACCCAGGAGCTGTTACTCAGCTCCCCTTACAGCGGCAGCTGAAATCACGAAGTGTGGCAATGCAAGGGACCTGCTTCCATTCCTCATGCTCCTTCACATCTTTGGAAAGTTCTCAAAACTGAAGCTGCCTGCTTCCCTGGGAGTCTCATAATTAGGACGAGTGCTTAATTGGCATGTTTGCTTCCTCCAAGGGGAGGTTGGCACAGGATCGTCACAGCGACATGGAAAGCCTGTGTTGTTTTTGTTCTTAGCGGCACTGAGTGTCCATAGCAACAACGGGCAGAGCCAACAAAGTTAAGAAGAAAAAGTGGCTTAGTTCTCATGAAGGTTGTTTGCCCTGGAGAGGTTGACACATCCACACAGATAAAAATAATCACCCTGGGGTCCTGAAAACTGTGGTTGCCAGCCTTTCCCCACCCCCAAATACAAACTATGTCTCTTGTTTTCTTTAAGATGAGGAGCCTGGTCAAGGGGTCGGTGTAATGAAAGACATGGAATATTCTCGCTGAATCCATTTCCATTCTGCCCGAAGCCATCTGCTTTATGTCTATAATAAACAGGATGTTTGCAGCCCCATTCCAGAGTTGGCTGACAAAGGCACTCACTGCACAGAAAGGGAAGTTGACAGCCTCCCAAGCCATGAGCATTAACACATTACATCCAAGGTGATGGCTTTTAACCTGCCTGGCTCACTTTCCTTTCTGCGTCTCAGTGAGGACCTTAGACAAATGGTCACAGGATGTGTGCTGGGTTAGAACTGAGTATGGGTGGTTGGGGGTAGTGGCCAACTTTGAATTAACCTGGCAAGTGAGAACAGATATGTATAGCAGCAAAGGGTGTCTTCCTAGCTATGGGGACCACTTGACCCTCACCAAGACCAGGACAAGGTGGGGTCCCCCCCTGAAGGACCTTTCTGGAACACATGCAACTAAAATCTGGATGGCTCACTCCTGGTTTAAAATTTTGCAGAGGTTTCTCCTTGCCAATAGGTTAAAATCTATACTTCCCATGGCTCTGAGCCTACACCCTCATAGCAGCTTACAACTACTTGGGCGCCATGCTGATACCATGTTTCTTCCTGCCTTCTGTTGCCCTATGGTTTCTATAATAGTATGTTCTGCCTCACCCAGGCTACATCCTGTCCCCCTCTACCCTGACTGGGAGATCTTGGACAAGCTGCCCCTAGACAATGAATGGGTTATGTCTTACGACTTGTGAGATAAATCGCCACAAACAGTAATTATGGAAGCCCAAAGTGTGCTACGAAAGCAGTAGCAGGCCTGAGACACCCATGTCCCCTCTGAAGGCCCAGAGGGCCAGATTTCCTTGCCTTACCTTGCAATCTGGAGGCCACTTAAATTGTTCGAGGCGGGCCCCTTGCTAAAGAATCGCTTCTCTCTTGACCACTGTTCATCCATATATCATCTCTGTCCTCCAACCAGGCCTGCCTCGATAGAACTGGATAATTAAGACAACCACCTTGTTTCATGGCTGTGATAGCTTGGATGAAAATGGCCTCCATAGGCTCATAGAGAGTGGCCTTGTTTGAAGGATTAGGGCATGTGGCCTTGTTGGAGTAGGTGTGGCCTTATTGGAGGGAATGTGTCACTGGGGATGGGCTTTCAGGTCTCAGACGCTCAAACCAGGCCCAGTGGCTCACTCTCTTCCTGCTGCCTGCCAACCTGCATGTGAACTCCCAGCTGCCTCTCCAGCATCACGTCTGCCTGCATGCTGTTGGGCTTCCCACCATGACAATAATGGACTCTGAACTGTTCGCCATCCCCGATTCAATGTTTTCCTTTGTAAGAGACACCGTGGTCATGGTGTCTCTCTTCACTGCCATAGAAACCCCGACTAAGACAGTGGCCTTACGTTCTGTAAAGTCCCATACCGGGTAAGGCCACCTAAGTCCAGTTCCCAAGAATTAGGAAGCGGGCATCAAGGAACTGGTATTCTGCCTCTGTGGTGAGCTGTTAAGCTATAACTCTTCCCCTAATGATGTTGAGTTGTTCCTCCCGTCAAAGATCTGTGAGGACAGACTATATCTTCTTTGCCTTCTGTTGTACCTAATGCCCAGAGGTTCAGACAGTTGGTGCTAAATATAGTTATCTGGTGGGTGCATGGAAGAGGGGCGGTGCCAGAGGCCCAACTGTGGTACGAAAACCGGATAGTGTCTAAAACTTACACTCCTTCAGAATGTCAGGGCAGCGCTGAGGGAGAGTGATCTGGAACAAACTGGCTGGACTCTGGGGCTGCCGGGCAGAATGACCACCATCACTCTTCACTTCTTCAAAGCAAAGGAGTGAGTCTGGGGTTAGCATGTTGGGGCAGCAGTATCCCTCTTGACAGATACTTGTGTTGAAAATGGCACAGCAGGCTGGATTTGTTTGATTACAGTGTAAACTGGATGGATGAGACTGTTGCCTGTCGGGGTGGGAGGTCTTCACTAAGCTCTAGGTTAGTAGTTCTCAACCTGTGGGTCACCACAACCCCTTTGGAGGTTGAATGGCCTTTTCACAGGGGTCACCTAAGACCATCAGAAAACACAGATATTTACATTACGATTCATAAAGGTAGCAAAGTTACAGTTATGAAGTAGCAACGAAAATAAATTTTGTGGTTGGGAGCCAGCACAGCATGAGGAACGCTTTAGTAGTGTCTCATCATTGGGAAGGTTCAGAATTGCTGCTCTAGGTCTTCTAGTTCTGTTTCTGTCTGCAGAAGGCCCGGTCCAATAGCATTTTTGCAAAAGGATAAAATCAAACAACAAAGAATTAACCATGTAACAAAATGAGGGCAATGGCCCTCACTGACATTTACAGGCATTTCCTTAGTCCCGGTGATGTGCTGGGTACAGGACAAAGGTAAGAAAGAGGGTGGAGAACACTAGGGCTCACCTTCCACTGTGCAAGAACCATGGGAGAAAAGGCAGCCATGTATCCATGACTCTGTGGCTGATAAACAGGTGAAAAGCCTGCAGGTGCACATTTGCTGGGAGGAGGAGGGGTAAATATTCCACGCGCACCTTTAAGAGGGACCCACAACATGCTGGGGTAAGGAGAGCATTTCAGGGGCCTTAACCTCGTTACAGAAGCAACGGGTTCTAACTGACAGGCAGATGAATCACTCTCTGGTTAACTATAAGGTGGGAGGCCATAGCAGGCAGCTTCGGAATCCACTCTGTCCCCAGTTAATGATGAATGCCAGGAAGGAACCCTCAAGGTGTGAAGTCCTCCAGCAGCAATTATTGCTCACTCTGAAGCCTCCGCCGAGTGCTTATTGATGAGCAGTCTTTCCCTATCGGAGAAAACACCTACGCTTCCTCACCCTACTAGACATCATTACAAGTGAGGGCAGGTGGATCTTCTGTCATGAGCTGGCTCTCAAACCGAAGGCAGCTGCGTGTTCTCGCTCGACCCCTGCCTGGAGTGAGTCCTTCCCACCTGATGTTTATCTTTTCTCTGGGTTTGCTTGGGAGAAAGCTTGACTGAAGCCTGGAGGCACAAACAAAAGGTACGGTGCACGTTCACCTTGTCCTTGAGCCAGCTGGGGCAGCCAGGGTCAGCTGCAGATGGCCGCGTGTCAGCTGTGTCCTCCAACCCAAGATGGGGCAGAGCAGTCACTATTGAAGCAATTATGCCCCTGGCAAGGAAAGAGAAGAGGAAGAGAGTCCCTTTGTAAAAAGCAATTGTTCTTCTCAGTGTGACACTGTTCTGCCATGGAAGCCACCTTTCAAACAACAGCTCTAATTTACCTTTGAAGCAACAAACCAAACCCCCTGGTTACCTGAGATGTTGTGGTTACATTTTGGTGGTTCTAAATATTTATATTTTGTCAAAATGAAGTAAGATATTGAAAGGCTTCAAGATAGCTATGGAAAAAAGATAAACGAACAAACAAAAAAAAGGAAACAAAAAACCAGCCATCCTTTCCAGACACCCTCCCCAGGGAAAAAACCTGTAGCCAGCCAGCATTCTTTGCACACAGTAGGGGGTGTTTCTCTTGCTTAAAAGAAGCTTGGAGAGCCCAGCTGTGCTACATCTGGGCTGTGACACCTGCAACCTCACAGGTAGCTCAGGATACATACAGCCAGAACAACTTCCCTACATTGCAGACCACACTTGGCCTTCTCGTGGCCAGAGGCAGGCCCCTGGCTAGCTGCCAGAGCTCTCTTCAGCATCCACCAAGCCCTATTGCAGGCCACATTGCTTGGACTTGAGATCCACAGATCCACAGATGAACACAGATGAAAAGGCTGTTCCCCTTCGCATGGGGTGAACCATCCAGGAAGCAGGAAGCACACTGAGCTTTTTTTTTTTTTTTTCCTCTTTAGTAATGTGGTGTGTGACTTAAGCTCCAGGCATCTTAGCTATCTGCTTGCCCTCTGGGCATCTGGGCAGCTGTTCCCCAGCCCTGTCTCAGCCCTGTGGATTAACTCAGCCCATTCCAACCCCCCTTCCTTGCTGGTTCCTACTGGAAAGGTGGTGGGACAAAATTCATACATATCCAGCTCCTGCCAAGGCTAGAACAGCTGTGGGACCTGGCTCTGACCAAAGACACAGAAGCAAACATGTACAAGGATTTTTGCTTTTTTAATGCTTTCGTTCTGAAGGTTCAGGTTGCATCCACCTGAGGTCATGACAGTAGCTGCAGCAGCAATCTTGTGATCTTGAGGAAAAGCCAGAACTGCAGCTAGTCCGTGAGCCATTTGTTCAGCGCCATCACCCAGATACATACCTTCGTCTAGGCCTTCTGTCCTGAGAGAAACAAACAGCCCTCCATTTGTTCCAGCCTCCAGGGTTAGCCCTCTGTGACTGGGACCCCAATGCACCTCTAGCTCTGTAGTAGGCTGTCAATCAGCAGGGAGGAAAGCCCTGGATGCTGAATGTTAACAGGTGTGCTGGGACCCGTTCTGATTGGAGGAAACTGCAATAGCTTTAATCTGGAAACTTTAAAGGAAGGCGTTGTAGGGATCTTACAAAGAACCCAGCGATGTCAAGTTCACTGTTGCCAAGCTTTAAAGATGTGGCAGGTAGGCAGTGCTTGGATCGAGCCTGGAAATGTGGACAGGAGGGCCAATTTATATACGGGCCTCAGGTCCTGTTGACTAAGAACCAAGAACTGCATTAAGTGTGGCCATGGTAGGAGCAAGAAAGGAGTGAATGTCTGCCTGCCGTGGGCAGGCCATGGTCAGTTACTATTACTGCAGAGTAGATTGCCCCCAAAGTGTAGCAGCTTCCAACAACACTAGATGAATTTATTATTTATTATCGTGGCTTATGGCCCCACAGTGTCAATGTGTCAGGCGTCTAGATACAGTTTGATCACATCTTCTGACTGAGTTTGGGTTTCTATTGCTGAGATGAAACACCAGGGGCCAAAGCAGCTTGGGAAAAGAAAGGATTTATTTGGCTCTACTTCCATATTGCCCTTCATCCCTGAAGGAAGTCGAGACACGCACTCAAACGGGGCAGGAACCGGAGGGAGGAGCTGATGCAAAGGCCATGCCGGGAGGGTAGAAGGGTTGCTGCTTACCAGCTTGCTCCTCATGGCTTTCTCAGACTGCTTTCTTAATCACTAATTAAGAAAATGCCCCACAGGTCTGCCTATAACTTGATCTCATTGACGTATTTTTTTTTTTTTTTTAAATTGAGGCTCTCTCTTCTAGCTTGTGTCAAGTTGACATAAAACTAACTGGTACACAATTTGTTTTTGAGGTGTTCACAGGGCTATAGTCTCACCTTGACTATGGAAAGGTCCACCTCACACAAAGAGAGCTGTTACTGACACGGTTTCTTGTGGTCTTTAGTGACCATAGCTCTCCCTCCGTCCCTGGCGAGTTGAGCCCTTCCATGGGCAGCTCACCACATGCAGCTGACTTCATCAGCGAGCAAACAGAGTAGGAGAAATGAACAAGAGGCCTTTTGTAACCTTGTCTCAGCGGGAAGCAAGATACTAGCTCCAGCCCACGCTCAAGAGGAAAGGATTGCAAGCAAATACCAGATCACAAAGATCATTGGAACCCTCTAAAAGCAGCCTGCCACAGATGTGGGCCATCTTCATACTCTCCTCCTGTGGTTGAGGAAGGGAGGAGACTGAGGCTCAGAGAGGAGCTGTGAGGCCTACCTTGAGTGACTTCACTACTATCACCAGGGTAGCATAGGCAAGAGTCAAGAGTGCCACCAGCAGCCAGCCCACTGCCAGGATCACCCCCGCCCCCATTAACCACACCTCAGTGTCAGAAGTCACAGGGTAGGGAAGCTAGAGACTGGACTGGGCCTGTCAGAGACTTTAGGTCCCAGATAAGGTGCACTGGGTCAGAAATCATAATGTTATGTTTGCATGTCTTTGTCTACAACCTCCTTGCAAACATTTACATGTACGGGTGTGTGTATATGTGCGGCAAGGGATTGGGGGGGGAGAATGGATGTTCAAATGTGTGGCAAAATGATAATGTTTGGGAAACATGGCTAAAGAATACATCATAATTGTTTACACCAAAGTTTTTTTTTTTTTTTTACAACTATTTTATAAGTCTAACATTATTCCAAAAGGCCAAAGGTTTCGAAAGTGCCACCCTGGAATCTATCACAGATGACATTGTGGGAATCATGCAGCTCCCTTTTGGACCCCAAGGTGATGCAAGAGAGCCTAGAGAGGCAGTCAGGGAGAGCAAATACGGAGTCTGAGTTTGGGCTGCCTAGATTCCAGGCCTGGCTCAGCAGCTCCTGAGGACTCTGAGCCACACAGAATTCATTTGAGACTGACACAGGAGTTTGGAGAAAGGTTATGTCACAATATGGTTTGTAACACTGGACCCAGTACAGGGACTATGGTGAGCTCTCCATAAATGTTACTGTTATTGCCTCCTTGTATATCTTGCAGTGATAGGTAATGGCTGTGAGTGATTTAGATGCTGATCTAGACCATTGTCTCCACGCTAACTTCCTAACTGAGTTTTTGTCACTGTAAAGGCAGGGTGGCCGCTGCTGCAGTGAGTGTGGATGTGTGTGACAGCATGAAGAACCGGATCCCTGTGGTGCTTCTGGCCTGTGGTTCCTTCAACCCCATCACGAATATGCACCTGCGATTGTTTGAGGTGGCCAGAGACCACCTGCACCAAACAGGTTAGTCAGGGACTCAAGTGCTACAGACCCGCCGGGTTGGGGCTTTGTCTGATGGTGTCATTGTCACCGTGAGTAAGACTGCTTGCTTGATTCTTTCTCTACTTAAGTTGTAGGATACATCTCCTCCAACCTGGGCTGAGGGCTCACGTCCCTTAGCTGTGTGGCAAGTGCAAGTCCAGCCCTGGCCATAGAGTTGATATGTCTCAGAGCCCTCCTTCCTTGCCCACCTAACATTGTCCATGAATATTGGGAAAACACAGGGAAGGGCAATTTAGGGAGGCTGTGTCCCACCCAGGGCCTCTTGGACGCTCCTCATGTTTACCCACACAGCAGAGAATATATAGATGTGCCTTTGAAAGGTCCTGTTTCCTGCAGCAAGTAAACCAGTGTTCAATAACGGGAATTTGATGTTCTCTTTCTGAAGAACAGGTTTTGGTTTATTAAAAATATTTTTATATAATTTTTATTTAAATTTGTTTTTAAATTTAAGCTTGTTTTACATATCAGTCCCAGTTCCTGCACCCTCCTGTCCTTCCCTGTTCCACCCACCAACCCCCATTTCATCCCCTTTCTGCCCCCCAGGGAGGGTGAGGCCTTCCATGGGGAGTTGAAGAATAGGTTTTTCCCTATAACAAACTGTTTTATGTATTCATAAATATATTTTATGTCTGCTTTATGCTTTCATAAATGTGTTTTGTATTACTGTGTTGCCCAAAGATTTTGCCTTTAAAAGGCATTTTTACACCAGAATCAATTCCTATTTATTTTTAATATAGAAAAAAGTATTTGAATAACATGTCAGTCATTTCTTCACAGAAATCATATACAAATGCTGGCTTTTTTTATACAAAATAACTTTGTTTACAAAACATACTTTTATTACCAAACAAATGATCATGTATGTCTATTCATACAAATAAATGGTTTTACAAAGGAATTTTCTGAAACACAAATAATGCAGTTAAAATTGCTCATTGGACATGAGTAGGCAGTATACCAAAGAACTGTAAATGGCCAGTAAACCTGGGGATAGATACTCCAGGTCACTAGGGAACAATGAAAACGCAAGTAGAAACATGGGAAATGAAACATGGTCAGGTTGTATGTATCATGAGGGCAGTAACTGTGGCTACTGCAGTACCGGAGCTGCCACCACCTGCCACTGGGCTGGTAGCTGCTCCTCAGTGAACACCATTTGTAGGAGTCGGTAGTCTTAGCCTATGAGATTGGCAAAGGTTAAAGGCTAAAGACTGACAGAGCCCAGCATTAGCAGCATAGGGAGGAAATAGACCCTCGAATTCTGGTAGTGATCCAGTCAGCTGTGAAAACAGCTTTGATGGGTAGTTTGGTATTCTGTGACCAAAATGTATAGACCCAGCATTCATAATCATAAATCAGTCATTGAAACTGAACCAGAACCAGCAAAGACTGAAGCAGAATTAACAGAGATGATGATAATCGATAGCTATGTGCCATATGTTCCGTGTTTAAATAAAAGCATAGAAAGCATTAAAAAGGACCCAAATCAAACTCCTAGAGATGAGGAGAATGTGTGGGGTAAAAACACACCTGTTAATGTTAGTAACACATCAAACATTACAGAAGGACAAAGGAGCAGACAGATAAAGCAGAAGAAATCAGCCAAAAGACAATGCAGAGAGAAAAAAAAAAAAAAAAGAAAGAAAGAAAACAGTTTTAAAGCAGGGTAACCATGATCTGTGTGATATCTTCAAGCACCATTGTACACCTGTCACTGGAATCTCAAAATGAAAAACCAAAAAGAAGTCAAGGCTGAAATGTGTCCAGATTTGATGGAAATAGCCCACAGGTCCAAGGAGCCCAGCAAAGCAGAGCTTAACAGACAGGAAGGAAACCACGCAAGGGATGTGACCATCATATTTCTCAAACCAGAAGGAAGACAAAAATCTTAATAACAACCATGAAAATAAGGATGATAGCAGATGCCTTGTTATGGAATTCACTGGGAGAATTCAGTAAAATGACTTCCTTAAAGAACAGAAAGAAAGCCCCACCAGTCAGAGCTCTGTAGCCAACTCTATATCCAACAGAAATACCTTTGGAAAGGAAAACCAAAGTCAGGATATTAGCACAGACACAGAAGCAGAGAGGTCTCACCACCAGCCAAGCTGTACTTCAAAAGTCATGCTCCTAATGCCCCTGGGCAGGGGATTGACGGCTAGGAATGGGAGTTCACCTGAGGAACTGCAAAGAGTTAGAAACAGTGACTACATGAGACATCATGCAGAAAGATGGGTAAGATAGCTTTTTAACACTTAAGTGTCTTTAAAAGGAGGTTGACAGTTTAAGTGAAAATTCAATACTGTGGGATCTAGCCTGCAGAAGTAACATGAGGACAGCGTTAATGCACTGGTGGGGAGGGGCAAAATGCAAGCCTTCTACCCGTGAGATACTTCAATGTTACTCAAAGTCAGACTCTGATACGTTAAAGATGAGCACTTAACCCCCGCCCCCAACAGATTGTGTGTGTGTGTGTGTGTGTGTGTGTGTGTGTGTGTGTGTGTGTGTGTATGTATGTATGTGTGTGCATGTTCTTCACACGTGTGCATCTGTGGAGATAAGAGGACAACCTCAAGTGGTGTTCCTTAGGTCCTCCAGTCCCCCGCCCACGCCATGTTGTTTGAGACCTGGCTACCCTGGCTGGCTAATAATAATAAGCCCCAGGTTTTTCCCTGTCTTTGCCACTCCAGCACTAGATTATGAGTCCAAGTAAATCCATGTCCAGTTTTTTGTTTATTTGTTTTGTTTTGTTTTACATGGGGTCTGAGGATTAAGCTCAGGTCCTCATGCTTGAAGACAAGCACTTTGTAGATTGAGCCCTAAACCCCAAAAGATCAGAGAAGACAACTATGGTTAATAGGTATACAAAGGAAATAATATTGTACCCAAGTATACTCAGTTAATTCAGAAAATTAAAGAGGAGACAGAATAAGGTGGGACAGACAGAAAACAAGGTGAGGCCTCGAAAGCCAATAATATCAGTAATCACTTTGCCTACAGACTAGTGGCACCTGATAATTTTCAGATTATCACCCAGTAAAATAAGCAAGTCTCAGCTATCTCCAGCCACCCTGCCCTCTTCTCTGCTGATGGGGGGGTTCCAAGACCATCAGTGGATGCCTGAAGCTAAAAATCACATCAAACTTGGTATGCTGCTTTTCTTCTTAAACACCCTTATCTATAGTAAAGTTGAATTTATATGTTAATCAAAGGAAAATATTAACAGTAGTAGCTAATAAAGTGGAATGACTATGTAATAGCACACTGTAATAAAAGTTATTTAAAACACGTGAGCCATTTCTGGAAATTTCCTTTTAATATTTTCAGAGAGTAGTTGACCATGGGCAACTGAAATGGTGGAAAGCAAAATTGCAAATAAGAAAGGACTATGTATAAAAACCACACTTTACGTGTAAAAATATAGATATGGTAAGGGGAAAGGAATTGAAAACTATCCCACATGAACACTATTTAAAGAAAAGCTAGAGATGGTATAATATCAGAGAACAGAAATTTCAGAGAAAAGAATATTACCAGGGATAAGATCATTTTTCCATAATTACAAGCTTAACTCTAGTTCCAAAATACAGAGACCCACAGCCAGACAATATGCAGAGACAGAGAGACAGAGAGACAGAGACAGAGAGAGACAGAGAGACAGAGAGAGAGACAGAGAGACAGAGAGAGAGAGAGAGAGAGAGAGAGAGAGAGAGAGAGAGAGTTGAGATCTTGAGATCTTGAGATCTTGCAATGCTTAGCCCTAAATGGTTGTCTTTATGGAATCCCTTTCCTCAGGTCTCAGGGAAGCCTGCAGAAGAGGAAGTGGGAAAGAGTATAAGAGCCAGAGGGGATGGAGGACCCTTTAAATCTACAGAATAATGTGAGCACGCATGAACTTGCGGAGACTGTGGCAGCATGCACAGGGCCTCCACTGATGTGTACCAGAAAGGGTTCTAGAGCTGAAAGTAGACACGCGTCCCCATTCCTAACCCAGAAGCCACTTGCAAATGAAAATTTAGTTTTCTCCAAGGAAGTCTCACTGGGTAACAAACTACTCTTAAGGGTATGCTGCATGCCCAGCTGTAGTCAGCCAACAGAAAATAAACTCAGCAGTATCTTTGGAGGATCTTTGTCTCTTAATGTTGTATCAGGCTTCTTATTCTCATTTTTAATTGTGTGTGTGTGTGTGAGACAGTTTGAATGAAAATGGACCCTTGGGCTCATAGGGACTGGCACTATTGGGAGGCGTGGCCTTGTTGGAGTAGGTGCGACATTGTTGGAAGAAGTGTGTTCACTGAGGGCAGGCTTTGAGTTCTCAGAAGCTCAAACCAGGCCTAGTGTGTCTCATTCTCTTCCTTCTGATCCAGATGTAGAACTCAAAGTTCCTTCTCCAGCACTATATCTATCTGCGCACAGCCATGCTTCCCACCATGATCATAATGGACTAAAGCTCTGAAACTGTAAGCCAGCCCCAACTAAATATTTTCATTTTTAAGAGTTACTGGAATCATGGTGTCTCTTCACAGCAATAGAAATCCTAAAACTACACACTCACACACACACACACACACACACACACATGCACACATGCACACACATACACACACACACACATACTCACTTTTTACCCTACAGGTCCTTTGCATTTGTATTATTGTATATTTTGTATAGCAGTAGCAATAGATTCTAAATAGAAATTTAAAGTTATACCATTTGCAATTGTATTAAAAGCACTTGGGAGTTCCAAAATGTGTGTGTGTGTGTGTGTGTATGTATGTATGTATATAGTATATAATATATATATATGCAATAAATAAGACATTGATGAAAGAAATTAAAGACCTCCTCATTAAAATGAAGAAAACTTCGTCTAGATGTTGGAAGACTCAAAATGTTAAGAATTTACTTTTGGTTGGCTTTATTAGTAATTTTTATTATTATCTATTCACTGCACATGGTACTGGGTTTCATAAAGTCATTTAAATACAAAGTATAGAATATATTCCACATGTCTCCCATACCCCTCCACCATGTTATTTCTCAGGAAAATCTCCAGATTTTTCCGTAGAGTCATCCTAATTGCAATAGGTTTTTGGTAACAATAAGCCGATTGTAATATTTGTATAGCATTGGGATTGCTGGGAGAGTCACATAATGTAAGGAGCACAGCCCTGGGGTGATTTTAGAGCTCTGTCGAGCTGCAGCGCTGTGATGGTGTCGCGTTGCTGAAGGTAGACAGCAATGGAACCGTGTGACCGTGTATATAGACAACTGATTTTTGTAACATACAAAAGAGAAAATGGTAGAGAAGAGTAGTTTTCCTCCAAAAATGGTACTAAAAAAAAAATGGGTATCATATGCAAAACATATTTAATCCATAGATCATCCATGCACTCTAATTCAAATGGATCATAAGCCACAATATAATAGCACAAATCCGCAGAATATCCCCAGAAGAAAGCACAGGAAACAAACTTGGTGACTTGAGGTAGAGATTTTATAATGAAAAATGATGATCATTTGGAGTTGATCCAAACTGGAAGATGCTCCTGAGAGACACAGTTAAGAGAAAGAAAAGACAAACACAGACTAGAAGATCTGCAGAGTTTAGATTTGATAAAGGACTGGTGTACAGATGTGAAGGAACCGCTTGACCCAGTGATTAAATAAACAAATATTCACTGAATATAAATTCATATATTTATATTAAATTTAATATAAATTACAATTTTAAAATTCACCCCAAAGATAACGTGGATGGCAGATTTTCACAGGAAAAGATGCACGAGGGACATGCAGTTAAGACCATGGTGTGGCTGACAACAGGAGGACAGGAGAGTTCTCAAATCCCATGCTGAGGAATGTAACTGGAGCAATGCCATGCTAAGTGACATTGCATTTTCTTAAAAGTTAAATGTCTACCTACTGTGCACATGCCCAAATCTGTGCTTCAATGCTCCTAGCCGATTGAGCTGTCAAACAAGCCAGCTTGTGAGTACCTAAACAGATGTGACTTTGCCAAATTATATGCAACAATAGAGGTGAATCTCAAAAATGATTATGCTGAGTGTAGTTGGAAGTTTGTTTTCTGTCTATTCCTGGTCCCACTGGACCAGTTTCTCTCCCACCCATTGGTCCCCACAGCCACTTATGAAATAATCACTCAGAGGCTAATATTAAATAAAATTTATTGGCCAATAGCTCAGGCTTCTTTGAGTGAATGAACTCAGCTCCAAAAGAGCCTATTTTATATCCAGTTTCTAATAAATTCTAGAAAATGCAAGTTTTCTACTGTGTAATCTACAGTGACAGCAAATACAATAGAAGCTGAGGGTAGAGGAGTGGCCTAAGGCAAAACATAAATAGAAATTTATGTTCCTGTATTCAGGGGTATTCAGGTGTGTGTGTGTGTGTGTGTGTGTGTGTGTGTGTGTGTGTGTGTGTGTGTGTGTGTGTGTGTGTTGAGGGGGATGGAAACAAATGGATTCCAGGAGCTAACTGGCCAACTGGCCTAACCAAAACCAGTGAGCTAGTTCACTCAGTCTCAAGGCATAAGGCATAGAGTGATAAAGAGACCCCCAAATCCTGCTCTGGTCTTGATGTGCACACCTTCACATTCCTGTGTATGTGCCCCCACACACAAACACACACACACAAACACACCAGACTTTAAAAAGTTGACTCTACAAGGTTGACACGGTCTTATATAAAATTCTGTAAGTTATTTAGGACAAATGACCCAATTTATTTAACAAATAAGTAAAAAGAAAGAGAAATAAGAAACTGTATAATTCAACAGAGACTCAAAAACATGAATGAAATATTGTGTATGCACCTAATTTGAATCCTGATTCAAACAAATCAACTAGAAAATGGTATTCATGAAGAAATTTAAATCCATACGGGTATCAGATGTTATTAAAGAATTATTTTTCTCAAAAAAAGAGTTTTTACTTACATTCAAATAAAATATGCCCTTTATTGTGCAGAAGGAAATGTACACAGTCGTGGTTTGGTGTACCCTACGTACCTTAAGAAGGGACATAGAACACTGTTAGTTATCTTCAGGACATAGACTTCTGCCTGGGTCACACTTTGGTGTGCTATTAGTGTGCATTAATCATCTGTCTGACTGTGAGACCTGCCCACTGAGTAGCTTTCCCACCAACACTGGCTCATACGAAAGGCCTCTGGCTTTGAGGGTACCGTATTGTGGAGTTCTCAGGGTGGGGCTTGTTCTACATGGAACAGGCCACTTCACAGACAGCTCCATCTAAACACAGTCTGGAGACTGCAAGTACTTGCTCTTAGACCTGCAGGCTGTCCTTCCGCCTTGTGGGAAGGCTTTGCCATGGCCCAGTGCTGTTTCAGAGAACTCTGCCTTCCCCAAAGGTCATGGTAACCATCCAATGCATAGATGCTCAGTCCTAATGCTATACCATATATTTATATTAGGTTTGATTTCTGTTTCTTGGTAGTGTTATCTGGGTCAGATGCCACCTCAGATACTGCTTTGCCTTTATTTGCTGTCCTTTGGAAAGCAGCTGTCCATTTTTACAAATACACAATGGACTCTCCTACCTGCCCTGGGAGTGTTGTCTGTATTGCTTTCAGCATCCCACAAACACTCATTTCTTCTGCTCCAGACTAGGCACACACTGCAAGTAGAGTCAGCAAAACCTCACCTGCTGCCAGACAGAAGTGCACAAGAGGATGAAGCCCAAAGATAGGAGACTTAGTGTAGGGCTCAGTTTGGGATAGGGGTTTCGGGGGTTGGGGTGGATAAAACCTAGACACAGGAGAATCACCTTCCTGCACAGGGGAAATGCAGCTGACTGGTGTGGGAGCCCTGTTCGTAGAGTCTGTGTTGCCACCATGAGGTAGTTCTCTGTGAATTTCCCTTCTCCAAACAGTCAGGTATCTGACTTCTACCCACAGCCCCAGACGCCTGCTATCTCCTCCCACGGCCAGACTTGTGCAGCTGACACAGCCTCTCCAGGAACAGGCATTTAAATGGCACATTTTCTCTTCATCCCAAACAGATCGCCCGCCATTAAGGCTGAGTGAAAATCTGGCCCCATAGCTGACTTTTTCTTTTTCATAACAAAAACAGAATCTCTCTTCTGTTGATGTATTCACCGAAAACAACCCACAAAACAATGTTCTGTGTGGTATTGCATACATACAAATGGCATTAAACAGCCTGACACCATTTGTTTACTGCCTTAAAGTTGACACTGTACTCTCCTGCTGTAGCTCTCTCTACCTTTTGCTTTGAATATGTTCCCTTTTCACAGCTAGTCCTTCTCCCAGTTGAAACTGTCCTTCCTTTACCTATTTCCTCATTTTTTTTCTCCTGGACAGAACCTTAAAAACTGACAGAAGGGCTATAATAACTCAAGAGAACTTGCCTGTTGGCCCTGTGATAATGCATATCCCCCGATGATGGACACTGAGTGCAGTGGATGAGTGAAATTAGAAACGTTGAGTCTGTAGTTTTCTTGACCAGTCATCTTCACCAGTGTCCCCTCTCAGAGGGTGAATGCCATCCCCAGCATTCAAGCTCCTTAAGCTGAAGGCTATTGGGGAATATGTTTTAGGCTAGAAGAATGAGAAATGTCTGTGGGTTTCCTGTGCCTTTAATCTTGGGCCCAGCTGGCCTTGCACTGTGTACTCTGGGGTACCACAGAAACTCTCAAAGGCTTCATGGTGGATTTGCATAGTGGATGTCAGTGGTTCTTAAAAGTCTGTTTGGAATTTATATTCTTGTTTTCTGATTGCAAAAGAAATTATTCAGCCAAACACATGGCTAGTCAATAACTTCAGACATACCTACAGCATTCGCTGAATTTGTTAAGAATTCAAGACTGTTCCTCCGAAAATATTGGATGTATTCCCAGTTGTAAGTGGTTGTTTCCCAACATACAGTCACAAACTTACAAATGGAGGCTGAATAAAATTTACATGCTGTTTTCTGTTATTTAGATGGTTTGGTGTTTCTGATCGATGTGTTTGGCCATTGGCCTAGGTTTCAACAAATCCGCTTGTATTTCCTTTTTAGCATCAAATCTTGTCAGCTCAAGTAAGACATGCCTTTAGCAAGGATTTACTGTCTTTAACTACTTACGTATCACCCTTATCACACTTTGGTAGTCCTTGGTGCCCTATGAGACCTCATTTACTCTTGATAACAACCCTATGTTGTTACTGACTTTACGAATGAGGAAGTTTGGGCAAAAGCTCAGAGAGATGTGATGATGTCTTGACTAAGTCACACATTTAGCTGGTAGTAGAGCCCTTCTCCCTTCTTTCCCATAAGCACCATGCCATGCTTCCTCCATTCACTTAACAAACATGTTACTGATGGACTGTGCTGGGTGCTATGCTAGACTGAAGGACACATGGGGGAGAAGTAATCCTCATGGTGGGGACAGACAGAAATCAAACCTCATAGGAGTAAAAACTACCAAAGTGATATATGCCACTATCACTGTGAACAGTGTGACAATTTGGCATACACAGAGAATCCAGGGAGGTCATTTTTAAGGTTATGAGTGACTGAGCTGGAATAGAACCATGATGCATTACTTGGGTTAAAAGTGAGGTTTCTGCTGGGGGAGTTACATGTGTGAAGACTCTAAAGCAGATGACACTGTGGCTCTTAGAGCTATGACAATCAGTTGCACACCTCTCTTTTCGTCTCTGTTGCACACCGAACAGGGGATGATGGGAAGCCGCTTGGAGACGGCTGAAGGAAGCAGTGTTTGTAGCATAGTAGTTGCCATGGCTTGGCTATAAACTACCTCTCATTTGAGAACTTGGTCCCCAACTGGTGATGCTGTTTTGGGACTTTGGGGACTATGGCAATACCCACTTTGAGTGTGGGCCCAAACTTCCATTTCCTGACCTGCCATGATGAGAACAAGCTGCCACACAAACTCCTACTGCAAGAGAGATGCAGGCTGCACCAGCCACTGAGCCTCAAAGCTCAGCATCAAGTGCAGGCTTTCAGCCTCTCTCCATGAAGATCCCTATAGGCTTCAGAAAATGGGACTGCAGCTCGAAAAACCTGGATGGATGAGGAGCACCAGGATAGGTATTGGAAATCAGTGCTTGGAGCAGGGGGAAGAGGCTACCCCACTGTCTTCCAAGCTGAGCATCACAGTCCTGAGAGAGTCCCGCAGACAAGGGAGAATGTTGTATATGCTGTGTGAGACCATGTGAACCAGAGTCTCTCATGTACTCAGGGACAGTGTGGCAAATCCATTGGAGGACATCTCTCAGCAACCCTGGAAGGTGGCTTTACCAGGTGGCTGCTCTGGGGTAATGTCAGAAAGAAGAGGGTAATGGTTGAGCAAGGGGAGGGTTATGCTACCGAGGTGTGGTGGAGTGGGGGTGGCAGTGGTGGGACATCGTGCTGTGGGTCTTGCTGGGAGAACCCCTCGAAGAACTGCTCTTGGGATCCTGGGAAGATCAAAAGTGAAGACAGTGGATGGCGGGCGAGAGGAGGAAGAGGGCAGCTGAGTCCTAGAGAGGCGGAAGCTCTTGGTAACGGGGACTGACGCTGTGGAGATCCAGTACATGAAGGGGTCCCAGGGTCTCCAGATGTTGGCGGGGACTTTTAGAGACAAGAAAGTGGGACTCCAAGGTGGCTCTTCTGCTCAGACCTGGAATAGACCAATGGTGTAGTGGTCATATTAGGGGTGAAGAGAAACATGTCAGATTCTAAGGCCAATATGTGACCATGGTTTTGTGGGTTGGTGGCTGGATTCCCCAAGGACAAGGAGATGTGCTGTGATGGAAGGGGGCGTAGAACTGGGGCAAAGGTAATCGTCTAGGCAGAGGAGCGTGGAACCTTAGAAATGACTGTGGTGTAGGGGGAGAGTTTCCGCAGACAGTACACTAAAAGAGGCAACAGCAGGTCATTGTGAGTCTCCAGATGTGGAACCCCAGGGACAGACATGGGCAGGACAGAGCCTGAGGCAACTAATGCGAGTGGGAAGTGGTCATGTGTCATTCGTGGAGTCCAAAGTGCCAAGTAAGGATGGAGCTTAGGTGAGGGACGAAAGGAGAACCTTTACCAAGTACCCACTGGACGGAATCTGCCATGACACAGGAATCCTCAGTCTTGAGAAAAGATGCCTCGTTCAGCCCTGGATTGCTGCCCACAGAGCTCAGCTGAGGCTTGGTTGCCTCTGAGTATCAAGATCTTCCTGATATCGCTTAGATGCCAGGGACTCATAGAGCATAATATGGTGGTGGTGTAATCCAGAACAGATACTGTACTCTCACTGTGATCATGGGTCACACACAGAAAGGCCACTCACTGCCTTTGCAATCAGCCTCAGTGTCAAGGCCACTTGGTAGTCCTTTACTCCAGCTGGAGTAAACTGGAGTGGGGTGTCCTCAGTTGTCACATGGGAACAGCATCTCTGACTCTCACAGCGTTATTTCTTTTAAGGTTTAAAATAAAAAGCTTGCACGGTATAGCGGTGCATATTTGACCTTCCTTGCATTGTGTGTAAGCTGCAGCTCAGGGCCGGCCATGACCAGAGGGGTTAGCATAATCTTCTCATATCTATGCATGGAAGAGCCGGAAGCCACAGAATGGTAGCCCCTGTTTTCTCTCAGTCCTTTCTTGATACTTTATGGTGTTATTTCCTAATGATCTTGCCCCACATGCTTGTGGCATCCCAGATTAAATTGCATCATAAAGATAACAACAACGCAGCCCAAAGCCTGGTCCTTTCTTGTTCCCCTTTGGACAACCTTGAGGAGGGGAAAGGTATTTTATAGCTAGTTTTTCCTCACAGTGACTTGCATTTTAAACAGAGGCATATTTATCATGCCATCATTTACACTCACAGTTTTCCATGTTAAGTAAAAATGTCTGATCAGTGTTCAATATGATACATAGCCCCTTTGCTCTCCTTTCGATTTTCATTTTAATTCTCTGTTGCACAGTGCATATGGAGAGAATTAAATGCATCATGATAAGGCAGTGCAGTCCAATCTGAGATAAGGGGGAAATTAAGCTATAATAATTCCATTTAAGCCAGTGACAGCCCCAGCCCTGGGTCTTCTGGGCTTTCAGAGATACCATGAGAGCATGAGCAAATACTGTATAAGCCCAGCATGTTACTTTAATCTTGGGCTCACACAGATGTGTATTAATCAAACAGAATGACTTTAATATATATTCATGGGCAGTGTTCCAGCTTGGTCTGAAGGAAAAAAAGAAAAAAACAAAACCTCGTTTTCACATTTCTAATTTAAAAGAATTTTCAGAGGAGATGGGTTTAAGAATGTTGAATTACTCCAGCAATTGTTTTTAACCAAGATAATTTTTCCCCATCACCTGAGGCTTCGAGGAGTTGAGATTGCATGTATTATATTGTTTCAAAAGATGTTTTTCTGATTTAATAATACATCAGCATTTTTCCCGTCTTTCTGTTTCTTCCTTGAGATACAGCTTAAGGGAAACAAATCCTAAAGGTGTCTGTGAGGAGGCAGTTTCTGTAGCAGGTGTCACAGTGTCAGAGTGTGCCACTCCAGGCTAGGGTGTGAACAGCATGGCACTGGCATGTGTGTGCCATGCCCTCAGCTCTGCCCAGAGCCCTGGCGTGACCTTTCCTGCCCTGCACTGTAACAATGGGGAACCCACTGTTCATTATCTAGCATGCCCCCAACTCCTTCTCCTGCCTTCTCATCCAAATAAACACAAAACTGAGACATCTCAGTGTTCTTGTTTATCTTCAGAAGGGGTTATTGTAAGCTGTAAGAAACAAGATACTAGTTTCTGGGATAGATAAGGAGCTCTCCAGATGCAACCATCTAAGCATTCCGCCCATCCAGGAAATGAGCCGAGACACAATGAGACACTTCACTGAGGAGCTTACGCAGAGAGTGAATAGTACATGGAAGGATAGTTAGCATTCGCCTGCAAGAAAATGCAGCTTTAGAACCACAAGGGACATTATGACGCACCTTCCAAGATAGCTAAAATGCAAACTGCTGGCATCAGCAGGTGACAGGAGGAGCACTGGGGACTAGCAGCCTCCTAACTGATGGCAGGAGGGCAACTTGGAACTAAACATACAGCTACCACACGACCCAGCAGTCGTACTCTTGGGCATTTATCCCCAGAGGAATGGAAAGATGTTCTCATCAAAACTGCTACACAAATGTTCATTACAGCTCCGCTCATGCAGCCAAACCCCAGAAACCACCCAGCTGTCCTTCAAGCAGTGACTGTATCCACATGGCAGAATTCTCAGCAGTAAAAGGGGATGCGCTACTCACCCAGCACCTTAGCTGAATCTCTGGGGAATAGGACTGAGTCAAAAATGGCATTCCCTAAAGGTCATGTGTTACATGGCTACACTTATTTAATGCTCTTGAAGTGACAAAATTGTATAAGGATAGATTAATGGCGGCCAGGGATGAGGGATGAGGGGTGGGGGCTCAGAACTGGGGTTGTGGGCATGGTTATTAGCAAGCAACATGAGACCAAGACAAACACAACATGAGGCCAAGATAAGACAACAGGGTCTTGTCCTTGCAGTGATGGAAGTGCTCATGTCTTGATTGATGGTTACACGGAAATTGTAATGACATAGTCTGCGTAACTATTTTACACTCACACCTGCTGTAAGCATGCCCTTGAATGAGTGCATGTAAAACAAGAGATGTGTAAGGAAGGTCGATGCACCGTGCCAGCCTCGAGATCCTGGTTAAAATATTATAGCATAACACTATAGGTTGTTACCATGGAGAGCAGCCATAAGAAGGGTACATGAGATCTCTCTGTTAGTTCTTTAAAACATGCAAATCCATAATCATCTCAAAAAGTTTGACAAGGAATACACAAGGAACACAGAGAACACACTGGGTGCTTCCAGCATCCTCTCCTCTCTGCCAGTGTCTTTCCTGCCCCACACTGTCCTGGAGGTTAAGTGCTAAGGACATTGTTTTGCAGATAAAGGACCTGAGGTTTGTGAGTATTTAGCAAAGCCCAGGTCTCAAGGATGCAGAACAGGAGCTTCCCATTACCAGCCAGTACTAGTACCAGCCCATTAGGCCACACTCTCAGATCCCTAAGGAGAGAGCTTTGAACTTCAAAGTGCCAGGGCTAGTAACCATCTCTGCCTTACAAATGGGAAGTGACCATCACTCAGAGTCAGGAGCCAGCATTTGGCATCTATTCCTAGCAGACCATCATGGCAAACCATGCAAAGAGCATTCAGCAAAGCCAGGGCAGCATCAGATCAGACCATCAGCGAAGCAGAATTCCCAACAGCACAAAGGGCATTAATTAAAATGGACTGAATAGATGTGTCTGTATAAATATTCCTGAAGATGAGGTTGTCAGGACAGAGTTAGACCTTGGGGAAATTTATGAGTTACTGATAATTATAGAGAAAATAAATTTAAAAGGACAAAATCATTTAAGAATAGATTTTATAAACTAATGAGATTGGTTAGTTAGGGGATGGATGGGAGGGAGTGGGAAGGATGGGGGATGAGACAGGCAGGAGTGGTGAGCAGAGACTCTGCTCTGGGTACTGCATTTTACAGCTCTGACTTTCAGAACATGGAATCACATGCCAGAAAGTTTAAATACATATTTAAAGTCTCCTAGAATGCCCTAGGAGAGCTCAAGACGAAATACAAACAGTAGCAAATGAGCCTCGCTATGTCACAAATGAATATTTAACTGCCTGGAAGAAGAGAAAGAAAGAGCCTAGCCTTGGCTCTTTGAAAACAGCACCAGGATGGATCCTGCAATGCTCAGGACAAGCACGCGCAGGTTCATTCTTCTCCCTACAGGGAGTGCTTGAGCAACGTCTGTATGTAAATATCAGGTCAAGCGAAGGAGTTCTTGATGGTGGGTAAGAGCCAGGTTTATTGCTACTAAAGGAAGCATTTCAGTGAAGGAAGGGAGTCTATCATGTCATGGACTCTAGTGTTAACTTGAAAATTGAGGTTTCCATGTGAACACATAGTTCACACACACACACACACACACACACACACACACACACACACACCCTCAAGCCTAAGACTGGGAAGATGGCTCAGTTGGTAAAACGCTTGCCACACAAGCATGAGGACTTGACTTTAATCCCTAGGATCCACCTAAAAAGTCAAGCGCAGCTGTGAACACCAGGAATACTAGTGCTGACAAGGCTGAGACAAGAGTGAGCTCACTAACTAGCCAGTCTAGCCAAACACACACACACACACACACACACACACACACACACACACACACACACACCACCATGGGGGGTGGGGGGGAGGATATGGACGGAGGGGGTGGTGGGAAGACATCCCAAGTCTGGAAACAACGAAACCTCAGTAGCAGTGGGTACACTTGGGCCCCTTGGCTTCTAAATGCCATTCTGTAAAAGACAAAAGGGCACCTAGGAATGTTTGGGACTGCTCCCAGGCCAGCTGGCATAGGGCCTACAAACCCTGAAGCAGGGGGTATTAAAAGCTCAAGGTCAGCCTGAGAACTTAGTGAGAGCTGTCTTCAAACATAGAGGAGCCTTTGCCTCCAATGCCTACAGCTCTGAGATCACACCTGAAGGGGGAGGGAGGCTGGGATGGAGCAGGGAAATGGTGAGCTAATCCTCGGCTGGCATCTTAGTGTTCCAGAAAACACGTGTTTAATACATGATGAACACGTGTCAAAAAAAAAAAAAAAAAAAAAAAGATGCAGAGCCAACTCTAAGGCATATCTATCAGGCTCATCCAGGGTAGTTTAAGAAACAAAATAAGTAAGAGACTAGATTGCACTCTCACAGAATAAAATGAATACCCTGAGTCCATGTTGATAAAAATAAATGGAAAAAGAAATGCAGGTAAAAGGACAGTTTTTTTTTCTTACAGTAGAATTATAATTAATACTCTGGAAGGAACGCTGGGATAGGAAAACTATCCTTGACAAAACATCACAGTAATGATTGTCATGGATCAGACTCTCCAGTGGATGCTAAAATTAGTAGGCAAAGACACAATAGCAAATAGGGTATTTATTTGCATAGTGTTTTTTCTACAAGGACTTACTAATTACAGATTCACCTGAGAAAATAGTAGCTTCGCTGCTGAGGTCTGGCAGACACCAGCCTCGCTATACTCCCAAGCAAGACACTTCAGCATCCTGAGCCCTCTGATGGGACGCACTGAGAAGGGCTTAGCCTGCATCTCAGGTGCTCCTGCCTAAAGCATGTAAGCATCATAGAACCCTGAGAAAGCATCTGTCAGCGCAGATGCTCCACACAATAACTGACCAGAGTGCTCCTAGAGTTCAGATTCTGAAAACTGACAGCTGTTTAAAGGAGACTGAAGATGCAGGGCTATTGTGTGCTACTAGATCCCAAATTCAACTGTAAATGAGAAAGGGCATGGTGGGAGGTATGAGCCATCGCTAGGGGGTGTTGGATTCTTCGTAACTTCCTGCTTTAGGAAATCCATAATTTAAAATGTTAAAATCAGCAGTAGCTGCATGAAGAGTATTTGAGAACTCACTATATTTAATATCTTTACAATGTTATTAAGTCTAAAATGAGACAAAGTAAGTAGGATTGCAAAGGGCGTGTCTTATGTTTCATTATCTAGATCTTTAAGCAAATGTGTTAGATTAAAATAAATAATTTTATCACATGAAACCAATGTAATAGTAATAACAGTGAGGAGAATCACTTCTTATATTTTTCAAAATATGTTTACCCTCTAAATATCCAAAGTAATCCTGCAAGTTTGGCTCTTTTGTCCTCCCATCCCTCTTCCTCTCCCCTCCCCACTCTTCTTGCCACCTCCTTCCTCCCTCTTCTCTGTTTCCTTCTCCCATGCTCTCCCCCTTACCCCCTCATTTTAAGGATGTAAACTCCTATGAATCTTAATCTGAGAGGTTCTTGGCATAGTTAAAATAAGCACAGAATGCATAAACATGCAAAACCTCCAAAGCCAGACAAAGGATCTGTTTCCAATCCCATTGCTACTGTCTGCAACCTTGAAATGGCCTCCTTGGCCTCCTGAGTCAGGATGCTTGGACAGTTGCTGTTTGAACTTTCATGGGATGTAACCTGTAAGCCCTGAAGCATTGATAGACCATGCTCTGACTGGGCATGGACAGAAAGGATGGGAAGTCTGAGCCCTGAGCATCTTTGAGTTCAGCCCTGCAGCCTCTGTCAGTCCAGGGGCAGTGCCATATGATCCTAATTGATCTTATCAATAAAAACCTGGAGTCAGATATTAGGGAGTGAAAGCTGAAAGATCAGAGAAGCAGAGCAGCCAACCATTAGAGTTCTTACCTCTGCAAAATCTCACTCGGAAAGGCCAAGATCCTGTCTCCACACAGCCTTATTGCTTTCTGTCTCTTGTCTGTACAGACCTGCAGACCTCTGTGGTTAACTAGTGACTAGCTGCACCCTCTGTTCTCCAGGCAACCTTAATTTATCAGAACATAAACAAAATATCACAGGACAAGTCAGAGCAGCCCCGACAAAGGTTGGAACCTTTAGCAATGGGCCATATCTTAACATTGCATGAGGATAGCTATCTCCTTAAATAAAATGTGTCAACTCAGGTCAGTATATGTAAAAGAGTGTACATATTATAACAGAGCTTTGTGTAAGTCAAAGAGTTAAAATACTATTTTAATATTATTTGGAACATAGTTACTTATAGCAACTGGTAGAAGGAATGAACAAGGATGAGAAAGAAGTTGTTGGCATCTTGGCAACCCCCTCAATGTATATATCTCTACTGGACCTTGCTGTTGTACAAATGTCTGAAATGCATATAGTTCTTTGACCCTGAGGTGGTTTTTTGGTTTTTTTTTTTTTTTTTTTTTTTGAGACTTTTTCTAGATATCAACACACAAGTACTCTGAGTTAAGGGCAGGAGGATTGACATTGCCTTGCATTGCCTCTCATTGCATGGAATTAGCATGAAGTAAGATAGTCATCTCTCTACAGCCGTGTCCTACACCACAGTGTTGTACTTTGCTTTCCTTTTCCCCTTAGGAAAAGGTGCTGTGCTCACAAATGAGCAGGTGTGTGTATACAGCTGGTGCTTATACACTGCAGCAGTATGGTACAGCATTTTTTTTTATTAAAACCACATGGATCCAGTTTCTTGTCTAGCAGTGGTCAGCTCTGCAATGCTGAAATAATTAAATTTTCTGAATGATGACTTGGCAATGAGGAAAATAGAGTCACAGTTCTTCCAGAGGACTTGTGAGGATTAAGAAGATAGTAAATGGCTGGGCATTGGTAGTGCACGCCTTTAGTCCCAGCACTTAGGAGGCAGAGGCAGGCGGATCTCTGTGAGTTTGAGGCCAGCTTGGCCTATAGAGTGAGTCCCAGGATAGGCTCCAAAGCAATACAAAGAAACCCTGTCTCAAAAAATGGAGAAGGAGGAGGAGGAGGAGGAGGAGGAGGAGGAGGAGGAGGAGGAGGAGGAGGAGGAGGAAAGAAGAGAAGAAGATAGTAAATGTAGGGCTAAGGAGGTGGCTCAGTTAGTAAAGTGTTTGCCTCAAAAGCAAGAGGACTGGAGTTTGAACCCCACTGACCACTTAGCAAATCCAGATGTGGCAGTTCATTCTGGTAATCCTGGTACTAAGAGGTAGATGGAAAGCAAAGACTTAATTATTTTCCTACCATCATTCTACAATGTGTGTGTCAGTATTCTGTCTTTAGATTTTGCTACTTAAAGTAGTTGATTTTCAAAATTCCTGTTTGAGGACCATCAAAATGGCTTGGTGGGTAAAAGCATTTGCTGCCAAACAGAAGACCTGAGTTCAGTCCTTCAGTCTCCAGAATCCATATAATCAGAGTAGAGAGTTTCCTCCCACAAGTCATCCTTTAACCTCCACACATGTACCCACACACATCATACAAACATAAGTAAATAAATATTTTTAAAAATCCATTTTTTATTGCTGACTTGAGTTTAGTCAATCAAGAGATGGAGAGATGTTAAGCAATTAAGAGCACTTGCTGCTCTTCCAGAGTTCCCAAGTTCAGTTCCCAGCACCCACATTGTTGCTAACAACTGTTACTCCAGGGACTCTGATACCCTCTTCTGGCCTCCCCAGGTACTGCACTCACATGGTGCACAGACATACATGCAGGCAACACAGCCAGCCATACACACACACAAAAAAAAAATTTAAGTTTTTAAAAAAATTAAAAATCACTCAGTGAGTTTTGAATTGGAATTAATAAATACTTTCTAACAATTTCTGAAATGACCTTAAGCATACTTCTGGCATATGTCCTTATATGTGGAGTAGCATTCTCAGAATTGATTATTATAAAATCAAAATATTATGATCAACTATGAAAAAGTATTAAAGATGTTGTATCCTGAAGTACCAAATACTCAGCCAAGATTTAATTATTTACATAAAAACAAATAAGCACTTCCATTTCATTAATATGTAAAACTTGTTTTTACCTTAATGGAAAAATGATATCTATACTAAAGAATTGTTTCAAAGTAAATTTCTTTATGATTTATTATCAGCAAATGTTTGATTTGTATGTCAGCTTATAAAGCTGGGTCCTGAGGTCATGTGAAATTTTCTTAAGCAAAAGAGATTATGAGTAGAAAAAGCTCAAAAAGCCCTGCTGTAGAGGGGGTGGTGCTGGTTAGTCATAGTGTGATGACATTGTACTGGTGGTAATGCTGAGAGGGGCTTATGTTGATAAGGGCTTGCATTGGAGGCTGTGGAATAGTAACAGTGCATGCTGTAGGCCATGGTGAAGGTGTTAGCCGTGATCTTGTCGGCCATGGTGTGATGCTGGTAGTGCACCAATGTGGTAATTACAGTAAAGACCATGATGTAGGCCAACGATGCTGACCATGAGTCGATGATGTGAGTAGTTTTGGTGATGAAGTGCATGGTGTTTTCTTTCATGTAAACCAGCATTTAAATCTGGATAACAGAGCTGGGATGTTTATGTTCTATGAAGACCCTCCAAATGGTCTTATTATAAAATAATGACCTGGGCGAGGGAGATGACTCATTGGATGACCCTTGTCATGCAAATTCGAGGACCTGAGTTCAAATCTCCAGAACTTCGGCAGAGTCAACGGAGTAGCATATATTCGGAAACTCAGCCCTCCTATGCCAAGGCAAGAAGTAGAGACAGAAAAATCATAGGCTAACCTGGCCTATGACTTGACAGACAATCCAAGGACTGCCACCTGAGGTTGTCCTTTGCCCTCCACACATGTGCTGTGGCAAGTGCACACCCCCAAACCCTCATACCCTACCCCACTCCTCATCTCTCTCATACACACATACACAGGGAGATTTTTTGTTTTTGTTTTTGTTTTGTTTTGTTTTGTTTTGTTTTTTTAAAGAAAAGTAAGAATTCCTTGACATCTCTTAAGCAATGCATCCAAACAGAAGCAGGCTGGCCTCTTGCCATGGCGTGATCTTCATGTGGAGGACCTCTGAACACTCATCCAGCATAATATCCATGGAAACTAAATGAGCTAAGGAAGCCCCGGGCCCTGTCACCTCCTTGGAGTCACTCTGCAAGCCTACACGTTCAGGACTCTCAGAGGAGGGAACGTCTTGACTGGTTTTGCCTGCTTCAGTGTTTACCCAGCACAGTCCCTCCCTGGACACACTCCTTAGAGGAGGGCCTGCGGAACAGAGAAGCACTAAACAGCACCTGAAATGAGAGGAAAAATACAACTTTAAAAAAATCTCCCTACAGGGACCAATTGTTTTAAGTTGAGAATGGTTTGCCTTCTGTTAGTTTAAATTATGTCACATATTACAAGTGGAAGGATCATCCTAAATTTACATAAGCAGAATTGGCCAAGGTCTATATTAGGCATGTAAATTCAAGGGTATTATTAGAAACAAAACTCAATAGTGAAACTGCATTAAATCGGGAAAGCATTTACAACCTGAAAACGCAGGTCCTTTTATTCTGCACTCATAAAATTGCTAATCTGAGCATTATACAAAGTGTTCCTTGTTTACTTTGAGCTCTGGCTTAGGTGGACAAAATAACCTTGGGTGGCTGAAAAGAAGCAATCTGTCTCCATGGTTAAGGTTCATCTGATTCCCTGCTCACATGGGGAAAATAAGGCTCCTCCAGCTCACTGTCAGTGAGCAGCTGGGGTGTGCAGGGAAGGCACACTCTTTGCAGGCCTCCCTTTGAGTCCTCCTCTGTTCATTCTCCCCAGTGTCAGTCTTGGGGAAAAATCCCTGATCCAGGCTTTTGTTCAAGCCCAGTTTCAGGAGAGCCAGGTGGGAGAGGTTGACCACTGGGCCACTCAGGTCTCTTCCCTGATTCAATGTCTGTTAACCTTGAGGGCAGAGTCCACAACCCTACCAGATGTTCTTAAAGAATTAGCAAAGTGGTGTCCTGGCTTCTGTACACTGGGTAATTATTAGTCTTGACACGAATAAGGGGGAAGAGGGACAGCTAAGCAGTTTAAATTTTATCTATAAAATTAAGCCCCGTGTTCCGACACAGCATTTAACTCCATGACCTATTTTATTGAATCCTCTAGCAGATCGTGGATAGTTTCCTTATGTAAATTACCATGGAGGTAAATTGAAAATGTATGGAGAAATGAGCAAGGGTACTGGTGCAGAGTCAAGGAATCATCAAGCTTCAGTTCTTCTGGAAATTTTTTAAAAACTCTCCTTTCAATATAATTAAGGTAGAAAGACTTGATCTGATTAGCAAGCTTACACCTTCCTTAGGTGGCCATTTACACCGAGGGTGGCCCCCTTAGCTCTGCAGCTTCCAGAAACACCATTCCGCCCTTCTCTGAGCCTCTTCCGAGATCCCAAGGCTACCCCGTGTGTTTCTCTAACTACCCTGTGTGTGGCTGCCTCCCTGAGGCTGATGGTCCAGATCCATGAGGACTACCTTTATGCTTGTTTATGAGTGCCCAAGAGGAAATGGTGCTTGTGGTGACAAAAGGGGTGGAGTTAACATTCAAATTCAGTAGCATTTCCCGTATGCCACCCACCATGGCTGCCCAAGACCGAGTTTCTATTCCCTATACTAATGCATTTGATTGCTACACCAAGGCTCTTGAAATATGTGTTATCATTTATTCTCACTGCATAGGTAAAGGGACTGGGGTACAGAGAAGTGACATAATTTTTGGGTTCTCTAGGGAGCAGGTGAAGTGGCAGATTCCCCACTGTTCAGGAGGAGCAGAGCCACTTTGCATGGGTTCCACGAATAGAGGAGAACAAGGCAGAGCTGAGCTACTTGTCCCATGAGTTAAAGGGCCACACACCCAACCAAAAAACACGCCAGCTGACAACCAATCCCTACAGCTCCCTCACGCCTACTTTCCTTTCTCTGGAAAACTCACTGAAGGTCCAAGCCCCCCAAGGAGAAGGTAGTCGGTTTCTGAGAAGCCACAGGAGCCTGGCATTGTCTGTGTTCTTAAGAAAACACACATGCACACACATATATTCCCAGCACCTAGAAGGTAGGGGCAAGAGGATCAGGAGTTTGAATCCCAGTACAGGCTAAACAGCGAGGCCAAGGCCAACCTGAGCTACTGAGTCCTGTCTGAAAATAAGTAATAATGCAAAACAAACACTTAAAAAGCACCTTCCTACTCTTGAGACAAAGGACCTAACCCCCATGTCTTGTGTTTATCTAGGGGTTTAACACTGTTAAATATTGCAAAGAATGTTAAGTTTCCTAAATCCTTACTGTAAGCACTCTTTAATTTTTTCCCCCCTCAATTCAACAAAACTGGGGGAGTAGACATATGGCTCCTGGAGTGACAACTGGTAGAACTTTCCCTTTTGCCCATATGTCTAATAGGAAACTCTCAACCAAGAACCACTGAGAACTAAGGGCCCTGTTATCCAAAGCTTAGTGCTGTAGAAAGGTGCTGTGGGTAAGACCCATGATACCCAAAGCTCTATATCACTAAAGCAGCCAAAGAGCTCACAACCCAGGGCAGGGTCTGGAAGATGTTAAGACTACCAAAGATGACAGAGGGCGAGAAACGATGGGAAAAGCTGAAGCTGTGGGAGATGAGGGGCTATACAGAGGCAATGCTAGAAGGACTCCAAGTTCTGGTCACTGGCAGAAGTCAAGAGTACTGCCAAGGGTTAAAGACCCCAATCAAAGCTCTGGAGTATAATGGATGCTTCATTCTTTGACCTCTACCTTGAGCACCTAGAGCAATAAGCCTCCATCTTTGAAAGCTTGGAGCCGTAGGCACTGGCTCTCAAGGCTTAAAGACAGAAGCCTCTAAATGTGGGAGCCCAGCATGCAAGCTCCAGGATCTCAGGGGCATCAGTGTGAGGGGCTGCCACTGTGTCTATCAGCATTAAATCTGTATAGAGTAACAGAACTGCTAGGCATGTGTGGCATTCTGAAAAGACAGACATGGGTTCATCAAGCACATTAGATGCATATCATCACTGGATGCACATAGTGGGTGTCGGGCAGGGACATTCAGGCATCCATGCAAATCAGTAGGTTCTAATAGCCCACACATATGCAGGGCCCCAAGCAAGCAACCACCCCACCCTAGGGGCTTTATACCCACTCATTCAAACAGAAGCACTGTCATCCAGCCAATGCCAAGTGCCTGTAAATAAATGACTGCAGAGGAGGGGGATAGAGAGAGAACCAAAAATCCTTTCTGTGTAGTGTGTGTGTGTGTGTGTGTGTGTGTGTGTGTGTGTGTGTGTGTGTGTGTGTGTTTCTCTTAAAGGCCAAAGAAATGGCTCAGCAGGTAAAGGTGCCTTCCACCAAACCCAGTGACCATATTTGATTCCCAGAACCCTCGTGGTGTAAAGAGAAAATGGACTTGTGAGCTTTGTCCTCTGACCTCTATACCAGTGCCATGATGTAAGCACACAGGCACACACACACACACACACACACACACACACACACACACACACACACACACCAAATACAAACTTTAAATCCTTTAAAAAGTTTTTAATCCCTCCTATATAGACTGGCCCAGAAGGAAAGTTTAGACCTCAGGAAATACTGCTGCTTTCTTGGTTACTTTCCCAAATTGTCACAAAGGTGTACATAAAGAAAACAAGGCATTTGGAAGTGAATGAAAGAGAAAACGCCCACTGGTAAGCTTGGGCATTGAAAGGTTCTGGAGGGGGCTTTACACCGTGCTGGAGGAGGTTGCTTGTTGAAAGGAAGACACTGCACAGAGAGATCAAGAGCAGACAGAAGAGCTGCAAGCACCTAGGGCACCGGCGAGGGAGGGTGGTGCACACACTTGAATCAGCAGACTCGCTTTGGGGCTGCGGGTTACCTGGCCCTGCTCTCCTCTATACCCCAGGACTCCACAATTCAGGCACACTCTGGCCTTGAGAAGGGATGAGGGTCCCTAGAGCATCAGGCTGCAAAGGGCTAAAACATCTGGCTGAAGAAACAAACAGATGCAGAGTGTGCTAAATGCACTTGGAATCTGACAAGGAAATTAAAGAGTGCCCAAATGGCCCCATGGCCTGGGCAGCTTCAGCTAGAGCTTTGCTTGCTTGCTTGGAAGCCAAGTTTAATCACAATAATCTCTTCTTAAAAGCAGGCTTATCCTATGTGGTTGAAACCCTCCAGCTCTCTTTCGTGTTTCCTCAATTCCCCAAAGCATTTGCAACAGTTACTGTTGATATGTCTTAGATATTTCCCTTTCAAGGCCTTATTTCCAGGATGCTTTTCAGCCAGCACAGCCAAAGAAAGAAAAATGAGCAAGAGAGAGCTGATGTGGGTGGGGCTGGCTGCCCGGAGCTACCCTGTGCTTCTCTACTCCTGCTGAGCCCAGGACTAAGTCTATGAAAGAGAAAAGGAAATTAGCTTGTGCTCCCAGACAGCCACATCCTACCTTACCCACCCCTTATCTCAATTGTTTTAGTAGGTGTAGTTTTGTTTAAAACATGTATGGTAGCTCTTAATAAAATGTTGATAAATGTGCCAAGGTATTCTCTGTAGAAATAACGCAGTTTTTAGTTTGGAATGCCATTAAGGCTTTGCTTCTGTGGTTTGTGAAGCTGCCAGCGTTTTAAGTAGCAATAACATTTTATTAAAGCCCAGTCTTACTAGCAGAGATGGTCACATTTTTCAGGTCAGCTCCAAAGAGGCCTGTTTCTCTATCACATTCCTCAAAGTAGCATGGTGTGAGGACCACACTCCGACAGGTGAACGGTCTAGTGGTACCCTTCTTAGCCTTGGCTAGCTTAGTCACCCCCTGTCTGAACCTCAGTGCTGCTCCTCAGCACATGCATGGGGAAAGTGGAGAAAGACCTGGTTCCAATCAAAATTCTGTATTTTCTGGTAGTGCCTACAACCAGATCTTTTGAGGCGTTTTCTCACCTAAGGCTCCTTCTACTCCAACCACTCTAGCTTGTGTCAAGCTGACATAAAAGTAGCCAGCACGGCTACCAAAAGGAAAACCACACCAAACTCGATGGTACAGATTGACCATATTGTAATATTCACCAGTTCAGTGAGTCAGGAATTTGGACAGAGCACACTGGATGGTGTACTCATCCCTTGGCCAGTTTCTCAGCCAAGGCAACTCGAATACAAGATGCCATTTCACTCATGCCTGACAGATGATGCTGAGTGCCAAAGCTATAACATGAACATGTGGCCACTTGGCTCTCTCCATAGGCTGGTTTAGGATTCTACAGCATGATACCTATATTGTAAAGATCAAGAATCTCCAGACTCTAAAATGGAAGTGTCCAGTTCCATTTTATCTGTCAGTATCACTGCCATCGTGTTGTAACATCGTCACATAGAGGAATAGCCGGGCTCAAAAAAATGTGCTGTTGGAGGATAATGGCAGCATGCCTGGCCCAGGCAGTTGCCACAGTTCCCTCCCCTGCCAAGCCCACTGGGCCAAGAAAGAGAAGGAAAAGTCCATACTGAGCTGATTATGCAGGTATATAAATTTTTGTTACCAGATAGAGCATTACATACATCTAAATTACAAGTTCTCAGTGACATGACAATAAGCAGTTTATTTTTTCTTTTAGAGACACTCTTCTTGTTTCATAGACTTGTGATCCTCCTGGCCCAGCTTCCAAAGTGCTAGAATTACAGGCCTGCACATCACACAAAACTGATAGTTTGCCTCTTGAACACAGATCTGTGGGTCAACAGGACAATGAATCCCTCCTCTCTTGTTCCGCAGTCTAGGAAAATAGGAAGGGGATTGGATGACTTTCATGTTCTTCTAATGGAGGTGGCAGAGGTACAGGAGAGCAAGTGCTACCAGGCTATCAGGTTTCACGTCACACCCCAAAGTCAAAGGATGGAGAAGTACATTCTGTCTTTGTACAATGCTATAATGGAAGTATGAGGAGTGGGGGCCAATGATTAATCTACCGTAGCCATTTTCTAGCACAGAGAAAATTGGATAAGGATATTGTGGCATTACAGCTAGCGTTTAACAGCATAATTGTAGATACAAAATACCCATATAAAGTAGAAGGTTGTCAAATTGCTAATAAAAGAATAATTCAGCAAGACCAGGTAGCTTTTACCCCCAGTATTAAAGGAGCGTTTCCTATAAAGAGCTCTATTCATGTATCACATTACTAAGACAATATATTTTCATGAAACCTAAATCGTCATTTCGATACATACTTAAAAGTCATTATGTAATATGCAGTACCTACTCCGGTGGATTTTTTTTCATACTCTTAGTAAATTAGATCTATAAAAATACTTCTCTAGCTGATGTGCAATGGAGTCTTGCTTCAGAAGCTTTGCCACTGAAACAAGGAAACGGAAAGGAATGTCTTCTCACCACCGTGCTTTTCCAAAGGTATGAGTCCAAAATAAGAAACATGCAACATGCATCAGAGGTAGAGTCTTTATCCCTTGCAGGTGATGTCACTATACCCCTTGAAAACCCAGACACATTTGAAAAACCATTAGAACTAATAAGCTCAATAAAGTATGGGGTTTCCTGTGCAATGGTTATAATGCAACCTAATGAAAAAGATCTGACAAACTATAACAGGAATGAAAATCAACCACAGAAGTAACACCCAAGATGCACATCCCTGGTGGTAATCTGAGTCAGACAGGTGAGAAATATGCCAAGTGGAACTATCTGCCTTTAAGACACTTGGCAAAGTAGAAATATGGCCTAGTCTCCTTAGAGGTGGCTTTGCAACAAAAATACCAGTGGGTGTGTTTATTTAACTGCTCAAGGTTCTCCTGGAGAGCTAAGCAGGTGTTTGAGGAGCATGCACAGATAGGCAAATGCAATTTTTCAGAGAGAGGACTGAACAAATACGGCACTGACTCCAGGCAACAGAGTAGAGCATGCAGTCTGTGCTAAAGGATGATAAATGGGGTGGGAGTAAAGATGCAAGCATGATAACATGTGTTTGGATTCTTCATCCATGACAAAAAAAAAAGAGACAAGGTCCCATACACCTCAGATCCAGGCAGATGAGGCAGAGACAAGAAAATTAATTCTTAGAGCTCGCTGGCCAGCCAGTCTAGTCACTGGTAAATGTCAGGCTTAGTGGGAGATCCTGCCTCAAAAAAATGAGGTGGATAGCAACTGAAGAAGACACCTAGCATCAACCTCTAGCCCCCACATGCATGAGCACACATGTGCACACTCATGAACATATATACACACACATATACACCCAGAAAATGTGGCACACACCTATGATCCCAGCACTTTGGAGACAGAGGCAGGGGGTTCTCTTTGAGTTTGAGGTCAGCCTGGTCTATACAGCAAGTTCCAGGACAGCCAGGGCTAAACATACAGAGAAACCCTGTCTCAAACAACCAACCCCCTCAAAAAAATTGTTTAGAAGATAATGTATGAAAGGATAAATTTTCAGTGTAGATGGGGAAATGCTTATTTAATAAAATGGATGGCATAATTACGTGTGTAGAGAGAAAATGGAATTCTATTTTGTGTTTCATATATTTCCCTGCCAATGGCTGTTTGATTTGACCTGCCACAGCCTCCTGGGGCTATATGAGGATATGACTTGAGGTCAAAGAAAAGTGACAATAAGCCTGAATGTGGCATCTATCCTTTCTCTGTGGACAGAATAATTAAATAAGTCCCTAGACTCTGGCAGGACTGCCCAGGAGCCAGCACTGTCCAAGAAACATTTCAGATGGGATGAAAAGGGCCACAGCTCCAGGGAATGGGGTGAGGCTGCCAACTCTGGACAGGGGGCTTCTGTTTAAGAAAATACGTGTCAGCCCCTGCTTCCTGAGAGACTCAAGAGGAAATGCTGGTCATAGCCAGAGAGCCTGTCATGAAAAGGAGAAGTCACAAGTCAGAATGGCTTTAAGAATGAAGACACCATTGTCCATCTGGTGCTCAGGGGAGGCTGGGCAGCAGAGAGGCGATTTCCAACAATACAGCATCACCTCCAGAACTCAAGACAGGCATGAGATGAAACTGAGGTAGAAAATGGACACAGGCAATACAGCAGGGATACAGAAATAATCCAATGAAGAGTCGAAGACGGAGTCAGAGATGCTCGGAACAGGGGTGGGGAGATTCCTCAGTCCCAGCTTGAACTTAGTCCCCACCTCCCAGCCAGACAGTAGCTTGTTAAAGCTCTGTGATGACAGAAAATCTTCATGGAAGAGTTTAATAACTCTAAAATGGCATGATTTTAAATACAGATTTCAATCAGAAATTTTTAGTGAATAGTCTCATTACTAGCCCATATACTATGAAATGGGATCTTGATAGCTGCTGATAACTCTCCTTGCTCATTCTGTGTGTGTGTGTGTGTGTGTGTGTGTGTGTGTGTGTGTGTGTGTGTGTGTGTGTATGAGAGAGAGAGAGAGGGAGGGAGGGAGAGAGAGAGAGGAAGTTGAACCAATGGCCTCATATATGCTACACAATCACTACAGTGAGCTATATCTGTCATTTGTTGTTTGTTTGTTTGTTTGTTTGTTTGTTTGTTTGTTTTGGGGGCAGGGCTCATGACGTTTCCCAGGCTGGCCTTGAACTTCCCATCCTACTCTTCAGCCTCCCAAGTAGGTAGCTGGGATTACAGGTCTGTCTACAAGGCTCACATTTGTTTCGAATTTCTAAGAGATAGTGTAGGAAGAAGCAGCCCCTTAGTCTTTTGCTTTTGCTTTTTCTATCTCTCTTAAATTACCCAGAAGTCGGGACCATAGTTTCCAAAGATGGTCAGAACACACTGATTCTAACACATTTTTAAAATTTTCATTGTTATGAAGACCATTAAAAATGATATTTTCAAGAGCACTATTACCCAAAGGGGAAAATGTTGGTCATATAGTGAAGTTGTAAAATAGATATAAACAGTAAATGTATAATATAATAGTAGGATGCAGGAAAGAACAAAGGACAAACTGAGCCAGATAAGCAGTATAACTGCATGTACTTTATTCTGATCCGTTCACTTTCCAGATTTAGACACGATCTGTACTATCTATACTATACTATCAGCTTCCTGTTATGAAAAATGAGGGTTTGGCTCTCTCATGCCCTCCATCCGCACATTCATCCACACTTCACCGCCCTGCAAACTCCGCAGCGGATTGGCTCACAGTATCTGGCTGACATTCTTACTGCAGACATTTGGGTTAGTGTGCAAGGTGTTAACTAGGTAGACCACACAGTTCCCTATGACCTTTGTCTCTCAATGAAGCTTTGTTTTTTCCTAGAGTTAGTGACTGCTTCGTTTGTTTACTGGAGTTCTTACACCTGTCACTAATTCAATCCCAGCTTCTCCAGGAGATCTTTGAAAGTCTGTGTCTGCCTGAACCTTCCCCATGCACCTCCACCCTACCCCCACCCCCATCTGCCCAGAGCCACTCAACTTAGGTCCCAACAGCCAGCTCCCCTTACCCCCAGAGCCCCTCCGCTTGGGTCCCAACAGCTAGTCCCTCATGCTGCCACACACTGTCATCCTGGGGGTTCCTTAGTTTCCCCAAGGAGTCCCTTGCCTGGTTCCTGGACCCAAACCCTGTTTCTTGAATCCTGTGCTTTTTGCTTTTATTGATTTACATTCTCATTTTAGAAAGGTTGTATCCTCAGGCATCTTCCTGAGGAAGCTGCATAGTGGGTACATTTGCCAAATCCTTGCACGTGTACAAACAAGTTTTTATTCCATGTTCCCAAGGGCAGCAAACTACAGCCCACAAGCCACATCTGACCCATAGGCTATTTTTCATTCAGTTTGTGAATTAAGAGTTTTTATGTTTTCTTCCTATTTAATTTTTTTTCTTTGTTCTGTTTTCCAAGACAGGGTTTCTCTGTGTAGCTTTGGAGCCTGACATGAAACTGGTTCTGTAGACCAGGCTGGCCTGGAACTCACAGAGATCTGCCTGCCTTTGCCTCCCAAGTGCTGGGATTAAAGGTCTGTGCCACTACGGCCTGGCTCTATTTAAAAGGTTTTTTTTTTTCCAAAGAAAGAGTATTGAGAAATATTGTACATAGCCTAAAAGGCCTAATAAAGAATTTATCATCTGTTCTTAGTAGAAAAAGTCTGCCAGCCCCTATCTTAATTGATTGGTAATTGGCCAAATACAGAACTGTTCTTTGGAAGTCGTTTTCATTTAACACTTTGGAGACTTCTCTCGACTGTCTTCTGGGTGCCCAGCCAGGCATGCTCGGCCTATAGTTTCCTCTCTGGAAACATCTAGGCTCTTTACTTTCAAACTAGAGGTCTGGAATCTTGTAAGAGGCCGCCCCGGTGCAGACCTTCTGTTGAGAACACCAGTGGACACCCTGAAATGCGGTGCTCTAGTCTAGGAAAAGGTACTCTCTCACTTCTCCTGGGTTTTCTACTCTATCTGGAGTTTCTGTTAAAGTCAGTCTACCTTCTGGATCGAACATCTGGTGCAGTCTTTTTTCTAGTACATGATTCTCTTACAGTTTTCTTCTACGTCTTCTAGTTGAAGTTACTACCACTGTTGTCTGCTGGACTGTATGTTCCAGGAGTGCAGGAATCAGCCTATGGCATCACCACCTGCTTCCCCTGCATCAGCACCACACTTGGCGTGTACTAGGTGTCGATGAACATTGTTGATTGAGTGAATATCCCCTGATCTCTAAGAGCTGTTACTTGTTTTATAATCGTTTCTCTATAAAGCTCTCATTGCTATTTCATGGATGGGATGCAGTCCCTGAAGTATTTTTGACAATATTACTATAACTTTTTTTTTTTAACATTTATTGAATTTGTTCATTGTGAGGAACTAGTTAGGTCCTGAGTGAATGTGTATTACTGACATGAGCATAGCTATGTTAAGGGCCCCAGTGCTTCAGACCCATGAGAGTGGCAAAGCCTTCCCTGAGTGAGGCTCGGAGGAAAGGCAAAGCCTTCCTCTGGTTCTTGTGCCAATATAGATAGTGTATAGAAAATGACCATAAGAGATTCCCCCAACCCCAAGATGATTATAAGCTCGAGACTGCCCCTTGCATGATTAGCTAAACCTAGAGACTGCCTCTTGCATGATTAGCTAACCCTGCCTCCCTGTTCGGTCATGTATATTAACATGCCGAGCTTCCAGGGTGCAGTTACTTCTCCATCAGAAAGCCCGGACTACCGATCTCAGCCTTTCTGTGCCCGTGTCTGTGTCTGTCATTTCTTCATTCCATTGTCAACCTAGTTAGGGTCCCAGGACCCAAGCCATGCCACATGGCAGAGTGGGGGACAGGGGCCAGAAACAACTTGCCAGAATCAGTTATTTTCTTCCCTGATGTAGGTCCTGAGTATAGAACTCAGGTTACCACTTCATGACAAGTGCCTTTACTCACTGTCCTCCAAACCATCTCATTTCTCCTGGAAGATTTTTCCCCCCTTTATTTAATTCCCTATTGTTCTCTCTATTCCCTGTGACTTCCAAAGACCTTTTCTCCTGATGGCTGTTTTCGTCTCTGTTTTTATAGTAGGACTCCTTCCAAAATTCATCTTTTCTTCCGCTTAATCCATTATCAGTTGTGATAACAAAATTGCCTGAGGCTGAGCTGTTGTAGTTTTGGAGCCTGGGAGCTCAAGATCAAGTTGTTCATCTTCTAATAAAAGCCTGATACAAGATATGACTTGACATGAGAGATCACATGACAAAAAGGAGAGCTGGAATCTGGGAGGAGCGGGCCTCTCTTTTCTAACAGCTGTCATGATAATTCATTCTATGATGTATCAATCTTTTCGAGCTGTGACCTGATTACCTCATAGGTCCCTCCCCTTAGTGTGAACCACACTGATGACCAAGCTTCCAACATGTGAACCTTGGAAAGATGCTCTCTACCCACATCTAAACCGTAGGTGCCTTCCAGGCATAATTGCAGATCAGGCCCCAAGGCTGACCCAAACTCCAGGCTCATGTGGAGCCTCACAACTACACTCATGGCTTTGTGGGTGCAAGTCCCCAAATATGAGGAAATGCCCTCAGAATCTGGATCATGTCCCACAGAGACATCTCTACAATTTAAATGACTATGTCTAGGCGTGCCCCTTCCTTCCCCCCTTCAACTGTACTTACACCCATGAATCAAAGTTCTCTCTGGACCAACCTAGTCAGAAAGCCCATATGTTGCCTGCCAGGGTGGGAGATTTAAGGTAGGCAGCAGGAGGCTGGGACATATCTAAGGTTCCTTAAAAATAACTCTCAACTGGTCCTGCTTTCTCCCTGTCAGGCGCCCCACCCGCTAGAGTTTAATGCTACTCCATTTCCCAAGTCATTCTGGGGTTTGGCTTCTACTGGCCTAGTCTTGCCATTTCTCTGTTCTCCAGATTCCAAAGTCTTGTTGACTTTGCTAACGATAGCTTTCTCTTTCACACCCCCATCACCCCTGTGATCTCAACTTTATTTTATTCCCCTTTTTCCATCTTACTCATTTCCGGAGGGAGTAGAAATAAAAAAGAACCCTATCCGTCACGGTAAATTCACAGACCTGTATTGCTTTAATAACCCCAAGATGAGGCTGGTAAGGCTTCATACTAACTGATGCTACCCGGGAAGGAGTGACAATTGCATGTCCTTTAGGGGCTCTCAGTTTCTTGGGGAAGGCAAGTGTGGACAGATGCAATCATATATGAGCTATAATGGAGGTGAGGCTGAGCAGCAGGGGTCACAGAAGAAGAACTTGCACAGGATGGGAAAGCAAGGCCCTCCTTGTTCATATAACAGGCAGCGCTGAGGTTGCAGCCAAGAACAGCACAGATGGGAAATAGCTCAGACTCATGACCCATTTGGAAGGCATGAAGAAGTCGTAGCTCAGAGTGTTATTTTCATTGAGTCTCCTCTCCTGACTACCATAAAAGAGCATTGATTTCTCTATGTATGACCTGCTGTCAGAATGAGCTAACCCACCAGAGAGACACCTGACTGTCCAGGATACCCAGCAGAGTGGCAAGTTGGTCTTTGTCCTTCTACCCTGCTTTCCTGTACATGAGGTCAAATGTATGTAAATTGCCCCCAGACATAACTCCTAGGCCCCATTACTTCTTAACAGGAAAACACAACAGGTAATGCACATGTCTTCTGGAAAAAATGAGACACAGATGTGCAGGGATGTAACATTCTTTGCTTTCTGTAATGTTTCACAAGTGTTGAAGGGGGAAAATTTCTAATTTTAAGCCAGTTCTAAAACAGGTCAGTTATTAATGACGTCTGTCTTTCTCCGCCAAGCTCTCCAAGAGCAACTTAAGCATCCTGGGAAGCTTTGCATTCTGCCTCTAAAAAGATGCACCGTGTCCTCATTGCCCAAGATCAGGTGTGAGCTCCTGTCCACTCTGCCTCTACTGCTGAAGCTCCCTCGGCCTCATTGACTTAGGCTATGTACCTACTGTTGTACCTGGGTTCACTATGGTTCCTGTACTCTATATCCTCTGACAACGAATTCTTGGCCTCCTTTGCCACTGCATTTGAAGAGCCTTAAGAATCTGTGGCTCTCCCAGGCCCACTGAAGCTGAGAGAGAGAGGTGTCTTAAGAAGCACTCTGCCTGTACATGCCACCCTACAGTTCCGTTATGGTCACTGTGGCATGGGATAGTGTGGATGCCTCTTCTCACAGAATTCCAGGAGGAAGGCAAACCAGGAGCTATAGGGCTGGCAGGCCTAGCTAGGACAAATGGGTACAGCTAAGGGGCCCGGTTTCTTTCCCTGTGACAAACACTATGACCAAAAGCAGCTTGGGAAGGACAGGGTTCATTTGGCTTACAGACTATAGGCCACCATCAAGGGAAGCCAAGGCAGGAACTCTGAGCAGGAACCTAGAGGCAGGACTGAAGCGGAGGCCACAGAGAAATGCTGCCTACTAGGTTGCTTCTCCTGGCTTGCCCAATTTGCCCTCTTATCCATCCCCAGACCACCTGGCCCTGGAGTGGCATTGCCACAGTAGGCTGGCCCCATATTGATCATTTAGCAAGAGAATGCCCTGCAGAGTTGTCCACAGGCCAATCTGATGGAAGTAGTTCCTCGGTTGAGGTTTCTTCTTCCCAAACCTGTCAGTGTCTGTGTCAAATTGACAAGAATCAACCAGCATACCCTCTAGTCCCCTCACCACCATGGCTCATCGCTGAAAGGTAACAGTGTGGGCGCCATCTTCACGCTGTGGCTGTGCTCCATGACCCATAAGCACTTCTGGGCTCTCCTCTGCTCCTGTTGTCCAGTCTGCTGGGCTCAGAAAGATCCTTTCATCTCTATTCCTGCAGTTTCCTGTTCCTGCCACTCTCTGAATTTTAGTGGAACTCTATGCTCTGAGTCATTACATGCTGGTTTGTGTTGTCTATCAGCAAGCACGGGCTCTTACAGCGAGAGCACGCACCCTCCCGACTGCTTCCTTTGGAATGAACTTTAGGAGCCACTCCTGGAGTAAGGAGTGGAATGCTGCTTCCTCATTCTCAGCTTTCTCTTCCACCCTTGAGATCCTGGAGGGTCAGAGTCCCAGACGAAGGGCCTTAGGCAGCCAAGCTGTCTAGGGACACAAAATGCATGTGAGAGCTTCCTGTTTCCGAGAGGGAAAGCTACATACACTCTTTGGAGCATCCACTAGCACAATAAGAACATCTTTCAAGCTTCACTTGTAAAGCTAAAGTGAGCTATTAAACATCTGTGGTCACCAACATAAGCAGCTTACTGTGATAGCATGGGCCTGTCAATTACAGATGTCAGCCACTCTAGGAGACCTCTCTAGATGAGACCTGACAGCCTAGGACAGTCAGGGTCCCCTTCACCCCGACCCTCAGTGCTCTCTCTCTCCCTCCCTCCGTCTCTCCCTCTCTCTCTTCCTCCCTCCCTCGCTCTCTCTCTCTCCCTCCCTCCGTCTCCCCCTCCCTCTCTTTCTCTGAAACAGAGAACTAAGAAGTTAAGTGCTGTAATGTGGCCTTGCAGCCCCCTTCCTCTAAGCTGAAAGGGAACTTTATGGCCCTTACCAAGTATCTGGTCCATGTGTAGACTTAAATAGACTAAATCAAACTAAATTAGAAGGAGTGGTATTTACCACCAGCCCCAAAATGCTTATAAATGCAAGACCATCTCCTTTGTTCATCCCCTTTGTTGATGCTCAATTTTTCTCATCCTCCTAAAGAACCCTGTCCCCATTATGTCCATGGCAGTGCCCTCTCTCTCTCTCTCTCTCTCTCTCTCTCTCTCTCTCTCTCTCTCTCTCTCTCTCTCTCACTTTAAGCTGTCTCTCTCAATGAAGCTCATGCCAGCCTTGAAGAGGACCTCTTTCCATTAATGTCTAGTCATGCTGCCTCTGATTTGATGGGCTGTCTCCTTTTTATGTCCTCTACATTAGGGTCCAGTCATGCCTCAACATGTCTATCTTAGCTCTGTCTTAGGAGTTCATAGAAATAACTGTCAGGGACATTAGCCAGCAAGCATCTAAAATGAGCACAAAAGAAGCAAAACCATGGATGAGAACAAAAAGTGAAAAAAAAATAGAATGCACACATGCTGAAATTGTGCTATCAAATAAAGATACTGAAGCACTTACACTTAAAGAAAAAGAAAACTATGAAAAGTGATGCACCATATTTGTTTAAGAACTAATTAGAGTTTCTGCCAATTACTACAACAAAATTAAAAGTTCATTGGTAGCCCCCAAAGACATAACAGCCCTAAACATGTGCACTGATGGGAGATGTTATTCTGTAAATATGTTTCTCGTATTGGTTAATGAATAAAGTGCTGTTGGCCAATAGGAAAGCAAGATAGGCAGGACTAGGAGAGAGGAAGAAGAAAGGAAGAAGGAGTTTCAAGATGTAGGACCAACAGAGCAGAATGCCAGCCCCTCTCTCTGGTAAGATAAGGCCATGTTGAAATACTTGGATTAATAGAAATGGGTTAATATTTAAGACAGAGCTAGCTAATAAGAAATGCTAGTAACAGGCCAACAGCTTTATATCTAATACAGCATCTCTGTGTGTTTTTTGGGGCTGGTACAGCTAAGGGACCAGGCCTGCAGGAAAACTACTCATAACAATAGTGCACACTAAGAATAGAATCACAAAACACATGAAGTAAAAACAGAGTTGAGAGAAAATTATCAAATTCGCAATTGTAAGTGAGGATCCTGACACTCAACTCTGAGCCTTCACAACCACTAGGCAGAATACAAGGTGAAAAGAAATTCAGGAAGGATATAGGAGAACTGTTCTCCTGCTTCTAACTGAGCTGTACAGAGCCCAACAGATAGTACAGGTGAAATATGTACTTTTTTCAAGCACAATTAGAAAATTCAATGAATCATACCATGAACTAAAAGCCATAGCTGAAGAGGTTTGAAACCATTGAAGTCACATGGAACATGGTCTTTGGTCCAAGTGTGTCAAGCTGATAGTAAAAGAGACAAATCAAATTATTAAAACATTTGGAAAAGTTTTAAATATATGGAACTGTGTAGAAATGAAAGCATAACCAATCAAAATGTTGGATGGAGTTAAAACACTGAGAAGAGGGGGAAAATACCACTAAAAACTTATATCTGTGTGGGAGGAAGGCACTCGAAGAATAAAAAGACTCAGACATCAGGGAGAAAAACCTAAAACTTGTGGCATGCTTGCCTATATAACATACCCCAGTTGTACTGTAGTTTAAATCTGAAATCCCCCACCACCCCCTGTCAGCTTTTGTGGTTTGGATATTTGCTGCCCAGCTTGGTAGCACTGTTTTGGGAAGCTCTGGAAATGTTGGAAGATGGAGGAAGTAACACACTAAGGACAGGTCCTTGAAGCTTCCTTGTCTCTCAGGAAGTAAAAGCTAACCCAAGTGTGTCTGTCACCATTAACTAAGCTGTTCCACCATGAATTCCCAGCTACGATACCCTCTGACACCTTAAACCAAAGTGAAACCGTCTGTCTTTAAGTTGGCTATGTTAGGTTTAGTCAAAGTTAGTAACCATAAAATAAGGAATACAAAAATAGGTACCAGGAGTTGGGTTGTTGATGTAATAACATGATTGTATGATTCTTTGGACTTTAGGCCTTGGTTTGGGAAAGAATTATCCTAGAATACTTTAAGTGAAGATTTATGAGTAGTTCTTGTGGGGTTCAAAATACCAATAGAAAAGTATATAATAATGACTATAAGATTTCAGATGTAGACGAGATATTATGGGGGAGTGGATTATTCTAAGAGTTGTTCTTGTTATACTTTATCAAAGACACTCTACATCTTACGGGTGTCCCCAAATTTTAATTAAGTCCAAACTCAAAAGCAATGGACTAATTAAGTAGGTAAAAGAAATTTGAAGATAAGGCAACATTCAGCTTGTGTGTAGCATGGTTACTGCTGAATACCTTTTATCTAGGTTTATAGTAAAAAAATGGGAGCGAAAAGCAGAGCAGAATTTTGTGGAAGGCATGAGAGTTAGCCCGAAAAAGAACTTGTTTAAAGTTGAAGCAAAAGAGGCTGTAATTAAAGAGCCTGGAACCATTAAAAAGAAGCAAGCGCTCCAGTCTGGAACGATAGGAAGGATGCCTTGAAATGATTTCAGGACCTAATAAATGTATAGAACTACAAACACATTTAAAAGACCTTATTTTTATAGAAGTGTCTCCCATGCACCTGCTCACTTTTTAAGGAAGTATTTCCCAGGGCTGGAGAGATGGCTTAGCCATTAAAGGCTAAGCTCACAACCAAAAATATAGGAAGTGCTTCCCCCAGGTTGAGCCACCCAGGTACTCACAGACTACTGCAGCCACAGCACAAGAGCGGGGCCTGATCCCAGCTTAAGTGGTAGCAGAATTGCATATGATCTCTATGATGACATTCAGATACAAATTACAGGTTCATACAGGCTCCCACCAAAATTCCAGGGGAAAACCCGTGAAGCTAGTCAATCAATGTGCAGAGGGTCAGATTCCATGAGGGAAACTCCTCTAACAGGTTAATACATAAAACTGGGCAAGTGAAGCCTAAGTTGTAGAAGAAACCCTAAGATATTGAAGATTCTAGGCATGTAGAATATCTGTGAGCTTGGAGTTCAAATCATGCCACCCCATACCTCTAATGGCAGTCATGAATCTATAGGATGTGCTGCTTGCTCCAATAGTTCTAGTCTTGTTTTGGTCCTAACTTTCCTTGATGCCCCATTTCTCCTTGGAAGAATGTGGTTTTCTTTTTATTTGTTCAGGGTCTCATGCTAAGAGTTGGCCTTGAGTCTCTGTGGCATCTCTGGGCTTAAACCTTTGACCATTACCAGAAGAGTTAAGACAATGGGATTGTTTGCAAATAAACTAGGTGCATTTGTATTATAAGATTATCATAAGCCTTTGGGTGACAATAGTGTAAGTTTGTGGTTTGACTCTAAAATACTCCTCACAGGCTCCATATTTTGAACATTTATTCCTCTGTTGATGGAGCTATTTTGAAAAGTCTGTAAATTTTGGGAGGCAGAGCCCAACTGGAGGAAGTAGTTCACAGGGGAGGGGAGTGCTCATTTCCTGCCTTGCTCTCTGTTCTTTGGTCTGCTCTGGTGTGAATAGCTCCCACCACACACTTTCAACGTCATGAACTGAACTGGTTTTCCATTTCTTCCTCATTATGGTAGACTGAACCCTCAGAAACGATGAGGCAAAATTAATCCTTTCTCCATGAGGCTGTCTGTGTCTGTTAATGTGATCACAACATTGATAAGGTAACTAACAGAAGTTTCAAGGTAAAGATTGCCACACAAATACATATGTATGTACATTTATATATATACCAATAACACTTGTTATTGGTATATATAAAAACAAACTTTAAAACATCATACCACTTAAAGTTGGTTGAAGAAAATTAACTACTTAGGGGGCTGGAAAGATGACTCAGAGGCTAAGAGCATTGGCTGCTCTTCAAGAGGAACTGATTTCAATTCCCAGCAACCACATGGTAGCTCACAACCCTCTATAATGATATCTTGTGCCCTCTTCTGGCCTGCAGGCAAAAAAAAAAAAAATAACTACTTAGATTATGTCTAACAAAATGTGTATAATTTATGTCTGAGTTATAATAGGCCAATGAAGAAATAATAGAAGACCTAAACAAATAGAGTATTGCCATTTTAGTAGACTAAAAACACTAAAATTCAATACATGGGGTTGAACCAGGCTCTTTGATAGACTGGGTGTATAGGAATATAAATCAGGTGAAATTATCCACAGTAGGACACATAGACTTTAATAAATACCAAAGAGGGTGAGATGTGGAAGCCCTCTATATCCAGTAAGAAAACTGGAAGAAACAGAAATAAAGAGGCATAGGTAATTTCTACCAAAATAATAACTAAGAATTTTCCAACTCCAATGAAAGACATGAATCTACATGCTAAAGAGATTTTAAGGAGATGTAAATAAAAGAAAATCGTATATATGTGAAGCCACAAGAATACAGATTACCTGCCCAGGAATGGCAGACTTACATGGTGCTTCCTACCAGCAACAATATAGGACAGACAGTAAAACAATAATTGGAGAGCATTAAAGAAAAATATTACTTTAACCCATTAATTTTATACCCAGTAAAAGTATCTTTCAAGATTATAATATAAAATAAAGTCACCAACTTAAGGAAATCCTGCTGCTCTGCTAGATAGAAAGATTGGTGTGCAGGAAGAAAGGTACAAAGAAAATAGGAATTGTGGGCATACATTTAAATGAGCACTGATTATGTTTTAAAAATTAGTAAGGTCTAACAGAATAAGCAGGAATATGTATTTAAAGCAGCCGCTTTTGACAATAACCTGTAAATTAGGAGGGTACCAGGAAGAGTGACAGCATCCTGAAGTCCTAATGTTATAGCAAGGTAGTAATGAGCTTGGTCTCCTTTGATTGTAAAACTGTGCAAAATAATGTCTACTCTAAGAGACAAAGAGAAGGAAACAATAAAAAATAGTCAAGAAAAGTAAAAGAAGCATAGAATGTGTGCAAGAATATAAAACACAAAATAACATGGTACCTTTAGATGAAAATGCATCACAGTAAGTAAATTTAGTGTTCCAGTTTAAACATTGTCAAACTTGGCTGAAGATGTCTTAATGGGCTATATACAAAGGCTTACCTTTTAAAAATTGTGTTGAAAATTAAAAGGTGGAAAAATTGCCTAGCATAGTGATGCACACCTTTAATCCCTGCACTAGGGAGGTAGAGGCAAGAGGACTTTTGTGGGCTTGAAGCCAGCCTCACTAAACATAAAGAGTGATAGGACAGCCAGGACAACATATCTAAAGACCCTCATCTTCAAAAAAGAAAAAAAAATAGAAAAATGCATATCTGTGTGTATATTATCAGACAGACTAAATTTTAATACAATCTTATTAGGAAAAAAAGCTTCACATAAAGACACATGCTATAATGTATGTTCACCCAGTCATGTATTATTAAACCATGTCAAGTGAAATTTTAAAAAAAGAGAAAGGAAAAATAGAAAAATCCACAATGTTAGTGGAAAATTTTCTAGCTTTTTGACTAATACCATAGGCAGACATAAATTCAGGGATTTAAACAAAGCCACCACTTACCTTTCCAGAACAGACAGCAGTGAACACCCACAGAATGAATACACACACTTTTTAAGCATGCATGCATCATTTCTCTGCTCTGCTCATATTGCAGTCCATAAAGGAAGACACAGCACAGTTCAGGAGATTGGATCCACCTACAGTGTGTTCTCTGACTATGATGGAACTAAGCCAGAAATTAATACCAAAAATATAGCTGCCCTCAAGTCAGGATATGCTTGGAAATTAAGAAAAATGTTCCTAAGTAGCTGATCAAAACAGACATCACAGTGGAGCTTAGAAAATGATTTGAACTAAGAGATCATGAAAGCACAGACATTAAAACAAGCATGGGGAGCAGAAGGGAAGATGGGGGATTTTACAGCCTGGATTATTTTAGAAAATAAGACAAACTTGGAGTTAATTAGCTGGGCAGATACCACAGAAGTTAGAAAATGAACAGCAAGAGAGTAGCTGGTAGAGTTCATAAAAAGAAACAAAGAAACTGGTGAGACAGAAAAGAAACATTTAGCAGAGAAAAATCAATACGTTGCAAGTTGGCTCTTTGAAAAGACTAACAAAATAACAAACCTTGCAATCTTGTGCAAGGAGAAAGAAAGGGGCCTTCCTAGGAATGAAAAAGGCCCACAACAACAGATGATGCAGAAGTTACAACTTGAGAAGGTTGTGATGAACCTCATGCCAGTAAATTGAAAACTTTAACTGTAATGGGAAAAAAAAATTCTAAAAATAGAAAACCATACAAGTTACCAAAAATCATAATAGAAAATGAAAAGTCTGGATTATCTTCTAGCCATCCAGGAGATTAAATCAGCAATACGAATTTTTCATAAATTACACACCTGCCTCTTAAGACTTGCCTGGCGAAGTATGGGCTAAGGGCAAAGTGCTCACACTTAACATGATCCCCAGGACAGAGAAGGGGGGGAGAGGGAGGGAGGGAGGGAGAGAGAGAGAGAGAGAGAGAGAGAGAGAGAGAGAGAGAGAGAGAGAGAGAGAGAAGGAAGCAGAAAGGGAGAAGGGGAAAAAAGGAAGGAGAGAGGAGAAAGGGTTGTAGATGAGTTCAATCCCTCATGCCATCCTTTTAGTACATAAAAGAGGGGGGTTTACCCTTGGTACCTGATTGGGAGAAAAATAGACATGTCTTCATTCCTAAAAATAACCAGCAGCCAGAACCCATATATACAACAAGATAGGACAAGGCCAACACGGTATCACACACCTTTAATCCCAGCACTCAGAAGGCAGAGGCTGGTGGCTATCTGTGAGTTCCAGGCCCGCCCGGTCTATATAGTGAGTATCAAGCTATCTAGCTTGGTGTACGTAGTAAGTTCCAGGCTAGTCAAGGTTACAGAGTGAGACCCTATCTCAAAGAATTATATAAATAAACAAATGTTTAAACACACAAATAAGTGGCACTGTATTTGGCACTTGAGAGATAGCTAAGTGATTTAAAGCAGTAACTGTTTTTGCAGAACCACAGGTTTCATTCCCATACTGCCTGTAACTCTAGCTCCATGGCATCTAATGGCTTCCACGGGCTCTTGTACACACACTGTTCTCGTAGTCTCCCACAGGCTCTCTCTCTCTCTCTCTGTCTGTCTCTCTCTGTGTGTCTCTGTCTCTCTCACACACGCACATTAATAAATCTTAAAATAATAAGAGATCTTGCCTTAACTGAGATTGCTTCAGGAATGCAGTATTTACAATTAGAAAATTAATCAGTGCTATTCCCCTATAGTAACTGACCAGGGGAGAAAAACCACAGAATAGTTTATGAACAGTGGCAGAACATTTTAAAAACTTGTCCATTCACTGTGCTGGCTGGTTTTATGTCAGCTTGGCATGAGCTAAAGTCATCTGAGAGGAGAGAACCTCAACTAAGAAAATGCCTCAATAAGACCAGGCTGTAGGGTATTTTCTTAATTAGTGATTGACGGGGGAGGCCCAGTCCATTATGGGTGGTTTCATGCCTGGCCTGGTGGTCTAGTTTATAAGAAAGAAGGCTCAGCAAGCCAAGAGGAGCAAGCCAGTAAACAGCACTCTGCATCAGTTCGTGCCTCCAGGTTCCTGCCCTGCCTGAGTTCCTGTCTTGACTTCCTTCAGCGATGAACAGTGATATGGAAGTGTCAGCCAAATAGACTCTCCCCAACTTGATTTGGTCATGGTATTTCATCACTACATTAGAAACCCTAAGACACATGGCAAAAGCTCTTAAACTGGAAGTCACAAGGAGTATCTCGTAAAGCAGCAGCTTCAGGGTGCATGCACAGGCTTGGTCACTCGCCCATGTTTAAGGACTTAAAACACCTGTTTGTCTCTCATTAGCTAAAGCCTGCATAGGCTCCCAAGATCCTTAGGCAATATGTACTGCTAACAGCTCAGTCTCCTCCCTTTCCGTCAGCCGTCCCGTCTATCAGTCATGACCACACATCACTCCAGAGTCACAGTGAGCCTGTACCATCAGGGTAAACCTCCTCACCCACCAACCCTGCTTCATTCCTGTGACAAACACCATTACCAAAAGCATCTTGAAGGAGGGAACCATTTATTTTTCTTATAGATTATAGCCTGTCGATGAGAGAAGCCAGGGAAGGAACATAAGGTGAGAACCAGAGGCAGGAACTGAAACACAACCATGGAGGAACACTGCTTACTGACTTGCTGTCACTCAGCCTACTTTCTTTCACCACCCAGGACCACCTGCCCAGGAGTAGCACTGCCCACAGTGGGCGGGGCCTTCTCATCAAGAAAACATCCCACAGACATGCCCTCAGTCCCCAACTCAGTAACAGAGTTCCCCAATTGAGCGTTGTAGCAAGCTTTTTTGTTTTTGTTTTTTTTTGTTTTGTCAGTCTTATCTTAGACTGCCAGCCCACAAATAATGATACAGAGTCTTATTTTTAATTATGGAAGTTTGGCCTTAGCTTAAGCTTTTTCCCAACTAGCTCATAACTTAACTTAATCTGTTTTTATTAGTCTCTGTTCTATAATGTGGCTTTTACCTTTCCTCAGTATGGCATGTCCAGCTTGCTCCCAATCTGCTGGTGAAATCCACATGCCTAGATTCCTCCTCCTCTTCCTCTCTCTGCCCAGAAACCCTACCTATCCCCTCCTGCCTAGCTGTTGACCATTCATCTTTTTATTAAACCAATCACAGTGACACATCTTCACAGTACACAAAGATTATCCCACAACAGAGGTTCCCTCTTCCCAGATGACTCTACTTTGAGTCAAGTTGACAAAACCAGCCAGCATTCCCTCCCTTTATTTCCCAGCCCCAGAACCCTCTTCTTGGGATAAGACCACACAAATACAGTGCACTGCAGAAGATGCCTCATGATGTTCATCAAACACAGCCTGATGCTATTTGCCTTATGATCTGCTGCCTGAGCCCCACCCCCACAGCTTCCTCTCAATAAAGTACCACTCTACGTTGTCAAAGGCACTAGCGGAGAGGCACAGGGTCACCGGGGTAGTACCCTGGTCCTTCCTTGCAAGCCCTAGGCTCACCAGGGGAGACCTCCATGTCTGTTCATATGTAGCATGAGGCGTAAACATTGAGCACCTGGCTGCACTGTGTTGCCAGGGGCAAGCGTCTTGCCTTATACACTGCATCTCCATTCTCCCCTGCCTAGGAATGTACCAGGTGATGGAGGGCATCATCTCGCCTGTCAATGACAGATATGGGAAGAAAGACCTGGTGGCTTCCCATCACCGAGTAGCCATGGCCCGGCTGGCCCTGCACACATCTGACTGGATTCGAGTGGACCCCTGGGAGAGTGAGCAGGCACAGTGGACTGAAACAGTGAAGGTGCTGAGGTAACAGGGGTCATGGTGTTCTGTAATAACATCTGCAGACTGAAGGGCTGGCACAGATTGCTGAGGTGGCCCCAGACAGAAGTTCCTAGCTAAGACCAGAGATCTGTTTCTGCTTACAGGGAGAGAGACCCGCAGAGCCAAGGACTCCAGCACCAGGCCCTCTTACCATTTAGCAGCTTTGTGACTTTGAACATATGACCTAACCTCTCAGAGACTTACAAAATGAAGACAGTATAATTTTTTTTTTTCTAGACGGAGTTTCTCTGTATTGTTTTGGAACCTATCCTGGAACTAGCTCTTGTAGACCAGGCTAGTCTCGAACTCACAGAGACGGGCCTGCCTCTGCCTCTGGAGTGCAGGGATTAAAGGTGTGTGCCACCACCGGCCAGCTTGAAGACAGTACAGTTGAATGAAGATTTTTAAAATAACATTACTGTCCCAGATCCAACAAATCATCTTCAGTAGCTGGGGACCTTTAACTTTTTGTCATTGACAAGTTTGAACCTATATAATAAACCATCTTTCCTTCTTGCTTGCTAAACATAGACTCTAATGTCAGAGAGGGGTTATTTTAAGAGCAGAGATAGGTACTCTCCACTATCTTTTACCTTCAATTCTTACCAGCGTTCAGTGTAGTCAGCACAGATGTTTGAAAGCCCTAGACCAGCCCTGCACATTAGGACAGCGAGCAGGTCACTGTCCCTGCTCTTAGAGGGAAGCAAGGCTGGCCTGCTGCATCCCTGGTAGCAGGCTGCTCTGCTAGAAGGTGCTGTAGGATTGTGACCTGTGCAGTCATGCAAGTCCTACTCCTTCTGTTAGGAAGGGACCACAGAGCATTCAACAGCTTCAGTGCCACCTAAGAACCTGCTGCCAAACTAATGAGACAGATGTTTAGTAGCCGTGCGGATACACTATCCCTTATTTTTAACCATCCATTGGCATAAGCCAGATCTCTCACTAAACATGCACCCAGAACATCATTTTAAAACAAGCCTTTCTCACCACTCACTTCTCTGGGCTAATTGAGAGAAGCAGAAGCAAGACAGCAGATTATCCAGCAAATCATTTACCTTTAATAAGTACTTAGTGACTAGGCCTTTCTTCCCATCCCTAGGAGAGCCACAGTTGTCTGGGATGCAGGCTTTGAAGCCAGATTGAACTGAATGAATGACTTGATGAAAGTGATTTGGCCTTCCCGAACCTCAGTTCCTCGCCTAATAAAATGAGGATATCAGCACCTCGCTCACAGGGCATCATGTGGTTTTGATGAGATGGAGCAGGCAAATCAGCTGGTGGAGGCTAAGTACTAACTAATGTCTCCTGCCCTGCCTGCATCCGCAAATCTCGAAAGCCACGCACAGAAGCAGAGGTGATGACATAGTGATTCACTGCTGCCTCTGCTGCCGAGTGGCCGTGTGAGCGAAGGCACTGCCAAACACTCTTTCTCCTTTTTCCCTGTGCCCTTCGCTCCAGTGCCTCTGGAACTGGACACGCAGCCGACTCCCTAGGTCCACCACCCTTGAGCTACCTCAGAGGCTGTGAGGAGGGGAGAGATCCAGGATTTCAGTCCCTCCTGGTGGTTCTCATATGAGCCCCACAGCTATGGCCACTGAATGACAAGAGAGAATCGGTGTTGAGATCCACTTAAAGAGCAATTGACACATGGTCACAACCTTAGCTGCCAGAGTCACGTGGAAAACTTTCTTTAAGATTCTCTCCCAGGCCGGGGCTTTCAGATTGCTGGCACGGACACTAACACGGGCATCTCTTTCGAGGTCCAGGTGATTGATGTTGTGCTGTTGTGCTTGAGACTTAGCCAGCAGAGTCAACAGTTTCTCTCAACAGATAGCTGATGAAGATTTTTTAAAAGGTTAAGAATCAGGCTAAAATTGTAAAGTCAAGTGGTTTTAGAGTCAGGATAGAAATCAGCCCCAACCTCTACTACAGTTGGTGTCCCCTTGATGCGGTCACAACACAGCAAGGCAAAGGTCACTGTGATAGATATCAGCTCGCCACGGGACTCAGTGGAGACCCTTTGTTCTGTACGCGTTTTTGCTAATGCCACAAAGTCTAGGACGGCTGTAATAAGAGAGCCTTTGGTACCTGGGTTGTCACTTTCCCCTTACAGGGAAATAATAAAGAAACCATTTGACAAGAAGTCTTTTTTTACTCACACTTTGAAGGTCTTGCGCTCCCATCTAGCATCGCTATTTCTGGCTCATGGTGAGGTAGAACCGGACGGTGGAAGGGTAAAGTGGCGCCAACGCATTCGTTTCCTGATGGCCAGGAAGCAGAGGCACAGGGAAGGGTCAGAATAAGGTCCCTGAGGTCATCTCCCCAGTGACCCACTTTCCCCAACGAGACCACACCTTCCAAAGCTTCAGTCACCTCCTAAGAAAGCCATCAAATCTCAGACCTGCCAGTAGCCATCACTGATTAAGTGAGAGCCCATCTTACAATGACTAGATCTACAGCTAGGACCCAAGCCTTTAACACACAGGCCTTAGAGAATACACGTAATCACCATCCATAACAGTGACTTCCCTTTTCCTCGTGTCCTGGAGAAGGCCTCAGTCAAAGTGCCACTTGGGTGTTGTCTGTCCCCCACCCACATCACCTCATGAGCCCACTGCAAACATGACCTCATGTCCTCATTTTACAGATCAGAGGACCACAGTTACATGGCAAGTAAGCAAGAGGCAGAGCACCAGTCTCAGCTCTGAAGCCACATCAGAGCCAGCCTCTAAAGCAGAGGTTCTCAGCCTGTGGGTCATGGTCCCTTAGGTGGTCAAATGACCCTTTCACAGGGGTCACCTAAGACCATCAGAAAACATAAATATTTATATTATGATCGGGGTCACCACAACATCAGGGACTGGATTAAATGGTCACAGCATTAGGAAAGTTGAGAACCACTGCTCTAAAACAATGATGATAGCTGGGGAGATAGCTCAGTGGTTGAGAGCACTGGCTGCTCTTCCAGAGGACCCGGATCCAATTCCCAGCACCCGCATGGCAGCTCTTAGCTGTCTGTGACTTCTATTTCAGGGGATCTGACACTTTCATGCACATACATGCAGACAAAACAAGAATGCACATGAAATAAAAATAAATTATTAGCCAGGCAATGGTGGTGCACGCCTTTAATCCCAGCACTGGGGAGGCAGAGGCAGATGGATCTCTGTGAGTTAGAGACCAGCCTGATCTACAAGAGCTAGTTCCAGGACAGGCTCCAAAGCTACACAGAGAAACCCTGTTTTTGGGAAAACAACAACAACAAACAAACAAACCACAATAATGCTGGCTGGGAATGTGAGGTGGCTGATTTTTGCCGTAGTTACCCTTACTGGGGCTTCCCTGGGCAAGCTTCCGAAGACACAGAAACCATGCTCTGGGGGTCAGTTCAGAGGCCTAGGACTGCACACTGGAATACCACTCAGGCAGGCAGCAAAAAGCCAGCCAGGACCACTACCCCAAGGAACACAGTCCATAGGGAAGATGTGCTGAGTCCTGAAAGTGAACCTCGTCTCTCAAACACAGCTATAATAACGATCCAGCGAGTACAGGGATGGTGGGGGATAAATTGGCATGCCCAAGAGTGCTGAGGTTACCTGTGTTCGGTGAGAAAAGAAAGTGCAGGAGCCTCAGTTTGAAGATAGATTGCTTAAAATTGAGCATGTCAAATTTGCTTAAGTCTGATCGTACCTAACATGCTCTGTGACTTCACTTGGATTAACTCTCTTCATCTTCATAACTACACATTGCGGGGCTGTGGGGGTGGCAATGCCATCACTCCATTTGCACACGAGGAACCATCCATGCTGACTGAGACTTGAAATCACTCAGTAGGGTGACAGCCAGCAGTGTGGGGGTTGGGATTCAGCCCAAGCTGTCTCCCTGCAAGCCCAGGCTCTTAGTCACCACGCATAGCATTTTGAAGCACACGTGTATGATAAGAGTATGTTCTGGAGCCAGATGGAGGCCACTCAGTGCCAGGGCTTACTGTATGTAGTTCATTTACCTTCACAGAACCCTAAACTCAGGCATTACCACTTACACTTTCCAAAGGAAAATGCACGTCCAAGCTTACATCTGTCTGGTTTGGTTTGGTTTTTGGTGGTGGTGGTGGTGGGGTTATTTGTTTGTATTTTTGTTTTTTGAGACAGGGTTTCTGTGTTGCTCTGGCTAGCCTGGAACTCACTCTGTAGACCAGGCTGGCCTTGAACTCACAGAGATCTACCTGCCCCTGCCTTCTGAGTGCTGAGATTAAAGGCATGAGCCAACACTTCTTGGCTCACATGTCTGTGGTTGAGAGCTGATGCCTTGGGCATCACTAACACCTGTATTTCCAGTAAAGAATTTCTGAGAGGTGTGGGCAGGGCAGCATCAGGCTTATCTGGCCACTTCCAGCCGCCTGTGTAGACTGTGGTAATGTGAAAGGTATAGGACTCTCTGTGGCATGCTTCTTGTCCTACCCCTGGCGCATCGCCTGACACGGTGGATCGCCAGTGATTTTTAGGGAATGTTCTGAGATGTATAGAAGCAAGTGTTTAATTGTCAGATGCTGGGATGGTGTTGGGGGGGTCTAGAATACAGCACACCTGAGCCTATGTGTTTATACCACAGGCACCATCACAGCCAGCTGCTGAAGTCCTCAGTCCAGGTGGAAGACCCAGACTCCAGCAGAACACCATCAGCCTCTGCAGGTGGGTGCCAACCCCCTCGTCATCTACAACGAGGGATTCAGGTGAAGATGGATGAGCCAATGGGGTTTTCCAGCCCTCTCAGCGTGCACTAGAACTTGAGACCTGCCTGGTAGTACAGGTCTGCCCTCAGTATGTGTATGTGTGTGTCATATCAGAAGGGTTCAAGACTGCTGAGGACAGATGCACCTCAAACAGTTTCTTCACTGCAGGGTTTGTAGAACCTTTATTGTGTCCACATGCATTGTGACTTAATGAGAAAAGGACAGAGCCTGTCACCCTTTAACCATGGCACTCTTATGTGTTGGTCCTCAGAATACTCCCAAACACACCTCAGAAAGGACTTGGACTTGGGAATGTCCCCAGTCCCGAGTTGCCCTCCGATGCTGATCAAGGATTATACACAGTAGGATTCCCACGAGTCTTGTTAGAAACATGAGTTGCCAGACCACTCCCCAGACCTCCTGAGTGGGAAAGACACTTGGAGCCTGACGTTTAAGATCACTCAGAAAGTGAGACTATATAACGGGATGAGAGTCCAAAAAGGAGTTGCACGGTCACTGACATAATCCTTACATGCAATATGTACTACATTCCTCTGGTCTGTCCTTACCTGTGTGGGCTCCTTCATTTCCAGCCCCAGATGTAGACCATGGACAGGATGCCATCTAATATCATAGACACAATGCTATGTCCTTTCTGCATTTCCTTCTACAAAATTCTACATGATGCTGGTGGACCATATGAGAGCCAGGCTCTGAGATCAAGGGGAGAAGGCCCTCCAGCAGCCCAGCCCATGCCTGGAGCTGGACAAAGGCTGTGGGGTGGAGGGAAATGCAGGCATCAGCGTGAAAGGCTGCTTCATGGAGGGGCGGACAGCTACACCCATGTGTACGAGACCAGTGGACTGTGGGGGTTAGAGCAGTTCAAGAGAGGCAGAGATGGGAAAGCAGGAATGTGTGAGCATGGGGCATTGTAGACCCGGGAAACATCAGGGACTCTAGAGAGAGGCAAAGGCAGGCAGAGGCAAATGCAGATGGCATGCTGAACCAGAGCTCTTGTGATGTCTCTCTGCAGGTACATACAGATCCCATTCCACATCTGCTTGGTACCCACGCTTCCCCTTCAGAAAATGCCTGTCCTGTGAGGCATTCCGAACACATATTCCCCGAGCTGCTAAGTTTGTATAACTTCACCGTCTATCAGAGCCTCTCACCCCACGTCTGTTCCCTGTTCGTTTCTCTAGGGGATTCCCATCCCTAATTGATCCTGTGTTTGGTTACTTTCCAATGTTGGAAGTAAAGGTGTTTGCCACCATGTCTCGCTTTTGTTGTTATGAATCCAGATCTCTCTACATAGTTGGCTTGCCTGACTCTGCCTTTCCGGTGCTGAGATTAAAGGCATGCACTAACATACCTGCTCCCTACCCCTATTTTAAAAATGATTTTTATAATTCTCAAACATTTCATACTTTGTATTTTGAACATTTTTATGCCCCTCACCCCCTCACCCATCTCTTCCTAGATCCACTCCCCCATTCCATACCCATCCAACTTTTGTCGTCATTTTTTTAAACAGTCAAGGTGGCTCAGCAGAGTATTTACTGTTATTGGAGAAGACTGGGGGTTTGGTTTCCCAGAACCCACATGGCTGCTCACAACCATCTGTAACTCCAGTTTCAGGGGACATGATCCCTCTTCTGACCTCAGTAGGTTCTTGCATGCACATGGTACCTATACATACACTTAGGTATATACATGCACATAAAATATTTGTTAAAACATCAAGCCCATCAGTGCTGCATATGTATTCTTAAGTGTGTAGCATCTACTGGAGCATGTTAGACTAACCATGGGCCCACACCCTTAGAGACACCAGCTCTCCCTGTCAGTAGCTCCCCACCCACCCCCTCCATGCTGAGGTTGCAATACCTATGACTTCATGTGTGCAACTGCCCTGCTCTGCCTCTGACAATCTTTCTGCCCCATATTCCAAAATGGTCCTTGAGTCTTGGGAGGAGAATATGTGATAATACATACTCCATTTAAGGCTGAGCATTCTACAGTCTCTTACTAACGGCATCTTGACCAGTTGTGGGTCTCTGTGTTAATACCATATTCTACAAAAAGAAGCTCCCCTGAGGATGGCTGAGATGCTCTAATCTATGAGTATAATGAGACATCATTTGGAGTTGGTATGATACTGTGTCCCATTGCAGGGTGATAGTAACTGGTTCTCTCTTAGGGCACTCTGAGCTACCTACCACAGGTTCTTGGCCCCAATAACTGCCTAGGCGCACGCGCACACACACACACACACACACACACATCCCTCTCTTTTTTTTTAACTTTTAATCTTGAGACATGGTCTCACCAAATTGCCTAAGCTGGCCTTAGACTCTTGTATCCAAGGCAGCCCTTGAACTTGCAATCCCCCTGCCTCAGCCTCTTGAATAACTCAGATTGCAGGTCTATACAATCAGGCCTAGCTAGCATGGCAGTTTTTACAATGGCAGAAAATAAAAGCAACTAAGAATTTAAATGCACAAGAACACTGAGTATATTACAGTGTATCCATCAAAAGAATCCACATCCGGAGTTTCAAGGAGATAGAGAAACACTGAGGAAGTAAGAGAACCATTATATGATTATATACGTGTGTGTGTGTGTGTGTGTGTGTGTGTGTGTGTGTGTGTGTGTGTACACATATATATCATCAGGTAAAAATGAGTATAATTCTATACTGTTTGTGTATCTAGATCAATATGGAAGCCTAAGAAAATACATAAAAATGTTGATGTCTGTAGAACCCAGAATTAGCCTGATGGGCTGCTGCTGTTGTTTTCAGTTTTCAACATTTACAGTTTCCATATGTTCCATCGTGAACACACATTTCATGTTCATCATCAGAAAAAGGGAAAAGATGAACATTTTAAAACAGGAAGCTTGGATTTCGATGGGATGGCACATATGTTACCAGTGACATATTTATTCCTAAGGGCCACTTTGGGAGCTATGCATTTTATTGTGTGTTGTCACACTCTGGATGGCAGATTACACAACTGAGTGTGGCACCAGCAGCAGCCAGATCTGGGCCTCACTGTCACTTCCATAATTGACAGACCTCCTTGAAGTCGTCTGTCCTCATGTGGATTGCTGTGGTCCTGGCTACTCAGGGCTTTTAACGACAGCCAAGCTTACTATCTGTCTTCTGTCCTGTAAGGGTGGCCCTGCCCATGGCTGGTAAGACTGAGCCTGGTTCAGAGAACTCCCTTTCTGTAAAGAACAGCAAGCATCCAATCTTGTGCCTATTCCACCAGGGATGACTAGTTTGGGTGCTGTTAGGTGTCATTCCTGGATTCATCTCTGGTATCATCGTGTGATGATCTCTCTTAGTGTGTTGGATGGATGTCATCATCCATGGCTATAATCATATATCACAGGTGACAGGCTTTCTCTCTACCTGTCACTTCCTATAATTTCCATACAACTGAAGAAATAGACCCACAGGCAAGGTCACTTTCTCAGGGTCCCAAGAAATCTAAAATTTACACCCAGGACTGACCAGCCTTGAGATTGATGCTCTTCAATGCCAACAACTTAGGACCATCAAAATTCAGGCTTCTAGGTTCTGGAACATTTTCCTTACAGCTTATATACATTTTGGCCCATCTGCTTTAGGGGCCCATAGATACTCAACATCATAGTAGACTATACACCCAAATACCCACAGACCTCCTATTTATGTCACTGTGTGACTGTTAGGCAAGTCACACCGGCAGCCGTTATTCGTTTTTCAGTATTTATTTGGTGGGGGGGGGGTGCTATACATGCTGTGCCCACAGAGGCCAGAAGAGAGCTTTGGATCCCCTTAGCACTGGAGGTACAGACAGTTGTCAGCTGCCACGTGGGCACTGAGAATAAAACCCTAGTCCTCTGGAAGAGCAGCCAGTGCTCTTAACTGCCAAGCATCTCTTCTTCCTCCAGACTATATTCTTGAATTACCTACTTTGGACTTGAACAGTTATTTGATCTAAAAATTCTGTACCGTTTATATGAATGAATTGCAAGGAGCTCTGTGAGGCAAACAGCCCAGAGTTGTGGGATGAGGCACATGTAGGCATGAGAATTGGTCACTTCATTGTCTTGTCCCAGGGGTTAACAGTTGCCTCCAACCTTGCAGATGGGCCCTTGACTGAGGGGCAGAGCTCCGTCCTTTTTAGCCACAGCTCAAGGTGTATATTATTTCTTATTGTCAGTATTAATGAATCCGTGTCTAATGTGGAAGCCAAAATGTCAAAAATTTACCCACCCACAAAACCCTCTAGGAGAATCTGGGGAGATGGCCACATGCTTGCTATGCCAGTGTGAGAACGTACCTGTTCAGATCCTAACACCTATGTAAAAAGACAGGTGCAGCTATGTATACCTGTAACCCTGCCCATGGGGGAAGGGAAACAGGGATATTGCTGGCTCAGAAGTGGTGAGCTCCAGACCCTGCCTCAATGAAATAACACAAAGAGAGCAATCGAGGAAGAAATTCAACATCTCCCTTATCTCACACACACACACACACACACACACACACACAGACACACACACACACAGACACACACACACACACACACACACACACACACACACACACACACACACACACACCATACACAAATTAAAGGTGGGAAACGTAAGAGAAGGCAAGGTGTCTTATCTATTTCCTGACCTGTAGAAACAGAGCAGATGTGCCCCAGGCCCCAGGAGATGGTGAAATCAAATGAGTATCATTGAACCAGTTGTTTGAAAGGCTGAATCCTGGTCTCTTACTTCCTGCAGTGACTAAATAAATAAGAATTAGAGCAAATCCTCACAGCATTGGAAAATACCAATCCATACCAAATTAGTAAAGCCTGAACTACTGAATAATTCGTAGCACAATTTTATTGCTTTAGAAATCAGGAGATAATTCATACTTATTGGATGGATATTCCTGGGTAGATGGGTAAATAAGTGGATAAGTAAAATAGATTAGTGAATGAATGAAAAGCAGTTCAAACATATAGCACCCTGTGCCAACTAATGGTTCTAACTGTCTTAGTTGATAAACTCATTCAGTGCTAAAATAACCCCACAAGGTGAGCACTCCTGACATGCCCATTTGAAAGTCGAGGTCACAGGAGCCACCAAATAGCAGAATTAGAATGGAGCCTAGACATGTGGAACTGTCTGTGTGGCCACTGAGAGCCTGTGAGCACAGTCAAAAAAAATTCTCCAATTCTACAACATTGGAAAAGGCCCTTTGTGTGATGATGTCTGCTGCTGTGAACAGTCCCCTGGCCTGTCGTCTCTTGTAGATGAGAAGGAAGCTGAGGCCCAGACCAGGGAGGACAGTGTCAGCCCCACAGCAGCATTTACCCCATGGGATCTGAACCTCAGACCTCTCAGACACTGCCAGGCTCTCTTCTCTCCCAGGCCAGGCCTTGCTTCTTTGTACACTCATCCCTCTTCCATGACCAGAGCCTTTCCATCATCTCACTGTTCCGTAGTCTAAGCGAACCCTTTACACCATGTTTTCCCCCAGTGTGTGGCAGCCCAGAATCTCTTCCTTGCCAAGTCTTTAGGGTGACAAAGATGGAAGGCCAGCCTTTGCTATCTTCTCGAATCAGTTTCCAGAAGTACCAGGGACACAGTGTGTGCTTCTGTCATGGCTTGCCTTTCCTGTTCAGATTAGCCAACTCCAGATGAATGGTGTCAGCAATTCAGCTAATCCTTCTCTAGTGCTCCCAGGCTTTCTGTTCCTGTTGTCACCAGCAGGCGGCAGCAGAACATCACAGCTACAAATGCCCCACCTAGAGACTGGCTGCCAGTTTGCATCTGGTCTTCCCAACTGAGGCCATGAGTTCTCTCCTAACGTCTCTGTGCCTTGGTTTCCCCTGCACAGTGGGCACAACAGACCTACCTCATAAATCTGTTCTGAGGGTATTACACACATTGTACCTAGTAGTGGTAAGTACTAAGACCCTAAAAAAAAGTATGACAGTCAGTGTTCCATTAGAATAAACTCCTCAGGGCTGCAGCACTGACCAGCTGTCCTAGAGCTTTGTCACATCGCAAACGAAAGTGAAAAGGCCACCCGCTGGGATCTTAGAGACCTTTTAGTCATCCAGAGAGCCTGTTCATTTTATGCTCCTCGGTCCTCGGGACTTAAAATAACAAGGACTGAAATGGGTGTTGGGGTGGTGACTTGTCCAGTGCTTGTAGCTCCTTGGTCTTGGGGCTTTAAGTCTCACTTCTCATCAGATAATGGACTTCTGAGAACAGCATGGTCACCTCTGGGACTCTCCACCCTGGGCCAAATCAACCACAGACAGGCTTCTGAAATAGCACTGAGCACTGACAGGCAAAAATCTGTTTTGCTTGTCTTGCCACTTGGCCAATATTAAACAAAAGCTATGATGCTGAAATCTTAGAATTGTAAGCTGTATGACTTTGGATTTCTGGAACTTTGCTGGGATCACCCTTGTTTTGCAGCAGTGCCCGAGCTGAAACTCCTCTGTGGAGCAGATGTCCTGAAGACCTTCCAGACCCCCAACCTCTGGAAAGATGAGCACATCCAGGAGATAGTGGAGAAGTTTGGCTTGGTGTGTGTGAGCCGGAGTGGTCATGACCCAAAGGGGTACATCCTGGACTCGCCCATCCTCCGACAATTTCAGCACAACATCCACCTGGCCAGGGAACCCATTCAGAATGAGATCAGCGCCACATACATCAGGAAAGCCTTGGGCCGAGGGCAGAGCGTGAAGTACCTCCTCCCTGACGCTGTCCTCGCCTACATCAGGGACCATGGCCTGTACACCAGTGACAGCTCCTGGAAAGGAAAAGGCTAGAGGCCCTCCTGAAGAATGGGCAGTTAAGAGCTTTGTTTTGCTTTGGGGTCTGTGTTTCCACGTTTGTTTTGTTTCTATGATGGTAACGCCATGGGTGACTTCCTACTGCAGTAAAAGATTGTTTCTGTGGCTGGGACAGCCGTGTATCAGAGCAACTTAAATGGCGTGGCAGGTCATTGGATTAGGCAAAACCTCTCAGGGTCACTGATGAGACCTGCTTACTTTGTGTAAATGGTAATTAGAGGATGCACACTGGTGCTGTTCTGAACATGGCAGGTCCCTGAGGGGTTGGATCACAGTTATCCTCGCGCATTTTTTTTTTTAACAGACCAGGTACAGCATGCTGGTCTTGATTGGCAGGATTTGACAAGCTGCTGATTACTGAACAGTAATTAGCCTTTTTTTGTAACATCCTTGTTTCAAACAATAATGCCAAGTGAGGATCCAGAAATCTGGAAACAGTAAATCATTGATTTCCAGTGTGTTCTCCCTTACAAACCTGGCCTGCCTGCTTACCTGCTTGCCTGCCTGCCTGCCTATGGTGTAGCAGTAAAAACTTTTGATCACGCCCTTTCTATGTTGTGGTCAGGCAATATGTATAAAATTGATTTGAGAGAGAGAGAGAGAGAGAGAGAGAGAGAGGCTCATGCGATAGGAAATCCGAGGGAACTTAGAGCTCCTGAAACGGGAGTTATCGGCAGTTGTAAGCCACCTGATGTGGGCGCTGAGAACCAGCCTTCTGGAAGAGCAGCCAGTGCTCTTAACCACTGAGCCATCTCTCCAGCCCCCTTAAGCTATATTTTTGATATAGAAAGTATTTTTACACTGCTGTACTCTATAAACACCAGGGTTCCCAATACCCTGATTTCTAAAAAGAAACTGAAGGAAAACAGATGCTGGCTGTTGAAGAAGATCTTTTGAATGTTTTATGACTGCCTGACTGTTTGAATATTGGCAAAAGGATAAATAATAAATCGACATCAAAAAATTGCTAATGTAAAGTTTCTCTTTTTTTCCTTTATTTTATTAATGCCCAGTGTTCCAGCTGTTGCTCTTCTATTTAGCTACTTTGAAATTTATCCTGTTCCAGTCTAAGTGGCATGAACGTAACAATGTGTGCTCTGAGTACTAGCAGTAGACGAATGCCCTAGTCAGATTAACACAGCCAGAAGGGCGTTTAGAATTGAAGGCCTGTAGTCATGTATGTGGAGTGTGGGTTGGGGTCTTGACTGTTAACTCAAGTGTCAACTCAGTAAAGAAGTGTCCAGCCTACTATGGGCAATACCATTCCCTGGGTTGGTATTCCTGAGCTGCAGAAAAAGCTAGCTGAGCATGAGCATTAGCAAGCCAGTAAGCAGCATGCCTCCATGGCTTCTGCTTCAAGCTCCTGCCCTGACTTCCCTCAGTGACAGACTGTGTGACCTGGAAGTAGAAGATGAAATGACCCCTTTCCTCTCTACTTTGCTCTTGGTCCATTTGTTTTACCACAGCAACAGAGAAGAAACTGGAGCAGAGAAGGAATAGCTTCTCAGCATAACCCAAACAGTTTTCCAAACTGAAGCAGTCAGCCCTGGTTTTGTCTGCGCACCCTGAAAGGTGAGAAGAGAGTGTTTGGGATTGGCCACTGCACTCCTGGATTAATCTTTTGGAGTCTGCTCTTTGGGCTGAAGGATTGGCACGGACTCTGAGTCCCCATGCTCTGTTCTGGCATTTCTTTGCTACATATTTAGTGACACAGGAAAGCAATAGGACAAGCAAGACAGATCTAGTGCCCCTGAAAACTCCCAGTGGTCATGTGAGCCTTGAAACAGGGAAGAGGAAATACAGACACTGTGACCATCCTATGAGGTCCTGCTCCTTCCCTCCCTTAGGTCCCTGAGAGCCTTGCTCACTGAGAGAAATACAGATCAAATAGCGTTGTCTAAAATCTGCCACTGCACATAGTAGGACTTTAACTCCTTTCATCGCTGTGGGCTGCAGTCTCTTTAACTCCACAGTGGAGGCTTTGGTTAGGCATGCTCTAAACTTCCAGCTGTAATTTTCTTTCTCTTTCTCACTTAAAGGAAGGGACGGAGGGACAGAGGGACGGAGGGACGGAGAGGGGGAGGGAGGGAGGGACAGAGTGACGGAGAGGGGGAGGGAGGGAGGGAGAGAGAGAGAGAGGAAGAAAGAAAGGAAGAAGAAAGAAAGAAGAAAGAAAGAAAGAAAGAAAGAAAGAAAGAAAGAAAGAAAGAAAGAAAGAAAGAAAGAAAGAAAGAAAAGATTAGATCTGGGTTTGAGCTTCTGATTTGGTTATTGTTTCTTTGGGGTTGTTTAGCAAGGCTTCACTCTTATCCAGAATCTCCTGGAACTCACTAGGTAAGCCATACTTGCCTGGTTCCACTTTTTTAGCAATCCTCCTGCCTCACCCTGCCAGATGCTGGGATTCCAAGCACACAGCACCACTGCCAGCTCGGCCCTCGTTTTCTAAGAGTCCAGGTGCTCTGGTGTCAGTTTCTCCAGCCTCTTTGTTTGGGTCCAGTGCCCATCTAGTCAGACTGGAAGGTCAAGAAAGAGATCTTGTCATTTGCAGGTGGGAATTGCTATTGCACTCTGGGGAGATGACTCCAGGAAGACTCTTGGGCCCCCTGCAAACGAACCAATAGAATCAGCTTTCTAACGAGATTCATTGGCCTCAGCTTCGATCACTCTAAAGGATCACTTGTTTTAGATGTATATGACTGTTCTATCTGCGTGCATGCATGCCTTTATGCCAGAAGAGGACATCAGATCCCAATGGAGATTGTTGTGAGCTACCATGTGGTTGCTGGGAGCTGAACTCGGGTTTTCTCCAAGAGTAGCCAGTGCTCTTAACCCATGAGCCATCTCTCCGGCCCCTGATCACTTGTTTCATTAAGTTGAAGGTAACATGGAAACTGCTTAGCACTCTGACGAGTACTGCCTCTTATCTTCCGAGGTATATTGCCCCACTGTTCTATGTGGGTCACAAAGGGAGAGAACAAAAGCTTGCAGACAGCGGTATCCAGAAGGTGAAGTCGAGAAAGTGTCCACAGATTTGAGAATGGGGTTCTCAGCCTCAACAACAGACATTCTGGGCTGTATAACTACCTGGGAAATTCTTTCCCGGGTAGTGTATTATAAAACTCCTTCCTGGCCTCTGTGCACAAGATGCTAGTACTATCATGATATGAGATAATGCTCTTGTACACTGTAAATATTTGTCGCTTGTATTGGTCTAATAAAATGCTAATTGGCCAGTAGCCAGGCAGGAAGTATAGGTGGGCCTAACAGACCAGGAGAATTCTGGGAAGAGGAAAGGCAGAGACAGAGTTGCTAGCCAGATGCAGAGGAAGCAAGATGAGAATGCCTTAATGAGAAAAGGTACCAAGCCATGTGGCTAAGCATAGATAAGAATTATGGGTTAATTTAGGTTATAAGGGTTTGTTAGTAATAAGACTGAGCAATGGGCCAAACAGTTTATAATTAATATAAGCCTCAGTGTGTTTATTTGGGACTGAACAGCTGCAGGATGGGGCAGGACAGAAACTTCAGTCTACAGTATCATTAATAGCTGTGGCAATACAACTGCCCAATACATATGTCAAACATTCAGAACACCAGTCCTAACTGCAGTTGAGACCCACTGGTCCAAGGCTACCATAGAGATGTGGGAAAGGGTGGATTTTTTTTCTCTTTCCAATTGAGGATGTCAAGAGGCTGCTGTATCGAAATGAACTTCTTTCAGAGAAGACCAGTGAGAGGCCCCCTACCATGAAGTCATGTTCATTCTAGGACACACAGCAATGGCCATTGCATAGGAATTGGAACACCACACCCCTGACTCCCAGGCACCCCAGCTTTCATTCCTCCATCTCTCAGTGCTCACAGCATGTTTCTGGGCTAGCTTTTTTACAGCTGAGGATTCCAACATAGCCAAACCTTCCGAACTAGCATCTAGGACCTGACAAGTGGAGGCTCACTGCTGGGAGTTGGTTGCTCCCTTGTTGTTATTGAACTTTAGGATTCATTTATTCAGATCACACTTCCTGAGGTCCTTGCATGTGACGGATGTAATGGTAAACAGACACAGTCCCCATCCAAAAGAAGCTTTAGTACAATGGAGAGCACAAAAGAACCCAATGATCACAGGCTAAGGGTTTGATTGCCAACAATGGTGAGGGCTCTAAAGGCGACACTGACATGCTGATGTCAGTGTTCTCTGACATCAAAGGCAGCTAGTTCTCTGTAAAGCTAATGAAGCTTGCACTTGGACTTTTTCAATATTCTAATTATATAGGTGTCTAAGTTCCTGATTCTTGATCCTTTCTTTTTTTGGGGGGGGGAAGGGGTCCCTTTGAACTTGTGCATGGCATAGACTCTCATAAAGTGGTTTTCCCTAATAGATGTGTTTCAGAGACTTTGGGATGGGTGGGGACAAATGGCTTTGAAGAAGAACAGCATATGCAAAGGCCCTGAGGCAGAAGGGGCAAAATGGGCACCATGGAGAACCATAGTCATCCTTACCTCTTTAACAAGGTGCTGGCTACTACACTTTACCTAACAGCAGGAGCCATGCATACCACATGTCTCTGCCAGCCTTTCCAGGGGTTGAATAGCCTTTGAGGGCATGCCTTCATCTCCCTGATCCATGTCTATATTGTGTAGTTCCCACCAAACATCAGCTCTTTCCGTAATGAAGCTCAGCAAGACCTATGCTTTTTCTCTCTCTCTCTCTCTCTCTCTCTCTCTCTCTCTCTCTCTCTGTGTGTGTGTGTGTGTGTGTGTGTGTGTGTGTGCGCGTGCGTGTATGCTGTGCCGTGTATGTATATACACATACTCACATATATCTTAATTTCTGTCACCTGCTCTGTCTCACTGATTCATGTCACCTCCCTTCCTTAGCAGCAGAAGGGAAAATATGTATCCCTGCTTTGCCCCCCAGTGCATTTCCTGGCACCACCCTGTGGCTAATTTCACATTCCTCTGCACTCCCTCAGGTGTCCTCTGCATCTTGATACCCGGGTATTTTGTTTATTTTGCAAGAACAGAAAACAGTGGTTCAGGCTCCTGAGTAAATAGAATTTCCAGCCTTAAATAAAGGTTCTCCTATGACACTATTCGATACCCAAATGAGAACAGTGCTGTTTCTTTGCCTGAGGAAAGAATTTTTCATTTCTAATACTGTCTGTGACACTCGGGACAGAATGATGTGAAATCCCATTCCAAACCTATAGAGCTTCGGCTTTGCTAGGCACGTTTGGTAATTGGGTTAATGCATGAATATGTATCCCCTTAGCCTTGTCCTCGCTTTCTATGCTGACAATGTTGCTGCCCCTCCCAGTTGTAGAGGTCTTCATACATCATAGTATCCAGTGTCACTCATAAAGCTATTTTCTTAGTCCAAACCCTGACATTGTAGATGCAAATATGGTGACTGGTAATGTTTCTCTGCAGTGGTTCACATAGGCACATGCCTCTGAATAGTTTAGTATTGTTTAAATAACTTCAGCAAACATTGCTCTTGGCAGTGCAGGCTGCAGGGACTATGAGAGGGACCCCGGAGTTCACTGGGACTCATATTTCGGAGTGAATGAGAGTTGGAGCATGAACAGTGGTATGCTCTGGGGCAGGTTTGGGAGGCCCTGCCTTACCTGTTGGAAATGCAATGTGCCTTCATGTCCTGTTGATACTGCCTTCTGTGCATCCTTCCTGCTTGTTTCTTTTCTGTTGCTGTGAGAAACACCATGACCAAAGAGCAAGTTAGGAGAGCAAAGGGTTTATTTCATCCTATACTTAAAAGTTACGGTCCATCAGGATGGAGTCGGGTTGGAGAAACTAAAGGGCAGAACCCAGAGGTAAGACTGCTAGCTATTCTGTACAGTTTTGATTCTGACCAGTGAATGACCTCACAGAGAACACAGCAGGATCCATGGAGGATGCTGCTAGTTAGCTGGCTCACTGGCTTGCTCTCAGGCTCATGCTTAGCTAGCTGTCTTATAGCACCACCCACAGTGTGCTGGGCCCTCCTATATCAATAAGGACAATCAAGATAATCCCTCACGCATGCCCAGAGACCACGCTCATCTACACAATTCATCTATTAAGGGTTCTCTGAGGTGACTCTGGGCTGTGTCAAGTTGGCAAGGCCAACAAAGACATCTTACCTTGACCAATGCAGTGACCTAATGGGGTTTCCCATCCTACTCCTGGATCCTGCAGTCAATTCTTCACCTAGGAAGTATTCGTACACATGCACATCCATGCATACGTGTTCAAACACAGTCATATTCCCTTCTGGAAGAAGCTATTAAGGAAACAGAAACATAAACCACAGACTAGGGAGAAACACTTGCAAAATGTATGTATCTGGTGTATGTATCTAATAAGTGAATTGTTTCTAAAGTATGTCAAGAACTCTAACATGGAAACAACAGAATCAATAACCCAATTAAAAGCTGTCCCAAAGAGTTATGTGCTGGAAAGGATGAAGCTTCCAGACCCCTGACAGTGCTGGTCAGAGGGTCTGCTGGGGAGGCTGGTTTTGCTTGGCATCTGAGAATTCACCTTCTGCAATGCTGCCTGTGCTTCTAACTGATAGGCTTTGGTTTCTTCTGGGAACACTGAAGCCTGCTATGCCACCCTGCCTGGGATGTTCATACAATGCCATTATGGTGAAATATGTGCCTTCTAGGTGGCTAGAATTTTACTAGCCATGGCTGGTTGTATACCAGGGTGTCTGAATCCTGACTGACTCTCAAGCAGGCTTCCTGGGCAGAAGCAGTGTGCACTGTTGCTTCATTTTGCTGCTGAAGAGCAAATGTGTTCTGGGAAAACCTCTGCCGTAGGGAAGACTTCAGAGCCTGCACTGGGGACCTCCATGTTCCATCTGTGTCTTTGCCCCTGCTGTGTCCTTTGGTATAACTTCCCCTGAAGCCTGACATCCTTCAAGCAGGTCGCCTAAGGTGGAACACCCCCAAGACACCTCACCACCTTACCAAAGAGGACACACTAGTGACAAGTAGTCAAATGAAAAAGTGCTCAACACCATTAAACCTAAACCAGAATGAGGCATCATGTCCCACCTCCTAGAAGGGTTAAAGTCAGCCCAGGAATTCTACTTCTAGGAGTCTACCCTAGAGAAATTAAAACAGATCCACTGTTTTAATTTCACTGTATGAAATATCTCTGCAGCATTATTCACTTAAGTAAAGCAAGATGAACAACTCATGTCCATTTGGGTGAATGAAGAAACAAGTATCTTAAATCCGCTCAGTCAAATACAGATACCTCAGAAATCTAATAAAGACAGAAGTTTTGGACTCATAGTTTCAGACATTCAGCCCTTTGGCTATGTATTTTTCAATTGTGCTTATCTATCTTTTACAACTATTTAAAATTGCATTGATTTATTTAATGGAGGAGCACATGTGAATTAGGCACAGTGTGTATACAGAGGTCAGAGGACAACTTGTGTGGGTTGGTTTGCTCTTTCCACTGTTTTCGTCCTGGGGATGGAAGTCAGGTCCTCAGATTTGGCAGCAAGCCATCCCACTGAGTCATCTCACTGGTCCTATGCCTACATGCCTTGTAGCTTTCTGATTCTTTGTTCAATATGACCTACTCTGCTATTGATACCATCTATCATTTTTTTTAAATCTCATTTAGTGTACTTTTCAGCTCAAGAAATTCAGATTCATTTTTCAAACCCCTTCAATCTCTCTTCAATCTCTATGGCAGACTATTGAATTGCTTCTCTGTATTTTCTTGCAGTTCTTTGTGGTTCCTTAGGACAACGTGTTGAACTCTTTGCCTGGGGAGTGTCCGTATTGTTTGTTATGGTACCGTATTTTGTTGATTGAGCCAAGTTATTGTTTGCTGAAATTCACAGTTTGTGGGAGCACATTGTCATCTGTGAATTGAAGGATAAGGCATTCCTTCAGCAGCAGATCACATCCTAGCCCCGGTTGAGATGCTGCCAGTATTTCAACACTAGAGGGCATCCCAAGTCCAAGATCGTCCCCCAATCTAGCATTGATACAGTGCTCTGAGTGCACCAAGGGAATATGTCAGAATGGTCATCACCCTTGCAGGTCATCATAGGACAAGTGTCATTCACAGTCACTGGCCTATGTTCAGGAACCAGGAGACTTTGCTTGACTCTGGACCTCACCGAGGAGGGCTCGGCCTCAGGCTATGTATGCAATGCTAACTTTCTCTTCCCCACACATGGACAACTATTCTGTGTTGTGCTGCCTGGATTCCAGGGTAAATAAATGTGTTACACAGTGTGGTAGCTACTGAGAACTTCGTGCTTCGTCATGCTCAAAAGCCACAGGTCATGAAGAGCAGGACAATTCCGAAACAGAACCAAGCTTCACACTGCTGTGGCCTGTCTCCTGCTGTGCAGTGCTCATGACTGTTACTGCAACCGATGACAGGTGGTCCAGGCAAAAGAGAAGTCCATCAGGCGGGAAGATAGCTCTCCTCCTGGTAGGGTAGGTCCCGAAGCTCTATCCAGGGGCATTGGCCGGACGATTGGACCCACTGGGATCTGCCCAGTGTTGCGTTTCACTCACCCACATTAATTCCCATCCCAGTGCTTACCTCTATCCTGCTCCAGCAGACAGCTGCTGAGAACTGGAGGTAAGGTGGGAGCAGCTCCATGGCCACAGGGCTGAAGATGCAGAGCTCAGGCAGAATCACTAGCCTGGAGGCAGAGGCTCTGGGCTCTGCTTGGTATTGGGTTGTACACTTAAAGTCTGGGCTTAATTCCTTCTTGGTCCCCAAAGAAGAGAGCATCTCTTTCCATCCTCAGGCTGGGAAGCAATCGCAGGGACAGCTTTTTTTCCTTTCTCCTTCGGTGTATCTTTTCTTATCATGCTAAAAGCAATCCCTGTGATATTAACTCATATGACAGTTGGCTCATGTATGAATACTTGCTTGAGTTCATGTTTCTGTGAGGAGACAATTACTCAAGGTACTGTCATCTTTGTCTTCCAGGAATTTCTGTGCTTAAATACCTTAGTGTCTCCTCTACTTCCTCCAGGACGGGATGCAGGTAACTTGCTAGCATCAACTGTAAGGCAATCCATTGGCCATTCTGAGCCACACTTAGTTCTTCCATTTGCCCTGAAGATTCCAGCTTGGAGCAACCAACCTCAGCTCTGGGTCTGACACCTGCCTGTTTCTCCTTCAAAACTTGGTTCCTGTGTTCCAATGAGCTTGAAGCACACTGTTGCATCTCTCTCTTTTAATAGAGATCAGCTTCCTTATCATTGCATCACAATAATGTCCTCAGCATTTAACCAGGAGGTACCAGGAGAATTTAAAGCAACAGTTAGCTAAGGGAGTCAAATCAGGTACATACACGTGCACACATGTGAGGAAGCTCTCCGTTCTCTTGGTACAGTGCAAGTCCCAGGACTGTGAGTACTCAAGAAGCAACCATGATGAAACTAGAGTGGGGGAGGGGCAGGGAGATTGCTCAGTGGGTAAAATCACCAGGACCTGGGCTGGATCCCCAGCACCTATGGAAAAAGCTGGTCTTGGCAACACATGCCTGTAATCTTAGCACAGGGAAATGGGGTCAGAATGATCTGGAGCTGGGTGGTCAGCCAATCTAGCCAATCAGTGAGGTTCAGAGTCAGAGAGCCTGCAAAAAGGTAGAAGGCCGTAGAAGACTCCTGACTTTGACCTCTGGCCTTCATAGGACATACACAGGTGTACACACCCACATATCAATGTACACATGCAAATACCACACACACATATGCACATAAATACGTTAGATATTGATAGGTGCAAGAGAAGAAGGAGGAGGATTTAACAGAGAGGATGTAAGAAAACAGGAAAAGTCACCAACTCCATAGAGGAAGCAGACTCTAAGCAGGGCTTAGAGAACATGCTGTGGTGGGATGGCAGAAGGCCACCACTGACAAGGAAAAGAAACAGACTAGAGTTTCTAGGGGACATACGTGCCAGACTCCTTAAACCTCCCTTGTGAGGGTGACACCTCTGAGTCACCAAGAGGCTGAGATCAGACAGACAGGCAACAGTGGATCTGGGGTTTAAGCCCAATCTAACTGTGAACCCCAGCCCTAGCCATTCCATGTGGTTCTTTCAGGCATGAGACAGGGCGGGAAGGCCACAGACAAGACATGATCATGTGCTGTCTGTGGGTGGTCACTGTTTTGAGTCCGTGAGTCCTGGCCTGCTTCTCAACTCTGCAGATGCCTGGGTGCTCTGCAATCTGTCTAAAGTCATGTTTGGCCTCTACTGTTTCTCAGGAGACTGGATCCAGCCTGGGGCCTCTGCTTAACCCCATGTGATCCCAGCCCATCCCTCTGAGGCCAGCTCCTCCTGGCCACAGTCAGCATGAGCAGATCTTTATTCAATCCCAAGATGTGTCTCAGAGGATCCAGCCTCGTGTTTCCTGGAAATCAATGTATGTCTGACTAGATGTATCCCTTTCATCCTTTCATTGTGTGACTCTACCACAAAATCACAAAAATATCTCTCTGGCTAGATTTCTTCTTTTTAAATCTGGTCAGAGCCTTACTGAGGTGCATTAATTCTTTACAGCTTATAGATCTTGTTTTTCTGCTTAGAATATATGCCCAGTGTTCCCATTTCACACGGGATTCAGTTTCTTCTTCCATATTAATGATGACTTGGGAGGCTTATTTCTTCTCTGTGACTCCCTTTCACAGACTTATTTATCAGATCCAGCTGGTCAGGGTCCCTGTAGATCCTTACCTCGCTGAAGAAACATCAGGTGGTTAAGATTGAAGTCTTTAGAACCAGACAGAGTTAGACACAAATTCTGACTCCAGTCAGTGCTGATTTTCTATCCACGTGACCTACCTGGAACAAGTTAAAAAAAAAAAAAAAAAAAAAAAAAAAGAAATACTGTCTCCAAACGTCATGCCCCTCTGAAGACCAAGACCCAATAGGCTCATCTTACCCAGAATTCTATAGCTGTGTGTGGTTAAGATTCTTGGCATCTGAAAAGCCGTTAACTTTGCACAAAGACTTTGGTCTTGTCTCTCGACTCGCATCTCTCTCCACCTCTCTTCTTCCAAGAGTTGATGACTACTGTTGCTGTGTCTTCCAAGCAGCCATAGAAGCCCATCCCCACACCCTTTATTAGCTTAGAAAGGTGATCACGTGTTAATCTTGCTTATTATAGTGAGAGATGAGACAAAGAAGAAACAAGGCTGGCCATGCTTGACTGTTGCTAAAGTTACTGACATCTTCTTTATTACTGGAATGAGGGTTTGAGTCTCCCCCTCCTCCTCCTCCTCCCTGCTGCCATACTGTAGCAGGCTGAACTCAAGGGAATCTTCCCAACTCAGCCTCCTAAACAAATGGTTACAGGAGGAAGCCATCACACTAGGGATTTTCTTGTTCCCAGGTGTACGGGCAGAATTACAGCCCTCTTAAAGGTGCCCAGGCACTACCTTGAGATCTGCAAATCTGCTACTGCCTCTATTTGGATAAATGTCCAATAAAAGCCCACATATTGAAAGCTTAATCTGCAGAGAGGTGTCTCAGGGAGGGGATGGACCTTTGGGTATTGTGGCCTCGTGGGGTGGTCCTTAGGCCATTGCTCTTGACAGACTTCATGATAACATCCATTCCTCGCTTCTGTGTCTCCAGCTAGGTCTGTCCCATGCTCCTCACCATCACTTCCTGCCCACCCGAGTTTCAAAGCCACTGTTTGGTCTGATGTTAGACAGGAACCTCCAACCTGTGAGCCAAAATGAGACTGCTCTTCCTGAGTCAGTTGTCTAGGGGATTTTGTTACAGGGATAGAAAGCCGCCTAACAGTTTGTGACAGAGATCTCTAGATGGGCACAATGGAATCACACAGTGTAATTCTAAACCAGCCAGAGAGTTGGAAATGCAGAAGATGGATGCGGAAGGCAGCGACAGTTAGGATGTTGTGGTCCTGAGCTAGAGAATGTAGGTAGCATTTGGAAACCAGAAAGTGGGAGAAATGGGCTCTTCCATAGAGCCAGGAGCGGATGCTTCTTGGTTTTAGCCCAGGAGAACATGTGAGACTCTGACCTTCAGGGTGGAAGATAGTAAATCCATGTCACTTTATGTGCAAAAGCTGAGCCTTTGACTTTGAGATACTTCTTAAAAAATGATACAATGTAGCTTGTTTAGTTCAAATACTTTTCAAAATAGGAGATGAGAAAGTGAAGCAACAAGGCTGGTCATGCTTTGATACTTGTTAAAGCTGGGAATGAAGCCATGTTGGGTGATTAAAAATATTTTTTCTTATTCTGGTTTGAAAGTTTCCATGATGATATAGTTTATAAAGCAAGAGAAGGGGGAGGAAGAAGAAAGAATGGAGGAGAGAGGAGGAAAGCACCAAGTGCTTACTTGCTGAGCGTCTCACGCCTCAGTATCGATGCACTCACTGATCAGTGCCCTCAGCCCCTGAGATGGCTTGATAAGCCCTGCCTCCCAAACACAGGGCTCAGAAAAGCAGTTTTGATGCCCACCCACTCTTTTTTTTCAGACATTAATCTTGAAGATAGCATGGTGGCAGCTGGGACCCTAAAGTGGTGTCATTCTCCAGAGTGTGACTTCAGAGGCATTTGACCAAGCTACAAGCCCCCAAAGCAGGTTGAGCCCTTAGGGAGAGAAGCAGAGAAACAATGTTAGCACACAGGACAGAGGGCCAAGCCATTGGTCCCCTGCATGAAGTGAGGTTCCTGGGGTGGGAGGTCTAGCAGAGAGAATGGGATGGTGTTAGTACCCTCCGTAGCATCTTGTCAGAAGCATTTTCTGCGGAGGGACAGAGCAGCTGCCTTGTCCACTGCTCTTGGAGAACGCTGTAGTTCCAACAGCTGGAAAAGACCCCCCAAGCCAGCTGCTTGCTGTGCCAGGCACAGAGGACAGCCCACCTCTCAAGACAGGCGTGTAAGAAAGATACTCCCCTTGCCTCTGATGTTATCCCACAGAGGAAACTATCAGCTGAAGAATGTAAAAGCATGTTTCCTCCTGTGAGCTCCTCCCCAGAGCCCCACCCCTCCATGGTTCTTTCTGTTGCCTACCCAGCACAGTTCAGTGTGGCCCTTGGTCCTACTTGTCCCGCTGTATACATACAGCCATTGGCTTGGCTGCTCTTCACCTTGACACTCTCTGGGTTTCCAAGAATTGGTTGTGAATCCCCGCTCCTATTCTTAGGACTAACAGATGAAGAAAGCCCATTTAGGGACATCCTAGTGCACTGCACCCCACCATGAACCAGCCTGCCCTTTCTTCCCTCTGCACTCTGACTCTTCTCGGGACTCCCTCCTCCTCAGCCCTTTCCTTCCCTCTGCATGCTGCTCCTCCCCTGGACTTCTGTAACCTCTTTGACTCTGCCTGTGCTGGAGCTCCAGCAAGAGCTGCCTTCAAGGAACCCTCCTTGATCACTAGCCCCCAGGGGCCCCACATCTCTAATGTCCTCTCCTCCATTGTTCCTCCTCTGCTTACACATCCTGGTCAGCCCTGCATCACACAGAAGGGCATTTGAAGCCGGCTCTACACAACCCAGGGAGGAGAGACAGAAGTAGAATGGTACCTACAGCTTCCATGGAGCATTTTGCACTTCCATTTATGGGGTGGATCTTAAGGCCCCAGAGTGGGGCAGAGGCCAGCAGCATCTCTCCCCTTTTCTTCACTCCTATTTCCTCTGACTCAAGCATAGAGGGTGTGGAATTGTCACTGTGCCGTACCCTTTATACCTCTTTGTCCTTTGGGCCCCATCATTCTGAGGGGTAAGTAGTCAATGTGCCCATTTTACAAATGTGGAGACTGGTATAAAGAGGCTAAGTGACTTACCCAAGATCACTCAGTAAGACAGTGACATTGGGCTATGTCAAAACAGTTGGTCTGCCCTAAAGCCCACACATGCAACATAACACAACTGCAAGACAGTTGGCAGCTATGACTCCCCATAGGCTCATACATTTATACTCTTGTTTCTTCCCTTGATAGAACTGTTTGGGAAGGATTAGGAGGTGTTGTCCTGTTGGAAGATGTATGGGTGTGGTGTGCAGGAGGCAGGCTTCCCAGTTTCAGAATCCTTCCTGCATCCTCAGTACACTCACTCTGGATTATGGACAAGAGTTTGCACCTGCTTCCCCAGAGCCAGTCCTGCCTGCTGCTGTTATCATCCCATGATGGCAAGGGACACTCTATCCATAGTAAACCCTTCCTTCTATAAGTTGCCTTTGTCGTGGTTTTATCATAACAATAGAAACCCACCTCAGTGGTTCTCAACCTTCCTGATCCTTTAATACAGTTCTTCATGTTGTGGTGTTCCACCCACCACAAAATTATTTTCTTTGCTACTTCATAACTATAATTTGGTATTGTTATGAATCTTAATGTACAAATCTGCACTTTCCTGTGGTCTTAGGTGACCGACCCCTGTGAAAGGGTCATTCCACACCCAGGTTGAGAACCACTGCCCCACAGAGAGCCTCTTGGGAGGCCCAGAAGGGCAGGATTTTAGGGCACTAGAAAAAGCAACAGACAGAGACAGAGTAAACTAACTAACATGCTGTGTGCTCAACAGACCAGCTCAGCACAAAGGTCAAGAGAACAGGAGATGGCCAAAGTGGCCTGCGGAAGGAGTGGCCAGATCTGTGTCCTCCCTGACGAGTAGCAGAGACCTGGAGCAGGGCAGTATGTAGAGGAACATACCTCTGTCCAGAGTATAGGAGCCACTCTGAGCACCGCAACAGACTAGGACCCACTGGCCCTACTGTGTGCCAGGCACCGCACTGGGCTTTGTCATGACCAACCTAGGAGACTCATCTAAACGCAAACTGGAGAATGGCTGGGGAGGGAAGAAATTGCACTTGGGGTGTGAGGGGGCAGGAGAAGGACTTTAGACTTGTTGAGAATGGGGGTGGCTGAGGAACTATCAGTTCACCATTCAAGCCTCTAGCCAGAGGAACTATCAGTTCACCATTCAAGCCTCTAGCCAAGCCCTCATCCCAGTGAGTCAGGATGACAAGCTGTGTGCTAGGGCTGCCCTCGATCAATGTCTTAGATTAGATGATTTGGGCCAAGGCAGGACCTATCCCGGCACTGACCACTCAAGTGACTTCTTACACTTTTGTGTTAGGCAGGGCTAGGACAGGTCGCCTTAGTTACCCAACCTAGCTGAGTTCTGCATTAACTGGGGAGGGGACCCAGGGCCAGGATCTAGATAACAACCCACAGCTTGAGCAACCCAGAGCCCGACCAAGGGCGGATGGAGGCCAGGGCTGTGATGGGATTACAGCTGTGCCACTCAAACCAGATGATTCTCCCAACTCCAGGACTTGACACATCTGGAGGCATCTTGGTACCACTTTAGGGAGTCAGGACCAGGAGTGCTACTGAAAATTCTCCAAGATACAGGGCAGCTCGCCAGCACACATTTCAACAGTGCTGAGGGAGAGAAACCCTGGTGTACAGCAAGAGAGTGAGAGGGACTAAAATCCCAGCCTGTCTCCCAGAGGATACTTCCCCCACCCTGAGGGACATCTAGCCAAATGCACTGAGGACTGGGGAGGGTGTGCTTCTGTAGCTAGAAGAAAGCATACCACGCCTCATTCCACGGGCTCCTAGGCTCTGATCTGTGCTAAAAGAAATGCTAAAAGAAATATTTAGTCTTTAGTATTTAGTAGGTCAAAAAGTCAGTCAGCTTGAATATGCTATCTCTTTGTAGCACACAGGTGGCAGGTGGGATGTGAAAAAGATCTTCACTGCTACTGTTGCCAATGGCAGCAGGGATCAAAAGCCACAGAGCATGCCCACCCCACCCCTACCCCTACCCTGACACAGGTAAACAGGAGCTCAGCTGGGTAAGTAGCTGCAAAACAGTGGGGATTCATTCTATGCACAGGACCCCAGGATATATTAAGTGAAAAAAAGCCAAGCACAAAATCAAGGAGAAGGCTGTGCTCTCCTTCCGTGGATGGAGAGGAAAACACAACAGCCCGCAGAACAATGACAGACCACACCTGCAAGAATCTCTGAGCACGGTAAGTGGGTGCATGGATTCACCAGGAGCGTTTTCTTGTCCAATGAACTTGCAGTACCGCCAACTTTGCCTTATTTCCTGGGAGAGCTGTGGGCACTTGCTCTGCTCGTCATCCCAGAGTTAAACAGACCAGCTTTTCCGAACTGGCCAGGTCACCCACCGATGGGGAGCTTTAGACAAAGGCCTGCAAATGCCCTCTTCCTTAATGGTAAACCCGAAGGACACATGTTCTCAACACTCAAGAGGCCTGAGGGTGAGAATTCCAGGCGTTTGAAGGATTCCCAGGAGGGTACACAGAAATTAGGGCCCCTCCCCTCCCATATCTCCTCGTTCTGGGCTGGGAACGTGAAAAGCACAAATGCAAGGTCTGAACTGAAGGTGGCCAGCAGCAGGGACAAACCTAGTCCAGCACCTTCCTCGACCCCACCGTGGCCTCAGTCCCCGCCCCTGTCCCCGCCCCGCCCTCCCACACTGGGAGGAGGGACCACTACAACGGATCCTCCTGCGGGCTTTGTGCACACTCGGAATCCAGCTGTCGCCGCCCCGCGGAGTCCCGTGTCCCCCCGAAGGCACCCATTTCCGGGCCGCCCATCACTCGGAGTGCTTTGGCAGCCAGCGTCCAGGTCGATCCCACAGTCGTTCCTGCCTTCTCGTTGTCCGGCCACCCCCATTCTGTCTCCAAAATGCCTGTGGACTTCAACGGGTACTGGAAGATGCTGAGCAATGAGAATTTCGAGGAGTACCTGCGCGCGCTCGGTAAGCGCGGCTCGAGGTGCGCTACCCCAGGCTCCCTGCAGACCCCGCTACCCGCCCCCCTTCCGGTCCCCCGAGTCCAGAGTTCGGCCGCTGGTTGCCAACTAGAGGACCTGAATTGTTAGGGTTAATTAGTGGCAAGAGTCCACTAGCTGTGCCTGGTGGCAGATAATTCAATTAGTAGAGATGGGTTAGCTTGCTAGTTTTTGTTTTTAAAAGGCTAGCAAAACAAACAAAAACTTTATTTTCAAAAGAAAAAAAAAAAAAAAAAGAAGAGGAAAAGCATACACGGTCCTCAAAGGCTGCGCAAAATGAACGAGGAATCTCAAACTTGTTCCTCCGTGCTATCGCTCCCCCCCCCCCGCCCGAAGACCTCTACAGAGGAACCCTTCTGGGGGTTTTTGTTGTTTTGGTTTGTTTTTTTTTTTTGTTTTTGTTTTTTGTTTTTTGTTTCTAACAACTCTGCCTCTATCTCTGCACCCCTTGCAGATGTCAATGTGGCCTTGCGCAAAATAGCCAACTTGCTGAAGCCAGACAAAGAGATCGTGCAGGACGGCGACCACATGATCATCCGCACACTGAGCACTTTTCGGAACTACATTATGGACTTCCAAGTTGGGAAGGAGTTTGAGGAGGATCTGACAGGCATAGACGACCGCAAGTGCATGGTGAGTCCCTGCCAGCCAGCCATTGATGTCGCCTGTCCTGGGGTTCTGCTAGAGCTGGGCTAGCTCATCTGGAGGGAGCAAAGATCCTGTGTTGGGAAGGACAGCGGATCTTCCCTCCCAGCCCCTGAGCCCCAGTGAAGGGAAAACGCACTCTGTAAGTGCTGGTGGCTGAATGAAATCCTTTGGGCTGCTGTCACAACTCCAGTTCCATGAATCTCCGCGGTGTCCGGGCTCTTCACCTGGTGCTCAGACACACGTGACCTCACAAGGTTCACCCTAACTGAAGGGAGATAGGAGCCCATCCATTTTACAGATAAAATTAATGTAATGAATCGGATAGAGTAGTGGGCAGGGGCCTGGAATTCCAAACAAGGCTGTGAACTCTTTGGTAGGGGACAGGAAGGAAAGAGGAGAATACACATGAGCCCTTCTGCAGTGTAATTCCCCAAGTGATTTAGTGTGAATTCTCTGTAGGGAGCAGGGAGACCTTGACCTTTGCTGGAAGTCCCCTGGCCTGGTGTTTTGCTGCAAAGCTGGGATTTGGCCCTGGCTCACCTGACTTCCTTTCATCCTTTCACCCAATTCCTAAATCTTTAGAACAGGGCCTAACATCCTGGGTCAGAGGAAGAAGCAAGGGTATCCTCAAAGGAGGCCCCAGTGGGAAACTAGTGACCTTCAGACCCCAATTAGCAATGCCCCAGCAGACTCCGGAAGGTCAGCCTCAGGCCTCCATCAGCATTTTGGGAGTTCTGGGAGGCCAGGATACTCCCAGTGTCTCTTCCATGGTCTTGGGTCCAGACCTCGCTGTGCCTGCTCTCAGGAGCTGCGTTGGTTTGCAGGAGGGAGGAGCTTGTTACACTTCTCTCACTAGTCAATGGCATTTCTGACTGTCACTGTATATATACCCTGCACTCTGTCACCACAGCTCAGTGAACAGGCAACTGGGAACTCCATATTGAGCCAGTGACTGAGGGAAAGACATTGCAAGAACGGGGATTTGAACCTTCTTATGTTGAAGGCCACAGCCCATCCTGCACTCTGCCAGGCTCCTCTGTGGACAGACGGCCCTTTCAGAAACAGTCTGGCCAAGTTCTCAAGGACTGTGGCTGGAGAGGGTTGCAGAGCCCCAGCATGACTACCCAGCCTTACCTTCCTTATTCTTTGGGAAGCCACCAGATCAGTTCCTGAGCCTGCTGTTGGGAATGGTGGGAAGAGAGTAGCCTTGGGAGTAAGAAAACTACTGTTGTAGGACAATGTCACACTCTAAAACAGTGGCTCTCAACCTGTGAGTCGAGAAACTTTGGTCACATATCTGATATTCTGCATGCCAGATATTTATATTACAGTTCATAACTGTAGTAAAATTACAGTTATGAAGAAGCAATGAAATTAATTTTATGGTTGGGGATCACCACAGGAGGAACTATATTAAAGGGTCGCAGCATTAGGAAGGTTGAGGACCACTGCCTTACAATCCTCAGGCACCAGATGCTTATAATCAAAAAGGACACCTTCAGACAGGGCCTGCCTAGTCTCCATTGCTCAAGACTGCTTCCGGGCCACTACATGGCCCTCTGCTCCATAAGTCAGTCCCCTCCTAGGGCTGCCAGCAGAACACGTCAGATGTGTCTTTATTTGGGGTCTCTACAGTTTTGAACGTGCTCTCTTGTACTTGGTTGATTATTGTTATTGATCACCTAGTAATACTAATGAGTTTTCACTGTGTGTCTAATGTGTGCCTGGTGATGTCATAGTGTGTGTTCATTCATTGACTCTTCGCCAGCTTTATACACAGGGTTTTTTTCTGGGTTAACCTTGGGGTGGGACAGAGGGAGGGTCTGGATGAATGCATCCTTGGTATCCAGGAACACAGTCTTTGTGTAAGGCAGACACCCAGAGGTCAAACGGCTTGTGTATGCCATGAAGAGGAAGGGACAAAGGGAGTCCTGGGGCAGGCTGGAGGGGATCCTGGGGCTCTGGGGGAGGTCCTTTCTGCACTAATTGGAAAGGGATGGGAGGTGGGGGGGATTTGGAGCACAAAGGAAGGGGCAATGGCCACCTTTTCTTTGGCCTTCCTGGTCAACGAAGCAGCCAGCCATCCTGTGGGGCAGGTGGAGTTGGGTGAGGCTGGGCTGATGTTCCTGTCATCTTCACTACTGCAAGACTCACTGGCATCACTCTCTGGAAGGTGGGATTGTTATCTAAGTTGGGGTCACAATCTGTACCCCACAGATCCAGGTTCCGCTGCCTGTTCTGGATAAGCCAATTAAAAAGGCAAATGGAATAGCAAAGATGAGAAAAAGAAAATGCAAAGTGGCCATGCTGGGGAAAAGGACAAAGAGTCCAGTGATCAATCTCCCCAGGTCTACCCTGGGGTCCCGATGTGAAATTAAGGTTTAAACAGAAGGCCAGAGATATGCGAGTTTAAGTAGTCCTGTTAAGGCGTGTTCCTGCCCTCCACTGGCCCCCATGGTCTCTTCTGTGAGGTGATTTAACAACTGGCTAATTTAGTCCCGCTTTGCCTCTGGCTGGTCTGGTTGGCCAACGCTTTAGGTTTTCTTAATTTCTTTTTCTTTCCTTCCTTCCTTCCTTCCTTCCTTCCTTCCTTTATTTCTTTCTTTTTCCCTCTCCTTCTCTCTCTCTCTCGCTCTCTCTCTCTCTCCCTCTTTCTTTTCTTCCTTTCTTTTTTCCTTCTTTCTTTCTTCCTTCCTTCCCTTATTTCTTTCTCTCTCTCTTCCTTCCTTTCTTTCTTCCTTTCTTTCTCCCCCCCCCAAATTGAGGTTTCTGAGCAAATTCCAGTTTCTTGGGGTCCATTGTTTCAATAGTCTGACAGAAAAAAAGGGACACAAATGTCTTTTGAAATTATCTTCATTCCCCCACCCCCAACACACAAGAGATTCACGGGCTGGACATAGCCATCCGTTCTGCTGGAGTGGTCCTTGGCCCTCTGAAGTGCAAAGAAGCCCTTCCTTGGGACTGCTCCTGAGTAGTACGCAGGGTGCAGGCCCCAATGAAGAGGTAAAGAACACGGTTGGGATAGGTGTGGAATAACAATCAGGATATGCTCAGGAGGACAGCTAAATGCTGAGGACACATTTCCCAACGTCTCTCAAAGACCCCCAAGTACTGATACTTCTACCCAGCATCATGACATCTGAGCCATGCTGCGAAACCCCCAGCCTCTGAAGTGTGCGTTTGTAGTAGGGTACCGGAGCCTCATACTGAACGTAGATCACTCATTCATGAGCTCTGTTCATTTTTCTCTTTGTGTTCTGCCAGCATTTCATATCTCTTCCTCCCTATTTACACCCACTGTGTCCCTGAGGAGTCCTGCCTTTGTGGAGAGCAGTGTAGAAGAGGACAAAGTGTGGGAGCGCGGCCTGGGGAGACTAAGGAAAGAGGTACAAGTCACACTGTAGTGTATTTGGGACAAAGACACGCCTCTTTTGTGTCTGGGAGGTCAGAGACAGTTCTTACCACCAGTAAGTCTGAGCTGAGGCGGGTAGGATAGACAGGAAGTAGCTGTAGCCAACCAAACAGGAAAGGAATGAAAGCAAGGCCAAGGGCAAGAAACGTGTCTAGCAAATACATGTTATTTCAGACCTGTTTCTTACTGGGTTCTGGGCTCAGCCTGGGGAGAGAGACAGCTGGCTTCCTGGGTGCCCAGGGCAGAGGCGGGAGCTCCATCTCTGGGCTATTGCAGATGCATGTATAGTAGATGCGCAGAGGACTGAGAGGCCAAAAGTTGGGGCTAAGGGGGCTATGGTTAAGGAAGACCTCCAGGAGGGGCCACCTGAGCCGGGTCCTGAAGGACAAGGTGGGAAGGAGAATGAGCGGAGCAGACATGCGCGGTGAAGCATGGTGCTCAGGAAAGGCCTGGATGAGAGGAGAGGGCCAGTGAGGGAACCCGTACTCTGCAAGAGCTTGTATGAGGCTGGAGTCAAAAACTTGACAGGGTGACAGGGAGTTATGAGGACCTGAGAGAGGACCTAAATATGGCCTGACAAGCCAGCAGGGTGTCCTCACTAAGCAAGGTGGAACCAGCCAGGCTGGTTCCTCTGCAAAGGGCCAGAAGGCTGCTGGCGCAATATCTCTGTTGCTTGCTCTTCCACGGGAATCTTATCTGTATGCAGAGCAGCAGCCAGAAGATGGAATCCGGCCTGCAGATGTATTTTGTTTGGCCTGCACAGTGTTTGAACCAGTTGCCAATGAAGGCCAAAGACTCTAAGGTTTCATAGGGAGGAAAAAAAAAAATCCTATGCCTGACTATTCTTCTCAAGACATCAAGAGCTGAAACTTGCACCCTCTCTCCTCTGTGTGTAGGTCTCCCGCTAGTGCTCCCGTTTTAAGAGCAGCTTGCCCCCATCCTCACCCACCTTGGTACCTAAGGATCAAGTAGCCTTTTGTCTTGTTTACTCTGTAGCTCCTGCTTTGGGGTAGGGCAGCACCTCTAAACTTGTACCTGTATAAAAAGCACAAGTGAGATGCAAAGAACCATAGGCAGCTGGCTCTAGTCTACCTCACCTGCCACCCTGGACGTGGTCTAGAAACACGAGTTATCTGTGTGACCCTGGAGTCTTAGCCCACCATTTCCAGTCTGGTCAGTAAAGACCCTTCAGGACCACGGTGCAAGCAGAGGCCTCAGTTTTGGTAGATGTATAGAATGGCTCGTTTGAACCCAACAGACACAAGGGATTTCCTTCCCTTTGTGAGGTATCAGACAAGCCATCAAGCACAAGTATCAGATACAATCAACCTACAGGGATTTCTCAGGGTGGGGCTCCGACGGGTAGCTGTTCTGCAGCTTCAGCTAGAGTCTGGCCAAGACTTCTGGTCAAGACGGTCCCTAGAATTATTCAGTTCTTTGTGAATGATCCTGTGGGATGAGCCTGAGCCTCAGTTAGGAACCAGCAGTGAGCCTGGTCTGCATGCTGGTGGCAGAAGGGCCATTCGTCATCCCACAGTGGACAGCAGGTCACGATTTCCCTGGAAGAGGTTGCTTTGTTCACTGGGGTCCGGCGCTGCCTTCCTTGGCTTTGGCATCGCCTTCATATCTAGCTTTGAACTCAGGATGACCCCTCCACAGGGCCTGCCTTCCACTCCCAGCACTTGGCCCGCTGCCACTTTCTTTGTTTTTATTATAAAAGGGAAGGGGAAAGAACCAAATAGCAGCAGAAGAGAACAAAAAGAAAAGCAAAGGGCCCCTTCCTCCCCTCAGCTGGTACCCTACCCTGCAAAGCTTTTAACTGCTACAGTTTCCAGTGGGTTTATGGGGAACGCCTGGCCACATGTGTCTATCTATCAGCTGGTCAACTGGCCAAAATAGCTACCTATGGCTAAAGAGAAGGAGAGGGGAGGGAAAGGGAGGAAGGGAAAGAGGAAGGGGGGAAGAGAGATGGGAAAATTCCATACATATGTATACATATATATGGAATATATATAATATATGTATATGTATATTACTCCATGATATGTTTTAGGCATCTTTCCTTGTCTTCACTTTAAGATTTTTTTAAATCTCTTTTTTTTTTAAATCTGTGTTTCCTCCCCTCCATAACTTCCTTGCAAATGCCCATTTATCCATTCATCCAGCCAGGCATCTAATTATGTATGGCAACACATGAAATCCATCAAGCCCCCGTTAGCACTCTGGTTTAAACTCTTGCCAGCTTCCTGATACTGTTCTTGACCCATTAGAGGGATGTTTGGGTTCGTGTGTTAACAAATATCTTGCCAGTGGTGAAATTAAGGCCTCAGGCTGCAGCGCTCAGATGCTGTTGGATTTGGGAGCCTTCCGAGAGCCACCCCTGACCAGATCAGGCCCCTGAATTGAGCTGGGTCTTTTCCAAGCCTTCAACACAGGATCTCTTTCATGTCCTAGCTAAAGTTCTCTGACCTTTGAAATCAGTGGCAGCAGTGTGCTTTTGAGGATTACAAAAAGAAGAATTAAAGCAGCCAAACAAAATTCACAAAGTAGCTTTCAGGACTCACACTGGTTGGGTTTGGAGTTTGATGAGGCAGGAGCCAGGGAACATGACATTCAGTAACAGTTCACTGTGCCTGCACCAAGTGCTGTCCCCACACAGCAAATGCTCTTTGGTGGGGATCGCTTTACCCGTGTGGTAGATAAAATCTGAGGCTCAGACAGAGCGTATTTGCGAAGGTCTGTGAGGTGAGCAGTGAGCGTTCCAAGGGTCAGCGGGCCTGGAATGCGTGGGAAGAGCTCATGGCACTGTCAGCACAGCAGTCTGCATTGTGACAGGAGCTGATTAGACACCCTGCTTCTGTTTCCACATTTGCAAAATGAGCATCGTGATTGCTATTCTGCCTGGATCCCCAGGGTCAATTCTGAGGACCACGGAGACAGGACACATTGCCTTTACTGTGCTGCCATACTATGTGCTGAACTGGACCAGCACCCCTGCTAACACCTGGACCTGAGAGGCAAGGCACAGTCAGCTAGGAGGGCAGTTGTTTGGTGAATAAGCTGTAAATGTTGGATTTTTCTTGGCCATCATTGCTTCCTTACACCTTCTAGAAAGGCACCTCTTTTTACTCCCTCTCTGGGTCCTGATGGGCCTGTAGGCTCAGCACAGCACCTCTCCTGGGATGAGTAACTGCTGACAGGGTAATGCACACCCATCACACCCTTTCCTAGGATTTAATCTGAGCACTGTGGGAGAGAGATAACAAAGCTGATGTGACATAACCTTGAGATTCTGTGGTCAGTGCTGATACTCATCTTCCCACTTTCCACAGCAACATGGAGAAATCCAAATGAAGGAAAAAGAAAAGAAAAGAAAAGAAAAGAAGAAAAGAAAAGGTCAGGAACATGGGCATTGAGGGAGAGAGAGAAGGAGGAAGAGAGAAAGCTTGGAGTATCATGGGGGTTCTCAACACTAATGCAACTTTCCATACACTTAGGCTAACAGTGCATCCTTCTCCTTGAACCCTCCTTTCCCATCTCTTGTGTCTGGAAACATCCTAAGACATTCAGACTCCAGAGCTCCTGAACTAACCACCCAAATCATCAGAACAGTAGTGTTCATGCACTTGAGCCTGGCTTACTCATTCAGAGCTCCGGTGTGGGACCTGAATGCTTGTCTTTCCAGCAAGTCCCCAGATGCTGCTGATGTTGACAGTTCAAAGGACCACACTGCTGATACTCTGAGGAACAGCTGGCCAGGCCCAGGGTCCTATGGCCTTCTCATTATAATTCAGAGGTGGAATCTCATTGCTTCCATTAAAACTGCTTACTTCAGGGGGATGAGTAAGTGATAAGAGGTACAGCTCTGTACCATTGGGTGACCTGGTCAGGGACTGCCTGTGGATACCAGACTTGCAACAACACATGATAGTTAGGCCTCCCGGTGATGCATCCGAATGTGCAGATGAACAGGCAATGTGTGCACTGAGAAAATAGGGAATAACTGTGTTTAGGAGGTCAGACTGGGCATTTAAATTCTGCTTCCACTTTCCAGCTGTTTCCCTGGAGAGATGAGTCCCCATATCCTCATTTGCAAAGAAGAAACAGAAACCATACACAGCTATGACACTGTGCAAATTAAATATGGTGACAAATTATATATTTTTTTAATCACAGAGTAATAAATTACCTTGAAAACTAGTACCTTGAAACAAGTCATTTATTTCATTCATAAATATGCAATTTGAGCGAAGTTCACACGGGATGGCTTGTCCCAGCTGGGAGCCCAAGGATTCTCTCTCTCTTCAGAAAGCTCTCTTCTACTTACTCGCCATAGCAGCTAGGCCTCAAGAATGAGAGTCTCATGAGAGGAAGGCAGATTTGTGTAACATTTTTATGAGCTCTGAAGGCACTGTACTTCTTAGTCAGCTTTCTGCTGCTGTAACAAAAATACATGAGCTAATTTACATAAAATGAGACAGGGTTTGTTTTGGCTTGCAGTCGCAAAAGTTTTAGTGGATGATTAGTTGGTGCTGTTCCTTCTGGGCCCGTGTCAAGGTTGTAGGTCTTGGAGAAAGTTCATTACAGGAGATGGCCTCCTATCACCAGAAGGCTTCCAAACAGGCCTCAACTCTTAAAAGCAGCAACACCTCCCAGAAGGGGCACAGGCTAAGGGCCAAACCTTGAATACATATAGGTATCTTGGGGATACCTACCCAAACTGTAACATCTCCCAGCAACTTTGCTATATTCTGTTGGTGGAAATAGTCAGAAGGGCTCACCCATCCACTGTAGGAGAGGATCCAGGCTCCACATCTGAACAAGCAGGGTGTGGCAGGGTGCTGAATAAACACTGACTTCGGGAGAGCTGGCAGGCCTGTAAGCATGACAAGCTGTCACCACCGCCTCTGGCACTGTGTGACAACCCAGTGGGTCTGGAGCTTGTTTCTTTGCCTAAGCTTTGAAGGTCTATCCAGATTGGGCTGTTTCATTTCTGACTATGTGACAGGGTTCTGTGGGGGTGTGTGAGGAGCCTCAGCAGGTGTGCCTGAGCCTGTCCTTTGTAGTTAGGGTGGGAATTTCTCACCTCCTGGGGCCAGCTCAGGAGACCATCCTGTGAGCTGGAAGGGGACAGTAATGCCTTCAGAGGAAACCACACGTGCTGAGAAGTCTTTGCCTCTAGCCCAACACTCTCTGAATAGACCTCCTGCTAGAGTCCCCACAGGGGGACCCAGGGGGACCCAGGGGGTTTGTGCCTTTCTTTCCATCTTATTCCTGTGACCGTTTGTCCTCTAGAAATCAAGCCCTCAGTCAATTTTAGTCCTTTCCTGGTAGGCTCAGGGATGGTTTTGACTTGGAATAAATAGATTGGAAACACTCTGGAGCACAAGGGTTATGCCCAATCCACCGGTCCCCTCTCTGGGAATCTTTTTTTTGTAGCATCAGTCACTTGTTTGTGTAGAACGCTGTCACACCCTGTGTGTTGTGTAAATTAAATTGTATTAGAGTGCTTGGTACACACACAGAGGGGCGGGGAGGGAGAGGGAGAGAGAGACAGAAACAGAGACAGAGACAGAGACAGAGCCCCTGCTAGCCTGCCCAGGTACCTGTTCTGTTCACCGAATTCTTCATTAAAGCGCATTGAAATCGTTAGCTGCACTGACTTCTCTTAGGGTGTCCTCCGATGCGCAGACTCCATAGGATGGAGGATGGCACCTCCAACACAAGGAGAGGGCTGCATCTTTCCTTCCGTGTGTCCTACCAGCCCTCCTCTTTTTCTGATTTGGGAGTACAAGGACAATGAAGAGGTCTCACTTGGAGGAACTGTAAACCAGATGGATGTACACGTGGGGATGCCAGGAAACAGGCTCCACAACCATCGCTCCCGCCTCACAGTGAAACTGGTCCTACATCCAGCCAGTGAAAAAAGTCTGTCTGACAGTGAGTCAGAAAATCATCTAACCCTGACTCAGACAGCCCACGCACAGGCTCAGATTCCAGGAAAACTTTTTCCCCTTAAGTTTGCACAAAGGTGTCTGTGTGCAGGTTTCTTAATAAAAATCCCCAACACCCCCCCCCATAAACACAGCCTTGAGAACTACTGTTGTGACCTTGTGTCTGTTGAGCTGGGGGGGGGTCCTGGAAAGAAGGCTATGCCTCCCCCACTTTACACACTGGGGCAGGATGGGGGGGGGCTCTGCCAGGGTCATACCACTTTGGGTCTGTCACCTGGGTCTTCAACTTTAGATAATCTGTAACTTGTGATTTTGTGTGCTTCTGAGAACAAGCTGTCTCCTGCTGGCTTCCTAAATCCCTGGTCATCATGGGTGGCCAGAATCACTGGCTTTTAATTCCAGGAGACCACCGCACAGCCGCGTCAATGATTGCTGTGAAGATAAAAGTGCTTATGGGCAATTCCTCAACCAGTTCCAAGGACCCTGTTTTGTAATAGCCATCCTCCCCCTTTCCGTCTGCTCCGCTCTGAATATCTTGCCTGTAATAACAGCAGTAATAACACTTAACATCTCTCGGGCTTGCTGTGTGCCAAGAGCAGCTCTTTCTATGGACAGTTTCACTTAATTACTGCTGAACCTCCACAGCCATCTCCCTTCTCCCACCCTCCGACACCCCAGCACACCCTTGGCATCTTCAAAGGGAGCCTGATCACACAGTGCTTCCCAGCTTAACACCGCCCGCCCGGAGCGCCTCAGTGCTGACCCCTCTATGACCTTAGGCTATAGCACCTTGCCACTCTCCAGACCCACCACACATCCTGGGGGGAGGTGCAGGATGCCTTCCTTTGCTCTCTCCTCTGGAACGATCTCTTCTGCCCCCTTTTGGAAGCATAGTAACCCATTGGTAGGGAGCTAGCCCAGGCTAACCTGTTCTGTTGGCCTTGTCTAGAGTCCCCTTCATGCCACCATCCTTCCTTTTGCCCCAGGCTCCCTCTCTGCAGGTGTACCTCTTAGGTCACCCATGACGATTGCTAATGTGTCTGAGATTCTAGACAACAAAGGCCCTTACTTCCGCATCTCATGACGTGACATGAGGGGTCCCAGTGTATTTATTAAATGAGCATTAAGTGAAAACAGCACAACAATATAAAAGGTTGCCGTTGCCATTGGCTGTATCATACAGGATGTGCTCTAATCCAATTTAATGATAGATTGTGTCTGCCAGGCATTTCCCCTCTACCAGATGTTCTAATCTCTCTCTCTCCCTCTCTCTCTCTCTCTCACCCTCTCTCACCCTCTCTCTCTCTCTTACCCTCTCTCTCTCTCTCTCTCTCTCTCTCTCTCTCTCTCTCTCTCTCTCTCTCTCTCTCTCTGTGTGTGTGTGTGTGTGTGTGTGTGTTGATCTTTACAATTCTATGAACAAGGTGCCAAGTCTCCCTATGTTGCATATAAAGAAAATAAAATGCAGGATGGACAGGTACTGTGACTATTACCTTAGGCACAAAGAGCTCTGGGTTAATCTATCTTTGAGCTTTGGAATCGAAACTACAGTGTCCCGTCATGAAGCAGTGCCATGGGATGGAGACTCATCAGTGACAGGAGAGAGGCCTCCAACTATGGAGGCCACAGGGCTGGCTCAGAAGCCCTAATTCAAGGGAGGCAATTATCCCTTCTCTTCCTGGACATGGTCTTTCATCCATGCCCCATTCTCTCTGAAGAGTCTAGAAGTCAGTCATGACCTGTCAACTCTGACGCCTGACCTCCTTTGAAATCTTATCTCCTTGCGAACTGTTGCCCTGAGGAAAATTATTCCCCCCTCTCTGAACTTCTACTAATGTGTGAAATAGGGGCAATTAGCAAGTCAGGGATCACTGCTTCTCGGTGAAAGCTAAGTGATGAATGGTACAGGAGCAAACTTTTAGAAGGAAGCTGCTCATCGGGGTGGGCTCTCAGTATTTAACCTCCCACCCTGTGAACTGTCACCTCAGGAGATAAATTCTGGGTTAGGCACATGAATGAAGGGACACCTGGCCATCCAGGGAAGGTGAACAAGGTTGCCAGAGTGGAGGGTTTTAAACAGCATATGCCACTCCATACCACAGACCAGGCTGGGCGAGGCCGGCGGCTTACCCAAGAGTTTGTGGCCTGCATGGAAACAGCCATACCCTCTTCAGACTGCCTCCACCTCAGGCTGAGGGGAAGATAAGCACATCAACTACCTAGGACCTACCGTTCTTCAGGAAGTTTCTCTCCTTTTGTCTTCTCTTCCCTCACCTCAGCCTCCTCCTCTCATGCGGCTGGTGTGCGGGAAGCTGCAAAGGGGATGGACCATGGCCGCTGAAGCAGAGTCATGGTCACACATCCTTCTTCTCGTGCAAGGGTTAGCTGAAACCAGGGAACTGCTGAGCACAGTTGCCATCGCCGGCATTTTTAGTGAGAAGGACAGCTGCTCCAAGAGGTCTTGGGGTGTCATGTGATGTGCTTCATAACCTGCTCAGTACCTTGTCTGGCACATTCTGGGTATCCCGCCTTTGTCACCATGGTGACCATGATGGTGGTGATCATGACATGATGCTGTCTGTCACTTCAACCAGGAAGCCTTCCAGATGCCTGGCAGGGTTGGGTGGCATGGGCTTCCAACATTCTTCTGCCCAGCCTCTGGCCCCCTCTCCAAAGCCTTGGCCTCAGTGGTAGCCCTAGCACTTTAATCCAGGCCCTTTCTTAAATGATTGGAGGGGGAGGGGTGGAATAATGTACCAAGATTATTAATCTGAGCACACTTTGTTTTGTTTGTCCCACGACTGGTGTTACCATTCTACGTTAACATCTTCATGGTGGGACTGAAGCCTCCTGTTGGAATTGCATTCTCTTGTGCCCGCAAAGGTCTTGTTATGGCTATATTCGTTCGTAGTAGCTGTCGCTAGTGTGCTCTTTATGTCTCTAATTACTCATTCACATTTTAAAAGCCTTATTAATTTCATTTTCATCTGCTTTCACGGCGAGTTAGCTTCACCCCTGAATGTGCTGATTTTAGGTAATTGCAAGCCCCATGGGAGTGGACCAGAAAAAAGAGAACCTAGTACCTATCCTTTGCACTTCTCAGTCAGAGAAAACTAAGTACTCACAGCCTCCCCAGGGCAGAAGGCTGGACATTACAGAAGCTGTGGGTCTTTTGGTTTTTTTTCTTTTTTTGTTTTGTTTTGTTTCTTTGTTTTTCAGTTCTAAAACTTGCAGATTAACAAAACAGTGTGACAAGCTCTCAGGACAGGGCCTGACAGTCATGTGTTAGGGTTTAGGGCTTTCCTACCCCTCCCACCCAACAGCTTATTTAACACAAACACCAAAAGCTGTCTTAACAAACCACCAGGAACAGAAAGAACCTCAGAGAGAAAAGCATGTGTTAAGATCAAACTGCAGGAGGAAAAGCCAATTTCCATCTTTTAACAATCCACAGAATGTACACAAAAAGTGCCAACTCACCGTCTGGCCTTTGCCTTTCACCCTCAAATCTAAAGAGTGTAAGTGTCAGGATCAGAGTCAGGTCAGGTCTGACTCTGGAGCTTGCATACAAAAGTCACCACAGGCGATGTGTCCCCTCCCATGGCCCACCTCTGGACCCACAGAAACTGATTTGGAGGTGTGTCCAGCAAGAGAGAACGTGGCAGGGCTGGGTGGACAAGCATGGAGGGATAGAAGTGACCAGCCATCCCTGTCCTTGGAGTAAGTGGCAGCGTGTGGGAACTGTAATAAATGTCACAAGTTTCCTAAGAGCCACATTGAGTCTCAGCCTTTATAAGTCACTTTCATAACTAGCACTAGTCACCTGAAGGGACAAAGGAGCATGAAGGCACTCCTGGGACAGGGCCACTCAGACTTGCTGGCTACAGCACCAGCTAGGATTTCTGGGTAGATGGAGGGTGGATAATGACTTTGGAAATGACAGTCCCTTTGTCAGAGTGCTATAAAATTGTCCTCGCTCATCTCTTGGCACATGTCTCTCTCAGAAAGCTGCTGACACAGCCAAAGAGATGTGGATTAGTGTTCATTTTTAATGAAAACTTAGAATGGGTTTGATTATAAGCCGCCACCCTGGCTCCGGTCCTTTTGTACATCCCTGTGCTGTTAGTAATAGCAGCGGAGCAGCCGAATGTCCCCTGCCCTTCCTTGCATGTATCTGGCCTTCTTGTCTAAGGTGGGGTTCCTGAGTCTAGGGCACCAGTTTATCACACACACACACACACACACACACACACACACACACACACACACACACACACACCAGGCCTTTCCTCTCCTTGAGACTTGAAATCAGGAATGTCCTCCCAACTGAAATCCTGTCCCAGTCATGGCCATTTTCTGACAGTGACCCTAGGGATAAACAGGTATGAGTCTGAAGTTCAAGTTGGCATGATCATGCAAAGATTTAAAACTCTACACACAGGATTCCATTAAGAGAGCTCATCCTCAGGACATATGTTCTGGGGAAATGTATTGAAAACTATGTGTAGGAGAAAGTCTTATTTATACTAGAATAGAATTATAAAATACCCAAATGCCCAAGAAGAGGTAGGTCATCAGCTGAGTAATGGTATGCATGTTTACCAAACCACCACCAGGGCCAGCTTCAAGGGCCTGAGTGCAAGGCAGACCCCAAGGGGCTCCTTGCTTGACTAGATGGTCTGCTGTTGCTACCTTCAAATTTTGATCTTTTTTAACTAAGAGTCCCTCATTTTCATTTTACTCTGGTAAATTTACAAAGTATGTGGCCATTTCCTGGATAGTACATACTAATGAAAACAATGCTTATAGAGACTATTTGTCCAAATGGAAGTAGTCTCTAAGAAATGAAAAAAACGATAAGGCATAAATACTGCAACCTTATTTTCTAAAGGCGGGACGATATAGGTGTGTTGAAAAAAGCTGAAGAGAAGTACATAAAAGTGCTGGGCAGTTATCTCTGAAAAGGCTAGATTGCATAGACTCGTTTCTTTATATTCTTTTCCATTACAGAGGGTGTCGGTCTGCCCATTGATTAACTCTTCTGGACAAAAGCAAAGCTGTAGACCACAGCTGAGAGCCTGCCAGTCTGTCCATGCCTAGATGGGGTCAGGCGCTCTTCACCTGCTGAGTAGGTCTCTGCATACACACAGGGTGATCGGTTGCTGAGGAAACCAAGTGTTCTTCGGAGCTCTTTGAAGCCAAGGACTCATTTCTCCATCCCTCTTCCCATGCCAGGCCTGGCATGGGTGACACCCAGTGCATGGCTTTTTGCCACATTTGAGATGTAAGCCTTGACCCATCACCATCTCAATGAATTCTGACCGGGAGATTGAACTTTCTCAAGCTTGAGGCTACGCATGTGCCCAAGTGAGCCTCTGAATCAAGGAGAGGAACCACCTACAAGTCTCCCTGTGCCCCTCACTCACTGTGAACCCCCTCCCCCCCCACAGGAGCTGAGACTAGATTTATTCATGTGTAAAGTGGTGCACACGTGGCTGAACCTGCCTCCCTTTTATACATCTGTGTTCATGCCAGTGAGTGTAGGTGCACACATGCTAAAACATGCATGTAGAGGCCAGAGAACAGCCTCAGATGTGGTTATCACCTTCCTCCCTGGCTTAGACATGCTGTCTTGTTCACAGCGGCTTATGGTAGGTTAATTGGTCCACTGGTTTCAGGCAATTCTAGCCACCTCCCAGCTGCTTCGAGGGGCACAGTGGGATTACAGACATATGCACTATTGTGCATAGCTTTTAAATGTGAGTTCTGAGGATCCAAACTTAGGTCATGAGCATGTGCAGCAGGCAGTCTGCCTTCTGAAATGTCTACCCAGGAGTGAGTGTGTGCGTGTGTGTGCGTGTGTGTCTGCGTGTGAGTGAATGTGTGCGTGCGTGCATGCATGCGTGTGTGTGCACGCGCGCGACGCGCACGTGCAGGCACACCCATCTACACGGGCAGGTGCGTGTACACGTGTATGGAAGCCAGAGCTCCGCCTTGGGAGGCACTCCTCAGAAGTACCTTTTGGCCTTTATGCTTCTTTTCTTTCCTGTTTGTTTTTTCTTTGTTTTCCATTAGCCTGCAGTTCACAGATTAGGCTGGGGTCCCAGGGATCTTCTAATGTCTCCTAGTAATGATATCATAAGGAGAGGGCAGCACCAGCCTTTTTACATGAATTTTGGCACTCTGATTCACACCCTTCTATTCTTTAGATGGACAAATCCATCTCCTCAGGCTTCTCCCAAGTGTCTCATTGCAGGCTTCATCTCAACAGCAGAGGGCAGTAGTGATCAGCAAACCCAAAGATGAGAGGGGCAGCAAGGAGACAGGATTCTCCAGAAGTTCTCACTCCACACTCTTTGCCCAGACTTCTTCCTCTCTCCCATCTGCATTAGGCTGTTACTGGCAGTCCTGATGCTAAGCTGAGTGCAACAGAAAACACACGAAGCTCAGAACCTGAGCTATCTAAAACCTCTGAGTCAGTGCCCTCATAACCGGTGGGAATGTGGGGGCTCGGCGTGTTAGACTCACTCAGAGCCACACAGGGAGCAAGAGTGAACAGAGCCCTTCCCACTGCAGAGGGAGGCAGGGCTAGTGATGAGGACCGTCCCTTATGGCAAGGGTGTGTATCCAAAATGCGGGCAAGGTATGCGGGTGATGCCCTGGGCATGTCTGTTCACTCAGCTGACACCTGGTGCTTATTCACGGCCATGCTAGGGAGACCAGACTGAGCTCCAGTCCTCTTTTGAGCCCCCTATCTACTCCCATGTTCCTGGGTGGGTCCTGGATGCTCCAAAGGCACAGAAACACCCCAGGGATGCCTGTCTCCCCATCGCAGCATCTGGGAAGGGGCACAGTTCTCTGTGAAGATGAAGGCTCAAGGGTGGGATGTGAATTAGAGGTATATCAGATTGAGTGCAGCTTGTAGGTTGGTCTCGTGCAGGGCAGGACACCACACACAGTTCAAGTCCTGAGTACTTGTATCTTATACTGTCCCGCCTCTACCTTTGTCTCACGACAGACCACCAAGAGCCTTTCTCCTATGGGCCCACCCCTCCTCTTTGGAGCCCATCCTAGTACCTCTTCCTCCCTGGCCTCCCCTTCCTTAACTTGCCTCCCAAAGCCTCTGACATGAAACATTAGTGGCATACAGTCTTTAAAAAGAAGCCACATCGCAGAATGGAAGAGGGGACTTCAGAGCCTCACTGACCTGTGTCCTGACCACCCAGATGAACAGAGTGAATCGCTTAACCTGGGCCATGCACAGGAGATTGCAGTCCATGTAGCTGGCCACCAACATGGAGATTGAGACTTGGCTCAGAGAGGCAGATGGTTGTCAGCCAATGTCTGTATCTGGCTGTTGACATCTGAGGTCATTAACACTGTGAGATGGAGGTTCTTTGGAGGTATGGGTGGGGCCTTGTAGGTATTACAAGACCTAGCAAATGTTGAATAATGATTGAATGGCTGGTATGACAGGGTTCACCTCACAGGCAAGATGCAGGAACAAAACCCTGACTGGCACACCCATACACAGCCTGTGCTCAGCCCCAGAAGCCCCTCCTTCCTAATCCCCATTCTCAACCCTGTCTCGATGACATTTTCCCTTCCTAATTGCCTTTTTAAATAGAATTTATGAAGGTTTTCATAAATTTTAAAACTGATCTGCACACTTTAATAAAAGCATGTGGTTGGCAGGAAGTATTAGGCTGCAAATTTTCTACACTAAAATTGCCAGAAGCGCATCTTGAATTATTGAGGTCAGGGGCCTCCCTCTTCTCCGGTCCTGGGGGGCTGCTTCCCCAGAACTGACTACTGTGGCTTTCTTTTTGCTTGGCAGACCACAGTGAGCTGGGACGGGGACAAGCTCCAGTGTGTGCAGAAGGGCGAGAAGGAAGGGCGTGGCTGGACCCAGTGGATTGAGGGTGATGAGCTACATCTGGTAGGTTCCATGGTGGGGTCCTGGGCTGTGTTCCCGGAGGTCCTTATTCCCTGAAGGACGGAAAAGAGAACAGTGACTAGGCATTGGTTCTACTCTGAAGTTTGTCTTCTAAGGGTCTGGAGAAGATGTCTGAATGACTCAGAAAGCCATACAGTTTGTTTTCAAGGTCTAGGCTGACCCAAAGTCCAGCCAGAGGGAGCAGGTGGAAAAGTGCTTGGTAGTATTAGCAGCTGCCAAGTTTCTGTTCTCTGAGACTGAGAATCCACTCCCTCTTATTGTAGTGACGATGTGGAGCTCTGAGAGTCTGGCTTGCAGGTCCAGTTGCGATTCCACAAAGCACAGAACCAACCAAATCCACTTCCAAATAACATGTATGTGTCCTGTGCAAAACCAGGCCAGAGCCAAGCTGAATGCACCAGGAGAATATGATCTCAGCTTAGGCCAGGGGATAGGCAAGGCTCTCCTTAGTTCAGTCCTGTTCTCCGCCTTCAGCCTCAGTTCAAAGCCACTCCCATTCAGTCTTCAGCCTGGGAAAGCAAGCACACAGACCCGAGAGCCAACAGAGCCCATGTCCTCTGAGGGGGATGTCTCCTCTCCTCCACCTTGGAACTCCCCAATTACGCTTCTGCAGAAGGAACTTGGTCTAGATGACACCCAGTGTGCCTTCAGTAGGTCCCCAGCTGTCCGCAACCTTGTTTGATAATGCCACCCCGCTACACATGAGCTCTGCAGCTGTGAGGGTTTGAGCCAGCTGTGTGGGGACTGTGCTATGGCTTCCATCCTCAACACAGGCTCCTTCCTGGGCCTCTGTTTGCTTAGCTGCAAAAAGAGCAGACATGATCTCAGTGTCCCCTCACTCTTTAGCCCAGAGGCTGCAAATCAGGGTGCAGAAGGTTCTCAGATGGTTTTACTTGGCTCTTAAAGGGCTTCAAGTTTCTTTAGTCAACACTTAAACTGTCACGCAAATATGTAGTCTTCCATCTCCAATTCCTAACAATCCAAAAGACACAGAGTTCGACTGTCATTGCCCCCTGGCCAGTCAGCAGGAGCTGCCCAATGGGCAGATCTTGGGCTATCTTGGTTGCGCTTGGATCTACCTGGAAAGCCAGGCTCCACCCACTGAGATACTGACAACTCAGCATTATTCCCAGGTAACTCCAGTAGACAGCCCAGGCTTAAATCCTTGCTTACTCTGAAGCAACCTAATGAACCCATTTCTTTGAGCCTGGGCACAGGCTGTCTGTCCCAGGCCTGGGTTCCTAACGTGCTTTGCCTTTTTGAGGGTGTAGAGAGAGGGGAGCCATCAAGGGCTCTTGAAATCAACCCTTCTCACAGCCAGCTGTATAGGATTCGCAGAGCCCGATCTCTGTGGTTCCCACTCCATCAACGGTCTAAGAAATTAGTTAAGCTCATGGGGAATAATGGCAGCCATTGAATATGTTCCAAGTCCCTGTCCCACGGTCCTCTCAGCCTCAAGTGTAGTGTTGCTTCGGCTAATAACTGGTGTCTTTATCCTCCCAGGAGATGAGAGCCCAGGGTGTGATCTGCAAGCAAGTGTTCAAGAAAGTGCACTGAGCAGCCCGAGAAGATAGCCTTGCCTTGCCTTGGTCTTGAGGAATGAGTGGGATGGGCCTGTGGTCAGGAGTGCCCACCCCCAGCATGGGGCTGAAATAGCAGCTACCCAGGCATCTGCCAGCAGAGTCCATCTTGTTGCCTTGTCTCTTTTCCTACCCCAATAAAGGTGATCTCTGTTTAAGATGAGTGTTTCAGAGACATTTCATACATCCACCCGTGCTTGCTTCTTCTCCAGGGCCTCTGGGACCGGCTTCTCCTGATGCTTCCCTTGGGTAGAGGGAGGAACTGGGAAGCCACAGAAGATTTAGTCCTAAGGGTACAGCTATGCATCCTTCCCCAGAGGCACGAGCTTAGCTCTGGAGTGGGCATATTTTGGTATCTATCATCTGGGTGTCAAGTACTCTCCACATCACTTGTCCAACCCAAGCCACAGTGTAGCGAACTCACAGGAACAGGAGTCACCTTTAGCCAAGGCACTGAGAGCCTTAAGAGGTCTGGCCAGCAGAGTCCAGACTCACAAATGCACCATAAACCCACAAGATGCCCCAGTTGTCTATGAATTAAATGGAAATGGACAGGATTTTCTGTTTAATTTTATTTTTTACTCCCACCCTCCATCCTGCCCCTAACACAACCAACCTGATACCTCCTGCTCCCATCCCCTCCCCTCCACCACCACCCTGCCTCCAGTTTACCCAGGAGATCTCATCTATTTCCCCTTCCCAGGGAAATCTATGCATCCCTTTTAGGGGGCTTGTTTCCTAGCCTCTCTGGGGCTGTGGCTTGTAGTCTGGTTATCCTTTGCTTTACATCTAAACTCCACTTATGAGTGAGTACATACCATGTTTGATGGACAGGATTTTCATCCAAAGCTAGAATGTGGTGAACCCTAATCCAAAGCAGTTACTGATTGGATCTGACTTCACCCCACCCACTGGTGGGCTGATGCCAAGGTTGATCCTTCTCACCATTCTACATGAGACATGCAAGTCGCTCTAGAAAGGGAGAGCAGCCTCAGCTTTACACACAAGTGTAAGTGATTGCTGGCTGTGCCATTGTTGCTGTAAAAGACAGAGAAGGGGCGGGAAAGATAGCTCAGCAGTTAAGAGTGCTTATTGATCCTGCAGAGGGCCTAGGCCATGTCCTAACACACAGAGCAACTCCTTCTCACCTATAACTCTGATTCCAGGTGATTGGATACCCTAGCCTGGCCCCCTTGGGCTCCTGGACATACCTGGTGCATATATACGATTGTGTGTGTGTGTCTGTGTGTATACATATATGTGTATATGCATATGTGTATATGTACATGTATGTATATGCATGTGGTGTATTATATGTGTACATATATAATATATATATATTCAGGCACATACAGACATTTAAAATTAAAAAATAAATATTTAAAAGAAAGAAACAGAAACAGCTGGAAGATGTGGCTGTGTGGTAGAGTGCTTGACTAGCATGCATAAGCATGCATAATATTCAATTATTAGGTTCAATCCAGAAAGGAAGAGAAGAGAGAGGGAGAGAGAAGGAGGGAGAGAGAGAAAGCACACCAGCACTGAAAGGGAAGTAAGGCTAGAGAAATAAGGAAATGCTCACATGGAGACATTCCCCCCCCCAATTAACCTGGCAACCAATCAACCCATGCTTTGGAAATAGTATTGGGTTAGGAGTCACATGCAGAGTTCAAGTCTCAACTTCCCTGCTCACAGGGCAACTCCACACCAGCCTAGACCTTGCTGTGGCCACAGCATCTGCCTTCCCTCTGCACAAGTGGGATGTGAAACCTGTAGACTGCCCAGCACCAGAACTTTCTCACACCTGACTATAGGCTAGATAGATAACTAAGTTACACATTTTCTTCCTCCTCTTCCTCCTTCCTGCTCACCAAACCCTGAATACTCTGGTGTTTTATTTACTCTTTGAGTAAAGTAACACGTTCTTCCTCATCCCCAAACTTCTTGCAGATGCTTCGCCACTCTATCCACCCAACTTCAATTCCTCTCTCTGAAAAGAAAGAAGTCACTGAGAAACACTGAGTCTGGTTCCTGATTCTTGTTGGCCATGCACTCATGAAGCATTGCACCTATTACCTCTCTATTGAAGAAAAGTTGTTTCGTTTTTTCCTCTCTCTCTCCCAGCAGCCATCATTTGTGAATAGTTCCTTGGCTCTTGGCGGAACTTTGTGCCCACTTCCCCTCCTCTGTGCCGGGTATTTTTTTTTTTTTTTTTTGTCTAACTTGAACTTGTGCAGGTTTTGTGTATACTGTCATAGTCACTGTAGTTCATATGTACTTCATCCCTGTTGTATCTAGAAAATGCTATTTCCTTGAAGTTATCCACTGTCTCTGGCTCTTACAACCTTTCCATGTTCTGCATATATTCCCTCATCCTTTCAGAGAGGTGTTTGATAAAGACATCCACTCAGGGATGAGCCCTCCAAAGCCTCTCACTCTCTACACGCTGTCCGGTTGTGAGTCTCGGTGTCAATTACCATCTACTGTAAGATGAAGCTTCACTTCTGAGAGCTGAAAGGTGAACTGGTCCATGGGTATAGCAGTACATCATTAAGGCTTGCTATCTTACTATGTTAATTTAGTAGAATCATAGCAGGTTTACCCCTAGGCCCATGACCTATCTAGTGTCAAGTTCTTAGACTCTAACAATACAGATTTCATCTCATTAAAACTGACCTGAAAAAAAAAAATGATTGGTTACCCCCCTAGCATTCTTACCACTGTTGTACCACTGGGCATATCTTGCAGGCAGCTCACTATTATAGCTCATAGGGTTAATAGCTCGGTCAGATTATTTTTTTCTCCTCTAATAGTGTATAAAGCACCATCCAGCACTATGAATACAAGCCAGTAGAGGCAAAGATTCCAGTTGAGGACCAGCTAGATTTCCCCATGTGTGCCATAATGATGAGGGGCCTTCAGCAGTAAGGACTTACTCTCAGATTGTTGAGGGTAAACCAATAGCATTGGCAATAGCCTATAGTGTTTGAGGAGTCTATTGGGATCTCTTTAAGCAATGATTCAAAAAATGAAACCCATTCCTGGTACTGGAGGTTTTATTTGGTAGCATATGATGGCTAGTTTGGGGTTATTGTCTCCCCTGCATATATGGTGATTCCCCTTAAATTCCTTTTGCTGTGTATTTATTTTAGGCAGTTTCCACAGTAGTAGGTTTTAATATGGCTTTTCAAAGGGTCTCTACCCTGCCCTCAATCCCCTACCCCCATTAATCTTCCTGTTTTAGTTTCCCTTCCATCCCTTTATATCATTATATTCTATTTCCCTTTACTCAGAAGATCCTATCCTCCCCTTCCGTCCCTTATTAGCTGCCTCTTCTATGGTATACCAAATGAAATACCCATATCTAAAGCATAAAGGCTAACATACACATATAAGAGAAAACACACAATGTTTGTCATTCTGGGTCTGAGTTAACTCACTCAGAATAATTGTTTCTAGTCCCATCCACTTACCTGCAAATTTCATAATTTCAATTTTTCTAGCAGCTGGATAATGTTACCTTGCCTAAATGTACCACACCACAGGTTGCCTTACTGCCTCACGTATTCCTCAACTGACGAACATCTTGACTTTTTCCAATTCCTTGCGGTTATGAATAGAACAGCAAGAAACATGAACAGACAATTATCTCTATAGTAAGATGAGAAGTCCCTGTGGGATTCTTACTCTCTCCTGTACCCAGGCTGTTCCCAGGATCAGTTCTAATTAGGCTAAATCAAAGCATCAGGCATCTCTAGTTTTTAAAGTTCCTAGGTGATTGGGAAAGCCACCAGAGTTGAGAGTTGCCGTCCTGGGCCAAGGGTTCCTGATGGGTAATTCAGCCTCAGCAATGTCTGGCGATATGATTTCAGAACATGGGCAGGAACACTGCTAAGCATCCTGCAGGGCACGTGACAAAGATTTACCCAGGTGAAAATAACAACAACGAGGTTGAGAAACTGCCTTAGTTAATAGGGTGGTTTAAAAGAAAATGGCCGACAATGGGAGTAGCACTACTAGGAGGTGTGGCCTTGGTAGAGTGGGTGTGACCTTGTTGGAAGAAGTGGGGATGGGCTTTAACACTGTGGTACACAGTTTGCTTCCTGTTGCAGGTGAACCAAGATGTAGAACTCTCAACTCCTTCCCCAGGACCATGTCTGCTTGTGTGCCACCATGTTCCACCAGTGATGATAATGGAGAAAACCTCTGAAACTGCAAGCTAGACACAATTATCTGTTTTCTTTTATAAGAGTTGCTGTGGTCATGGTGTCTCTTCGCAGCAATAGAAACCCTAAGACAGTCAAAACTGTATCTATATCTATATGCATACATACATACATACATACATACATACATACAAACATACATACATACATAATCAATGTCACCAAAAAGAGCAGAAAGCCTAGACTTACGTATACTATGGGATAACCTTTTTCTGATTAGCCTTGGTTTCTGTCCCCATCAATAGAGATCTCAGGCTGGCATTCTTCAAAAAACCATTCACACAGATAATTCTGAAGGCCTGTTATGTGGCAGCCAATGACCAAGTGTCATACCCATTGGGCAGTCAGAAATGTTTGAAATGGCACAACTTGTTCCACACTACCTCAGGTATTGAGGCCTCCCCATGAGAACCCCCCCTTCCAATACATAAACACCATACCTGACAATTAAGTTCTGGTGGCAGACGAACACATAACCCCAGTACAAGCACATGTAGGAACAGTGGCCCTAACTTCAGGAACTCTGGCCCCACGAATCTCAGTGTCATTCTTACTGAATGACCTTAATACTAAGACGGGTTCTGGTGGGCTGTGGGGAGCCAAGGAGGCTTTAGGAAAGAATGTAACCTGTTCAGGCTTTGAAAAAGATTTGTCCTGGCAGCCATTCTCTCTCAGTAGTAATAAAAACAAGTGAAGAACAGTAGTCTGGCACAGGACAGGCCCAATTAATTCAAAGTTCACCTTCCGCCAAAGGACTGCATGTGGAGAAGAAGACAGCTTGTTGTTTGTAAACCTGTAACCACGGCAACAGGCTTGGCTTTAATGCTCTCCATGTTGACACTGTCTCCAGCACTTCCTGGAGCCTTGATCCTAAGTTGGCAGCAGCTTGCATCTCAGAAGCTGCTCAGCCTTCTACGTGGTGCTTTAGCCTTTCTTACCTCCTGTGCCAAGCTACTGGTGTTACAGTGACTTCAAGCCCTGCTGCCTGACCAACATGTGGGTGTCACTGTCACGAGGTACACAAAAGTGCCTAATATATAAACAGATACTCATAATGGAGTCACCTCCAAATCTCCAAAGCACAACCACAGCACTGTGACACCCACAGGGGTTGACAAAAGATGGGGCTTGACTGGACTAGTACCACGGAGTTATGGACAGAGTTTCCACATTTTACAATTTCCTGGGACAGTCACCTCAGAAAGTATGTAATTTTAAGAGTGCTTTTGAACCGAGGGTTACGATTGCTCAGCAGATGCTCTAAGCAAGATCATCCTCTACTGGCGCCATGTAACTTCAACCCTGAGAAGTAGATATGCCTTGTGCACTATCTCAGGAAGGTGATGCTGCTGAGGAGACCAGCTTTAACTATGCAGACCCTACTGAAGACAGGCTAGGGTGGCTGAGCTCTGGATCCCTCTATCCAGGGCTTAGCTCCGAGCTCTGTCCCTTCCTTGCTCTATGAGATGAAGGAACTTGGGCAAATACTCCCTGTGGCAGAGTTTATTCACCTGTCTGTCTGGGTTCACCTGTCAAAGGCTTATGATAACTGCGAGTTTAATAACAATGACAGAAAGGTGATAGGAAAGCAGATAGACAGACAGGGATAGGACAGATAGATGATAGATAGATAGATAGATAGATAGATAGATAGATAGATAGATAGATAGATAGATGCTATGATAGGCAAGCTAGCATTTGCCTTTGTGTCTAGCACATAGAAAGCCAATTTATTGAATTTAAACAAACAAAAAGTACTAAAGAGACCCCTCAGGGTCGAGGTAAGCAGAACAGTTTGCCTACAGACATGAGTGAGGGGGCAAGCCTCATGAGCACAGAAATCAGAAGGCAAGCTGCTGACTCTGCTCCAGCAACAGAAGAAAGGCTCAGGGACTCAGACTCTCTGCTATGTACCATGTATACATGCGCACACACTTAGAATGCTGGCTAGTATCCTATATATACATCAACACATGAATCAGATCCTCTGAGATGTGGTGTGTGTGTGTGTGTGTGTGTGTGTGTGTGTGTGTGTGTGTGTGTGTGTGTACACATAGGATTTAAGTTGGTGCCCTATATACATGACTGATATCCTCTGTTACATGTACATATACACATGTGCACACACATAAGATGCAGGCTGGAACCCTGGAGCTTCTGATGCAGACAAGCACTCTCCAATCACAGAGGTAGTGAGAGGGTAAATTTTAGACTCTAAGGCCCCAGGAACCCCTAAATGTCATTCTCAGGGAGTCTCCAAACCTTCCTATAAGTAAAGCCAAACAAGATGAATCCCAAGTACCTCTCTGGAAAGTCCTAATTTATAAACTGTCTCAACCAACTAGGGTGCCAAGACTGTTCAAAGGAAAAATAGACATCTCAACCCCTTTGATCAACTCACCCCAACTCTAATGTTCTTTATCCTTGCCAGCAATGACAGTAACCATCCCACCCAACTTGAACATCCCAACTTTCCACACCGCTTCTCCTGTAAGGGCTTTTCTATGTCTTCAGCCCTGCCCCATGTCCCCTGCAGGCTTGGGACCTGCTGAGTTGTATGAGTAGAGGTGGGGTGTATCCGTGGGTTGCAGGAACGACCTTTTCTCTCCAGGCCTTGAGACAAGGATAGGCATTGCAATCCTATTGTCAAGAAAGGGATCATTTTGCTCTGATAGAATCTCTGTTGATGGCATTCCCTCCCACTCCAGTGACAGCAGCAGGCCCTACCAGGCCTTCAGAGATGAGCTCAGAGGTCCTCTTTCCCCAAGTCAGCACCCTGAACATACTCTTTAAAGCCCTGAATAATTTCCCAAAGTAAAACCTGATCATTGCCCAGTTTGAGACAACTCTAAAAAAAAGAACCACTAATTTAGTTTTTACCAAAATTAAAAACATTGTTGATTGTCTCAAATGATTATCTATAGCAAATTAAATAGTTCAACAGAGAGAGAGGTGATGTAATAGAATTAAACAGTGCTAGTCCAAGACAATGATAGCGTTATAAGACATTCAGATTAATGCTGCTCTGGGACTGTCTGGCCCCACTATTGTGTACAATGCTACAGAAGATGAATGGACTCACCTTCTCCTGTCACTGTGTTACTGTGCCCCTCTTATTCAACTTTATTTGGAGATGATATCAACAACTATAACATCTTGAGTAAATGTCTGGGCCAGAGGGTTCTCTTCTCCAATATTGCAGGAGGCCCTGTGTGAACTCCTAAGTCTCGACTCTCATAGTCTCCATCATTTTTATTTTGGTTTTACTGGGGATAGAATCTAAGTCCTTATGCTAAACAAGCATTCATTCTACCAAGCTATATCCCCAGACCTTTATCTTAAACGCATTTCACTTTGAGACAGGGTCTCACTGAGTTTCTGAGGCAGGTCTTGCACTTGTAGTCTGCCTGCCTCAGCCTCCTGGGCAGCTGGGATTATAAAACTGCTCCATCACCTTTTAATATTACTTGTATTTAATAATTACACATATTTACTAGTATGGTGTGATATTTCAATATGAGAAGATATTATATGGTGATCAAATGTAATTTGTGTATATATCACCAAAACTTCAGATTCTAAGGAGCTAGGATGGTACCCTTGTGGGTGTCATGGATACTGTCTACACTGGTGGTAGATACTGGGTTGTGCTGCAGTGTAGACTGTACTACTTCCTCATATGTAGCCTTCAATTTTGACTCTGAAGAACTGTGAGATGCCAAGACTCTATACTAAATTCCCTTTCCATGTTCTGAGTTCTGCTAGCAAGGAAGAACAATGATTGTGAACAGGATGCTGTGCCTCTCACCTGGTCATCTCAGCACTCTGAAGACAGAGCTAGAAGGATGCCAGCAGTTTGAGACTAGCCTGGGCTACATAAGAAGTTACAGGCTAGCTTGGGCTACATAGCAAGACACCACCGCTCCACTACCTGTCCTCCCCCCAAAACAACATTGAATCTTTTGGTAATATCATCTCATAACTCCCACGCCCCTTCTTGAGACAAGCCTCACATATACCTTCACATTTTCCCAGAACAGGAAGGGGCAGTGTAGTCACAGCTATACATCCTGGCTTGGTTCATCAGCCGTAGCAGATTGGAAGGGCTGAGTGAGTGAAATCCTGGGAACTGGGGTGTAAAGCTGCTGGCCAGTCTCTGCCGTTGAACTGCAGATCCTGAACCTGGGAGACAGGTGAGAGAAGTGTTTTGCAGCCGTGCTTGCAAGAGTAGAGAAAGCTCGACTGTAGAGAGAGGGGTGACACAAATGTCACCTGGGAAGGCCGCTGCTATGGTCCTAATGGCTTCTCCTACTTCGCATGTGATAGTCTTTGATCATGCTAAGGGATGCTTCCCTCTGAAGACATAAGGAGTGATTCCTGTGGCCTCCCAACACATTTCTCTTTCCAGTCTAAGCTAGTTACTTTGAACTAGAAGAATCTATTGAATAATAGTTATCCATTGGGAAATTAATTATGTGCTCCCTCAAACTTCCTTATATGGTTGTCTCGGGTATGGCTGTTGTTTTCATAACACTTACATAGATAAAACATACAATAAATATATGATTATACTTTTATTTTTTTGTTATATATACACACACATATAATAGATTTTCTTGATCCATAATCATATGAATCTCTGTGTGCCACCCACACTATCATGAAACATCCCTATTCACCTCTCTGAAGTAATTATATCAATTTTTTAAGTCATGGCAAATGTGATAACATCAACATGGTTACCTGTAGAGAGAAAAGTTAATGAGCCAGGAGGAAAATGACACTTGATTTGTACTTTCCACTTCATATCATACTATATTATTTATTATTTTAAGATGAAGACATATTCGTTTTCTGACTAGGAAAAGCTAATGACTCCTAATGAGTTGATGGATTGAAGCACTGTTCATCCATGACTGTTAATGTCACAAAGCAAAGATGCAGATAGATGAGTGTGTGTATGTGTCCTACATAGTGGCTAGGGAGGGGTCCTACGGAGAAATCAACTCCGAAACCAAAGATAGTGTAGGTCTGGCAAAACATAAGCAGAAAATTTGAGAACAGAGAGACATCTTAAAGGACATTACAGAGACGCAATTGGTAACATACAGGATACTCCCTATAGAAGGTAACTTGCCACTTCCATGGGTAAGTTGTAGAAAACAAGAGAAAGGCACTAGGATGGAATCTACAGTCTAAAGGGGACTCAGGAGACATGTTAGCTAATTACACTACTTGCCCTTTATTAAATCCCAGTGCAAACAAACCAGCCACAAAAACAAAATCAAATCAAAACAAACAAAATCATGTAAATGGTAGGAACATATGAACTAGTTGGATATTTGCTACCACTGGAGATATTGTGAAGTTTCTAGTGTGATAATGACAATACTTAACCAATTAAAGAGCATGCTGTACAGGATTTGTTTAAAGATCCTCAGGAAAGAGTGGCTAGGGATGTGTGGCAAAGTTTTAAAAATACTTCGGCAAATTACTCTGGGCTGGAGAGATGACTACGTGGTTAAGAGAGCTCGCCGTTCTTCCAGATGGCTGACTTTGAGTCCCATCGCCCAGCTTGGATGCCTCACAACCTCCCGTAACTCCAGCTCCACGCAGTCCGAGGCCACCTTCTGCCTCTATGGTGCCCCCCACACACATGACAGTCATAAACATACACATAAATAAAAGTTGATCTTTAGAATATTTCGACAAAGTCAGAGGGCTGATGGCCCTTGAACACAGAGACTGTGCCCTGGAAGCCCCAGTGATGTGTGGTGCCTGAGGCTAGGTTATAAAAAGGTGCCGTTCCCTCCTCCCTTGAACCTCTTGGTCTGGAGGGAGGCAGCGCTGGATCAGGAGGACACGTGGGTGGGCAGTGAGCAAGCCCACCTTTGGAACGACTGCAGCATCTCCCCTACAGTCTCTGAGCCTTCTTAAAAGTAGAGACCCAGATCTACACAAGCCACTTTCACGTCCTGCCCTTAGAACTGTGAAAAGATGTGCTTTGTTTACAATACCAAATTTTAGGATAATTTTTTTTATACAACACTAATTCAGGAACTTCAGATACATAATCAGGGTGGCTTCTGTATCGGAGTATCTTGATGAGACCTGTGAAAAACTGCTTGTTCTCACAGACTCCTTATATATGGCATGCAGGCTGGCGGCAGCTTCCCTTATACCCTATAGGGGTTCACAGGCAGAGCCAAGAGGCAGCTCTGAGATGACACCTAAACCGTTTTATGACACACCTGTTCCCTTTCCTGGAGGCCACATCACTGGGGGAGATAAAGAAAGGACAAACAAACTATTTCTTTGAATCTCAGATCAAAACTTGAAGATGATGGTGATTTGCCTGTTAACTTAATTATTTAAAACCAGGAAGAAAGTGTCAGGCCTCAAACGTGGGACAAATGGCTAACTGAGGTGTCTATTAACATATCAAAGCTGACAGTAGGCACCAGGTTCATCCAGATCCCTCCCTGTTATAGGATGTTTCTGCCTGATGCCCTGAACCCCTACCCTCAACACTCCAGCCCAAGGGCTGCTTTCCCCCAGCTGCTCTGATTCGTGTCTACCCATGGTTATGCTGGTCCTTTTTTGGCCACTTTGGCCTCTCGACCTCTTGACTGCTGACCTCTTGACTGCTGCTACGGGTCCCTCTCTCTTCCTCTCCCCTCCCTCCCCTCCCCTCCCCTCTCTCCTCCCTCCCCTCCCCTCCCAACTCTCCTAACTTGGCCCAGCTCAGTAGAGTGATCATGATCTTCCAGGTGTCTCTGGCTGTGCTTGCCCCCATACCTACAATACACCTTCCCATCAAGCCCTGAAGAACTGTGTCATCCTCCTTTTATCTTATTTAATTTTCTCATTCAGAAAGCAGGTGGTGTGCACACTTATAATTCCATCACCCCGGAAGGTGAAACAGAAGTGTGGCCAGTGAGAGGCCAGCCTTGGCTAATGATAGCCTTTCTTAAAATAAATAGGACCAAGAAGACAGCTAAATGGGTAAGGCACTCACAACCAAGCCTGATGACCTAAGCTTGATCCCCAGGGCCCACATGGGAGAAGGAGAGAATTGATACCCCAAAGCTGTCCTCTGACTTTCACATGTGGGGCCCCTCCCCACCCCACAAGTGAATGAATGTGATAATAAACTAAACAGCAAGCAAACTAAGAGAAGGACCAAGATAAGGTCGTGCTAGATGAGGGTCAGTCTTAGATCCAATGAGACTTTTCATACAGAAAGACACACACAGAATAAGGTGATTTGAAGACAGAAGCAAAAATGGAAGTGACTGGTGGAGGATGTCCTTCTGTATGCTGTGAATATGTTTCTCTTATAGGTGTAATAAAACACTTATTGGCCAGTAGTCAGGCAGGAAATATAGTCTGGGCTACCAGACTAGGAGAATTCTCAGAAAAAGAAGGAGAGTGAGCCACCAGGGAGATACCATGTAGCTACTGGGAAGATAGGATGCCTGGGTATTCTCCGGTAAGCCAAGCCTACGTGGAGATACTTAGATTAATAGAAATGGGTTAATAATTAAGAGAGAGAGGTAGCCAATAAGAAGCCTGAGCCTCTGTGTATTTATTTGGGACTAAAGGGTTGCGGGACCAGGTAGGAAAGAAATTCTGTCTACAAGCGACAAACTTACATATCAAGGAATGGCAAAGACTGTCACTTCTAGGACCTAGGAAAGAGGCTTTGATGGTTCAAAGGTTAAGAAGATTCGGCCACATCAACACTCATCTTTTATATCTGGCTTTCAGACTTTGAGAACAGCTTTCTGTTATGTTCAGCTGAACAAGCAACAACAATAAAGCATACCAAATAATTACACTGATACGGAACGGTGTATGATAGAAGCACTTCCACTGTCGCTCAGTCTTTCCATGTAGTGATATCATTTCTCGGTGCCAAGAGATCTGTTAGGCCGTTTGTACAGGAAATGCCACATCAGGGCCAGACACAAAATGAGCATTCCAGATAGCCAATGGTTCAGATAGTAGATGGGGCACAGGCTTCCAGAGGACCGGAGGGCTTTGGAAGGTAAGGGGGAGATTTCTAGCAGGCACAAACATACTGCACCAGGTTGAACTTGGGTCCATCAAGGGGGGGAATCTCGGGAGGAGGAAGAAATGCCCTCAGAATATGTTTCTGAAGAACCTGCAGTGGGAGCCAGGTGTGGTAGCAGACTACTTCGATCCCAGCCCTCAGGAGCTGGAGACATGCCAGTCAACAGTTCAAGATCACTGTCGGCTAAAGTGTTGGCAGACAGCCTGTTTCAAAAACAATGTGAAGCGACCAATGCCTCAGTGTAAGAATGTGATACGGGGCCCTCTTTGACATCTCAGACCCTGGGGGGAATGAGAAGAGGCTTCAGAAGTTGCTTGCGCCCATGACAGCACCTCCACTCCTGACTCATAGCACATGCCCTCTTCATTTGGTGTTCGAGGCCCCTACTGTCTCCCGAAGGAATGGCAGGGGCTCCACACCACATTGATTCTCTCCCAAGCCCTCTGAACTCTGCTCAGTTTTGATTGGGATGGTGCTGGGGAAATCTTAGCAGGGAAGGACAATTCTGCCCACACATGTCAGAGACTCCCTTACTGACCCATCTTATCACCACGCCACTTCCGTCAGACTTTTGCCAGCTAGAGGACCTGGTCAAACACTGTTCTCTGCCTGCTTCCTACTTCCCTCATCACTGAGTACAGGTCTCTAGACTATTCAGTAAGTTAATTAATACCTCGGACTTCATGCACTGTGGTTATCGGCTCAACCTTTACCACCCTGTCATTTACGGTCCTTCAAAGAAAACTCTAGATCAGCTTAAGAAAACTTCCTGCCACGCAGCAATGGACAGGAAACTTTGGCCTCCAAAAGAGCCATCTCTGAGAGGGTGGGTGCTCTTCGGGTGGGGTGGGCATTGCCTCATCTACAGGGGGAACAAGATAATGCCTGGTGAGGTCTTAAGAACGCTTTGCTATTTTGCACTTTGGGACTCTTGCCATTTTATAGCACCTAATTAATAATCCTCAAGGTCCCTGTAATCAACCATAGATTTCTTCACCATTCGGTTTAGCTATACCTAAGCAAAATGTGTCTCTGTTAGCCTTGGATGACCTACCCCAACTGACACTGTGTTGTTAAATCCCATTCTCTCTGTGGTTTACCAAGTCCTTTAAAGTTTTCTGAGCTAAATTATAATTTTTAAGGCAGCACTATGATTAGAAACTGTTGTGTGTGTAGGAGAAAAATCATATAACAAAGGACTCATCCCCCAAATAAGCAAAGAACACTCTAAGGTCAATGGTAGGAAAACAAATAATCCACTTAGAAAATGGCCAGAAGACCCGCATGCAAACTCCACCAATGAGGATATCAGGGCAGTGAATAACCACATCAAACGATGTTCAACAACATCAGCCATTGGGAGAATTCAAACTAAAACATTGTGACAAAGTACCGAGTGATTTTTCAGAATGGCTATAATTATAAGTGCTGATTAAAATTAAGTGCTAACAAGGATATAGATGTTTTCAGGTTATTTGTGCATTGCTAGAGAGAATGGAAAATGGCAAGGGCAGTCTGGAACTAAGCTTAATAGTTTCTTTAAAATATAATGGTGCTAGCTCAGCAGATAAGAGCACTTGCTGCTCTTGAAGAGGACAAGGGTTCAGTTCCCAGTACCCACAGGTAGCAGCTGTAACTCAAAGCCACCTGTAACGTTAGCTCTAGGAGATCCAACACTCTCTCTGAGCAACAGGAGTACCCATATGCACACAGTGCATGCACACACACACACACACACACACACACACACACACACACACACACACACAGGAGGTATATGTATGAATAAATTACACAGATTTATATGTCAATTACAGAGTTATTTATAACCACTTATGTATAATAACCAAAAACTAATGCCAAAATGTTGTCTAATGGGTGAAAGGCTGAACAAGCTGTGGTACATTACTCACTGGACTGTCCCTCTGAAGTAAAATAACAACACAAGATTGTTACTTAATAACAATTTGGATGGACCTACAGGCATTCTACAGATTTTTAAAAGCCAGCATCACGGGTCTGAGGGATGAGTCAATAGACCTTACCACCAAGCCTGATGACCCAAATTCTCTCTACTGGACCCATGTGACAGAAGGAGAGAACTGACACCAGCAAGTCATTCTCTAACCTCCATATCCACGCCATGGCACACTGAGAGCGAGAGTTCAGGTTTCATGTGTTACATTTACATGGCACTATCTCAATGACAAATGTAAAGAGGACACACCTGAAGCTGAAGTAGGGACTGGGAAGTAGAGGAGTGATGTAAGAAAGGGCACTGAGGAGGCAGAACTCATGATTATAGTGGGGGTTATACCTCTGATTAATTATCATAATATTATACATAAAGACGTAAAAATGACAGCATGCAGAAAACCCGTGAAATCTAAGCTCTGTGATCCAGTTAGCTGTCCTAAGCAGGAAGCTGTCCTAGCAGTTTCTAGGCTTTGATCATGACATGTCCTTATAGAAGATGTCACCCACCAGGGATACCAGTTGTGAAAATAGGGGATCTTTTGGAATTCTTTTTGTTAACTTCCATAGCTATAATTAGTTCAAAATTGTAAGAAGTTTGGTGTACAGCACTATAAATTTCCATGCCCAAACAGGGATCTTCAGAAATATTATAAGTACTTGACACAGCATGAGAGACTTAGGGAAGCTGGGCAGATGGCTCTGTCCAAAGTGCTTGCCACACAAGCATGAGGGCCTGAATTTGATCTCTAGTGCCAACATAAAAAGCAAGGTGTGGCAATGCACACTTGTAATGCCAGTGCCGGGGAGTTGGTGATAGGCAGGTCACCATCACCCACCTGCCAGCCAGTCTACTACAATAGCTGAATACTGGGTCCCCATGAGAGATTTTGTCTTGATAAACAAGGTGAATAGTTCCTGAGGAATCACACCCGAGGTTGATCTCTGGCCTCTACGTGTATGTACATACACGTGTATGAATACTCACACATACACATGCACACATATCTTGCACACATGAACAACCCCACCCCCAACACAAAGAGCCGAGAACTTATGAATGAAAAAGAAACCAAGCACGAGAATAATAGGAGAAAGAAATTGTTAATATAAAAAGTAGTTGACAAGTATGTTAATGAATGATGTTATAAATACAATCATGTAATGTATCCAAGAGTTAGATCTTCACAAATAAAAGACAAGACACTAGATAACCAAATCCAGGCAAGGTAGAAAGTCAACAGTCTGCAAATTTAAACCAGGATGAAAAAGAATACTCATAAAGCCTAAGAAGAGTAGTTTTCTTGCACGGCGCTTGCAAAACACGGAGCTCCCCCACAAAAGCAACAGACCAAATGGTTTTGAGTGCACTTATTTATTTATTTATTTTGAGAGGGTGAATGAAGCCTCCAATGTGGAGTCAACAAAGTCTGGCACATCATGTTGAGACAGGACTAAGGCCCTCTACACTCTATCTAGGCTGAGCAAGGTATCCCTTAATAGTGAATGAGCTCCAAAAAGCCAGTTCATGCACTACGGATAAATTCTAATCCCACTGCCAGTGGTCCCATAAACTACCCAAGCCACACAACTGTCACCACATTAAGAGAACTTAGTTTAGTCCTATGTAGGTTCCCTGGCTGTCAGTCAGGAGTCAGTGAGCTCCCCCTAGCTTAGGTCAGCTGTCTCTGTGGGTTTCCCCATCATGGTCTTAACCCCTTTGCTCATATTAATGCTCCTCCCTCTCTTCGACTAGATTCCAGGAGCAGCATAGTCTTATTAAATCTTCAAGGACCAAAAAGGACTCTCCCATACAAACATATTCTTATTTTCCAACTCATTCCATAAAAACCTACTTTAATGAGGTTAGTATAGCATATTTTAAAAAGTAGTTAATATTACTGTGGTTGGGAGTGGTAGGGTGGGTGTACATGCCGTAGTGCATGTGTGGAGGTACGTGATGACTTTCCTAGGGTGGGACTGGGTTAGACAGTCTTCTCAAGAAGTGCTTTTACCTGCTAAGCCACCTCACCTACCACCTGTGTAACACACTTGTGTAAGCTGTGATTTGCTTACACAACAGATTTTAGTAAACCTGTTCAGATTTCTCCATAAAGGTCATGTGGTTTCTGCTTCTGTTTATTCCTTTGTAGACTTCTTGCCATTGTGAACAATTCCAGCTTTAGAAAGTTTGTGCTTTAGAAAGTTTAAGTCACAGCTAGCACAAGGCAATTCTTGTTACGGGCAGGTATTTCCTCCCCGCCAGCCTCCCAGTCCTGCCGCCATGGTCCCGCCGCCACGTGAGCCCCAAATAACATTCAGAGACTCCTGTTGGCCAATTACCATTCTTGTTTATAGGCTAGCTCTGTCTTAATTATTAACCCGTTTCTACTTATCTAATTATTTCCACGTGGCTCATCTTATCCGGGAGCCTTGGCTGGCGTCTTCCTTCCTCCCTGGTCTACATCTTGACCCCTCCCAACTATTTCCTCTTTCTTCCTCCTAGTCTCTTAGCCCCACCTATCATGTTTCCTATTGGCCATAGGCTTTATTAATTAACCAGTGTGAGAAACATATTTACAGAATAACATCTCCCATCATCTCCTCTTTTTTGTCTAAAATAAAAGAAGGGGTTTAACCTTAACATAGCAAAATATAACATACAACAGTTATCAAATAAGAATCACAGTAAACAATATTTAGTCCATTAACATTTTGTAAGATTTAAAGAAAATATCATCTATCCTATCTTTGCCCGGCAGGGAGGAAATACCTGCCCGTAACAAATTCTTTCATTTGGTGGATAGTCCCTCGGTTCTCATATCTGTGTTACCTTCCTGTTGTTGTGACTTAAAAAAACAACAAAACAAAGCAAAAACAAACAAAAAACCCTCATGAGCAAGGCAACTTATAGAAGGAAAGGGTTTAATTAGGTTTACAGTTCCAGAGGGATGAGTCCATCATGGCATGGAGGAATGAGAGTCCATCATGGCCGGGTGGAAGAGCAACAAGCAACAGGCACCAGTAGCCAGAAAAGCAAACTGTGTGCTCACATCATCAACCATCAGCATGAAGCAGAGAGACCAGTTTGGAAATGGCATGAGGCTTTAAATTATCAGTGCCCCACCTCTGCTGATTTCCGCATCCCCCTTAGGATGCATTTTTACACATCCTAATCCCCAAACAGTGCCGCCAACTAGGAGCCAGATGTACACAAACCAGAGTCTAGGGGGATATTTCTCATACAAATCGCCACACTTATTGGTATCAGTTTTCACAGATTCAGGGGAGATTCTGATTGTTTCCTAGGTAAATAAGTAATCATATAACATTGAATTCTGATCATTTCAAGTCTTCAACAAACTCTAATAACACATAAAGTAATCAAGAAGAGTAAAATAAAATTTTGTAAATACTAAAAAGTAAATCTATTTTTAAAGAAGTCACTAAAGAGCATGTCCATCTTACAAAATTGAGTGAACATATTTTGTAGAGGAAAATTATTGAGTTGTATCATAGCCCTTGTATATAGCAAGTATATCCATGCATCACAGACATCAAAGGGATTCAAAAAACCTGTACTAACTCTAAATGTTTCTGTTCACGAGAAGACCGGATATGTGCTGGAAAACATTGGCTAAACATATGACTTGATCCAGCTTTGCCTTTTAAAGAAAAGGGTCTGTTGTCAACTAACATTTCAAACAACAATTAAAAAAACATTGATAAATATCATCAGGTGAAACACTATGAAGACCCAAATAATTGCAGGACAAATCAACAGATCAATTTTATAAGATCTCTAACTAAAGGTTTGTTGCTGTCGTTTTTTCCTTAAGAGTAAAACATATGCAGAAATGAGGCCTTGATGAATCCCTAAGAACTGCATATAAAGATTTCTTTAGTGTTTATGCTAATAGCATCTCACTGGCCCACATTCCCTTTCAGGGAGGACAGAGCGTGTTTTCTGATTTGACAGCTTCTTCCATTCAACCTTACAAATCTGTTTATTATGAGTATCTCTTTTTATAAGGTAAAAGATAAATCTTTGTGATTGTTCTGGAATCCTCTGGGAAATCTCAAAGCCAGTTTTAGGTTTAATAGCTCTTCTACAGCTTTATTTAATTTTTTCTTCTATATCTCACACCTGATTTGTGGAAGGCAAAAATAAGAAAATATTGTCAGAAAAGATTTGAATCCTTGATTAAGAAAGGTAATGGGTGCCTGGGACACAGTGTCTGGTTGCCTATTGAATCAAAGGCAAAGGGAAAGAGCCTTGTTTCGTTTTGCATGATGAGCCCTTCCTCCTCTTCCTTCTTACTTCCCTCTCCCTTAATCATTTCTTTTCCTCCTCCTGGTCCCTTTTCACGTTAAAGGCGTTAAGTCAGAACACAGACTGCAAAGATTGCACAAGGTCCTGAAGCTTCTGTTCTTTTGTGTCTGTTCTAGATTATTTTACCTAAGAAGCACAAAAGTTTAAAGAGTTAAAAACAGTCAGTGTTTGAAGTTAAATAATTACTTACCTAAAAAGAAAAACAGAATCAAACCTCAGTCCATGCAAAGTGATGAGAGAATTAAAACATTCTCCATTTATCAGAACAGCTGACCAAATCAACAGCATTGCCCTGTGCCAGCCGTAATTTACTAGAAGTGTGATCTAAACAGCTGGAATTGTTCACAAGAGCAAGATGTCTATAAAGAAAAGAACAGAACCAAAACCCACATCTGATCTTGATGGAGAAAACTCAACACTTTATTTAAGAAGTTGGAAGAGGACTGAGGAGTGAGAAGGCGTTTGATCTGATCATGTAGCATGGTAAAGGTTTCTATTCCTCCCCATTTATCTATAAACTGTATTTACCCACAAATGATGGCCCTGCTCCACAGTTTACATGAAGTAATAGTGGCCTGTGAATAGACAAGTCTTTGTAAAGAGCAGTGTGTGGGGAGATTTGTCGTATTGAGGTTAAGATACACTGCTAAGGCAAAGTGACAAATACTTGGTGGTACTGACACAAATTTAGACATGTGCAGCAGTGGGCTGGGCAGGAAACCAGAGACAGAGCCTTATGGATGCAGAAAGTTAATGTACAGTAGACACAAGTCAAAGGGGAAGGGACAGAGAGCAGAAAAGTAGTTCACTAACCAGTCAAAAGAACTGCAGAACCCTCATAATATCCCATACAGAAGGCACACGCTGGGTGAATTAAAGTCTTGGGTAGAAATGGCAAAATGAAGGTTAGAGCAATACAAATCTTCTATTTGAAGATCTAAAGGGGAAAGACTTAAAACTTCAGAGCACAAACCATCATGCAGACCATCATACAAACCATCATACAGACCATACAAACCGTCATACAGACCATACAAACCATCATACAGACCATCATACAAACCATTATACAGACCATCACGTTTATTGCATGTAACTAATGATTTCTGTTCAACAGATGATACCGCCATAGGGTGATTCATAACAGGCAACCGACCCTTCTAAAGCAGGAGGTGAATTCTGTCTAAAACACACAGAGAACTGATAAAAAAAATAATAATCTTAGTCTCAAAAAGACATTGAGGAAGTAGGTTGTGGTGTTGCACACTTTAAACCCCAGAACTCAGGAGGCAGAGGCAGGCAAAGCCCTGTGAGATCCAGGCCACCCTCATCTACATAATGAATTCCAGGCCACTTAGGGCTATGTGGAAAGATGCCATCTTAAAAACATAACATAACAAACAAACAAAGTAAAGGACATTCTCTTCATACCAACACCAGGACAGAAAAAGAAAACTGTTTAATGTATGGAAATGTCAGGGAAATAAGAACTGGACAAAAAAGATTAAAATAATCCTACCCTTTGTGTTCTAATACAGGGAACACAAATATGGGTGACCACAGGAGCAAAAGCTCTAAAGGTCTGTGAGGACATCAATAAGTGTCAAAAGGGATAACTACAAGAAGCCCAAGAAAGCCGCTGCCCATCCTCAGATATCCCCCTACCAGCAAGGCTCCCAGGGGAGTCCCAACCACTGGAACTAATTATAACTTTTAACTAGTGCAATTAATGCTTACTTAACAAAGTAAAGAGATGGGTAATTCAGATCTCATTTCAGCAAATTAACAAAGCTTGTGACATGACTCTTTCAGTTCTATGGGCTTCCATGTAGCAAAAAGGAGGTCGGCAATCTGAACCACTGCTGTAGTGTTTGCCTTTTCCCTACAAAGACAAGTAAAAGTAGTATGTTTGATAAGCTATAGGTCAGTGTTATGCTCTTCCCAGAAAAAGGCCCTGTGTAACTACTGACCACACCCTAGTTGATCTTTTTGTTGTTGTTGTTGTTGTTTTTTAAGACAGGGTTTTTTCTGTAGTTTGGAGCCTATGCTGGAACTCTCCATAGACCAAGCTGGCCTCGAACTCACAGAGTCTCTGCCTCTCAAGTACTGGGATTAAAGGCATGCATCACCACTGCCTGGTTCACCATAGTTGATCTAATTTAACATGAATGTAAAGTTTTAAATCATGTGGAGATCTTAGAAATTATCTTCAAACAAACGTGCTACAGACATTCAATGACTGTTGCCATAATGTATTTTAAAATGATTTGTTTTGGTTCAACATAAATTTACAGTCTTCCTAATTTTAAACATTGTGTCAGCATTAGCTTATTTAATAAGTAAAAAATGGAGAAACATACCAACTGGAATAATCTACTTATTTATATTGTGGTAATGTGATAAATTAGAGAAAAGAAATTTGTCTTCATTAAAATATTAGTACACTATTCTCATTGGTCAAACATTTGATTTAGTTGTGTAAATTCAATTCTTAAAAGGTACAAGCCAGGTTGGGGACACTTCCCTGTAATGGCTGTATTCATTACTGTTACAGCAAAATTGAGACTAGGCTGATCTACACGGCAAGTTCCAGCCCAGCCAGGGCAACATAGTGAGACTCTGTCTCAAAAGTAAACAAAATATCTGAGTTAGCTGGAGAGAAAAATAGCACATTGTCATGGCATGTTAAAGAATTCAATGTTTAATTAGCTTACATATGAGGGATTTTATATAGGCAATTATTCATTTTATAAACACACCAAAAAAAAAGTAAATGTAGTTTTAAAATGCTTCACAATTTAATTTGTTTACCTCTTCAGAAACAGGAATACATAGACACTTGTTAAGGAAAAGCAGCATTTCCTAATTACAGATAGAGAGCCAATGGCTTTCATCCTACAATTACAGCCACAGCCTGGGTGACACAAGAATCACAAATTAAAAATAAAAGCAAAATACTTTCACTAGCAGCTATGAAACAGATGTTCTCGTTTTCACAGTAGACATGACATTTTTAATTGATTTGCATTCAAAATCAACAAACATGTAAGCTACATGAAGTAACAAAAGAAAACAAAGTCAAACCTTCCACTAATTTCTCTATTATGTCTCACTAAGTAGAGACCATTTTCTGCCTAACTAGTATACCCTAAACTTAAATACTCGGTTTTTCTGTTTTCAAGGGGATATAACTCTTTGATTATATAGCCTAGTCAAAAATAAAACCAAAGATGAAATGAATGAAAGGGAAAGTCCTACTGACTCTAATCTGCAAAAGCAAAGATTAAGCACCATTCATTCAAAGCCAAACTGGGGTGTCGTGGGAAAGAGTGTGTTTTAATTGTTCAGGAGATGGGCTTCTTTGGGTACATAGTTCCCCAAGACCTATCTGCTTACAAGGCAAAAATCATATGCATACAAATAGAAAGTGAACACTTGGTGAAGATTTCAGCTTAGCTCATTTATTAATAAGGAAACCTGTAGTGTGTCCTAAGTGATTAAAAGGAAGATTTAACTTACACACTTCTCACTAATTACCCCCCCCAAAAAACCAACTGTTTGCATTGTCATGGTAAGATGACACACAGTCATAAACACGAAACATCTACATTATGAACAGTTCTAGATTTCCACAGATAATGTGTAGCTGTTTCCTCCAAACTGGAACATTCTCTTAGGGAATCTTAAACTCTGTAAAGATGTAGAGTCAAGAACCTCAGAAAGCTACAAGACTCTGAGGCCCCTTTCCAAGGCTGCATGAGCAACGATCAAGTGATAGGGGAGAGGAACTTAGGCAGAGCTGTCTCCGAGCTGCACAGGCAACTCCAGTAATGAGGCTTCCTTGAGTCATCACCCACAATGGGTGGGGCTCTCACAGCCACACCTTTGAGTCACACACATGCTCCTGTAAATAATCCCTCACCAGTGTTCCTGTAACACCAAGAAACTCGTAGGTTCACCAAGCTAGAATCATTGGGTAGAATCATTCTTTGTCTGTTGTTGGGGCCCTATGTGAAACAAATATACATCTGATCTGTTAATATCTTCGCAGGAAAGGTCATGCAAAGCAATTGTACCCCAAAGAGATGAAAGAGGAGTTAGGGAGGATAAGTTACATGACCCCTGTAATGGGTGATGAGACATACAATTGGGGCTGATTCATCTGAGAGAAGAGCATCTTTTGGAGAAATTCCAATGTGGCTGCCTTTCGTGGTGTGCCATGAGATGGTAGGTCTCCTTGCTGAAGTGTCAGTTGCATGCTCCCTGCTACCAGTAGTAAGACAAGCACTGAGACTGAGCTGCCTGGGAGTGAAGCATCCTGGAGGCACTTCCAGAGTGGCTATCTTCCAGATATGGCATGACTCCTTGATGAATGTGATATAGGCATGTCCCCAAACAGATGATGGGATAGAGAATGTATTACAGTCATTGGAAATCATACACACAGTGGACTTGTTTGTAAATGGGCAATAATAGAGGTCACATGGCCTTGGCTGTGGGAGAGGAGACAGCCAACTGAGGCTCAGCTATCTTCTCAGAAGGACTCTGTCTTTCAGGTAAGAACTGCAATGAGAAAGAGGCATTCATATACTCCCCTCCACATTGTCCTCTGACTTGGCAAGAAAGTGGAAAATGGAGGATGATATGCAGTCTTTTCAAAGATGGTGGTATACATGGGAAAGAGAATACAAGTTAGACATGTACTTAAGAGCCTTTCCTGTTTCAAAGACTTGAATCCCATGGGAAGAACTAGACAGAGGATGGAGAAAATATGGTAAGAGTGATGAAAGTTACCCATCACATCGGACCTGTATGTAATGCAGGAAAAATGAGTCAGTATGCTGGTGAGAGCCTTAATAATGACCCAGTACAGAAATCTATGATTATCAGGGAATACTTTATATCAGCAACCATTGAAGGGTAAAGAATGGAAAACAAACAAAAATTAGCAAAACAAAAGCCTCTCACGGTTGGGATCATGAAGCTATGAGACACATGGAACAATAGGATCAGTCTGGGTGCTGTAAAAATAGAGAAACCGAGTAATGAAACTGCACATCCCTCCTTTGAGACAAATGCTGCATCACCCACGATGGATGGGCTCACGCAAGCTACAGCAATACTTAGTTATTGCTAGCTGGGGTCACCATAGACATCAGTGACTGGTAGACAACAGAAAAGGTTAGGTACCACAGAGGCAAACAAGCATAAAAAAACAAAAAAGCAGTGCGTGGTTCCCAGAGCTGGTTAGGGCTTGTTCATGGGAGAATTAAGAAAGTTAGTTCAACAGAACCTCAAGGCTGGTTTGGGGCTTTAGTGGTCATCTTAGTTGCTGTGAGGAGACACTATGAGCACAGCAATCTTATAAATGAAACACTTCATTGGGATGGCTCACTTACAGTTCAGAGGTTCGGTCCACTATCATCATGGTGGGACATGACAGTGAGCAGGCAGACAAGGTGCTGGAGAAATAGATAAGAGTCCTTTGTCTTGCAGGCAACAGGAAATGATCTGCGACAGTGGGAATAGCTTGAGCATAGGAGACCTAAAAGCCCACCCCCACAGTGACACACTTCCTCTAACAAGGCCATACCCTAGTCCAACAAAGCAAAGCCACACCTCCTAATAGTGCCATTCCCTTTGGAGGACATTTGCTTTCAAACCACCACAGTGGTTTTACTGTGAGACGTGATCTTTATGAGGTAGGAGAGGCCCGTGTTGATGAGTCTGAATTTAGATCACTATGTAAATATGTTCATATGGAAGAGATGAAAGGAAGCCAGGGAGCAAAGGAGGAGGAAGAGAAGGCAGAAGGGAGGGTGGAACGGAGGGAGGGAGAGGAGGAGGGAGGGAGAAAAGGAGGGAGAGAGGGAGGGAGGGAGGGAGGGAAGGAGAGAGGGAGGGAGGGAGGGAGGGAGGGAGGGAGGGAGGGAGGGAGGGAGGGAGGGAGGGAGGGAGGGAGGGAGGGATGGTTGTCTGGGTTATTTGAACAGTCACAGAAAGCTTAGTGTGGAGCCAGTGTTCCTATGGCGAAATGGACAGAAAGCCAAATGCTATAGTAGTCAGCTTCTGGAAGGCTTTAAAATCCAAACAACAGTTCATTGAAGGGGTAAAAGGAAAGAGTTAAACAACAAATAGAACAGTGCAGATTCAACAGGGATTCAGTTCACATAGAGGTGGGCAATTATCACACCAGGATGACTATGAGCATTTCTCAATCCATGCAAGAAAGGATACTAGAGGTAGAGATTGTTCTCACACACACACACACACACACACACACACACACACACACACACACACAAATAAATAAATCATACCTCTGCATCACTCTATATAAGACTCAGAAAACATCATGAAAATAAGGCAAAAATACAAAAATCAAAGTAAAAGATAAAAAGCATCATGAAGTGACTTCCTCCAAAACCAAATATTCCCTCCTAGAGGACAGAGAGAGGCTCATGCTGTGCAGAAAGCTGACAAAGTTTGCAAGACATCGTTAGGTACATTAGAAAATTACACAATTCACAGGGCCCCTTCTCCATAAGTAACAAACAGCTGTTGGGGTGAAGAACCCCCTGTATAGAGCTTCCTGAAAGTTCACAGGAAACTCTGGTGATACACGAGCTTCATGACAAAATTTTCTTGAATCATCACCCACACTGGGGTGGAGTTTTCCAGTAATGGGTGGTCCTTGCATCATTCATGTTCCTGTAAACAGCCCCTCACTTACACTCATATAAATGACTCCAATGAACTCACTGATCACCAACCTAGACTCAGCAGTATTATTCTTGGGTCTATCAGTGGTGCCTATGTGGCAAATAGACATTCATTTACATTCCCAAACATCAACAGACTTGGAAAATACTCGTATTCAAACATACCCAGGCATAGCAAAGATAATCTGAATGGCCAATGAGAGGTTATTAACCACCCATTAACTTTAACATGCTAGTAAAAAAAAAATTCACAAAAGACTAGAGATGCCATCCATTCACAGAAGCAAAAGCCGTGAAAGAGCAAACAACAGCAAGTGAAGGGAGGGGAGATTGGGATGTGGTTAGATGAGAAGCCACTGACTCAGGGAGTAAAAGAGTCAAGGCTCAGTGGTTGCAAAGGAAGCTGACACCAAGAGCCAATCCAGTTTACCCACAGCACTCCAGAGAAAGCTTCGCACTGCATCCAGGTGTCCCAGCAGCCTGTGGTGACCCATAGCAAAAGAACGTTGTATGTAAAGCAAAAGCCAAGACTGCAGATTTTTAAACTAGCTCAGGCAGGAAATAAACTATGCCTTCCTACTCCTCTCAAGAATCACAAGTCTCCTCTCCCGGAGTTTATTTCAAGGGACTCTGGGTTCGAGGACACCTGTCACCTTGGTTTGAGGAGCAACCAAAGCAGAAATGTTGCAAAGAGGATGAAGGAACAGTCCGGAGTCAGATACTTGGCTCCAACAGCAAGGATGTCACAGCACACTGGAGAGTTTGTAAAGAAATAGCCAAGGATGCGTGTTAGGTGGAGGCACGGGGAATTTTTAATGTCAGCCATTGTGTACCTGTGAAAACCTGCGGCCATTGTTAAGACCAGGAAAGGGAGTTGACGAGAATTATTCAAGCCCATCACAAATACTTAAATTCATCAAAATTATAAATGCTGATCATTGACCTCACCAAAACTGAATTAAAATTACATATGACATGTGTGCACATATACTGGTGAGGAAATGGTGGAATAAATTATTATTTTTTGCGTACTCTGACAATAGAAAATGTCTAAAATTGGCATAACAAAGTAATAGAAGTTTATTATTTTAAAAGGAAGACTTTATATCCTCTAGAAACTACTAAAAGACAGAAATGGATGCTTCTGCAAGGCAGGAACTCAGTGTCTATTGATATGACAGAACGCCCTCATGTTATTGTAAGTCCTCTAGTCATTCGACTTTTATGTAGTAACTACATGAACTGATTTGAGAAAAATATGGAGACATTATTGTTTTTAAAAGCTCACTTGCAAACAAGACACTGAGGAAAGTATTTCTAAGTTGTACATTAAGATTGATTTCCTTAGCTGGAGAGTTGTGGTACACACCTTTAGTCTCTGCACTCAGGAGGAAGAGGCAGGTGGATCTTTGAGTTCAAGGCCAGCCTGATCTACATGTAGAGAGAGTTCCAGGAGAGCCAGGGCTTCATAGAGAAACCCAGTTTCAATATGTATGTGTATGTGTATGTGTATGTGTATGTGTATGTGTATGTGTTGTGTATGTGTATGTGTATGTGTATATGTATATAACTTCCTTAATATTTAAAAGACTTTAAATCAATATAAAGACTAGCAACCCACTTTAAAAAGAAGAAATGACATAAGCTACTCACAGCAAAGGCGAAAGATTCACAGCTATTTGAAAGCACTTAGTATTTATAATCAAAGAACTTCACACTAACAAAGACAACATTTAGAAATAGATCTGACTGGCAAAATGACTTAAATTGATGAGATACAAAGTTGTCAAGAATGTGATCAAAACTGTCATAACAGTCAGGAAAACCTACATGGAAACTATTCTGACATTTGCTGTAGTGTACCCAAAATATTTGTTAAAAATAGATCAGAGTAGCACTATTTGTAATTATATATAATAAAGAAAGCAGCCCAAGACCTCCAGCTCCAAACTGGCTAATCTAATTGTGGTACTTACAAGCTGTGAGTTCTCCCAATAATAAGAGAGAACAGGGACGCTTTCTGCTATGCTAAGGGCACTTTGCCAAGATCTGTTAAGTAAAAGGACAAACACGGGTCCCTGTGACAATGGAAGTGGGGGGAGTCTCTTTCTTGGCTTGCAGATTAGGAGAGCTCAAAAGTGGCCTCTTGGCTGCATGCACTTGGGCATAACAGCTGGGTCAGAAGAACATGGGGCAGGAGGGCAGGGAGGAAATGCTTCACCTCATACAAAGTGGATATAATGATGTAAGAAGAAACAAGAACAAGCTATGTCCCCAGTGAGCTACTTCCTCCAACAAGACCCTACTTCTCACTTTTCACCACCTCCCAAAACTGCCATCATATTCAGATTCCATCAAGAATTAATGGATTGATTAAGTCGGGATCCAATCACTTACCAAAAGCCCATTACTGACCACTGACCTCCCAATATATAAGAATATAGGGCACATTTCATATCCAAGCCATAACACCAGGTTTATTGCTCCTGCCTGAACATATTGAAAACTCCTATTTGGTGCAGCACTATTAGAGGTGGGCCTTTTAAGATGTGTCTGGCTCATGAGGACTCACTCTGTCCAGTTGTATGGACTGATGCCTTGGAAATGCATGCAGGGGAGGGCTTGCCCTCCCTGGCCTCCTCTACCTCTTACCAGGTAAGAATACAGCAAAAATATCTTTCCCATATGCCAGTGCCTTGATCTTGGACTTGCCAAGACTCTGAGACTCCAAAACCACACGGGAATTAATTGGAGGAAATGAATTTTTTATCCTTTATAAATCACTGTACTGGGGTTTTCTGGATTAACAGCAGAAAATGAGCTAAGACTGTTGTGTTTTACTTTTTGGATTAAAAAAAGTAAACAGCAAGAAGTAAAACGTGCTGTTGAATTTAATTGTATATGCATAAGCAAACCCTGGCAACATGCATAAGAAACCAATGTGAGTGGGTTCCTCAGACAGAAGCCGCTGTGGGAAATGAACACAGGTGGACCACGTTTCATTCTCTTTCTTTGTATAGTGGTTGAATTCCGCACTATGTAAATATGTTACTGCTCAAGTGAATAAAGCACGAATAGATCCATAAGAAGGAAACAGGTCATAGGGGTTAGTGAAGAGAGCCACACAATTTATTAGGTGAAATGTCAGGTATTCGTTTGATGAGGTGCAGTTAACCAGAAGAGATCCCAGAGAGAGCGTGATGACAGACAGCCACCAGAATCCCCAAGGTCCTGGAGGGGAAAGCAAGACAAGCCCTCTCCAGGGAAGGAGAGGAAGTTTGGATTGGCACTGATGCTCACTTGCTCCTGCTAAGACACAAGGGATAGAAGGAAAGGTATAAGGGCCTCCCTCCGGCCACTATGACCAGGGAGTATCAAGAACTTCTGTCCTCCCTACCATCTGGATTAAAGGGGAAAGGGGCACATATATGTGGCCCCGGTGCACAAACCTAACCTGATGAAACTCCTCTACCTTCTTCTCACTGAGGCCTGAAGCTGAAAACAAGTCTGCTAATTCACCCCCAGCCTGTCTTAGGATTTCTATTGCTGTGGCAGAACACCATGACCAAAAAGCAAGTTGGAGAGGAAAGGGTTTATTTGGCGAACACTTCCATATTGCTGTCCATCACTGAAGAGGTCAGGATGGGAACTCAAGCAGGGCAGGATCCTGGAGACAGGAACTAATGCAGAGGCTATGGAGGGGCAGTTTGCTGGCTTGCTTCCCCTGGCTTGCACAGCCTGCTTTCTTATAGAACCCAGGACCACCAGCCCAGGGACACCACCACCCACCATGGGCTGGGTATTGATCACTCATTGAGAAAATGCCTTATAGCTGAGGCATTTCCTCCTTCCTCTCTGTTGACTCTAGCTTGTGTCAAGGGGGCACACAAAACCAGGCAGTACACAGCCTGTGAGCACTAGGGTTGCCTAGGGACCCCCAGAAGCCCTGTATCTGACGCTCCCCCCATCCTTTCAGCAAGAGCAGACCTTCTTGGTTTCAGATGCATCAGAAAAGGATGTCCATGGCTGGGTTTGGTGTGATGGTTGACTTTGATGGCCAAGCTGATAGGATCTAGAATCATCCAGGAGGCAAATCTCTAGGTATGCCAATGAGAAATTGTCTAGTTTGGGGGTAATTGAGGTGTGAAGACACGTTCTGGGTGTCTTCTGTGGGTAGCCTCTGTGGGCTAGAGTCCTCAACTAAACACAAAGTAGACAGCTGACTGAGCACGGCTATTCATAGTTCCTGGCTTCCTGGCTGTGGACACGGTATGCGGAGCTCCTCACACTCCTGCCACAATGACTCCCGAGGGCAGAAAACTAGGACCCCTCAAAGCAGGAGCCAAAATAAGCTTTACTCAAGTGCTTTTGTCAGGTATTTATCAGGGCACAGCTAACAGGAAAAGCAACGACTACATTGAGCAACCAGCACCAGGGTTCCTCACAGCAGCCCAGCCTGGATCCAAACAGGTACTTGGCCCGCACTCCCCAGTGTCTGTCCTGAGGATGATGTGGAGAGCAGCCATAGTGTGGCTGTCACTTGTGCGTATTCTAGAGGTCTGGCTCTCCCCAGACTGGGAAGGCACCTGCAACGTGGAGTCCCAGGGGATCCTGTGAAACAGGCACTCCACCTGTCCTGGATCTTACCTATGCTCTCTGCTTATTTACACCACAGCCTGATGGGAATGTGCAGTTAGCGCATGCTTCCTAGCTCTGTCCCTGTAGTCAGCACATGCTTGGTTCTCATACTTTGCTGGGTATTAGAACCATTTGTGAAGCTAGTAGAACTCAGAGAAGCCTAGGACCTGGGGAAACAAGGCTAGGTTAAACCAACAGAACAGGTTCTTGGTTCAAATCCATGATCTACTTACCACAGATCTACTTACTACTTACTATGCAGTCTTTGGAAAAGCACCTAACCTCTCTGAACCTCATATTCATACTCCTTAAAGTGAGAGTTCAATGACACCCCCCCTCTTTACTGAACTAAGACAGGGCAAGTACCCAGCACACAAAAGGCCACGATTGCAATTCAGATCATGGGTCAAACCACTTACTGGAACAAAACACTATATAGACGTTTCTACATGGTGCATCTTCATTGATTTTAGGATATCGAACACATTTAATAAATGGGGGGGATGCATGGACCAATATCTTATTGATCAGTTCACTGATGCTTTTATTTAGTTTGAAGGCTTGAAAAGAAGAATTGCTAATACTTCACAGAACCACTTGTAACCAAAGTCCTGCCCTTCCAGCTCCAGAAGATGCTGAGAGTTAGGTCTTAATGTCACAGAAAGCCTCACCCCTGTCACACCCCAAACAAGTATTGCCAGCATTTGCATGTTCCTCAGCTACCACACTGCAGGCATTAAGCAAGGGGGAAAGACGAGTGGTGCCTAAACGCTCAGAGACTGAGAATAACCCGACTCTACCTGATCAGACATTCCTTGGGTCTGGCAAAAGGGGTTGTGTGCAGGGAATAGAGGTTTCCACTGGGTAGAATTGCCAAGTACCTCTGGAGAGGTACGGAGCATCGCTATGGAAAGGGGTGCTTTGGACTGAACCCTTCAGCTCCTGTCCTCTCTGATTGCAAGGTAAGACTCTTCCTGGGACAGAACAATGTTATTCCTTGGCGGGGGAGGGGGAGGGCAGTATGGGAATTTGTGACCCCTTTGCTCTCCTGCTCTGCCTTCTGGGATGCAAGTGGACAAAGCACCTGGTACATAAAAGGTTGAACCAAGGTTCAGACCTGCCTCTGGCTCAAAGAAATCCCAGGCCCCCTTCCTGCTGTGGCCTGCAGACAATGAACTTTCTGATCACCACAGAACAGGACTTATAGTCACAGGGTGGCACCCCAGAGGAGAGGCAGGCAGGGATGGTTTCTTCCCTGAGATACTGAGCAGCATCCAGTACACAGCTTTCTTCATTCTGAGAGAAGGAGAGGGCTGGGAAGAGCTCAGAGGCAGAGCACATGACTAGGATGCACGACACCCTGGGTCTGAGGCTCACTACAGGGAAAAATGATAAGAAGGGAGGAAGAAGAAGGCAAGGTAAACTTGGGAGGACCTGAGCAGGTCAGGGTGAGGCTGCCCTGGTAAAGGGAGCTCCCCAGGCCAGCTGCCAGTCAGCTTCACACAGGCCTGGACCCTTGCTGAGCTCTCTCTCAGCTGATCAACCTTCCTCTGATCTCCAGAAAGTTCCTTGCAGGTTAGTTACAGTGGGTAATCTTTCCCAGGCTTAAGAATCACATCAGGGACTCCACAAAGGTAAGCAGATAAAATACGGGATGCACTCAGGTATGGTCAGAGTTGGAGGGAGGGCGGGTTAGGGTGAGGCTGTGCTAGCATTTCTAAGGTGCATGATCTTTCTTGAACTTGTGTGGCTGAGTGGCCACTGCTTTTCTCACCCACGGTCCTTTACGTTTCCTCCTAGTTCACCTCTACGTACAGATCAGAGACCGTAGTGTGTGGAAGCTCTGGTTTTCAGAAGGGTGATGATGAATCAGGCCCTTGCCAGCACCTTGGTCTGCAGCCCCATATCTCTGCCGACATCCTGAACAGACACTGATTAGATGCTGGGAACCCTTCTGAGAGCCCATCAGTCTTTTTCTCTATTAAAACTTTAAATGACAGGACTGGGGAGATGGCTCCCCAACTGCTACCCAAGCATGAGAACCTGAGTTGAGTCCCCAGAACCCACATTTAAAAAAACAGGCACTGTAACCATGGTAATCAGCAGAGACCATGTGAGTTTGCTGGCCCTAATCAGCAAGCCCTAGGCAGAGAGAGTCCCTTTCTCAAAATCCAAGATGGGTGGGGCTGGAAAGGTGGCTTAGGTGTGTGTGTGTGTGTGTGTGTGTGTGTGTGTGTGTGTATGTTGTGTGTACCTTCATACTTGGGTGGTAGGCGCCTGGGTTTAGAATTCTTGTTTAAAAATATCTCTCTCATTGTGAAAGGGTAGTATTTCATTTTTATATTCTACCAGAGCTGTTGAAAACCTGAAACAGATCTGATTGCTATACCTTTAGAGATGATCTGTTGTTTTTATCCACGTAGAAGACTTTGGATTTGTGGGGTTTTCCCTGAATTTTCACCTCACTGTCTTCTGTGTTAGTACTGCTTTGCTTTCTATTGCAGTGATAAAACAGACTGACCAAAAGCAACCTGAGGAGATTGATTTGGCTTACACATCCCTATCCCAGCCCATCAATAAGGGTATTCAGGGCAAAACTCAAGGCAGAAGCCTAGAGGCAGGAACCAGAGTAGGGAAACTGCTTATTGCCTTGCTCTCTGTGTCTGGTTCAGCCTGTTCTCTTATACAACTCAAAACCACCTGGCTATGGGTAGCACTGCCCTCGACAGACTGGGCTCTCCCATGTCAATCATTTATCAGGAAAACACCTCTGAGATTTGCCCACAGGGTAGTGTGCTGGAGGCAGTTTCTCAGTTGAGGTTCCTGTCTAGGGTTGTGTTGATAAAAACTAAATAACAAGAAAAGAGATACCATAATAGAGGGAGCCATTACAGGTTTAAAGAGAAATATGGCACTAGGGAAATGTCCAGAGATCTATAAAGATGACCCCAACTAACAATCTAAGCAATACTGGAGAGGCTACCTTTAATGCCCTTCCAGATAATGAGATTGATGACTACCTTATATGCCATGTTAGAGCCTTCATCCAATAGCTGATGGAAGCAACAGCAGACACCCACAGCTAAATACTGAGCCAAACTCCTGGAATCCAGTTCCAGAGAGGGAGAAGTGATGAGCAAAGGGGTCAAGACCAGGCTAGAGAAACCCACAGAAACAGCTGACCTGAGCAAGGGGAAGCTCATGGACCCCAGTCTGATAGCTGGGAAACCAACACAGATTCCTTGAATGTGGTATTAGCTGGGAGGACTGTGCAATCTATGGGGCCTCTGGTAGTGAATCAGTATTTATCCCTAGTATATGAAAGGACTTTGGGAGCCCATTCTACATAGAGGGATACTCCCTCAGCCTGTCCAAATGATGTGACAGGCTTTGAAAATTCCCCCATGGAAGGCCTCACCCTCCCTGGGGAGCAGAAAGGAGATGGGATAGGGGTTGGTGGGGGAACAGGGGAGGACAGGAGGGAGCGGGAACTGGGATTGAGATGTAAAACAAACTTTTTTTCAAATTTAAATTTAAAAATTACACACACACACACACAAACTAAACAGCACATGTACGCTCTGAGTAAACTTCTTGGGTCTTTCATTTTACAGATACTCTCTTCAGCTGCATTTAATAAACTGTTCAGACCATCTATTGTCTTTTTTATTTTAGCTACTATATATTTTAAATATTTATTTTATATAATTATGTGTGACTGGTGAGGTCCCTAGCAACTTTATTTTTAATTTCTAAAATACTAACAATATTTTTGAGGCAGAATCTCACTGTGTAGTTCTGGCTAACCTGGGCTTGCTACAGAGATCAGATTTGTTTGGAACTCACAGATATTCACCTGTGTCTGCCTCCTAAATGCTAGGATTAAAGGCATGTGCTACCATACCTGGCAGTAATTTTATTTTTTAAAAATATCATATTTATGCCTTTTTAAGTTTGGGTGCTATTTCCATAATTTTTTCCAAAATTTGATTTTGGAAATTTTCCATTTCCATAAATTTCCATATTGACTTTAAATCTCTTTTCTAAATGGTATCTGAAACTCCTAGAGACCTGAGTACTTCTGGAGATGCTTGCTCGTGGTAATAAGCTTCACGATGTTTTCCCAATTTGAACCTATTTTGACATGTGTTTGCCACAGAGAACTCATTCTGGCTTGGCTTGAAATGCATCAAGGTAGTTTTACACTGTCCCTTTGCTTAGCCTAGAAGTATACATTCACAGTCCAGTTCAGAGTCGAGGATTCCTTTCAACCTCTACAGAGTCCAAGCAAAAGACACGTGCCTGGCACTAGGGCACTACAGAGCTGTGGCTTCTATGTGGCAGACACTGGGTGTTCGCTTCCCTCAGGAACTGGATTGAATGTTTCATGTGGGGCCAGAGCCTCTATGGGAGGCCACCAGGCAAAAGTGAGCTGCTCCAAGGCAGCGTGTGTCATAGTGGTCACTGGGACAGGCATATTTGGGAACAGTAGGACTTTGTGCCTTGATTGCTCATGGACCTGCTGAACTTTGCAAAGGCAAAGATGATTCCTTTGAGTCAGGCTTATGACCTTTGACTTCATTATCTTCAAACACCAGGCCCGCTGAGCTATAAAGCAGTTCAGCTTAACACAGTCTCCCTGCAGCCTGCTCCGTCACAGTCACCAAACCCCTGCACCAAACCAGAGGCCACCACCATGACAAAGGACCAGAATGGAACCTGGGAAATGGAGAGTAATGAGAACTTTGAAGGCTACATGAAGGCCCTAGGTAAGACGCAAAGGGGACGGGGAGGAAAGGGACATTAGGAGGACAGCAGACTGGCCCTCTAGGAGGTTCTAGAGTGGGACTCTCCAGAGCTTTGTACAAATCCTCTTCCCTCAGTCACAACAGTGCAAAGTCAACTAAGACATATGAACTCTCTGAGGTTCTCTACCTGTAAATAATAAATATGGTGAAGTTAGAATGTTCTTAACACAGTGCCTGGCTGATAGAAAACACATACTCAATGTAGGACACATGCACATGTATATACATGTTCACACATACATACACATGCATGCACACATGTGTGCACACTTGCATTTATGCACACGCCACACACACACACACACACACACACACACACACACACCATGACCGGTTTTGTCTGCCCTAGAGGACACCATAGTCACTCTCCTGCATTGCCATCACCATCTCATAGGTAATCATTTGAATCAGACATTATCGACAATGACCCCTTTTGTAGTTTTTCTCAGCCTTGTCATGGGAAAAAAAACCCTGGAAGGCCATCTAACCAATTTCTCTACCTAGACACATTCAGACTCGTAGAAGGCTGAAGGGGGCTTCTGTCGTATGGTTCAAACCACTCACTGCTTATCCAATTTCTGCACTGGGTTCCAGGTTAAGGGTGAATAATCTGTCTGTGTTCCAAGTTAGTGACAGGGTAGGTCTTTAGGTCTCTCTCAGTGTTGGCAGAAACATGTGGTCCTGGACACCTCTGGGCTATACTTGGAAAGAGATGGAGTGAGTCGCCACAGGGGACCTCCAAATGATGGCAGCAGCCAGGGACTGGGCAAGGAGCTTGGCTGCCAAACAACAGGCACAACAAGATTGACTCACCTTTTTCTACCCTGAAATACCCTGCATACAGAGGTTGCATTCTGCATGTGAGGGAGCCACACATGGCTGCACATGGCCTCAGAGGCCCAATACTTTGGATGTGGTGTGAGACGGATGTAAGAATGGGAATCGTGGGTCTTTCCTCTAGCCAATTTCTCTACCTAGATACATTCAGACATAAAGAAAGGTAGGCAAAAATTCTCTTAATGGGCTGGGTATTAGTGGTGCACACCTTTAATCCCAGCACTCAGGAGGCAGAGGCAGGTGAATCTCTGAGAGTTTGAGGCCAGCCTGGTCTACAGAGCAAGTTCTAGGACAGGCTCCAAAACAATACAGAGAAACCCTGTCTCAAAAAGCAAACAAAAAATTATCTTACTGGGGCTCCACTCACTAGAGTTGGGGCACCCAGTTTACTTGGAATGGAGTATAGAATGGTGTAGGCAAAAGGGACTGTTCTTCTGTTTGGTGACATAAGTAGCCAATGATAAAGGGAGTTCTGACCTCACATATGTAACTGATTAGCGCGTAGTTCAGAACCTTAATTTAGGACATTATGAAGTAGGCAAGCCCAGAGTGTGTATAGCCTAAGTTCCCCCCAGGACTTACTCTGTGATGTGGAATCAGGTCTTTGACATTTTGCAACCTCAGTTTCCCCATCTGCCAAGTAGGGGTAATAACACTCATATTGCAATTTCTCTAGGTTGTTTCCAGGTACAGCTGTGATTTTAGACAACTGAAAATCTTATCACATGGGCTGTTTGAAAGCACCTTGGTTTCCTAAGTATGCTAGACAAGCCAGACACATAGATTATTATCAGAAAGCAATGTGCCCTTTGCTGCATTTGCTTAAATGATATAAATTCCAGGGCCAGCAAGATGGTCCAGTGGGTACAAACACTTGGTACACATGCCTGAGGACCTGGGTTTAACCCTTGGAACCCACAGTGGAAATAAATAACCAACTCTCAAAAGTTGTCTTCCAACCTCCAGATACATGCCATGCACACGCATGTCTTCCATTCATCACACAGCATGTACATGTGTATGCATGTACACACAGTGATAACACTTCACAAAAATAATTCCTATTTGATTTTAGGGATAAAAACAAGTTCTAGTTTAGCATGTGACCCCTTGGGCAGAATCCTAAAGTCCAACTCCTCAGTCCAAGGGTAGAAGACAAACATTACCATCCCTTACTCTTTTCCCTCTAGATGGATGGTGAGGATGTACCTTAGCTCTATGAAAGAAATCCCCCATCTACAGCTGGATTTCTTTGGACTCTAGCTTACACCACAATGGGCAGGAGGGGCTTGTAGGTTGTGAGTGTGGTGTGTCTACTTCTGGATTGACTTTTCTAATCCTTGGCATCAGCTGTTTGTTGTCTCTTTGGGCTTCAGTAGAAATACAATCTAACATCAGGTTAGACTGATCTCACTCTAACGAGCAGACTGATTCAACTCTTTGTAGATGGTCCCTGCTTCGTAGAAGGACAGCGGGTGCTTTGTGGATTGAAATGACTACTGTAGATCATAGCTCTAGTTAGACACAGAACGTGGATGTCCTTGTGCCTACTTTGCCCAGCTACTTCCTGAGAGAATTCTGTCTCATGGTCCTAAAGACTGGCCCCGCATTGACACCACAATGCCCTGCACAAAAAATACCTCAACCAGAGTCACTTTCCAACCACTGAGATAGGGCATCTGATTTCCTTCACCTATCCATAGGCAGGGCTGGTCTGGCAGTGTTTAATGCCAAGGGACTCAGCCAAAAGGCAGCTAAGGAGTGACGATTGCCCCCATCATTCTACAGATGTGTTTGATATCTGTCACACCTGACTGAAGGGCACTGGTCTTTCCCCAAGACTGGGAAATCAATGAAGCTTGCCTTCTGTGCCCTTTTGCACACTTGGCATTTGGGGTGAGCATTGCAGAGATCTTTGCAAATCCCCAGATGTGTAAATACCCATCAGGTGTGACACTGTTCTTTGCCTAAGAACCATCACTTTCTTGGACTTTAATTCTATCCACTAGGGAGGGAACTGGCTCTCTCTGGGGGACCTGGCTGTTTGTGCAGTGGGGAGGGAGTAGCACACTGGCTTTATCAATAGCCCAGTAGCTCACTTGATATGCTCGCCTCCATTTATGACTCACGTACCAGCAGAATGCTGTGTCATGGCAACCTTTGAGTTTATCTCAGATTATCAAAGTCATTAGGAGAGTGAGGGTGAGTGTCCCGGATAGTTCAGTGGCCCCGCCTCTCCTACCTTGGGCACTTCAAGGCTTTGGTAGACTCCTTCTGACCCTGAAGAAGCAGGAATCTGTCATGTCTACCATCCTTCTTTGGATCAGAAAATGAGGAGAGGGAGACATGTCTTCACTTCTAAAGGAGGGCAGGCAAAGCTGTAGAAAGAAGGTTCCAGTTGCGTGAAGTAGACAGAGCAGAGCCATTAACTCTGCCCAGGGTTGAGACTTACCTGGCTGCCACAATGAAACATCAGCAGCTGCTGTCCCCAGAGCAAGGGACAGTAAGTGCAAAAATATTTGTGTGCATCCAAGAAGGTATACCACAAGGCTGGGGTGTGGGGGTGTACAGACAGATGGAGGACAAGTGAGAAGGCTGAGGGTAGAAAGATAGGCACAGGTTAGACCAAGAATTCTGTGTTTCCTGTTTTGGCTTCATATAGTCACTACACAGACAAGGGTCGCATGGATATGGACATGTTGAAGTAAGACCTGGAGTTTGGAGAATAGTCAGGTCTGAGGACAAAAGAGATTTGATAACATTTTCCATCTGATGAGATGAAGAATCTGAAGCCCAGAGAAGAATAGCCTAGGCACACACATGACTAGGACATGGTAGGGCCCAGACAGGAACCCAGTCTAGATCTTCTAAGAACACGCTAGCCCTTCCCACAGTGCTGCTCTGGACAAGAGGGTGTCATGTGGTAGGGAGGACTTCATTCTGAGCACAGCTTGCTAGATGGTAGAGATATCCAAAGTAGAGAGACAGCAAGACACTAAAACGGGTCATTCAAGATCTCTAACTGACAACCAACCATGTCTGATGACCTGAGAATGATGATGTTCTCATACAAAACTCTGGATTTCTGCTGGTATTGACAAACCAACCTAGTTATTCAACTCATCGGAGTCTTAACTGCACAGCGTGGTACCTAGTTGGACTTTCAAAGGAAAAAGTACCAAGAAGCAGAAAAGGCCAGGTGTCAGTAATAGGTACTTCCCCCTCCTCTGGTCCCACATTCACGTGCTGGTAACATTGCTCCCCTTATCCCACCCCAGTAGAGAACACGAGACTGAGGGCGCAAAGTGCAGAGTACAAGCCAGTAGCCAAGGTCACCAGCCTGCCTGCAATAGCCAGGAAGGAGTGAAGGAAGAGAGGTGGGGCCAGTCTAATTCCCTTCTAAATGTGTCCTCTGGAGAGGAAATGGTATGGAAAGAAAGAGAAAATTGCTCTCATCTTCTCCCTATTGCCTGGAAGTGTCGATGATTTGAGAGTTAAGGAGTCCAGGTTCAGAGCCCATTGAAGCTGCACTTTGAACTGTTCTCAGATTTCCTGTGATGGATTCCTGTGCATCTCCGCTCTTTAATTTACAAAGAGCACCTGCCCTTTTAGCTTGCAACTTTAGCTTTCTTCGCAGGCACATTACAAAGCATTTTAATGTTGAGTCGCATGCTCGTATTTCAGCTTTATAGCTTGCATTGTTCAAAACTGCAGTTATGAAAAGTATGCTTAATAAAGCTACTTCGCTGTTGTTGATTTGTTTTTCTGCAGCAGCAGCAGCCATAAGCCATGTGTACTGTTCAGAAGCAGCTTGTCTTTGGACCTTTCCTTCTGAGATAGAATGTCACTTCACCCGACTATAAATCAGGCTCGAGGGTACCTTTAATACCGAAAAGCAGATAAAACAAACTTGATAACCCTAGTGTTAAAATATCATATCAGGAAAATAGTTTCCTCTGCAAAGTTCAAAGAGGAAGTGCTTGTGTACTCTCTCTCTCTCTCTCTCTCTCTCTCTCTCTCTCTCTCTCTCTCTCTCTCTCTCTGTCTGTGTGTGTGTGTGTGTGTGTGTGTGAGCGCGTGCGCACAAGTGTGTTCTATAGCTACAGTTAAACCCTTTTGATTAGAAATATCTGACAAGAAATCCACCAGCAGAGTATTTGGCTCCCTTCCCCGGGGTGGAGCAGAGGTAACATGATTAACTGGCTTGTGCAAACGCTAAAGGGTGGCCAAGAGGCCAAGCCATTTTTCAATCTGGAGGCAAAGCAGTGTTTGCTTCCATTTGCATAGAGCCCCTAATAACATTCTCCTGGCCCTAGTCAGAAAGATTGACTAGGGTGCTGTTTCCAGGACACACCAGTCTCTCAGCAACTGGCCGTTTCACTGGGATCCACTTTTCTAGGCAGCCCGGGACAAGCAATAATTTTTTGCTAGAGAGCCTTAGCTATGAATGACAAACAGACTGCATTTGTAGGGACACCGAAGCTGAATGGTGCTGAGCCCACCACTTCAATTCTCGGGGCCGAGATTTCGACTTCCGCAGAGTGAATATAGATTTGCTTCTTGAAGAACAATCTGTTCTAAATTTCCCCACCATTTCCCATCCCTCCATAGTAGTCTGCCTGGAGTGTTCCCCTTTGTTTCATTTGGTTAACAGCGTCCTTTTCCTCCCTCCTAATGATGCCTGCAGGATGTCTGCTTAGCACAACTTCAGCATGCAGGGTTTGAGCAAAAGCCACTGACCAAGCAAGCTAGAGGGAAGTAGCTGATTCAGCCTGGGAGGTGTCCCACTAGGCTGGGTAAAGGGCCCCACGATAGCTACAGCTACAGAGTGAAGTGTGGATCCAGTAGCCACACGGTTACATAAATATGATCTGAAACTTTTACTTTGGGCTAAGCTGATCTGGTCCCTATGTGACCCAAACCGACCAGGACAACAGTGGGGGCCTGTGTACGGTGAATAGAAGCAAGCTCTTGGGAACCATGTACAGCCTTTCACCGGAGATTAGAGTCTTCAACACATGAAATTGAGTGTTCTTTCCTCACTTTGTCAGGAGAAAGCAGAGGCTCTGGGAGGAAAGGTGGCTTCTCTAAGCTGAGAAATCGGTACCAACCTGCCCCTCGCCCTCACTCTTTGTTACCTGTAGTTCTAAATTGTAGTGTGTACAAAGTGAATGGAACCAGGTCTCCACAGGTTTCTGGGGGCCACTGCTGCTGATGGTGGTGGTCCAGGGTCCTGACTTTAATACCACTGCCCTGGACCATGCTCCTCCATTATCAAATATATATTATCTGAGCATCTACTCTGAGCATCGCCCTAGGGCTGGTTTTGGTGGGGGACACATGGAGTCCTTAGGAGGACAAAGTCATAAGTGTAAGACAAGCCTTGCTTCTCACATAAGTGAAGAGATGTGGCATGTCCCCAGTCTGAGTCCTGAGTCCTAAGCACTTTGCCTTGTTAAAGAAATGAATGGGCCTGGCTGCACACATCATAACCTCGCTACTCCCTCTGCCAACAGATATTGATTTTGCCACCCGCAAGATCGCAGTACGTCTGACTCAGACAAAGATCATCACTCAAGACGGTGATAACTTCAAGACGAAAACCAACAGCACATTCCGAAACTATGACCTGGATTTTACTGTAGGGGTGGAGTTTGATGAACACACAAAGGGCCTGGACAGCCGGCATGTCAAGGTATTCCCAAGTGGGAGGGTTTTCATTGGGGCTGTTCATGCAAGGGATGGCTTTCTGGCTTCACTAGGTGACCCAGGAAGGTCCCAGCAAGCAAGACCAGAATGGGATGGACTTCCTGATGTTGGCAATGAGTAATTAGTGAAGGCTGAGTAAAAATGGGCAGGGAAAGGAGAGGGCAAAGGAGCATGCGAGAAATTAAGGCAGGGCCCCATCCTCTAGACTACATGACTGAGTAAGCAGCAGAAAGAGGGCAGGATGGAGTGTCCTAAGATTGGACAATCACGCAGCTCAGCCACACAGTCTACCTAGGTGTAAAGAACATCCATGCTCGGCTCTAGCCCAAGAAAAGACGAGGTTCATGCTACCCGCCTTTCTATTGCTCTGTTTTTGTAAGGCATTGCTGAAAATTCAGGTGTTTTTACATGTAACATCTCACTTTAAAATGATCCAGTTGGCCAAATCCCTCTTTTAGAAACATCATGATACAAATGAAATATGACAAACTCAGTAGAGTCAGTAAAGTTAGCTATCCAGTTTCAGCAGTGTTTTGTGGCTTCTATCGTAGCAGAGACTTAACCCCTAAGACATAATCTAAGAAACCTTGCCTGAGTCAAAGGCCAGACTTCCAGTATCTGAACGGCAGTAATCCTCTATTAGTCCAGGTCTTACTTCCCACGGCTTCCATTACCCATGGTCAACTGCAGTCCAAAAGTAGAGAATGGGAGATTCCAGAAATAAACAATCCCAAGTTTTAAACTACATTCCATGGGTAGCATGACACAATCTCCCTTTCCTGCTCCGTCCTGCCCAGGATATTAGTCATTTCTCTGTCCAGCCTATCTACCCTGTATACATTGCTCACCCACCAGTCACTTGGTAGCCATGTTAGTTCCACAAACTACATAGCATCGCACTGAGGCTCTTGGAACACAAACCTTTGATGAGTGGGGGCTCCTGTACTTACACTGATCAATCCTGAAAGCACATAGCAAATGGCTCTCAACGGAAGGTGACGTGTTATATCCAAGCCTGAGACCTTGACTCTAAGAAAGGGTAGGCCTTTGCCTAGAGCAGCTGTTCTTAAATAGACGGTAGCTCCCCTACGTTGCTGTGTGCTGGCCTGCTCAGTGGCCTGCTCCTCACGCTGCTTTCCAGTCTCTGGCCATTACACCTGTACTGTTGCCCTCCAAACAAGAAGAGAGAGATCTGATTTCAGTCCTACTTAAAGACCGCCCCCTGAGGATTGTACAGAAGGCCTGGAAGGGCTACTGTTTTGCCGCTTGTCTCCAGTGGCCATTGACTGAACTGTCCATGCCTATGTAGTTTATACACGGCCGCCAGTTAGGGTGCTCTCTGTGCCAACTTGGTTTTGCCAGACTCCTAGCCAGAGAAGGACAGAGCTGACTACACTGTCTTGAGTAAATGAGACCTCATCTCCAGCAAAGGTCCAGCCCCCTGGGATGACACAGTGATACAGGACCCTCCACCCTTCTCTGCCCATTCATCACAGCCCCATCTTCTCAGGCAGGCCACTGTCTTGTTCTTACAGATGCTCTCCCAAAGCAAGAGCCACAAGCTCTGGTTCCTTTCCTGGGCTGGGAGTATTAGTTTTTTGGATAGCTGGGGTTTTAGCTCTACTAAGATAGAGACCATGAAGAGCAGAGGAGAAAACAACGCTGTTCTTTAGCCACTTTCGTTTCTCTTAGTGTTCGGCTACAGCAAGTGGCAGCGACAGGCAGGTGGGGAGTAGCAGCGGGTGGCACCCTCTGATGTCATTGACCCTATGCAGGCCAATAGGTGTTAGAGATTCTTGGCTCTGTGGGAACCTGGCGACCAGGGTGGCAGTTTCTCTTCTGTGGCTATGTCTAGATGTTTATCTTTCTTAAATGCCAGCTCTCTAATGAGCCTGCTTAGAGAGCCAGAGAAAGGAGTGCTGGGACCAATCACAGTCTTGTCTCTTTAGCCTATCACAGCAGTTCCCCTGCAAGGCCACCAGGAGAGGTAGGAAAAGTTGAAGATTCAGTTAGAGGTCACCAAGACCTGGGATAGCACAAAGTCTGCTACAAACTGTTTCCAGCAACCTTGGATAGGGCCAAGCCTTCAGAAGCCAGAGCAATTAGCTGTGGTCTTCAAGGAGCCTTCTCACGGCGTTCATGGAGTGCTCAAGATGGCTGATGCCATTGTAAGGGCAGTCCAGCTGGCTGCTGGACTGACGGAGCTCTTGTCTAGAGGAGTGAGAACATTGCATCGAGGAAGAGTCCTACAACTGCTCATCGGGAAATCAACTCAGTCCATGCCCCAATATCTCATTCACAGGAATACCAGAAGGGGTGCTTCCCATAAGAACCTTTCATTAACTAGTAGTGATTTAAACCCACTTTAACAGTGCTTAACACCTTCTCAGTGTCCCAAGGAGTCGTGGGTCCCTTTCCTGCCTCGGAAGGGAAAGCTGTTATTCTATGGTGGTGACATCTCCCAGTCAAGGTGACCTAGCATTCATAATCTCATCTATCAAGGAAAATTAGATTCAGTGATTCTTGCTGAAAAATGACAGAGGTAAGAAAGTATTTTGGAGCTCTTCCATCAGAGCCAACCTGACAAAAGAAAGCCCCAGAAGGTCTCACTTTAGGACCCTTCCCTGTGGGTCTGTGGGATGATAGATCCACAAGCCTTGTTCTGAACTGTGGCCAAAAAGCCAATTCATCAAAACCCAGAACTAATGGGAAAATTTGTCTCTGAAGTTTTGCATCTCCCCCTTGTTCCAGCCTAATCAGTGTGCAATGATTCATGCCCAGCTCCTTCGGCGTGAGGCGTGGGCTCTTGAGTGGCAATCTGCTCCTCTCTGACTTGTTCTTTATCACCTGAGATGACAGAGAATTCCCTTTCCCTGAAATAAGTCACATCCTCCTGGCCTTTCTTGATTCTGAAAGAATTCCACTTTTGTCACCACCTACCTTCCCTCAGTCTCTGGCCTCCCCACTTCCCATTCTCCTTCCTCTCAGCAAGATCATCACTTAGCCAGGAAGGAAGAAAGTAGCCTTTTTCCATGGCTTCTGTCTTCTTTGTCTGCAGCAGAAAGCCAGGGGGAGTGCCCACCACCAACCCCTGCACAGACACTCAGAGACACACAGACACAGACACAGACACACACAGACACACAGACACAGATACACAGACACACACACACACAGACACACACAGACACACACACACACACACACACACACACACACACACACACACACGGCTAGTGTGGTGAAATATACTCAGCAGAGACTGGACTCTCTTCCCATGAGAACTACAGCTCAGAACATGTGCCCTCGGGGCCATCTTCTGCCCATAACTGGAATAGGACACTTTAGCACTGAAAAGCTGAGATGAGGAAGTGGCAAGTTCGAGGCCAGCCTGGACTCTATAGTGAGATTTAAGAAGGTGGAGGAGGAAGATAATTTAATTAATAAGAAATTTAAGCCTGGAATTGGTTCATCTCACTGTCCTCTCCTTTCTGCTTCTCGCCGTCTCGTGTAGGAGTGAGCCCACAATCTTGCAAGCATTACCATGATTCATTTGTAACCAATTTACTTTTGGGTCAGAATAACTTTGAATCCTGCTGCCCAGTGTGAGTTATTAAAATGAAATATTAGGACAGGCCTCTTTGCACTAACACTAGTTCCCCTTTCTTCATTGTGCACATTTTGATAAGCTCTTACTGCCTGCCAAGTCTGAGTCAGTGAGGTGGGTGATATGATGAATTAGACACCCTCCCCCACTTCCTGCCCTTAGGGAGCTCAGGCCTCATACAGAAGACAACAATGAAATGGGCAATGTCTACTGCATGTGTCCCTTGTAGGGCGTGTGTGCTCTCTGCTGGGACCTCCCCTAAGGCCGGAGGACAGTGGGCTACCTTGAGACTGTGCTTCAGGGAAACTGTCCACCACGCAGTGGCAGCCACTGTGGCAAGAGACCTTGCAGCCACCAGCAGCCACCAGCAGCCACCAGCAGCCACCAGCAGCCACCAGCAGCCACCAGCAGCCACCAGCAGCCATACAGCCTCTCCTTCCCTGAGTTCATTGCCTGTGAAGGGAGTCTGACATCAGTGCAGTCAGCATGCACAGGGGCTTCTGATGCAAGGCACTATGGGAGGAAGGAGAAGGCAAGAGTCCTTATCCATCTTCCAGGAAGCCAATGGGGAGAGGTGGCAGATGCATTTCCCAGACATATCTTCCTCCCAGAGGAGCCAGGAGACCTTCGGCCTGAATGTCTCTAAGTCCTTTAGAGACGCGGGGCTTCAGATGGTCTTAAAGGAGGAGACATTTTTAGAAAGTACAGAGTATTTTATTTTTAAATTAGATTTGGGGACTGTGATTGTGGGGTGGTTACAATTTTTTTGAAACAGTAAACAGTGAAATTTTCTTTCCGCCTTGGCTCCTTAGCTTTGTCCCTTTGCTCCTGAATCACTACTCAGGAGCTAAGCATAGGAATACATACGCACCCCTCTCCCGGACCCATTATCCATAAGCACACTGCTCATCATCTTGCATTCTTAAACACTTGAACAACGGGCTCTGGCTGTATGCTTTCTATGGCTACAAAGTGGGAAAGAATCACACCATACTTAACCAGTCACCCACTGACAGTATTTATGAAGCTTCCCATCCTTTGTGGTAACTCGCCATCCTATGATGCATGGATGAGTGAAACGGAGAGGATTAACATGCTACATCAAGTATGCGTTATGGTCAAGGTCAAATAGTATTTTTTAAAATGGATAGGTTTAACAACCTGCAGAAAAGAGGTCTGTATAATGCACAAGAAAAAGAGAGAGGAAAAAAAACCCCTACAAGTCGATTTATCATCAGTAGGGTTTACAGGATGTAGAAGAAAGCAAGTGTTAGGTTCTTATCCCAGTTTTGTTCAGAGAGGCACCAGGTGGTTTATGCACACAAGGAAAAAAATCCCAGTGGTGTCAAGCTCACCCCCCCCCCGGCCCCAGGAAGTAAGGCAAAGACACAGCAGGGATAATATAAATATCTCAGCAGGTGAGTGAGTGGGCCTGACCCGGCACCAAGGCAGGTATTAAGAGGGAAATGCGTGTCTAGAGAACATATGCCTTGCATGTGTGTGCACAGGGGCCTGCCCTGGGTACTGGCAGGCCTATGATTTCTCAGCTGGTCAGCTCGGCTTGGTTGGAATGGAGGGTGGCCTTCCTGAGGTCTCCTGCCATATCTAGGCTACTGTACTGTAGTGATAATTTTGTTTGTGAGCTAATAAAGTTTGCCTGAAGATCAGGTTGCAAAGCAGCCAACCCCTAGAGAGCTCTTACCTCTACCAAGGCTATCCTCAATGTGACTGCAGTCTGACTACTTGAATGAGACCCTTACATACCTTTCTAGTGCTGGGATTAAAGGCATTCACACCACCCCACGGCTTCTATGGCTAACCAGTGTGGCTGCTGGAATTAAAGGTGTGTGCCACCACTGCTTTGGCCTCTATGGATGTGACTATCATTGCATTCTGAACTTCAGGCAAGCCTTATTAGATCATAAACAATACATCACCACACTATAACATTAGCATCGCTCCCCAGAGAAAACCTGAAGAAAAGCAGGTCCATCCTCCTGGTTCTAGGTCACACAATCCAGAACCACGTGAGCAGCAGCTCCCTCGTTAGGGACCCTCCCTGCATGCATTTTCACCTACAGTGGACAAGGCTCAAAATGTGACCCCCTGCAGGAAAATTCTTAGGCTAGAAATTATTGGTTTCATCAGAGATGATAATCCCAGAGCCTAGGAGGTAGAGGTAAAAAGGTTAGGGGCTCAAGGTCATCCTCTGCTACACAGTAAATTCACAGACAGCCAGGACTATGTGAGAGCCTGTCTTTAAAAAAACAAAAGTTAAAAGCATATGAAATAAAAAATTTCAAATAATAAATAATATTTAAAACAATAAACAAAAGAAAACCCATAAGTAAAACTGTGCAGTTTCATATTTTGAAAGCTAATATAAAATAGTTCTCTGAAACCATTTCTCTTCCCTCCCCTCAGTGCTAAATCTTTGATCTTTGACCACATGATTAATTGGATCTGAGAAGCAGTCTTATCAGTATTTCTCCTGTTATTTGTTAAGTAGGCTATCTCTTCTTACATGTAAAAGCCATCTACTACAAGAGTTTCCTCTGTAAGTCCTTGGTTCATATGTTTGGTTGGCGTGGATTGTTAGGTTAATGATCTTTCTATTGATTTACAGAGGCCCTTTATATATAAGGACATCAAGTCTTTACTGATAATGCTACAGCTCTTTTTCCCTGTTGGTTATTTGTCTGTTGACTTTGAGGTATTTTTTCTTCCAGAAATTTCACATTGTTAATAGTTGAATTTATCATCTTCCCTTCACTAACTCGAAATGCTATTTTTTTACCAGATAATAAAATGGTTGAGTGGAATTCCTTAAAAGAGAATGCAGGCCCAGAGAAAGCAGCTTGGCTGGAATGGAGGGTGTCTGTGGAATGGAGACGGGAAGGTCCCTGGGGCCACTGAGGCAGGACTGTGCCCCATGGGCATGCAGGAGTCTGGCAGAGCTTGCAGGAGCTGCAGCTGTAGACACACGCTTGCTCAGTCTCCCAAGGCTACCTGTGTGATTTGCCTGACAATCTGTCGTTGCAGACGCTGGTCACCTGGGAAGGAAACACTCTCGTGTGTGTGCAGAAAGGGGAGAAGGAGAACCGCGGCTGGAAGCAGTGGGTGGAGGGAGACAAGTTGTACCTGGTAAGCCCTGGGGTCTGGACAGCAGTGCAACACTCACAACACTCACAAGAAAAATGGCCCCGAGCCGCAGCCAAATGCGTTTGGTCATATAGTCAGAAAACCATTCCCATCTGGCTCAGGGGACTCCAGGAAGAAATCTATATGGCTGTTTCTGTGAATAGCTGCAATTAAAAAGAAAGTTTAAAATGCTGAGTTAGGAAACCGAGATCCAAGGAAAAATGCAAAGAATCTGCTAAGGAGCAGCTAGGGAGAAAGGTGGAATTAAGCCACCTGCAGGAGGACAAGACCCAGCATCATGTCAGTTACTGGGGGGTGAGCGGGAGGGGTGTGGTGGGGGCATTGGCCTCTCCTCCTAAGCCTTGGAGCCTAAGGCATGGTGGACCTGACCCTATGAGGTTAGTTTGTTAGCAGAACAGAACAGTAGGGACATCCTTCAATGACCCGTCACTGCCTAGATGGTTTTACTCTTCATCCTTCAGTCTTCACGGCACTTTGTGGGCCCCACAGCAGAACAGTGAGCAAAGTTTAGTTCTTTCAAGCATCCAGCTACTCACTTGCTAAATGAAAGGCTCATTCAGCAAGCGCTAAGGTCAACATGAACGTCATCAAGATGCTCTTTAGATCTGAGCTAACTTCACCTGAGATCTTTATTTCAAGGGTGTATCAGCTGATGGTACATGGGAAACATTCCCGGTGCTTCCCCCTGGCCACTCCCCCTACTTGCTGTGGCTTGCATGATAGATTTTTAATTGTGGGGCCATCCCCAACAGTACCTGTGGCTAAAACAACAGATTCGTGGTCAGCTTCGGTGAGCATGGTGGCCTTCATCATGCCTACTCACCCTCTTCCCTTGGGGTCCAATGAGATGCAGATAAGGCCTGAGGTTCTATCTGCCTCCATGAAAAGATGGACCCTGCCAGCTGTGCAGGCAGAACAGTGGGAGCCCCTCTGAATCTCCTGCCCTATTGTGGGGCCACCGCTAACCTAATGCTTCTCCATGCCACCCTTCCTTTTGGCCTCACCACCTTTTAATAAATTAGGCAATGTTGCTTTAATCATGGGAGTAGGAAAAATCCTGCCCAAGAGGGTCATTTCTTTGCATTTTTCATTTTTATAGTTGTTCAAGCTCAATTTGAGTGTCAAAATCAAATTACTGCTACCTGCAGGCCATGGCAGCTGATTGGGTCTGTGAGGAACATTTTGCCCAGAGCAACTAAATGCCATCTTTATTGCAGTCCTACCCCACCTGCCCCAGACTCTGTAAGGGCAGATGGGCAGAAGGAAATCTGGACTGGCCAGTCACTCACTCACTTTCTGACCTGCAGGAGCTGACCTGTGGTGACCAGGTGTGCCGACAAGTGTTCAAAAAGAAGTAATGTCCACAGAGGATGCCTGACACACACGCAGATTTCTCTGCAAGTCTTGGAAAGCAGCGTGGAGACCCTCCTGTTCCTGACAGAGCCCACTTAAGTCACCTGCCTGGGTTTAAACTGGAGCGTGTAAAGGAGCCCCCAGCCCCCGCCTTGGAACCTGTTATTAAAGAAAGAAACAAAATGTCTCTCGGCCTTCCAAACCCTTTCCATTCTTTATTCCTAGTTGTCCATTTTACCTACAGGCAGAGGGGACACTGCCTGGTTTCATTTTGTTTCTTTTTCTCTGTTTAGTTTGTTAGAGGTGTTAGAAAAGTCTTAGACAACACTGCTGGTTCATACAGAGCTCCTGCAGGATATATTCATTCCTTTGGAGAGAATGCTCATCCCTTCTGTAACAGTCTATGTAAAGATTGCTCTGCCTTCTGGTTTGCACCCTGACCTGAGCAGACTGAACAGAGCTGCTCCAGAGCCTCCGCAGGTCTGCAGTGGCTCAGGTCTGCAGTGGCTCTTTTAGCTCTCAGCCCTCGCTCTGCACTGTGAAGTGGGTTATGAAGCCCCTACCCATTCACACCTTCTCTCCCACCAGCCACACAGGATGCTTTCAGGCTTGGGCACCAGCAAGTCCGGGTTCAAGTTCTGCCATGCCACTGCTTGGCTAAATGACCGCAGACACATCACTTTCCCTTTCTGCCCTGGTTTTCTCTCTTCTGCAAGAGAAGATGCTAACTCACTGTGTCAGATGAGCAAGTCGATACATACTACATGCTTGGCATGGGGCCTGGCCCTGGGGAAGACTCAGTCCCTTCTGGCTTTGGTGTTTGTGCTAAGTTACTCCCTTAGGAGCCACACATGAGCAGAGACACCACAGTGGTAGGTCGGTACCCCGGAGCGTCATGGTGCTATCAAAAAGCTTGGTACTCCAAGCCAAACTGTTTTCCTGCTGGACACACAGAACGGTGTGCCTGGAAAGACAGGGTGCTTAATGATGGTCTATCCATGGGGCTTATTTATGGGGTTCATTGAGTCCCGCAGGTCAAACCCATCTCCTTTTTTTTTTTAATTTATTTACTTTTATCCCTGTGCATTGGTATTTTGCTTGCATGTATGTCTGTGTGAGTGTCAGATCCTCTGATATTGGAGTCACAGACCGTTGTGAGCTTCCATGTGGGTGCTGGGAAGCTGGGTCCTCTGGAAGAGCAGCCAGTGCCCTTAACTGTAGAGCCGACTCTCCAGCCCCCAAAACCATGTTCTTTATCCCTCCATAAAAATCCTGGAGTCCCACCAACAAGTAGACGTATTCTATAGAAAGTAAGTTTCTCTTGAGAGGGACAAAACATGTGGTAACCTGCATAGCATAATGTGAATGGTCAGCTCTTATACTGCCTGGCATCCTGGGATTGGATATAGGTAGAAGGGCTGACATCCAGCCATGTGGCGCAGGGTCAGCCTAACTCACACACTCTGGCCAGGCAGCCTGTGAAGTGGGGTTCCTGGCATGGTATGCTTCCCAGCAACCACATCATATGCCTGGGACAAGAAAGCCAGGAAAGTACCTGGCCAGAGCCTCATGGTGGCTGGGGTGGGCTTCCAAGGGAGGCCTTTGAGTGAAAAAAAAAGGATGTGCTTTGGAGCAGGGAATCCTCTCAGGAGAACCAGGCCCCATCTCCTGTGCAGACCAGGACCCAGGGAAAGGTCTGTGGTGTGCCCTTTGCCTCACTTTCCCCAGAACTTTCCCGAGAGCCGCATCCCCCAACCACTGTTCCTCAGTCTTATCCTTACTCAGTGTGGCCTCAAATGACCATGTTTTTGGGTCTTGAACCAAGAGGGGATGAACTTCAAAAACTATTTAGAGCACGTTAAAGCTCTGAAAAGTCTTCTAGCAATGGAGCCCACCCTTGAATCACGGGACCCCTTTCACACAAGAGAGGAATAGAAGAACTATACACATTCCTCTAATGGGCATACCATTCTCAATGAGAGAGAGCAAGCAGCATGACCTAAAACTCTTCTCCAAATGCAACCGCCTCAGGAAACATGTTCCTCACATGTGAGAAGTAGCGAAGCGAATAGTTTACGCAGGGTGTGAAGGAGTAAAAGCAGCGGATGAGTAACATTGGCAGGTCCATTTCAAAGCCAGGGCATGTACTACACACCAGGGCCAGCCATACATTCCTGTACCATTGGGGATAGGTCAAGCCACTGGCTTCCTGTTTCTTACCATTTGAAAACAAACCACAACATGAATACCTCACTCTTTGCCTGAAAGCTGTGGTGACTGGAGTGAAGAGATTACTTTTGGACAGCCAGTGGGGACTGTACCAAGGGTGAGGGCTCTAGAAGAAGTTGTCATTGAGCTAGAGGGCACCTTGAGTTCTTATGGCCCAATCCTACTTCCTGTCCACTCTCTAATTCCTGACTGCAAGGGTAATGAGGCCAGCTACCTCATACTCCTGCTAACATGCTTTCCCTGCTTTTTAACCGGGACCACAGCAAACCCTTCCTCACTTAAGTTTCTTCTTGTCAGAGATTTGAGCGGAAAAATAAGAAAAGTAGCTAACACAAAAGTAAAAGAGGCCAGCAAGATGGCTTAGTAGGGAGAGGTGCTTGCTGTGCAAGCCTGACAGCCTGAGTTCAATCACATGAGGAGAGCATGGACTCTAGGCTTTCCCTTGGTTCAAACACAGATCACACCCTTTCTAGCTGCTCCTATTTGTGAGGCAGTCCTTCTTCTTTCTGAGTGTCCATTTCTTCCCCAGTATAGTGAGGACTACTGAGTGTGATCCAAAGGAGATATGAATACGATACTAGTGTGGTATCTGAGACACAGTCAGTTATCCAAGTCAATTACCAAAACACAGGCGCACACATGTGCATGCGCACACACACACTCACACACACACACACACACACACACACACACACACACACACTCCTCCCCAATCCTATGTATTTATACTATATAAGTGATATGATTCCCTTTGCTAAAAATCATTGTCTTCTAAAGCTTAAGCTTTAGATCCCCTACAACAAGCATTTTTAAGATGACATTTACCAGGAAGTCTTATCCAAAACATAATTGCTGCTGTGAATTCATTCCAGGTTTGGAGAATGGGCCTTTGCCTAAACTGTACCACTTCAGTCCCCTACAGTAGCTTGGCAGGCACATGGACAACTCTGGCTTTGTTCATTTAGAACATGGTATGCTGAGGGATTCATCACAGCCTCTGCTGCAGAGCAATTTCTTCTGAATAGAAACATCCCATCCAGGAGGGAGCTTGGTAAGATCCAGAAGTTCTAAAGCAGGTGGGGGCATATTATGAATATCCAGGAAGCAAACAACTCACAAGTCTCAGGAAATCCCTGAAATCTACTAAATGTATAAGGCTCCCTCTCTCCTCAAATTTATACAAGCAGTAAGGACTGTTGATAAAAGCTTCTCTGATCCATCAAGCTGCCTGAAAATAAGGCAGAGAACTCCAGAGTTTCAGCATCTGTTAGTCGTTACCCATGATGGGCTGGGAAGTTGGTGACACACTTGTCTTAGATTCATCCAGTCTCCTGTAAGTAACCCCTCACCCATAATCCTGTAAATAACGCAAATAAACTCACTGATTCACCTAGCTGAACTTAGGTGATATTGTTTCTTTGGTCTATCATCAGTTCCCTATTTCTGGTGAGTAAACATTTGTTCATATCTCCCAAGAAATAGTTCACACAACATCCTCAAGGGAAAAAAAAAAAACAACTTTATTTTTGAGTAAAACCAGCTAACCAATGTCAACCCTCCACATAGAAGGCTGCTGTCTTACTTACTGTTCTATTGCTGTGAAGAAACACTATGACAAAGGCAACTCTTATCAAAGAAAGCATTTAATTGGGGGTTTGTTTACACTTTTAGAGGGTTAGTCCATGATTGTCACACCAAGGCATGGCACTGGAGAAGTAGCTGAGGGCTTTACATCCTGAATCATAGGCTGCTGCGAGAGAGAGAGAGAGAGAGAGAGAGAGAGAGAGAGAGAGAGAGAGTCAGAGACACAGAGAGACAGAGACAGAGAGACAGAGAGAGAGGGAGGGGGAGAGAGACAGAGAGAGAAACAGAGACAGACAGAGAGAAGAGAGAGACAGAGACAGAGAAAGACAGAGAGAGAAACAGAAACAGAGAGAGAGAGAGAGAGAGAGAGAGAGAGACAGAGACAGAGACAGAAACAGAGACAGAAAGAGAAGGGGGCCAGTGTGGGCTTTAGTTCGCTCCCTAGTGACTAAGCATTCAAACAAATGAGCCCATAGAGGCCATTTTCATTCAATCCACCACAACTGCTTTGACAGGCACAGACCCTTGGCATCTTCTGAGACCTCTGACCCTACTTCTTCACAGTTGTCTGAAAGTAGACTTTAATTTTTATAAAATAAAGTTTTTGAGACTAACTCCAGAACACCACAGAAAGTGATTCCTTTGCACACTGTCTGGCTGAGGGGTGAGGTAGAGGGGTGGCACTGTTACATCCTGCCTCTGCACAGAGCCTAGTAGAATATATGGACAAAGCTGGCCTTAGGAGCTGACTCTGCACTGGACTCTCCACCAGGCAGGAGGCCAGGAAGATGAAGAAGATGGAGAAGGAGTGGAGAAGGAGGAGGAGGAGGGGGAAGAGGAGGAGCAGGAGGAGGAGGAGCAGGAGGAGGAGGAGGGGGAGGAGGAGGAGGAGGAGGAGGAGGAGGAGGAGGAGGAGAAGAAGAAGAAGAAGAAGAAGAAGAAGAAGAAGAAGAAGAAGAAGAAGAAGAAGAAGAAGAAGAAGAAGAAGAAGAAGAAGAGAAGAAGGGTGCGCACACCCATCATGCTGGCAGACTTCCTGCTTCTTCCTCTTTTGTCCCCTAGCCTATTAGATACCCAGATTTGGAGCAGGTCTCCTCTTTGTTTCTGGAAACTCCCCATAGACACATTCAGAAGTGTGTCTTCCCACTATCCTAATCTTCTTTCCATCGAGCCTATAATTAAAACGAACCATCACCCAGCCACTGCCAAAAGGAGGACCCAGAGAAACACCCCAGCCTCTTCTCTCTTCCCACTTTCATTAGGACCTTTGATAAGCCCTATCTTTCCTGTCACTGGCCACTTTGACAGACCCCTCTGCAAACACTAGAGGCCTGTGACTGCCAGGGATCCTGGTAATGGAGCTCCCTTCAGGGTAGAGCAGATCAGGAAAGGGCAGGTCTCTGTTAGGTAGAAGCTCAAGCCTCCTTTAACAATTGTTTGAGTTGAGCTATGAAGAGTGAATATGAGTATGGTGGTGCCCACCTAGCATCAGGCTCTGGCTTGATCTCCATCACTGAAAACAAAGTCATTGAGTGACTTGAAGGGAGGGTCTCTGTAGTAAAAGAGGAGAGCTGGTCCTCATCAGCTGACGCCTCCCTCCTTGTACCACATGGTACACCAGGTACTTTACATATAGACTTTGGCTCTCTGGATCCTACTCAGTGATATTAACCCCACTTTACAAATGCAGAACAGAGTGTGGTCAAGCATATTCATAGCTTCAAAACTTGGAAATTAGAAGCAATGGGACTGTGACTTTGAAGCCATCCTGAGCTATATAGCAAGTTCCAGAACAGCCTGAAATACACAGCAGACCCTGTTGCTAAAGCGAGGAGTCTGGGACCTGAGTCAGACTCCCAGAACCCGTGTGATGTCTCACAACTGTTGTAACTCTACTTCTGAGGGATCTGATGACCTCCATGGGCGGGTACCATGAGCAGGTTTGTGTGTGATGTATAGACATTCATGTAGGCAAAATACCCACAGAGAGATAACTCCTAAAAATTAAATGAGGAAACCGAGACCAAGCTGGTGATGGCAAACATGCCCAGGGTGACTGCCAAGACATGGCAGGGCCAGAGATGGAATGTGACTTCACAGAGCCCAGTGCCTTGCTAGCATCCCATATCAGTCTGTGTCCTGTAATCACTCACCAGTCTTTGAGCAAACGGTAAATGTGACCTTTTCCAAATGCGTACAAACCTTAACCTAAATCACAAAGGACAGGGGAGTGAATAAAATAGCTCTTAATATTGAATTGGAACAAAGCAGACTTTCGTCAGCCTAACTACTTTTAACTCCTATTAAAGTACTTAGTTGCATGGAAATGTTTTCTTTTACTAAAGTTTATTGTTTAAAGCTTTAAATTTTTTAGAAATTATTCTATGTATGTGAATATTTTGCTTGAAAGTTCTCTCTTTCCCAGAGCTGAAGATACAGGCTGGCTGCCACTGGGCAGGAGTCCTCACCTGATCATAGCTGGAGGGGAGGGGTGGTTCTAAATCCTCACCTCTCAGGGTTCTCCTCTCTTGCATCCATTCAGAGGACTTGTAGCTGTTGATGGTTCTCACCCTCCTAGGGCCGAGGTGTCTATACTCAGTGTCCCAGATGCTGTTGCCTCTAAGATCTGCTGGCTGCTGGCTCTTGCCTGGCAATATTGCAGTCAGCTGTTCAGTATTCATTGGCCACAAATCCACACCAGTGGCTGTGACAGATAATCAGACATGTTCTTCATCAACTATTCACTCAAAGAATATTTCTTTATCATCTATGAATGACCAGGCCTAGCAGCCAGGAATTGAGTAGGGGGTGGTAAACAATGTTGGCAGATGCCCTCTTGTCTTTGTATGCTTGCTGCTGCTATGGTAAAACACCAGGACCACACTCAACCTGGGGAGGAAAGGAGTTATTTGGCTACAGATTATAGTAATACATCATGGGGGCGGGCGTAGAGAGGGAGAAGCCAAGGCAGGAATCTAGAGGTAGAAACTGAAACAGATGTCACAGCGGAATGCTTCTTACTGGTTTGCCTCTCTTGGCCATACACCCTGGGACCACTTGCCTGTGGTGGCACCACCCACAGTAGCCTGGATCCTCCTACTTCAATCATCAATCAAGAAAACTCCCCCACAGACTTGCTTACAGGGCAACCTGATAGAGGCAATTCCTGATAGAGACTCCCTCTTCCCAGATATGTCTAAGTTTGTATCAAGTTGACAAAAACAAGCTATCACACTTCTCATTCCAAATTATGGCTTGCAGACTCACAACCTTGCCTGGCAAGGACTATTATGCTCATCTTGAAAATGGAAAGACCCAGGTTCAAACAGAAGCCCCTGAGAAGTGACAAGGTCCAAACTCATTGCTTGCTATGGTTTCCATATAGTTTAAATGTGTTCACCAAAGGTTTGCATGTTGGGAGCATGGTCCTTAATGCGATGATATTGGAAGGTGAGATCTCTAAGATCTGGAGTCTAATGGTGGAACCTTAGGCCAAAGCACTATAAGATCCCAGTCTTCTTCCCTCTACCCCTCCCTGTGTGTTTTCTTGATAAGCAAGGAAGCCTCTTCCTTCCACAAATGCCCCCACAATTGCCATTCATCTTGAGGTGACATTGCAAAAGGGAGTCCTCAAAATCTGCACTGTGCTATTAGAACTCACAGCCCTTCCGACTGTGATTGAAAAAAACCTCTCTATAAAACTCGCCTACCTCCAGTGTTTATCATAGCTGCATGAGCCTGACAAATACATTGCCTAGCACTGTCTCTCCTGCTTCCTGGGTGAGGCAGGAGCCCCCAGAAGAACTGGGAAATTAACTAAAGAAATTGGGAGATGCTGCTGCTTCGTGCCTTTCAATAAAAGAAAATAAATGCATCTGGTCATCCACTAGCCACAGACAAACGAGATCACATTTGTAACGTTTTCACACAAACCTAGCATACAACTCACATGTAATAAATAAATAATAAATAAGTAAATAAATAATAAGTAAATAAATAATAAGTAAATAAATAAATAGTGGCTCAAACAAAAGAGTATGCTATCACTTTGACTTTTTTTTTTTTTTAATGGACTATATTACTCTATTGCAGCATTTCTTGGGCAGGGACGAATTTTTCCCAGAAGACATTTAGCAGTGTCATTACTGAGGATGAGTGAAGTGGTATTGCGTAGAGGCCAAGATGCCACTAAACACCCTACAATACACAGGACTGGCCCCCAAGTAAAAATTACAGGGCCCCAGATTTCAAACACGGAAAATAAGCAATCAAGGTAGCGGAACTTCTGGGATGTTCGCCACCTGGCATGGTATTTTTAGTGGGCGCTTGTGATTGACTATGTGGCTGGTGACTTCCTGGAGTAAGTTGGAAGAAGATTTTTCCTTGTACCTGAGTTTGGGAGTCCTCTTCCTTACTCCACCTTTAGAGATTTAAGAGTGGCGGTGGCCCAGGGCAATACCACTGTAGGTTACTTTAGGGGAATAGCCCTGATGGTTCACTCCCCAGTCCCCTGGCTCTCGCTGGTTCTCCAGTGAGGACAAGGGTTGCGATGATTTAGTGACTACTTCAAATCATTGCCCTCTGTGAGTCCTTTCTCTTCTTTGTCCTGGGCTTGGAGGCCCCTTCTCAGCTCTGTTGTGATCTTTGGGTAGATGTTACTGTCACTCTAGCTAATGGGAGCTCTGGAAGCCAGTGGCATGTAACACAAATCCAACAGATAAGAGCTAGTTCAAATCCTTCAGGATTAAAGAACAATGACCTGGTCAGAAACATCGGGAGAGTCAGTGACTGATCGCGGCTTCCCTGACCAGGGTGAGGCTCTGGGAGACCGGGAAGCCTGGCAAGCAGCTGTGCTGCCTCTGAAACGTGAGGCCACTGAAGGCTCAGTCCCCAGATCTTCCTTTTCTGCAGCTGGCAGTGCCAGTGGGAGTCACTGGTTTCTTCAGTGACAGCTGCACCGCACCAACATTTCCACGGCTGTTTTGCTAAGTGAGAATCGGGTTGGCTCTGACTATGGGGGTAAGGTGGTCAACAAGACTTTCAGATCTGGGAGGGCGGGGTCACCTGACACGCCTTCCCTGTGGGAAGACAGAGGAGGAGGGACTTGCTGAGGTCACTTGGTGATGTCCTGGCTTTGACGAAGTTGGAGAACAAATTGTGATTTTCCTGACCTCCTTCCTGAAGGAGAGAGCCACCTCCACCTCACGGAAGGCCATACTGCCTCTGTGGTTTTATTTTCAGACAGGGAGAAATTACAGAGGACAGCATTGTGTTGGGGGTTCTGAAGGGGTCCATCTTCCATGACACTGTATTGAGGTACTAGGGAGGCCATCTTCCACTTACAAACTTGCACTCTTCCTGCAAATCTATGCTTGGTACCTTGTATGACAGGTACCAATCAGTATGGAAAAGCAAGTTTCCACCAAAGGGTGAGGAGACCATGGGTTGAGGGCAAGGAAGGAAATCCCCTAATCAAGCGTGAGGGCCTTTAAAAGGGGGAAAGAAAGAGTCTTAGGGAAGAGGCAAAACTCAGGCTGACTCTCTGGCCAACTCTCTGGCCAAGACATGGGCTTAGCCGCTGGTCTGGATGGCACCTGGGCAGGGAGCCGCCTCAAAGGGCTCTTTTGTATGTCCCTTCCCTAGAATGTGATGAACATAGAGGAAAGGGGAGTGTCCTTGCCTGACTCCAGGAGCAAAAGTTAACCCTCACCAGCCAAGGACCTCCTGCCTCTTAGATCTAAAGCCAGTTCCTTGGCAGTTGTTCCCAACCCCTAACTTCACCCAACACGTCAAAAAGGAATTGGCTAGAAAGATCCACATCTCCTAATAAACCAACCAACCAGCACATCTGCTTCAGGGGAGCTGCTACTCAGGCAGACACCCCACCCTCACCCCCGGGCCCATCCCCACAGCTCTGCTCAGATGGCTTTCATGCATGAGCTGTTCCCAGCAGCTGCCCTGGTCTCTCTGCACAGAAAGTCCTCTTCTGCTTACACCAAGAGGCCCTTGCCTGTCCACACCCAGTTAGAAGGGCGTTGTCACCAATGCACATTTGTGGGAAGTCTTGAGAGCAGCTTGTGTAGGGGAACAAGAGAGCCAGGCACCCAGTTCTAGAATATCCACATTAAGGGTGAATATTCTAGAGAGAACAGTTACTCGTGGATTACATACAGAGTAACAATCTGATCGTCCCTGTCCCCATCTTGCTCTTTGGGTCTCCATAGGACACTAAGCCATGAACAAACTCCAAGAAGGCAGGGAAGTAAAAGAAAAACCTCCTTTCTTCTGCCTGTGTCTCCTTGAACCAGTTTCTAAATCTCTCTGTGCCCTTTCTTGTCAAATGATTAAACCAGCTCTTGCCTACCTAACAAGGTCGCCATGTGCCCTCAGGAGGCAAGAGGAAGTCCCAGCCCTAAGCCCTGGGGCCAGTGTGCATGTGTACCTGTTAGAACCTGCTTGCCCTCACAATGATCATTCTCCTGTTTCCTTTCCAACAGAGCCCCAGACTTTTTCTCATATACATTCAAAGATGATGATCACCGAAGGTCTGAGGTACCCAGAAACAGCCCAACAAGTAGAAGAGAAACAATGACCCACCCTTCATGGGAGGTCTCTTACTCTCTGGCCTCACCTCATGCCGCTAGTCCAGGCAACCCATCTCTAAAGAAGATCCTCTAAGGGATATCCACTGACTGAGAAATGGGGCAGCTTGCATTCTTGATGACACTGTTGGACACTGAATATCATTTTCCTAGTGCCTCCCTTTCCTCTTGTATTTCCTTTTCTATTGTTATGATAAGACACCATTACCAAGTCACCTTCTTTAAAAAAGCATTTAATTGAGGTTATGGTTTCAGAGGGTTAAAGTCCATGATGGTGGAGCTAAGACATGGTGGCAGTAACAGCTGAGACTTTACACCTTGATCTACAAGTGGAGCAGAGAACACACTAGAAATAGCCCATCCCCAGTTTCACACTTCCTCCAACAAGGACACTGTAGCATGTATGTTTTCTGCCAGCCCGCCCACCGCTGGTCTGGCGCACCGGCCCCAAATAACACTCAGAGACTCTGTATTTGATACAATCCTGTTGGCCAGTTACCATTATTGTTTATGGGCTAGCTCTGTCTTAATTATTAACCCATTTCCACTTATCTAAGAATTTCCACATGGTCATCTTATCGGGGAGCCGCAGCTGGCATCTTCCTTCCTCCCCGGTCTATATCTTGACTCCTCCTTACTACTTCCTCTTTCCTCCTTGCCTCCTAGCCCCGCCTATCTTGCTTTCTCATTGGCCCAATGGTGCTTTATTAATTAACCAGTATGAGAAACATATTTACAGAATAACATCTCCCATCAGGACACACCATACTTCCTAAAATGGTTCCTTCTACCAACTAGGGACCAAGTAGGCAAGCATATGAACCTAAGGGGGACAATCTCATTCACAGCACCACGTCCCACTTTCTGACCCCCATAAATCCGTGCCCATATCAAACTGTGAAACGCATTTAATTCAGCTTTAGAAGTTCCCATTGTCATTCTGTCTCAACCCTGTATTTTTAAACAGTCTTTTAAAGAGTCCAAAATCTCTTCTGGAACTCAGGATAATCTCTTAACTGTAACACCCTGTAAAATCAAAATATAAATTACATGATTCAAAATATAATGGCACAGATTATACACTGCCTGTCTTACACGGTTGAGAGTGAGGCACTCTCCAATTGTGCAAAACCCAGTAGCGATGTCCTGTGGTTACATCTTACACAGCTGGCAGTGAGGCACTCCCTAATAGTGCAAAACACACCAGCTATGTCCCTTGGTCGTCAGCAGCCTTGAAGGGCTCTAGGTGAGATCAGCCACAGAGATACTTTTCAGGAAGATTCTAGAAAGCTCACGTGAAGATGCGTCACAAGGTGGGCTAGCCAGCCTCCCTCGGCCCCAGAGCCCCGGGGTCTATATGGCTGAATGGCTGTTGGATCCTGTCTGGGAAGCCCAGCTTTCACACTGAGCCAACCTTCTGAAAGGAACAATGTATCTACAGTACAGCAAACGCACTCCTATGGTTTAGTACTTTCACTGCACTGGCATAGTCGGCCTAACTCATGCATTTGCTTAATTGCTCCTTCCAAAAAGTAATGGGGTAGGCACCATTCTAATTCCCATTTTACAAACAAGGCTCCACAGTGCTCAGAACACTCAAAGAAAATGGTCAAATCCCCCTGCTGCAAAGCAGCAAAACCTGCAGGAAGTCCAGATCCAAAAGTCCTGTCTCTCTTCAGGAGGTGCCTGTCCCTGCTCATCACCTCACGCACAATGAAGGCTGCCTGCCCTTTGTAAGGCGGGAGGCAGGAGCATGGGCTGATGGGGTTTCCTGGAAACATCCTGTCATGTGAGGGAGCCTGCTGAGCATTCCCTACAGGGAGAGCTTGGATCTGAGCTGCCACTCCAGGCAGAGGGCTATCAGAAGCAGGACCTAATGCCACTTCAAATCCTGATTTCGCTCAGCCCCCCTCTGGCAGAGTTCTGAGAAGTGAAATTGACACACGTGGGAACAGTGGCCCACTGCAAATCCAGCCTGTGCTCTCTTTATGGTGGAGCTGGGCACGATGCCAGGAGGGTACAATGCCAAAGGTCCCTGTGTGTCCTGGGGAGGGCCCCTGGGTGGTCGAGCAAGGCAGCCTCTGAGACCAGGCTGAAAGCAAAGCAGGGTATCCTACAGGGCAATTTTCCCGCTTGGTTTTCTGATGGCAATAGATGTTAGCAAGAAACCAGTTGGCCCTCAATTAATAGTGTTGAATCTCTGGAACCTACCAATTTGCCTCTATTCTGATTTCATTCGTCTCTTCCACACATCACATCGCCCTGCTTTGAAAAGAGACCATCGCCTGATGCACAGTGCCCAGTCTCACACTGAGGCCACCCTGGCAGGCCATGAAATCAGTGAAGAGGGAATCAGAGTGGCCTCCCTCCCCACCTTCCCATCTCTCACTTCCCCACATCCCCACCAACCTCTACTCTTCTACCAGCAACCCCTACTCCCAGTATGGACTTTGTTAATTAAGGAAGACATTTGGGCCCTGTGAAGGAGGCTATTGTGTCCCGACTCGCAAAAGCAACAGGCAGCTGCCACTCTCAGAGACAGTTGGCATGACAACTGAGCCACAAGGACACTTTCAAAATGGGCAATTTAGCTTTAAATGATCATTGCATTTTTAACTGGATGTCACATTCCCATAATTGCACAGACAGCTAATTGGGCGATTGTTCTCAATTTTTCATTTCTGTTCTTTTTCCATTTAATGTTTCTGTGCACAAGTGTGCACACTAGCACTCATACACTCCCACGCACACGAACCGGCACCCACAGAGTCATTCACAAGATGGGCCAAATGGACAGCTCTACGGACACCAATGACAAGCAGTAAGAGGAGCTTGGCCTCAGTACTGGACCATTTGGTGGCTGCTGATTCATCAGCATCATCACCCATGATGAGCAGTCCTTGATGTTCCCATATCCCTTCCTCTCAGACCAAAGATGCTCACGAGGGCCAAGGTATTAGGAAGCCTGCGTGTGTGTGAATGAGCATGCACACATGCTCTCTCTCTCTCTCTCTCTCTCTCTCTCTCTCTCTCTCACACATACACACACACACACACACACACACACACACACACACACACACACACACACCAGGGAAGTCAGTGTGTGAGTCCCTTACTTACCTGAAAAAGTTTGACGAGGTTCTTTTTACATTTTTAGATTCTGAAGCCTGTGGCCAGAATCTGTGTCTATCCTTTTTTCAACATCACCCCTCACAGAAAACACAAGTGCTTCCATGTGAGGGAGAATGGCCTGGACTGTGAAGAGATGCTCTGATTTATTGCTGGACCCTGTGGCCACATGCATGGCACCTGAACTGGAGTTCAGAGAGCTGAGTTCTCTGTGTCACTGTCCTAGCTACACAAAACATGTATGTATTAAGTTTATTTGTGGGTGCAGGTGTGACAATACACTCCTGTGTCTCAGAGCACATGTGGCAGTCAGAAGACAGCTTCCAGGAGTTACTTCTCACCTTCTACCAATCTCTGGATTCCTGAGATTGGACTTGGGTCTTCGGGATTGGCGGCAGACGCCTTTACCAACAGACCCGTCTCTCTCCAAAACACCTGCCTTGGGGAAATCTCTGCATTGCTGGACCTGTGGAGCGTTCCTGCATTGCTGGCCTTCTGTGTTAAATGCACTCCGGAGAAAATGTTTCTCTCAAACGCCGACAGAAGTTGTTCCTCCTAAAAGAGTGGAGAAAACTGGTTCTCTCATCTTAATTACTGCTTAAAATCTAAATTGCTGCTCCAATAAACTGGGCATCAATGAATGCGCTCAACTTGTGTTTCAGCCCAGGGCAGATGGCTAATTCTGCTGCTGAACTGAGCCGAAACCCAGACATGAAAGGCTGGAAGACAGCCTTGTCACTGAGAGAGGGAAGGGCGGCCATGTTGCCATCTCAGATGAGAGATGCCATTGTGACCTCTCAGCACTAATCGTGGCCCCTTTTGCGTACAAAACCCTTCCTTTGTTCTGCTTCCCTGACATCTGTTTAATCATGCTCTATTCATAGAAACTACGGCAGAATCTTCTTGTTTCTCGAACATCAAATAAGATAATGCGCAGGGAAGTCAAGTTCGGGGAACAAATAATTGAATTGTTAGACTCCCACAGGCAGTGAGATCACGAGGCCTGTTGGAGGCCAGGTGTGTGGGCAGAGGGGGCCTTCAACCTGTCACATCTCCAGATGAATTTGTCCTCAGCCCGCAGCCTGGCCATCAATAAAATGCAAGGGTAATTTTAAGAGCTTAATGGAAAGACAGTGAGGAGGGATCTGATATTTATCAAGTGTCTCTCACACAAATTATTTTATCAGACCCCTCCTGTGGCCTACAATGTATGATGTTCCATTAATTCCATTCTGTGGACAGGGGGCACTGAGGTAGGGAGGCGAGACAATCACCACAGCGTGTCCAGCAGTGAGGTGCTGCATCCTTTCTCTCCACAGCTGTTTTCTACTTTCCAAAACAATCCAACTGCCACAACACGGATGTTCCATTGGCTACCTACACACACCTGATCATGGTCACAGGGGGCCGAAGCAACTGTGTGGAAATATTGCCTGCACTTGAGGCTGTAGGGCTGTCTGAAGGCCAGGCAAGCTGCTGGGTCCTTGTCACGCAGGCTGTCTCACACCTCTGAACGTTTTCATCCGTGAGTGCTCTGGGCGCCTCCAAAGCCTCAGGCTGCAGTGGGACAGACACAGGAACAAACAAGCTTTGGCTTTGTTCTATTTTGTTCACGAGAAGGCAGAATTCTTATCTTTAGCAATAAGAGGCCGGGGTCCCACACCCACAGGACACTCTTCTTGGATGAGTGCCAGCCTTCTTTCACAGGGTTGCCACTCATAGTGGGTTAGGGGTTCTGCCCTGCTTTCGTATGACCTCATCCTACCTATTCCCTGAAAGGTCCCAGCTCCAAATAGAGGTCATATTCTGAGATACTGGGATGTCAGACTTCAACACGTGTGCTTTATGTGGGTTGGAGGCAGTGAAACCCATTGCAAACACCAAAAGGTTGGTGTAAGTCAATCATGTACCTTTATTTATTTTTTTTTTGAGGGGGTCACTGATTTGGAGGTGGGCATGTCACAAGTAGCCACTGAGACCAGAACATCCTTCAGAACATCCCAGGAAATAACCGCATGCAATGCTTCTGTGTCCAGACGAGCTGATACAAGCTCTTAGTATCGGCAGAATGATGATTTAGTCCAGACAAACTTCAGGAGAGCCTCTCGGGTTCCTAAAGAGAAAGTCAGGAAATCAGAATTCTTCCTCACAATTCTGTTGAGCACGAGTGTGACATCTGGAACCACGGCAGCCTTCATGGCACCCTGAGGATAGCCAGTTCACAGGTGCACGCAGAAGAGAGACACTCACAGGGCAGCCACACCCTGGTGGGCCACTCACTTCGGCATCCCTTGTGCATTTTTCAGCAAAGGAGCTGGTAACCTTTGCCTGGATCTTATGCCCGTTCCAGTGAGGCCTTTCTGTCATCGACTTCCCAAAGCATTCTAACTGATACTAGCTAAAAAGCAGAGGAGCTAGAAACATTGTTCAGGATCTCTTTGGCCCATCAGATTTTAAATGACACAATGGCAATGATAGGTGTACTTAGGGAAAAAATTACACTACTTCAAGTTTGGCACGGAAGACCAATTAATGTACGCGTTGTCTTAGCTGCAGGCAAAAGTTCTTTTGTTCTCCAATTTGAGAGTGCCTCAGCATCACCTGGAGGGTTTATTAAAACTGCTAGCCGAGCTCACCTGACTTGGATCTGAAGGTGCCACACCAAGACGAACCTGTTACCGAAGCATTCTGCCACGTGTGATCCTATGTGGAGGATTCTGAAATAACTGTAGATAGGACCGCTGTTTTCCCGCCGTCCGCTCCTCACCAGGGACCTTTGAAGTGGGTTCACCAGCCTCAACACGCAGATGGAGAAACCAAGACACACAGAAGTTGACGGAATCTGCTTACCACTGACAAACTACTCCTGCTGCAAGCTTGAGGGGGACCCAGCAGGACAATCTGGAAAGCTCTGGGAACCACAGCTATGAGTGACAACAGCTGGCATGCACAAGGTCAAACAGGCTGTGTATGGCTAAGTATTCAGCGCCAAATGTTAGCACTGGCAAGAAGTCCGCTGGGAAACACAAGGCTGAGCCACCTTAGGCCTGTGCTTTCATATACTGAACGGAGGCAGGGAGCTGGAGTCCCGCACACCAACAAAAAACAAACAGAAGAAGCCTACGGGAAGGGAGTGAAGCTTTATTGAGTGCTGCTTCTGTCCTGGCTGTGAGAAACCAGCCAGTATGTAACATCAGCCTACCTCTCACTCTCCTACAAGACACAGAGGCTCTGTCCCACAGGAGACAGCTCTTCAAGCCCAGCAGAGCCTGCATGAGAAACAAGTGTAGCCCCTCGAAATCCATAGCTCCTCCTCTGATACAGCCCAGCTCCACAGAGCCAGGCAATCCCTCCTAGTAAGAGTTGTCTCATGAAATCTCCACAAGCCAGGCCACCTCCTGATGGGAGATGTTATTCTGTAAATATGTTTCTCATACTGGTTAAACAATAAAGCACTGTTGAGCCAATGGAAAAGCAAGATAGGCGGGGCTAGGAGACAAGGAGGAAAGAGGAAGTAGGAGGGAGGAGTCAAGATGTAGAGCATGGAGGAAGGAAGCACCGCGCGGCTCCCAGATATGATGACCATGTGGAAGTACTTAGATAAGTAGAAATGGGTTAATCATTAAGACAGAGCTAGCCCATAAACAATAATGGTAACTGGGCAACAGGATTGTATCAAATACAGAGTCTCAGAGTGTTATTTGGGGCTCACGTGGCAGCAGGACCATGGCAGCAGGACTGGTGGCAGCTGGCGGGGAAAAACCTGCCGTAACCACCTCCCATCACCTCTAGACTACTTCTCAGGAAATCTATTAGAGTTGCTCCATTTTGACGTGGGTGGAGTTATATAAGATGTAGACCTCGGTGTTGGCTTTCTCTCATTTGCTGCAATGTTTCTGAGCACCATCCAGGTCTTTGCATGTTCATCTGTTACTGTGGAGCTCTGTATCCATTCAGCATGCAGGAGTGTGCTCATCCACTCTCCAGCTGATGGGCACTTAGACCACTTCAAGAGTTCAGGTTATTATGAATAAATCTGATATGAATATTTACACACAATGTCTCCCTGTGGAGCTATGTTTTCCGTTTTCTTGAGTAAATACTTACAGATGGAATCCCCGGGTGCTATGGGAAGGATGTGCTTTACATCATAGGAAACTGCCCAACAGTTTTCTGAAGTAGCCTTTCTACTTTGCAAGCCTGCTCATGGTGGATACGTTCCAGTTGCACTGTGTTCTTGCCAACACATGGGAATTGTCATCTAGTGACTTTTGTCATCTAGGAGTGCATGTTGTTTTTAGCTAACGCTGCAGAACATCTTTCCAGGCCTTTGTTTGGCAACCGTCTCTTTTCTTTAGTGAGGTGCATATTGCAATAGTTTACCCAGATTTTTAACTGCATTGCTTGCCTCCCTATTCTTAAGTTGTAAGAACTCTTTCATATATGTAGATATGTGTTTCTTCTTGAACAAGTTTTTTTTATGCAAACATTTGTTTTTTTTTTATGACCAGTCTAAAAAGTGCCTTCTGTTTTCACTAGCAATGTTCTAGAAGACACTGTCTTTTGATGAAGTCCAGCTCCACTAATTTTTCAAATTCATGCCTTTTGTGTCCTACAGAATTATGTGCCAAATAGAAGAACGCTAACCCTTTTCTTTTGTTTTCTTTGTAGTTTTGTGGTTGAACTTTACATCCATGACTGTAAACTAACTTTTATATGGTAAAAGAGTCAAGAGTCGTTCTTTTGCATAATGATATCCAAATGCTAACCCTTCTCTTTTAGGAGAATTCTTAGCGTCTTTTTTATAAATGCAGTTATGAAAAACCAGAATGTTGAAACACTGTAGCACGTTTTGATTGTTCCCATTTAACAGGTTAATTCTTTCAGCCAAGACAACTCCAAATACTCTGATTTGCTAAAATTTCCTCAAGGCCCCTGGGGACAGACCCCACTCCAGCCTGCCCTGCACCATCGCCAGATTTACTTCCCCAAGTGGGTTCTGTAATCCCCCAGGAGAACTGAGGTGCTCTCGGGCTCACAGTCTGGCCTTTGACGTCTAACACAGCAGCCGCTGCTCGAAGAAGTGTCTACACCCCCAACATGGATAAATTAAACCCGTGATCCTCGCAATTAATGATATCTCTCTAGACTCCTGGGTTATCTGAGACTCAGAAAGCTCTGACAAATGAATTTAAAAAGGAGTTGGGATTAGAGCACAGCTTTGCAGAGACAGGCCAGCCTATGCTTCTGCTGCTCAAAACTGGATATTGTGATATGATGTGGTTTCCCTTACCTTGTGAGACAGCATTCCCCAGATATGTACGGAATAGGCGACAGGATCCTAGGTGTCATTTTCTGTTAGGATTTTAAGATGTTAAGTGTGGGAAATGCATAAAAGGGAAAAAATAGCACACCTAGATTGAGCAGCTGCTAACAACTAACAGTGTGCCACATTTGCTCAACTGCGTAATCTACAATTCTTTTCAAATGATTGGGGAGTAAATTTCAGACATCAAAGCATTTTGCTCCCGAATGGTTCAGCACAGATCTTTCAAAAAAAAAAACTAGCATGTTTCCTCCACAAGATGGTAACAGTATAATCACAGCTGAGAAATTTAATAAATTATGAAGTAACAATTTGATAATGATTGCTAATTTAGTTTATATAATGCATTATTTGTAAAATAACAAATCACAAAGTCAAAAGCTCCCTTGTATATAATATTCAGTCCAAATTCCAATATCAAAATGATGTTATAGCTTTCAGAAAAAAAAATCAGGAATCTAAAACATTTTGTCACAGTTTTTTCAGCTTTCCTCTGCTTGGCTTCTTTGTGCCTGTTCTTTAGGTTTTTCTTATGGCACAGGAGTTTTGAAACTGGTGCTTTTTCTATCCCAGGAAAGAACTCTACTGCTAATCCATATCTATAACCTCATTTAATTTGTATCATCCCCACAACGTTTTAAAAAATTGAAGTTCACATTTGTGCACAGGAGTGCAATGCCCACATAAGCCAGAAGAGGGCATCAGATCTCCTGGAGCTAGGATTACAGGCTGCCTGACGAGGGTGCTGAGAATTGAACTTAGATCCTTTACAAGAACAATACACATTTTTAACTTCTGAGTTGTCTCTCCATCTCTCCCTAGGCCTAGGCCACTCTTATCTTTTTTTGTGGCATTGGTTTTATAAGCAGTACAGGCCAATTTTGTCAATATCAGTATGTCTCATTGTTTCCTAATCTCAAAGTCTCCCAAATTCTGGAAAGCAGATGGGAAAATGTGTGGGGATATATGAATTCTATGGTAAACAAAGATTGGGCTGTGTGGCTATGACAGGAAAGTTTTCATGAAACCTAGGTTCTAGGCCTGGCAAGTATATAATAGCTGTCGGACCACCTCTCTGCAAATGTAAAGGAGGTCATGAGCAGGTAACTTGTGTGGCCAGCAAGCATAGCTTTATGGGAGCCCCTCAAACAGGGTGAGGGCACAGTCAGAAAAAAGCATCCACTGGAAGGCAATCCCCTTGACCTTACCTGGAAGAAACCAAGAAATATGCATATTAACTATATCTTGCATTATAACCCATAAAATAAAACATGTATCCACAAATCCTTGGTGATAAACATTTTAAAATTATATAAACAAGTGGAAAGAAAGAATGGCACTTTCTTAAAGAAAAATTGCAATCAGTAAACATAGATTAAATGGTGTTACTTCAATCACCATCAGACACCAAAGAATGGTCACACATAAAACACACCAATAGATGTTTAAGTAACTATGGAAAAGGTTGCGGGAGAAACAGAATATCTGGGTGTTCTCAGGCATCTCCTTCCAAATACTTATCATTTGTAAAAGGCAAAATAGTGACCTAGGTATGATGGAGCATGCCTATAATCCCAGCTCTCAGCAGGATAAGGCAGGAAGATTTTTACTTCAAAACCAGCCTGGGCTATATAGTGAGCCCTTCTCTCAAAAACCTTAAAAAGAAAAAAAATTAAATGAAAGAGGAAGAGAGAAGGAGGGAAGAGAAAGTTGTAGCTTCAAAAACCTCCTTAATCAAGTGCTCAAATATAAATAGCACAAGTAACAAGAACCATCCCAGTGACACCATTATGACATTCCCATCCAACCTGGCACCTCAATCAAACAATAAACAAACACCCACTGAACCCCAGGTTATAGTTATTTCACTGTGAAATTGACTGATGGTCTTTGTAAGTGCCAAAGCCAAGAGAAGACTGAAGAATCGATTCACAGGGGACCAGCCTCGAGGGTCCTGGCAGCTGATGTAGCTCAGGAGTGCACCGAGGAAAGATGCTGAGACTCAAATGAGGACAGAGGACTTAAATGCACTAATAGCGCTATCAATAACGTTGATATTCTCATCACTGTGCCATGACTGTGGTAGGTATTACATTAACATTCGGGGGAGCTGTGGGTTTATGAATATTAATTGGTATTAATATTAATTAATGATTTATTAATATTCACTAACTTTTCTGTGAGTCAAAAACGATCTCAAAATTTAAAAAGGTTAAAAAACACAGCTCTAGATGTAAGTGAAGTTGAAGCTGGAGGCCTGGGGGATATAGGTAGACATCACCTGCCTTGACCGTCTCCTCTCTCAATCTGCCAAGATGGCTGAAAACCTACCATTTAAGATGCATCACTCCGGAATGTTCAGTTTTTAAATTTTCACAGAAATATGCATTGTATGCTAACCATACTCCTCCCCACACTGACTTTTAACTAAACTTTTGTGTCCCTAAGGTCACAGATATGGAAAACTTTCTCTATTCAGGCTTCCACCAGGTTAGGTAGTAGATAAGAATGACAAGACATGTCTCCCTGGAGATCAGAATTAGCCGTCTGTGTCTTAATATAATGATAAGAGTAGCTTCTTAGCTCTATTCCCTACAGCAGCCACAAATCAAGGTGCAAAGGAAAAGTCAAAATGCCATCTGGGGAAGGGTAAGTCTACATAGAAGCTTCTGGAAATTCTATGAAGCATGTCGCCGGGTCAACAGGAGGAGGCAGTACACCAACTAAGGGGACCCTATGTATGCAACTGAACTGACCTGGAAGTAAAACTGCATCCGGGAGAGCCTGGCTGTGCGGCAGCTGCTGTTCACGTGACTTTGTAAGTGGGAGAACTCATCGGGCACTCACAAACAAGGGAAGGTACTTTTATAATGGGGAAACTGAGGCACTGGGTCTAAGCAGCCCGGGTAGAGTTGAGCAGAGAAGAGGCGGTACATACAGTTGAGCCATCGGTCTGGGCTGTTTGGTGCCATTCTGTGCATGTCACATTATGTCCTCTGATGCTTCTTCCAGAGCTGAGAGAGGACACTCGGGCCCCAGGAAAGAAAGAGGGGACCGCAGAGCCAGGGTCCAGTCCCATAGACACCGAGGTGAACTGGTATTATAGGCATGTCTACGCTGTTTTCCTCAGACTTGTCTCAAAGACTCACACTTCTGATATGCCTTTCTTCTCGTGTCAGAGATAAGGATTCGAGGAGTCAGACGTTAGGCTGTTCTACTAGTAGGTGAGACTGGATTTTTCTGATTTATGGAGTGCCTTCAGCTTGGATGCAGTCTGCCCTGGGTCTCATCCCTAGCTGAGCATGCGCTGGCTTTCTCTTCCATTTACCCCCTCCCTCTCCCACCCTCCCTCTCCCTTCCCCCATCTCTGCCCCCTCTCACACACTAAGTTAATTATTTAATGCCCGTAATATATATCTTGAGGATGGCATTTTGCAGCACTGAGCTTTAAACAGTGCGTGTTTAAACACATTTAATCCAATGAATATTTCAAGGTAATTAATCTCCACAGGGTGAAAGAATACTCAGGTTTCCCAGCACACCATAATACATTGGAATCAGCTGAGGGAAAGATCTGCGGGCTCCACAGTGGGTTCAGAAAGATTCACTTAAAGACTTTTAGAGCTGCAGCTGCCTCCCTTGTGTTAACTCCCAAACATGTTGCTGAAGAGAAGGACTAGGGCGCCGCCTAGTGGTCGATAATGTCTGTGCAGGTAGAGAACTTGCCAGCGACTAGGGGACAAGGAGGCTAACTTGTTAGCCTTGATTGAGTGCTGTTGATTTTGGAGAGGAATGCCCTACAAATGCACACCTACACTCACATACCTACAGACGCAGCCACACTACACATGGAATTTTGTCTGTTAAATATGCTCATCATTGTATGTATTGCTGCTTTGGACGTGGATGTGGACAAGAGTGGGTGAGAATCTCCATGGGTATGCAGAAGGGATGCTGCCTAGATCCAGTAACCCTTCTGTGAGATAGCACCATGGCCACATCTGAACTTTTGTTTGTAGTAGTGTTAGTTGCCACTAACTGAACACACACATATCCTAATATATGCGCATGCATTTGTGCACGCCCTATTAGGATTGGTTTTAATTGTCACAAATAGGAACCATCTGAGTAAGAAGCCACACTTGAAGAGCTGGCTTAGTTACCTTAATTGATGTCGGTCAGCCCATCCAGATTGTGAACTGCCCAGTAGCAATCCAGATAAAAATGGGCGTGGCAGCAGGATGCTCGCTGGCCTTTTGCTCTCACCGCTTTCTGCCCTACTGCACTGATTTTGCCCATTGCTGACAAGGATGATTCTTTCACTGGTTTCAGAGCCTCGCATCCACCATGGACCTAGGACCAGTGGCTCTCAAAGAACTTCCTAGGTTTTCCACGCCAGTTTGGAACTTCTGAGGCACCCAGCCTTGTGGACTGAGCAACAGCTAGACTGTCGCCCGCCCTCCCCGATGAAAAACAGCTGCTGTGGGAAGACTTGACCGCTGAGGTGCCCAGCCTAAAGGACCGAGGAAACTGGGTTTCCTCCCAGGCGTGTGTGTGTGTGTGTGTGTGTGTGTGTGTGTGTGTGTGTGCGCGTGCGTGCACGCACGCATGTGCACGTATATAGACATATATACATATTCACCCCACTGGCCGGTCCTTTAGAGGACCCTGACTAATGGAAATTCCATCTAACCTTGTCAGTCCTGAAAAGGAAAACTAAGTCTTGCCTGAGTTCACGTAGCTTGTTAAAACCAGGTGTGCTGGCCCCCGAAGCCATCTTGCTAGTCTTCCTATGGCACTACCTTGTGTCACATTCACAGACTGAACTTGGCTGGCAGTGTCAAATCAGCCCGCCATTACCCACTACTAAATTACCGTACTATGCTTTCCATTGTCAGGGGACGAACACACAAACTGTGATGCCTAGTCCAAGATGGTGAAGGTTTTGCTTTAAAACTAGGCATGGTACATGTTGGTAGTCCCAGTCCACAGAAAGCAGAGGCAGGAGGATTGCTGTAAGTTCAAGGCAAGCCTGGCCTAAATTGTGAGTCCCAAGCCAGTTGGGGCTACATAATAAGACTGTGTCTCAAAAAAAAAAAAAAAAAAAAAACCAAAGCAAGATTTTAAAAAAGCAAGCAAATAGTCCTTATTGGGGTCTTGCTAGTATTATACATAAAGACTACCCTTTCTCGATCTTTGAAAATACAGGTAAATGGGGGAAAAAAGCTAAGCTGGCAGAGCAATGTCTGACTATAAAGCATGGATGGTGCTTTCTCGCTGTCAGGATGGCTAAGTGGGTAAGGACCTCACTGTACTCACAGCTCTGACTTTCAGGCTCCTGGTTCCTAGGGGTCAGGGAAAGCTTCAGGAGCTAGAATCCATGTGTGAGGTTCAATGCCAGTACAGAAAATAAACAAACAAACAAAACGTGAACATGTAACTTCAGTGGAAACACTGGTTTGAATGGAGCTTCAAACTTGATAGTATTGTACCAGTGTCCATTTCTGAGTTCTTAACATTGCTGCTGATTCAAGATGTTAAGGCTGATGGATATGTGGGGCTGTATCATTTTACTTTTTCTGCTAAGTCTGAAAGTAGTTCCCAGGGACCCCCTAGAGCAAAGACTCCATCTAACTGTCCTGTTTAATGCCCAGCAGCCAGCCAGGTCACAGTTCCTATTACCTTGTCCCTTCCCCCATATTAAGTATAGGCAGCCTCACAGTGTGTGGCACTGGAGAATTGTTTTCATTGAGCATGGATGTCTGGAGATTCCAGGCTGTCACAGGCACCCATAGGTCATCAATTCTCCTTGCCGAGCCATGCTCTGTGGCATGAATACTGTGTAACTGCTCACCTGTGGAAGGACAGCTGGGGTGTCCTTAGGCTTTTTGCTGTTAGGAACAAAGATGTTATCATCACGAACTATGGGTTTTTATACACAGTTCCATTTATCTGAGAGAGAGACCCAGAAGCAGGATTTCATTATAGAATAGCTTCATGCTTTGTTATTATTATTATTATTTTAATGTTAAACTGTATCATTACCAGCAGCAAATGAATAATTGTGGCTCCAGATCCTGGCCAGCCCATTAGCTGATCAGTATTCGACATTGCTCCCAGTGGCTAATAATGTTCAGCATCTCTTCCTATGCTTATTTGCATTTCTACATATTCTCTTTGATGGTTTATCTATTTATGTCTTTTGCCCATTTTATAACCAGATTGTTTGCATCACTATCAAATTTGGAGCATCCTGTGTACATTCTAGTTTCTTGTCCTTTTGGGGATTGTGGTATGCAAATATAACTTGCCATTTATGCTTTCAAATACTTTTATTTTGAAATTAAAATATAATCACATCATTTCCCCCATTTCCTTTCTCCCCTGAAACCTTCCACATGCACCCCTTGCTCTATTTCAAATTTATGACCTCTGTTTCTTTGTGTTGTGTGTGTGTGTGTGTGTGTGTATGTGTGTGTGTGTATAAACACAACATGCTCAGCTAATATGTTACTTGTATGTGTCTGATTTCAGGGATGACCACTTGGTATTGGATATATTGATAGTGGAGTTGGAAAAGGTTCACATTAAGGTAAATGCATCCCTAATAAAAATACTCCAGAGTCTTACTTAGTGAGTGATGGTAGAATGTTTGAGGAATTGCACCATTACATCTAAGTGCTTATATTTGCATGGGCTACTTTGTAGTCTTACTATCCTTGAGGTGGCTCTGTGGTCTATAGTGACAGCCACTGTCCCGTCCTGGTGTATGTGGGCTTTGACACTTTTACTAGAGATTTCTCAACAACTGGCTCTTAGTCTCACTGACACCCTTCCATGCTCACTGATTTCCTCTATTTTCTATCCTTACTTTCCCTGGTGTCTGCTCTTAGGATTTCTTTCTTCTGCTTACTTCTGGATTTTGTTTGCTCTTCTAGGCTCTTGAGGTCAGCGTTCAGATTACTCACTGAAGGGAGGCATTTCTTCCTGGCCAGCTTACTTCTTTAGGGCTGCCGGTTCACCTTTCAGTGTTGCGTTCGCTGCTCACCAGGGGTTCTGGTGTACTCATCTGCTGTTGTTATTCAATGAACTGCTCCCCCCAAGACTTTCTCTGCTGCTTGCTATTTCAGTGTGCACTGTTGTGTCTTCAAGCGTATATAGGTTTCCCTGATACTCTCCTGTTAATTATTCCTAGCTAGAATTGACTGTGATGGGAGAAACTGTTTTTAGAGTTAGCATAAATCCTAGAGGTCCCTGAAGTTCTGTTCATTGTGTTTTCAGTCTGTTTCCTTTGAGGCTTTTTGCTTGCATTTTCAGTATACTTACCATTGTTCATTGAGTTATTTTTTTTTTTTTTTATGGTGGCCGTTTTCAAACATCCATCTATAATTCTTATTTCTCTCATTCTGATGTTGACATCTGTTGGGTTTTCATTTGTTTGGTTTTTTTTTTTTTCACTTAGTTTGAAATCTTCCTAGTTCTTGGTCTGATGAGTGATTTTCCAATGAAACCTGAATATTCTGGGTACTGTTATCTTACTTGAGCATTCTGTTCTGACTTCCTCTCACCCTTCTCGAGTGGCATTCAGGAGCTCAGTGGAAGGGCATCTCATGGTTGACAGGTGAAGATAGGAGTTCAGGCTGCCCTTCAGCCTGCATTAACTCCTCAGTACAGGGTGGAAAGATTTCTTGTTACTGCTGGGCAAAGGTATGAGTTCGAGCTTACCACGAGGCTGCCCCTGATACTCTCCTGGCTAGGATGGCAAGGCATGCATCATCGCTGTTGCCACTGGCGGCTTTACTGGTACCATGGAGGGAAAAGGGGGTCTTTTTTGGTTTTAGACCTTATTAGAGTTTACCTCAGTGGCATGGGAGAGGACTTCATGTCTGGGTTGGAATCCCAGGCTTCACACCAATCTCTACTGTGGAAGAGTGGCCTCGTCACTAGCCAGTGGGTTTAGCTCCTAGCTCTCTATTTGGCTTCTGATGACACCCTGGCAGGAAGTCTGGAACATCTTATGTGGTGTGGTGAAAGCAGAAGTCTAGGCTCACTGTTTGGTGTTTGTTTGTATGGGTGGGATAGAACAGCTTTGTCTGTGTGCTGCTTCTCTAAAGCCAGTCAGACGTCATCTAAAGTTCCTGCCGTAATAGGCTGCCCCTTTCATGGCCCACTGGTTAGTGAGAACAGGCCTACTTTTTTGTTTGTGATCATTGGTGTTTCCAGGTTGCCGAATCTTCAGTTCAAAGTCTAAGATACACAGTGAAATGGAGAAGAAATGGGGAACTTATCACCATGTCATCATTTGGGCCCTAGCTGGTTGGGTACACTTAAGAATAGAGAAGACTAGAGAAAGCATATCTACTCCATAGCACTCCATATTCTGTGAGTCAGGTACTGGCTTTACAAATTCTAAAACACCCTGTATTATTAGTAATTCCCTAGTTTCTAAACCGAGTCCTTTCCTTCCCTATCCATGCTGACCCAGTAACTGCATGCAACTCCTTTGTGTCTGGTTTTACCCACATGTCTTGTCCCTAGTATAATAACACAGGTATTATTATTGCTATTATTATTGTTGTTGTTGTTGTTGTACAGATGGCTATGAGTGGAGGGTGGAGTGGGAGACTGTAGTACAATGAATAAGATGCAAAACCAAGCTAGTAGTTTGAAATTATATCATCCTTTCAAGTGTACTATTTTGCTGCAATCCATGATCTTATCGTTTTGTGTTATTAAGGACTGAGGTTATTAGAAGTAGCAAACTTTCTCAAGTCAAGAAAGCACCATAGATGGAGCTAGATATGTCTGCCGTTCTTTCCCACGTGAATGAAGGTTTCCCAGAATCCCCCACCAGTTAACTTCGGTTTGCAAATTTCTTGTCAAGACAACTGTGCCTCATGGTCATTCATGAGCAAAGAAAAAGAAAGAAAGAAAGAAAGAGAGAGAGAGAGAGAGAGAGAGGAGAGAGGAGGGAGGGAGGGAGGGAGGGAGGGAGGGAAGGAGGAAGGAAGGAAGGAAGGAAGGAAGGAAGGAAGGAAGGAAGGAAGAGGGGGAGGGAGAAGGAAGGAAGGAAGAAAAAAGGAGGGAGGGACTGGTGAGCAACCACCATGCATGTTTATAAACTCATTGCTGCTAATGAGAACCTTCTCCTATATAGCCCAAACCAAATCATCAGAGAGCCTGCTTCATTTTTAGAGGTAGACTCAACATACTTTCATATTTGGAAACCTTAAAGATAAGTAAGTTTAAAGAAAATCACTATCTACTTGACACTTGAGTCTGTGAAAACTATGCAATTCAGTGTATGGGGCAGGATTTCAGTAGCTTAAAATGTGTTGATTGGGAACAGAGTACCATGAACGCTAAGGGAGCTAGATGAGCTGGCTGTGATGGAATGCACCTGTAATCCCAGTGCTCGAGAGGCTCCAGCAAGAGGATCCTCCAGCAGGAGGATCCTCCAGCAAGAGGATCCGGTGTTCAAGGCCAACCTAGGCTTACACAGGGAGTCTCTGGGGAGCCAGGGCATGGATAGAGGGGAGGGGTCAGAGGAAAGGAATAAAATAAGGTGGCAGGGAAGGGAGGGAGGGAGAGAAAGAGACTCTCAACAAGCAATACAAAACAGCACAAAATGAGCTGACTCCCCTCCCCCAGCTTCGTTGGTTCTGCTGAGGGCAGTTCGTCCTCTGGGCCTGACTAGAGTTAAGTTGCAAGGCATCCAACAGTTTGGCGACAGCATTAGTGTTCTTGTTCAGAAAGTACAAAGGAGACCCGCACAGGTAGGGACAGAAGGAAGACACGATGCCATCCACAGCTAGGTACTTAGCCTTAGGGATTAGCTGTTCCCTTTAGGGCAACTTGACACAAAGTGGTTGCCTACTGCCCATGAGCACAGTAGACATAGCAAAGCTCCCCATGCTGGCAATGTGTATTTAACTTCTTCTAAAGGAACATTGAAGAGGCATTAATGCTTTTGTGGTGGGGGAACCCCAACACTTGAAAAAAGAAATAGCAATTGCTGACAGAGTGACTTTCCACCTGAAGGAAGCATGCCAGAATCAATTTCTCAGAGGAGGGAAGGGCAATAAGGGTGCGTTGTGGATTAGAGTCACATTCCGTGTCTCTAAGAGCTTGTCTGGGCAGGCTGTAAATTACCCTGACCTTAAAGAAAATGTTCACACCAAGGCTTTGGTTTTTATGAACATTCCACCTGGATAGTCTGACCTGGCTTTAGATAAAAATAAGAAATGAGCCCAGAAGCCTGCTGAGCCACAGGAGCCAAGGGCCAGGCCTGGTTTGATGATTGATTCTGTTTCCTTGCTGCTCATTTATCAGGACAGCATTGTGTCCGAGTGATAGCCAAACCAGGTGAATTTGCTATGGCTTCTTGCTGCACTTGCTGTGACTGTTATTACAGTCAGTATGACCTTTGGCCTTTCCTTGGGGTTTCAAAACCACAGCCCAGAGCGCCATCTCATCTTTTTGTGTGGCCATGTTATTGGAAGACTTCTGATTGAAAACAGATATGGACCCTGGAAAGCTTCAGTCTAAATGCTATGAATTCAAAGTGTACTGGCTGGGGAGCAAGAATAGCCAGGATCCTGCTGTGAGATCTGTTGCTCCACCTGGCACACAGGAGATGGGCAGCAGGCCCCTGGACCCTTTCCACAGATGCTGCTACATGCTGCCCTGTGCTGTGACCCCACAAAGTTAGCACCCACCTCTCAAGACTCGGCACAGAGTCTCCCACATCTCTAAGAACGTCTCTGGACAGACTGTCAATCACCCTGACAGAGACCACAAAGGGACGCTCAAGCTCAAGCCATGAGGGATGACAAACTCTCCAAACTAGGAATGGCATGCTGAGAAAGTAAACTAATGGTACACACTAGAAGTGTGAGTCAGAAACACTGCCCCATTGTGTCATCTAAATTGCTAAGCATCTAATGTTGCACAGATATATTTATTGATATATGTATATTACAAGCACACAGACATTCTCAGAAAAACCAGTGCTCTCTGGAAGTTGATCCATGAACATTTGAGGTCGTGTTTATAATGAATAAGTTTGGGCCTCCAGTAAAGAACTTATTTTCAAATTCTCAACAATATAAGACGGGCTAAACATGTAGGCATGGTATTTGCAACAGGGACCCCCTGCCAAATGCCAGTCCCCAGTGATTGCTATCCGTACCCCTACCCCAGCACCTCAATTCCTCCCTTTACCCCTTCCCTGGGCTTCTTACACGGCAAGTAGTGACCCTACCTGGGTCTATGTAACTGTATCACAAAACACTTTGGTATCAGTAAAAGGTTTCTGAACATAAAACAACCCAAATGATTTCCTAACCAAATGCATGGTGAGTCTGGGATCATTCTTATGCGCATCTCACTGTGTCCCTGCAGCCTTGCTTCTCTGGGAGCACTCCCTACTGTGCATCTCACTGTGTCCCTGCAGCTTTGCTTCTCTGGGAACACTCCCTACTGTGCATCTCACTGTGTCCCTGCAGCCTTGCTTCTCTGGGAGCACTCTCTCCTGCTGCATCTCACTGTGTCCCTGCAGCCTCGCTTCTCTGGGAGCACTCCCTCCTGTGCATCTCACTGTGTCCCTGCAGCCTCGCTTCTCTGGGAGCACTCCCTCCTGTGCATCTCACTGTGTCCCTGCAGCCTTGCTTCTCTGGGAGCACTCTCTTATGCTGCATCTCACTGTGTCCCTGCAGCCTCGATTCTCTGGGAACACTCTCTTATGCTGCATCTCACTGTGTCCCTGCAGCCTTGCTTCTCTGGGAGCACTCTCTTATGCTGCATCTCACTGTGTCCCTGCAGCCTCGATTCTCTGGGAGCACTCTCTTATGCTGCATCTCACTGTGTCCCTGCAGCCTTGCTTCTCTGGGAGCACTCCCTCCTGTGCATCTCACTGTGTCCCTGCAGCCTCGCTTCTCTGGGAACACTCTTATGCTGCATCTCACTGTGTCCCTGCAGCCTTGCTTCTCTGGGAGCACTCCCTCCTGTGCATCTCACTGTGTCCCTGCAGCCTTGCTTCTCTGGGAGCACTCTCTTATGCTGCATCTCACTGTGTCCCTACAGCCTTGGTTCTGAGCACACAACATGTGCACGCTGAGTGTGCTATTACTCTATGCATCCCACTGTGTGCTGCCCAAGACCTCTCAGGGGAGCTCAAGATTCCGCTATGAGTCTATATGAGCTTTTCTGCTCTTACAGAAACACAGTGACTTCCTCACAGTCAACAAAGGCCTTTAATGTTTTCCCACCATTGTTCCTAGCCAGTAGGTATCAAACTCCTCTATCTTGTGTTAGAACAGTTTTAGAAATTGATGTTTGCATTGCAGAATTCATTCAGTGATGTTTGGGTTGGGCTTAGGACAGGATTTCCAGCTATTTCTTAAATGACCTTAATAGACGTTTGCCACTTTATGCTACACATTTATGCAAAGAGCATTCTCAGCATTGACATTTATAAAACCAAAACATCTATCAACTCTGAAGAACACTGAAGTTTCTTTACATCCCACGGTAGCAAATATTCAGCCATGATTTACTTCTTAATTCAAAATAAGCATACCCATCTCAATAGTATGCAAATTTGCTTCTGTCTTTAATAAATGGCATGTATTGCAAGATTGTTTTAAACGAGCATACCACACAAAAAAATTAAGTAAAAAAATCTAAAATACATACTGTATACTATTTTATATGGCTTTATACCTGGGGCCTCATCAGCATCCCTCAGGTGAAAAAGGACTGTAAACATAACAGCTTAAGAAGCCTGCTCTAGGGGCAGGTGGCTTCCTCACTGAAGCAGCTGCAGTGCTTGTGTGGTGGCCCACACTGTACTTGGGAGGTGGTGCCAGGAGGATTCCTGGAGCTCACTGGCCTTGACAATTCTGAATTTGTGAGCTCTGGATTCAGTGAGAGTCTCTCTCTCTCTCTCTCTCTCTCTCTCTCTCTCTCTCTCTCTCTCTCTCTCTCTCTCGTGTGTGTGCATGTGAGCACACGCACACGCACGCACACACACACACCATGCTGCCACAGGCTTCTTGGACCCTCTTAGACATCAGCTACTTAGCTTAGGGCTATAGGCACACAGTACAGAAAGAAGAGGGTAACTGATATTTACTGCAATCTCAGTTCTGAGCTGCCACATGGGTGCTGGGAATTGAACCGAGGTCCTCTGAAAAAGCAGCCAGTGCTCTTAACTGATGAGCCATCTCCCCAGCCTCCCCCCACCTTTTTTAAAATAAAATTTATTTTTCATTCCAGCTGCTGTTTCCCCTCTCTTCTCTCCTCCCAGTCCTTCCCCAACCCCCTTCTGTTCCCATCCCCCAATCCACTCTTCCTCCATTTCTGTTTAGGGAAGGGTAGGTCTCCCATAAGTATCGATAAAACATGGCAAATCAATTTGCAGTAAGACTAAGCACCTCCCTATGTATAAAGGCTGGGAAAGGGTCCCAAAAGACAATAACAAAGGAAGGAATGAAGGAAGGAAAGAAGGAAGGAAGGAAGGGAGGGAGGGAGGGAGGGAGGGAGGGAGGGAGGGAGGAAGGAAGGAAGGAAGGAAGGAAGGAAGGAAGGAAGGAAGGGAAAAGAACTGTGGCAAACTCTTTAGAAACATTTTATGTTCACTTTGGAACTTTTTCTTTTTACATAGTATATATGATATGAAAAGCAGAACGCACAAATAAAATCGTCTGTAACCCTTCTCCCTCTCCCACGAGCAGAATTTGACCCTATCAGTCTGTTTGTATAAAGGCAGATAATGTAAAATGTTACCCACTTCACATATAAATCTTTTCAAGATGAAGTTGCATCTACAACCAAAATGCAGCCATGTTTAGCATAGAAGTGATTAATTTTTTAAAGCACCATTTGGATTTCGGTGAATTTATCATGAACTGTCCACTGACATGCTTTGACATGGAATGGAGAGGTTCACAGTAGGGCAGCTGGACATGACTTGGATTATCATATTCATATACAAAGCACATCAGTCTCTCAGCCTCAGGATTTTATTTTTCAATCTCAGGGTCAGCACTACATTTGAATTCAAACTCAGTAATGTCTTTAGATCAAGTTGAGCTGACAAATTCTTTAGAAGAAAGTAGAAGAAAGCAATTTGGTGGGAATTATACTTTTCAGGGTCTTGTCACTCCAGATATTTCACTTTTACATTCAATTTTTTCCCAATTAATTTAAAGGTACCTGCCATATGCCAGATAGCCAGGCTATTTGTCATTATTATTCATTTATTTTTATGCAGAACTGCCACTTATAAAGACATAATTCTTAAGGGAACATAATTGCTCCAAACTTACTTACTTGGTTATAAAAAACTTGGTGAAATCTTTTCCCTGGAAGGAAGTTAAGGGCCAGTTAGGAGAGAGATGACCAGGGACTGGGGACCGTTGCATAGCATGCATTGTTGGGCCTTCCCTGTCCTTGCTTGTCTGCTAAGCTTCCTACTTGGGTTTCCAGGATCCTCAAGATTGTCTAAGTGTGATGGAGTCAACAAAATTCACTGGTGGAGTATGGTTTCCAGAGAAGAACAAGACGTGTTCTGAAACACATGGGAAGAGCTACACAGCATGTGCCGTAAAAACAAATGTCAATTTCTAGATCCTGTAGCTACTCTTGTCATGTGTAAGTTGACAAGAACACAGAAACACAGACCCAGAGCCTTAAAAGAGGTTGGAGTGAGATGGAACACCCAAACTCATGCTATATCATTGTGTAGGCCACAAAACCTAGAATCTTAGAGGTCACTCCACAAAACAACCCTGGGGTAGAGAAGCAACCTTCTGCTCATGAGGTACCCACAGCAGGGTGCTCTTAGCACCCCATGTGTGGAGAGCAAGATCTGTGCAGGATGCTCAGGCAGGTTGTCCACTATAGGAGTGAGTACATGCCAGACTCCTAAAACTCTACGGTCATACTGACAGTGGACAGCAGCCCCTGTCTAGAAGGTTACCTCCTGATTTCTATTTGAAACCCACTCTAGACAATTATTAAAAGACATGAAGCTAATGGAAAAATTATATACAAGTAAAAAATGTGACCATCAGAGGCTGAAGAGATGACTCATAGATTAAGAACACTTGTTGCTCTTGGAGAGGACCAGAGTTTGGTTCCCAGTACTACCCATGTTCAGTGGCTTTCAACATCTGTAGATCCAGCTGCAGTAGATCTGATGGCCTCTTCTGACCTCTGCAGTCTCTCTCTCTCTCTCTCTCTCTCTCTCTCTCTCTCTCTCTCTCTCTCTCTCTCTCTCCTCTCTCTCCCTCTCTCTCTCTCTCTCTCTCTCTCTCTCTCTCTCTCTCACACACACACACACAAACTCACACACACACACACACACACACACACACACACACACACACACATACACACAGACATGGGAGGGGGAATTAAAAGTAATGTAAATCTTTAAAAACTTTCAAAACTGTGACCAACACTCTAGGTTTTGTAGTTTTAAGAAAAACTAAGTATTCTCTATCGATCACAAATTATATATCAAACTCACATGGAGCAAATTTGTTTCAACAATTTTTAAAGCTAGCCTGGGCTATACAGCAAGACCCAGTCTTTAAGAAGTTAAATCAAAAGGACTAAAAAAAAAAAAGTATTTTTCTAAATATCTACAATCAGATCAGTCTTGCCTGTAATAGCAGTACTTGGGAGGCTTGAACAAGAAAGTCAGGAGTTCAAAACTAGCCTCAGCTACATACGGAATTCAGACCAAGTTCAGAAAGCAGCCTGGGCTACATAAGGACCTGTCTCAACAAAATCCCAAACCTTTTGCAGTCAGGACTGCCACTAAGTGTTATGGCACCATATCTCCATTCTCCTTAGGTGACAGTTCAGTGGCTCTACAATTCACTTTAGTCTGTTGCTAGATAGTCACGTGACCATGTGGTCAGGCTCTCTCTTCCATTCACTTTATGCAGAAATCTGGGTAATAATTCTTAACATTCCCTTTAATGGGGGAGTAGCTGACGAGCAGCAATGGATCAATGATGAAACGTGAAGATTATCCCACTTAACATTCTTCCACCATTCCCCAGGGCCTGCAGCATAAAGTCCAGACTCCTTACACTGACAATCACACATCTTCAGAGAGGAGCCTCGTCTGTCTTTCAGGTGCCATTTCACAATCCCCCCCCCGCACCCTGGCCCAAGAATGCTAATCTATTCTTAATTCTATGGAAAAATAAGTTTCTGCACAGTCTCCTGGTATGTGCCTGGTTACCTTCTTCCACCCAGACTGCAAAGGGTCATTGGCTCACAAGTATCCATTTGGAGTGCTATACATTATATAAACTACACCCTGCAGGCAGAAAGTCAGCCCATGATCAGTGTTCCATGTTTCAAACTAACATTTGCCTTCGTATCACTAACAGTATCCCCCACTCCCATTTGTTTCCCTGTCATGCCACCATTCAAGGCCTTTTACACACTTGCTTTCCCTAGCACTGCTCAACTAAATATATTTGTGGGGGATTTTACATTAATATTCCGTAAGGCAAACATCCTAGCCAGGTGGTGGTGGCCCATGCCTTTAATCCCAGCACTTAGGAGGCAGAGGCAGGCAATTCTTAGTGAGTTCGAGGCCAGCCTGGTCTATAGAGTGAGTGCTAGGACAACCAAGGCTACACAGGGAAACCCTGTCTCAAAAATAAAGAGAAACATCCTATTTTGAAAGTCTTCATCATCACTATAGATTTTGCAAATTCAAATTTTCCTTAGATTCTCTAAAGCCACCAAGACTGCAACCTCCCTACTGCTTCCCCATGTGCATCCAGCTGTCTTCCTTTTCTTCCACTGACATCTTTCAGAGTTCCAGCCCATTCCCTCTTCTTCATTCTCCCTCACTGCTCTTGTAAATGAATACCATTTTCCAAGCAAACATGAAATACTCTGATCCACAAACATACCATATCCTCTTTACAATTGAAATTTGCCTCAAATTCTGCTTGTGCAATGAAGCTTGTTATCCTCTCAGCTGGACACCCTCTTTTGTTGTCGCTCCTCCCTTAGGTACCCCTACTCTGCCCAGCATGCAATGTTTTGTGCATAACTGATCCTTCCCGCCTATATATAGGCTGTAGCCCTTCCAGGGGAGCAACTAGGCGTCTTCATAGTCTAATTTAGTTCTCTGCTAAGCTGATATGCATGTATTAAACTACACCAACAAACAAACCTAGACATTTCCTCGAAGAATTTTCATTGTCTAGGCCTCTTGAAAACAAGTGGAAATAGGATGGTGGGCTAGTTAATTTTCTGTCAACTTGGTACAAGCTCTGGTCATCTGGGAAGAGGGATTCTCAATGGAGAAAATACCTCCCATCAAACTGGTCTGCAGGCAAGTCTGAGGGGTGTTTTCTTGATTGATGATTGTTATGCGAGAGCCCAGTCTACTGTAGACAGTGCCACCTGGGCAGATGGTCCTGGGTTGTATAGAAAAGCCGAGCAAACTGTGAAGAGCAAGCCAGTAGGCAGCATTTCTCCATGGACTCTGTGTCTGTTCTTCCCTCCAGGCTCAAGCTGGGGTCTTGTCTTGAGTTCCTGCCTCAGCTTCCCTCAGTGATTGACTGCATTGACAGGAACCCTTTCCTCCCCAGGCTGGTTTTCAGTGTTTTATCACAGTAACAGACATCAACTAGGACAGATGGGGAGGGCAGAGTGTATATACGGTATTGCTAAAAGTACTGCTGGAAGAATTCCCTCTTGGGTTAAGACAGCCATCCTAGAAATTGACCAGGTAAGACTTTAAGCTCTGTTATCAATTGCAATCAACCCCATGGGAAACCCTCTATCAATTTGCTAAGCTTGACCATATTTCTTTTCTTCCCCACAGCTATTTTCCTAACCTTCCAGTCTCCTCTAAACCAGAGTAAACAAAAGATTTTGCTCTAAGCCCACAATTGAACCCTTAAGGGAATATGTGAGTGTGGTTGTTTAGTGTTAGTATTTGATTATGTTCTTGAAATTTCTTTCAACCAAAACCCAAGTCCAGAGTTTTAGAGGCATTACCTTAAGGCAGTACCCAAGTATCCAGCATAACTTTTCACAAATCAGTACATAAATTTAAGAGGGAGAGGAGGGAGAGGGAGAGGGAGAGGGAGAGGGAGGGAGAGGGAGAGGGAGGGAGAGGGAGAGGGAGAGGGAGAGGGAGAGGAGGAGAGGGAGAGAGGGAGAGGGAGAGGGAGAGGGAGAGAACGAGAGAACAGTTTTCAGTCTTCTTCAAACTGGTATTGAACTCCTGTCTCCCGGGCCTCCAGAGTGCTTAGATTATGTGGCCAATCCACCATGGCCCAGCTAAGACCTGATTACAGGTCACGATTGCAGAACTTAATGTTGGTGAATTGCATCAGAAAATGACTAGTTAAGATACAAAATGAACCTACTTGGGGGCTTAAATATCCAACAAGGTAAACTACATAAATCTTTGGTGCCTAGTGTTATATATATTTAAATATTGTCAACTGAGATTCTGGGGAATGGATATAATATTTTAAATTTGTCTATCTTGGTACTGTATCAAATCAAAATGCACCCTCTTAAATGCAACAAGAGTTCAGGAATGAGAAATAATAAAAGCCCCACTATTCTATGACACAGATATAGTTCACATTTTTTTAAAAAAATTAATTTTGCAATTGGTTGCTGTACAGTATGCAATGGATGCGATTACAAGTCTCAATTATGTAAGATCTCATCACTGATAGAAAATTGGTTTTTACTGAAACACAGAATAGTAAAAATGGATCTTCGGAAACTATCCAAAATGGAGCCCATAAATCTCACAAGAACCAGAAACTACCTGATGAAAACGTATGCTCCCCTCTCTGTCTACACACTTCCTTTCTAGAAACTTTTCTCACATCGGAGTTTTATAAGTATCTAGGGGCAAGTTCATAGTGTTAGCATTAAATAAAAGTGTGTGTGACATCGGTGGACAGAGCGTTTGCACTTTTCTTGGAAACTCCTATGGCATGGTACTTTCTAAAATTCAGCTACCTTGATAAAGAGCTACTTTGGCGTGGTAGGCAGAGCACAGAGCTCTCAGGGCATATCCCTCTGAGCCTAGAACCTAACACCACTACTCACTGGGCCATCTTGGCCGGTACACCCAACTTCCTTGAGTCTTAGTTTCCTACTCAATAAAACGGAGACGACTTGAGATTGATGTGAAGATCTGAAAGGAAAGCATCTAAGCTACAGTCAGCTGAAGGTGCGTGCATAGCAAGCACACCACGCACAGGATGGATGCTCTTTGAAGAGCAATCACTGGCTGACTCCAGGAGGTTCCAGAACCAAGGACTTCAGAGGCTGGAATCACGCCGCCACATCTTCTCAGCCTCGGTCGATGTCATTCATTTAAGATCCAGACACAGCTCTGGGCCTCGTTCCGGAGCCTACTACAGCCTTGTTTTCTCCGCTAGAGGCCCAAGCTGGTCGGACAGAGCTTCCGGGCTCCTCCGCTGCCGCCGGCATTCGGCAGTAATCCAGCACATTGCTCTTCCTCGGCTTTCTGAACCTGACCGAAGGTGAGCGGCCACGGCCGGCGATAGCCACCGCCCTTCCCGGTTTGCAGCACTACACACCTCAGCCAGCTCAGCAGCTGGAGGCGCAGAAGGCCGCGTTACCTTGGAAACTGGGGCGGGGCTTGACACGGACCGCCTTACGGGGAGTTTGCGCAGGCGCACAGCCTGGTTCCGAGTATCGCGAGAACCGCTTCCCGGAAGTTCCACGTCAGTGGGTCGGCCGGTCCGCGGGTCGGTGGGTTCTGAGGACCAGAGTCTCCGGGAGCCTGTGAGAGGCTCGGGCTCGGACAGCCGGAGCCATGGTAGGTCGGGCCTCGCGGGACAGAGAGCAGAGCTCACCGGCTGCGGCGGGTTCCGGGGGCTCCCGGGCTCGGGACCGTGGTGGGTGGGACGCGCTGTGCGCTCCTGCTGCGGCCTGGCGGGGTCCTGTTGGAGCCCTGCTAGGCAGCAGCAGGCCGGGCCTGGAGGCTGCGGTGGTTTGGGTGCCTGCGAGTGAGCGGCGGCTCACCCTCCTGGCAGTCAGGGCGCCTGTCGGTGCACCCGCCGTATGCACTGGGTATAGTAGCGCAAGTAAATGCCAGAGGCAGAAAACCGACCCCAAAGGCAACTTTGACAAAACTCACTTCGTTCTGTCATTAAGCCGGTGTCTGTCCATCCTGGTTTCGCTCTGTGCTTCATAGTGTGCAGACCCCAAATTGCAAACTTAAAACAGAGGAAAAAAGTCAAGTGTCTATGGAGTCAAAGGTGGCATTTCAAATGCTTTGGCGGGCCAGTTCGTCGTTTTCTAGGGGCAAAGAAAGATTGGGGAATTGTTTATAAAATTTGCTAATGTGTTTTCTGCACTCTTAAAAACTCATTACCGTCACGCGCAAACGTGACCCCAAATGCCTTTGCACAGGATTGTTACAATGAAAAATGTGTGAGGCTATCTTTTCCTGGGGGGGGGGGGGGGGAGTAAGAAAAGTAAGAATTTTATTCTTAAACATTTTCTTGCCTGTTTTATTTGTTGTGGATCACATGATCAAATATTTTGGTGGTTGACGACTGTAGGGGAAATAATTCCAAGTCCCTAACCTGACGGCTTAAAAAACACGTAAGACTTAAGTTTGCACAAAGCAGATTATGGAAAACTGGAAACTAGAACAAGGGTTGGCTGGTGAGGGGCATGGCTACTCCCAGAAAACCTCTTGGAAAAAGAGTTTGGCATAAAATTTAGTGTTTCCAGCTCCTCCCACACCATCCTCATTTGTATACTAATCGGGTCCTCAAAGTTGAGAGCCACCTCATCCCCCCTTATATGGAAATCACACCACTTTTATATTAAACAGCTGGTGTTAATTGGGCCTTCTGGGCTCAAAGAGAAAGACAGTTTTGGAAACTACCCCTGGATCTGCCTCAGTTTCATTTTGAGACTTTTTTAAATAGTGAAATATTGTCTTCATTCTTTAATGTATATGAGTTCCACATGCACAGATTGAACCAGCTTTGTGTGGAAGACATTTGAGGAAAAATTCTGTGTGAATATGCATTGACATTTTTCTGGTGATTTTTCCTTAACCGGAATAGTATAACAACTGTTTGACCCTGTATTGGTGTTGTAACTAATCTAGAGATGACAGGGAGTAATGGGTAGATTATAAGCAAATACCACACCATTTTGTATAACTTGAGCAACCAAGGGTTTTGGTTTGGTGGAGGGTACTGGAACCATTCACAGACACCAAAGGATGACTTTAAGTCTCAAGTAGACACCAAAGGATGACTTTAAGTCTCAAGTAGAAACCACAAAACGTGAATTTGTACATTTTCCCACTCACCTGATAGGTTATTTACTGCTCTTCATTTTGCTAAACATTTACCAGCTAATTGTCAGATCAGCCTGTAGATAGTTACGAGTAATGCTTATGAAATGGTTACTATAAGCCCTGCACTACTCTAACTGAACTCTGAATTTACTTCTCAAAACACCAAGAGGTAGATGTTATTATCCTGTTTCTACAAGTCAAACCTGGAAGGGTAAGGAAACTTGCTACTACGTGATGCAGCTGAGGTTTGTATGTAGCAAGACTGTGGACCTCAGTTATGCCACCTGTTCCGACCCCCACTCCCAAATTAATCAGGTGTGGTGAGAAGGACCTCCATAAGCAATGTTCCCACCCTTAAGAAATATCCACTCCAGCCGGGCTTTGGTGGCACACACCTTTAGTCCCAGCACACAGGAGGCAGAAGCAAGGTGGATCTCTGTGTTCGAGGCCAAGACAATCTCCAAAGCAATACAGAGAAACACTGTCTCAAAAAAATCAGAGAGAGAGAGAGAGAGAGAGACAGAGAGAGAGAGAGAGAGAGAGAGAGAGAGAGAGAGAGAGAGAGAGAGAGAGAGAGAGAGAGAGAGATACTATCTACTCGATAAGCAAGGAGAGCTGTGTGCACAGATGTACCATGATTGGGGAAGCATCTTTCTGGCTAGGCTAATCAGAAAGGGTGTATTGATGGCAGTGGCTTTTAAACTAAGACTGGAGTTGAGGATGCATTGTGAGTACTTTGACCATCTAGGACCTGCTATAATATCTTTAAAAGTCATGACTGGGATGGTAAGTAGAACTACAGGAGCTCCGCCTGCAGTAATGAACATTTTTAAAGTAGTGTCTGCACTTTGGAGTGTGTGCAGCTATACTGAGTTGTTCAAAGATCCCTGACCACTTTAATCAATTTTTAAAGCATTGTTAGTATAAAATATATACTCATATGTATATATTGGATGTGTTGGCTTATGTGAAAGATCCCACTATGTTTCCTGGCATAAACATACTTCCTGTTTGTTGACTCTGAGATGACAGGAAGAAGTTAAAATTTGTGACAGTAGTGAGTGGGGGAAAAGTTCAGAAGTCATTGAAAGGTTCTGCCTTCCTGAAATGAGCAGGTGATTTAAAGATGGTAGCTTGAGTAAGTTTGAGATGGATAGGAACACGTTACAATGGAAGTGTTCTCAAGGGAACATAAGAGTTAGAACATGAGTCTTGAAAATGTTGTTGGAAGTGAGGGAGCATACATTGAAAACAGAAGTAGACAGTGACCTACCTACCTTTGACAGAGTTCCAAAAAACGATGAATAAAAGCCTTGTTAGGGTTTGTTTCAGATATCACCTCTGTTGGAGCCTCCTGTGTTGAAAAGTAACCCTAAATTTCTGTCCCATTCATGATTGTTAAGGAATAGCTCAAAGAAGTTAGCATAGTAACTATCCTTTCATGTTGTACTTTAGGCTTCTTGAGAAGGAAATGCATTTTAAATTAGCCCATAGGAGACAGTGGGACCTACTGCTCCAGGGCATCATTGTCTAATGGATTATTTCTTCTGTGATAGCATTCCTGGGAGAATCAGAAAATCAATTCATTTTCTGTCTTGTTCAGATAGAGAGGCTGACTGGAAAGGACCGGTTTTAAACTATTGCTATTTTATGGCTTGGTTTTCTTTAAACTGGTTCTAAGTTTTCAGTATGTTTCTGTAAATTCAGAAGGCTTCATGGACATGAGTAAACCTTTGTTGATCACACATTACTACTTGTCTACAGTTTAAATAGCCCCTCACCCCCACATCTAATTATTCCCAAAGAGCTCATTTAATATGGTTTAAGATTACTACAGTGTCACAAATGACACATCTTCACAATATTTTCTGGCACAACACTAATGACATGGACATGAAATTGTGATTTAATTGATGTTTGAATTTAGTTTAAATTTATATCCTGTCTATAAACTATGTGTTCTAGAAGTATCCTCTATAGTTAGTTCCTTAGAGGTCTCTTACTTGTTTTAGGAAGTCACAGATTATAAGTTCCACTAGTAGTAAGATTGGCCTTTCCACTAGGTTTATATTTGCACTGATGAAAGGTAACTGTGCTGGTACAGTATGCCAGAACATGCTGATGAGACACCCTTTTTGAGATACGAGTTTTACTTTATAGCCCAGGCTGACCTTGAACTCACAGTCCTCTTTTCCAGGGCCTAGAGTGCTGAGGTTCCAGGAGTGCACTGCCACACCCAATCTGATAATATATTCTTGATGGTCACACAGTTGTTTTTAAAGCCAGATTTTCTGTAAGAGTGCCCTCGATGGAACAGTAAATATTATTACTGCAGTTGATCTAAACACCTGAGTAGACATCTTCTAAATATTCTGCATTTGTATGACAAAATGAGGACGTGTAAAATACTTGTAAAGTAACTCGTGTCTGGTGCAAAAGGCACTTGAATACAGATAAAAGTTCAGGTTGCAAGCTTTACTTGGAATGGTGCTGCTTATTCAGACATATTTAGTAAACATAACCTGATAACTGAAAACTGAAAGATGTTAGCTGGTCCCTGACCATATTTGTTACTGATGATAGAATTTTAGAGACTGAACTTCTAAATACTTTGAGTTTTTCTGATGCACAAAGGCCTATCAGTTGAAGTAGGCAGTGGTATTAATAATTGTGACTTTTGATTCAGTGTAATGAAATATATTTGTGGATATGTGTAATTTATTGATCCATCATTTCCCAAATGACAAATGTATTATGTTATAAAAAGCCAGGCAGGAGTTGAAATCTATTCACAGTGTAGGATAGACCAGTGGATTTTAATTTAGCCTAGTGTAAACAGTTATCCTGTGGCTTTACATCCCACAGTACACTTGTTCTTTTAGGAGCTCCCACTTCTCAGGGTGCATCAAAGCAGAACATCTCATTCTCCAAAAATGGCATATATATTCTGCTTCCTAACTATATGCGTTCAAGGCAGATGATGGTTGTTTTTGTTACATATCAACCAAAATGGTAAAAATGCAACATACTGGAGACAAAAGCAGATATGGAAAACAGTTTTCTAAAAAATCAAACTAAAAATTTTCACAAAAATATAAAACATTATCACTTGAAGTCCTCATAAATTTTAAGTGTATAAAGAGGTCTGGAAAAGAATTTGAAAACTGCTACTATAAATACAGATTTTGAAAAAAAATCTCATTTTTGTAAGTGTGATTAACATGGGTGTGTTAGTCTTGAAACTCTACTCACAGTTTAGCAAAGTGGAAACAGAATTATTTCATAAGCATCTTGATGCATTGTTTTATTTGGCTTAATCATTTTATTTTGTCAACAATTTTCTTTGCCCCTTAGCCTCTTCGACTTGACATCAAGAGAAAGCTAACTGCTAGATCTGATCGGGTTAAGAGTGTGGATTTACACCCTACAGAGCCATGGATGTTGGCTAGTCTTTACAATGGCAGTGTGTGTGTTTGGAACCATGAAACTCAGGTGAGACTTGAAAGGACTTTAATAGCAATAAAGTCCCACTACTGATAATGGAAGAAGCAGCAGAGTCCAGCAGCTCTGTGTGCAGCGCTTCTCAAGTATAATCAGGAGCTAGGTTTGTGTGGGTGTCAATTGCGGGAGAAACTCTTCTGGGATATTATTATATATGGTATTTAAATAGCAAGGTTGGTGTAGGTACTGCTAGCACCAGCCTCTGTCCTGCCTCATTTTCCCCTGTCACCTATGGCAAGGAGTTAGTCGCCATTCACCTGTGTTAGAGTAGTGACAGCATTTTTAGGGGTGAATGCAAATGTACTTATATTTCAAACAAGGAAATTTGTTGTCCTTTTTGAGGTAGTAATTACAGTGTTTTAAAACAACAGCAATTTTTTTACTATTTGACACTCACCTGCTGCTTATTTATAGGCAAGTCTAAAGCACACTGGGCCTTGATTTATTACTCTGAATGGGTGATAATTGTTGTGACTTTTGTATGACAGAAGTAGTAAGTCTGTGGAATAAAATGATGGCCAGTTGTTTCTGACTCGCAAAGAACCATCTCAGTGTGAGCTGCTGCTTTCTTAACTTGGTGGAGCGCTTCCGTGGCTGGAGAATGCGAAGTGTAGATTGACGTAGCTTGTCATTTGTCCCACACAGCACCTCATGTGTTACTCAGTCATGATGGTTCTGCAGCTGGCCTCTTTCCACTGCTCCACACATCCTTGGATTTGTTAACAATTCAAAAGATTTTGTCATTTTTCTGCCATCTTGCAGACTGAACATTCAGCCTGCTCTGTTTATATCATAGTTGCTTGGCAGCAGCTGTATATTTGTGTAACACTCATTGAAGCTTTGTCTTAAGAATCTGTGGTCTGTCCTGGGAAGCCAGAGTGGCCTCAACCATTCTTGTGAACTAGATAATAGTGGTTTTTCAATGTATCTTGGTTAATGAGTCAGTAAGATGTGTTATATTCTTGAAGCACTTCATTATTGCCTTCTTGGTACAAAAGAAGGCATTAAAAAATGATAGCTTTGCAGGGTGCTGGCAGCACATACCTGCAATGCTAGCATTCAGGAGGCAGAGGCATGCTGATCTCCATGATTCAAGGCCATCCTGGTCAACAGAGTGAGTTCAAGAACAGCCAGGACTACACAAAGAAACCTCATCTCAAAAAACTTAAAAAATGTAATGTGATGGCTTAATTTTCAGGATTTTAAAGACTAGACATATAAAGTGGAAAGCAAAGAGATCTATTCATCTCTGAGTTTTCTAGGAGATTTCCTGAATTCCACCTTAACTCATGTAGATGATCTACTCTGAGCTTCCAAGGGGTATCTAAACCTCTTAGTCTTCATGCTTACTAAAACAAGCAAACAACTATAAAAAAATCCACAGCATTTTTTTTTCTAGAAATGTGTTGCTAAGATATGAAAAAAATTATATCTCAAATAACTTTCACTATATTTGTCTATTTATTTATTTATTTATTTATTTATTTATTTATTTATTTATTTATTTATTGGCAGAGTCTCACTATGTAGCCCTGGCTGCCTTGCCTCAAACTCAGAGGTCTGCCTGCCTCTGCCTCCCAGGTGCTGGGATTAAAGGTATGCACCACGTATAACTACACCCCATTTATGGCTCACATTTCTTTTAAGGCATATTTATTTTTATGTGCATTGGTGTTTTGCTTGCATGTATGTATGTGTGAGAGTGTCAGGGCCCTTGGAACTGGAGTTACGCTCAATTGTGAGCTGCCATGAGGTTGCTGGGAATTAAACCCATGTCCTCTGGAAGAGTAGCCTATGCTCTTAACTGCTAAGCCATCTCTTCAGACTCCTTATGGCTCACTTTTTAAAGGAAACAAACAGAGAGAATTCACTGAGTGGACTGCACAGCAGCTGAATTCTGCACTGCTATGAGGGTGGGGTATACAGTGGCGATGACTCCTGCTCTTGGAGAGCATGGTGGGGAAGGTGGAAAGTAAGCATGGATTCCCACTGAGCAGTGGTGTAGCGAGGGTTCATGTGGCAGGCTTACATCAGGCAGGTAGGGCTGACTAAAAGGTCTGAGGGTGAAAACAGATCAGATCATACAGATATCATTCTTCTCATGGCTCTTTATTCTTTATAAAAAAGTTCTTTCCCTAAAGTTCTCTTCAAAAGTTTCTCTTCAAAAGTTCTTTCTAAAATGTCTTCCCCAAAAACTCTCTTAGAGTTCTCTTTTTTAAAGCTCTTCTTAAAAATTCTCTAAAAGTTCTTTTTTCATCCTACAAGGCTTCCAGTTTATATACCCACAGATACAATTAGCAATCTCTGACAACAGCAAAGATGCCATGCATTCATCTCACTCAGAGCTAGGAAGACAGATAAGGTCTTGACAAAAGTGGGGCACCTTATGTCTCAGAGAGGACATGACTTATAAAACATTCAGGCTAACTTAAGTCTTAGAAGGGACTTGACCTGTGAAGCATGTGAGCAAACTTATGAGATGGGGGAGGGTTAAACAGAGTAAGGGCTAAGTGAGATCTTAACTGCTGACGCCCAGTGAAAAGGAATTTCCTTTCTCTGGGGCCTTTTTGAGAATATAAAGCACCCAGTACATATTCTATATATCAAGATTATATAGCCAAACTCATAGCAACAAATATTCTGGAGTCTATATTTCTTGCAGACACAGAAGTTAATTCTGGTGAGTTGATGGCAGAATTAATTGCTACCTCTGTGATAAATGATAAAGACTCTCAGCAGTGGTAAGGAAGTAAAGTTTCCCTGGGTATGTTTTCCAGAGGAGCCAAAGGCAACACTGGAAAGGACAGGAGGGCCAGAGCACAGAGGGTCCAGAATGCTGTCCTGTGACCGTTTACTTTCTTTTAAAATTTTTTATTTTCAAAGCTACTAAAGAAAGAGTGACTAGCCCCTCCCCCATTTTAATGTTGAGCTGTAATACATTTGTTTAAGAACATTTTAAACTAAAAATGCTTTATAATCTGATGTTTTAAGTACAGCAGAATAAGACTTTTCAGTTATTTCTTCATAACTCAATGTGTTTATTCTTGTTAAAATTTCAAGACACTGGTGAAGACATTTGAAGTATGTGATCTTCCCGTTCGAGCTGCAAAGTTTGTTGCAAGGAAGAACTGGGTAGTGACAGGAGCAGTAAGTAATTCTGAATATCAAATCCTTCCCTCTGATTGGTCAATAGTTATGCATACCAGTTGCAGAATTGTGATGCCTGATTTGTTTAGTTAATTAAATGTAGTGTTTGAAGGATAGATGTTATGCCTTGAGCCTATAATACTGTTTCATTTTTATGCAGTTTACCTCATAATAGTGATGCTTTAAAACCTCTGTTTCTAGGATGATATGCAGATTAGAGTGTTCAATTATAACACCCTGGAGAGAGTGCATATGTTTGAGGCACACTCAGATTACATTCGCTGTATTGCTGTTCATCCCACCCAGCCGTTCATTCTCACAAGCAGTGGTAAGAGACAACCTGTTTCAGTCCTGTGCACTCTGAGTAATGTTTTCTTTCAGTGAGACATATACTTTAACTGCTGTCACCAGTGGAGCTCTCACTCCAAGCGTCTTTTAAACTATTTGAATCCAGTATTATGCTGTTGAGCAGCCCACCTGTGTATTTTAATGAAATAACTATATTTAGAATTATATTGCAATTGCTCCAATTCCTGTCAGGGAAAATGGGGAAGTCTAGATGCTTCAGTGTCTGGGGAGCAGAAAACTCATTAGTATGCTGATGAGCAAGCTGTTGGTAGCTTGCCATCCACACTAGTTGGTTTATCTGCATATTCTGATTAGCCAGCCCCCTGGTATTAGTGAAAAGCAGCGGTCCAGTGGGAAGGCAGGTACCTGGGTAGCCCTGAGTTGATAGAAGTCTTTGAAATGTTTTTAAATTAGCAAGTGAGAACTTCTGTAAAAGCAGTCTTATCATCAGGCAAGTGTTCCTCTTTCAGCAGTCAGCACTGTTCCTTCAGACTTACAGGGTGATCACAGTTCCTTTTAAATTAAATTAAAAGATTTCTTTTTCCTCGTGGTGTTTGTCTGTTTTTAGTAGTTGATTATATACGTTTTGTTCCCGCTGTTCTATAATTAGGTTTGCTCTGAGGGTAAATGGGGACTTGGAGATCTTTTCCACTACTGGTTCTGTGGCTTAGATAATGGTCTGTGTAAACTGTTACATTTGTTGCCTTAAACGACACCAAGACTGCCTTTCTACAGAAATGAAAAGCAACTTGCAACTGACTTGACTTTCTTTTGGTGCAGATGACATGCTTATTAAGCTCTGGGACTGGGATAAAAAATGGTCTTGTTCACAAGTGTTTGAAGGACACACGCATTACGTTATGCAGATTGTGATAAACCCCAAAGATAACAATCAATTTGCCAGTGCGTCTCTGGACAGGACCATCAAGGTAGGTGTTCACTCTGTTGGTGCTTTACTATAGCTCATCAGAAAACTACTCCTATGCTCTTACAGAAGGAACATTTGCCATGTGAAAGCTACATGGTGTAAAGTTAGTTTACACTGTAGATCTTAAAATAAGAAGCATTGCCATGACTTTGTAGGTCACTGTTTTTCTGTGTTCTTTAGTAATTGTTGCTCCTTCCTCGTCATTGGTCTGTTTCACATTTAAATTAAGTCTGCTGCCATTTGCCCTTTCTGCCTCAAGTTTCCCCTCTCTACAGGCTGCCTTTCTCTGTAGAGTCTGTCTTGTCAATTCACTCTCAGGATAAGTGTGAAATACAGGATTGTCAGGGCTAGCCTGGGCTAATGTTACAGACACCAGTATAACCTTGGCCTACTTACTATCTCCTACAAATGCCATGAGTGTTCACAGAACATTGCTCTTCCTCTGACTGAAGATCTCTTTTCATTCTCCCATTTAGATTTATTTTTTCCGGACATCTCTAAGCTCTCTATGGTTTGGCACAGAAAGTCATTCTGAGAAACTCAGGTCAAGCACCTGATGGCTCTAGAGTGTGGCCACTCTCTTCGCTTTTGCTTCTATTAACGATCTTTACATTGAGTCGCTATTCATATAATTTGAAATCCTTTATCCCATGATAAACTGGAGGTTTGGGTCAGGAGCTGTGTCTCCCTTTGCACAGCCCCAAGAACTTCTGAGAGATCAGCACACTGCCTTGGCTGTACTGGACAGAGTACATGTTGCAGTGAGTGTAGTCAGATTTCTCTTCATACTATCTCTCCATACACTGACTTAAAATCCAAGTCACATTTTTGCTCATACATTTGCTTACGTATGTATAATATTTTTATTAATTTAGCTCATGTAGGTTATTATGTGTTTGAAGATCTTCAGGTTTTTACCTGATCTTGTTACCTTTTGTTGAACTGCTTTTGACATTGGTGGGAAACTTCTTTACTAAATTAGGTTCTCCAGTGTATGCTAAGCTAACCCACAATTTACTGTGTAGTCCACGCTGACCTCACTGTCTCAGTTTTCTCTACTTCCCAGGTTCTGGGAAACAGGTTTGCGCCTCTCAGTCTGACAAGTGTTCTTTCATTTTAGTATGTGTTACTAATCCACTAAATCACCCATCATATCCTTGCTTACCTTAAAGTGTTAGACACTGATGCTTATGTCCCCCTGTATCCCAGTTTTCTTTCTGTTGCTGAGATAAAACACTGACCAAAAGCAACCTGGGGAAGGAAGGGCTTATTTCATCTTGTAACTTGTAGTCCACTGTGCAGGGAGGTCAGATCAGGAAGTCGGGGCAGGGACCTGGAGGCAGTCTGGAAGCAGAGCTGTGGAGGAGCACCGTTTACTGGCTTGTCTCTGTGACTTGCTCAGCCTGTTTCTTATGCCATCTTGTCTCACCTCCCCAGGAGTGGCATCACCTTCAGTGTGCTGGGTCCTCCAGCATCAATAATTAATCAAGAAAAGGCCATTCTGATGGAGGCATTTTCTCAATTGGATCCCCTCTTCTCAGATAATTAGCTTGTGTCATGTTGACACACACACACACACACACACACACACAAAACCAACCAAAACACACACACACACACACACACACAAACTAACCAGACACCAGCTGAGCCATAATTTGTGTGGAGACCTGGGAATTGACATCCGCAGAGACTAGTGATTCTGCTCCCTGAAAGTTAATGTGAGAACAACAGCAAATCGTCCTTGAATACTCTGTCTTGGGCTGTGTTTTTGATGTCTCTTGTGAGTGGGTGGCTCTGCCTTTGAAAGTGCTGACTAGCAAATGTTGCTATTCTCTGAAGGTATGGCAGCTAGGCTCTTCATCACCAAACTTCACGCTGGAGGGACATGAAAAGGGAGTGAACTGCATTGATTACTACAGTGGTGGTGACAAGCCGTACCTCATTTCCGGTGCAGATGACCGGCTCGTTAAAATATGGGATTATCAGGTACAGTTCCTATACTCTTCCTTGCTGTATGCTGGACTTGATCCTTATTGCTTCCTATAGTACCCCTGAGGCTTGGATGGAAGAACTCTTAGAGAGTATATAAGTTAAGGCCCCAGGATTTGCCAGCATGCTTACTATGTTTAAAAGGGCTTTTACATTGTTATATTAAACCACACGTGTCTGAGTCCTCATTCCCAGACTTCTGTCCCAGAAAGAGCACAAGCATAGCAGTGAGTGTTGTGATGTAACCATGGTACACATTTCACTACATGGAACAGTCATAAACCTCGTTTGTAACTAGTTACATACAGTATTGCCATGCTTTGTGTCTCTAAGGTTCCCCCAACTCCTCCCCGTACCCTCCCACTTCTAACATCCTAAGTAGTATCCCAACAACAGAAATAGTGGTACACATCTATAATTCCAGTATTTGGGAAGCTGAGGCAGGTGGATTGCCAGGCCAGCATGGGCTACATAACAAGTCTCTGGGGAAAAAAGTTGTCACAAGCAAGTAGTTGATAAAGTAGGCCTCAAAAAAACAATTTTACTTTGGAACTTTTTCAGATTTGTGCTTACTCTAGAAAAAAATTAAAGGCTAAAACAATATGGTCTTCTTCGGCCATAGGTGAAGTCCATGGAATGAAGAAATTGATTATGTTATAAATAAAAGTAATGTAATTGTCAGGAAAATAATATTCAGATAAAACCTCCATCTCTTGGGATTTTTTTCTTCTTAAAATGTAATAATTATATTTTCTTTTATTTATGACATAATTGAAGAAAATATGTATACAACAAAAGAATAATGTATTTAAAATGTCTGTATTAGATCTGATGAATTTCACATAAAACTACTATCAGGAAGAAAAAAATGCACTGAGAAAATTAAAGATGTGCTATTTGCTTTCACTGTGGAATCTGATTTCTGTGTCTTGATTTCAGAATAAAACTTGTGTGCAGACCCTGGAGGGTCATGCCCAGAACGTGTCTTGTGCCAGCTTCCATCCTGAACTGCCCATCGTCATCACAGGGTCAGAAGATGGTAAGTCAGAGTCAGTGTCACTTGTGTCCTTGACACAACCACTGCATGTTTAAACCAAGTGGTGGCCAGCATTCAGTGGGAGGTTTCTAGCATCTTCCATATCTTGATTAGTATGCTAGACTTAATATAGAAGAATAAAGTGGCTTTATCATCATCACCATTCTATTATCTTTTACTCCCACCATTTAAATAAAAGGACATCAGATATACTAAAGAAGAACTGAAGAAGCCCGTGCTTTGGAGTCTGACATGCCTAGGTTCAAATTGCAAATATGTGGTTTGGGTAGATTAAGAGATGAGAACATGCTAATCTACTCACAGAATTATAGCAAGAGGGAAGAAGAAAGAAACTATACACAGCAAACATGTGATACATGGTTTTACACTTAAATTTAATTGCCTATTTCTAGTTTCCCAGTTGCATTTTTTTTTTTAATCTTATGGTTATGTAGCTTTGTAAAGTCAGATAAAGAGTATAGATCTAGATGTGCTAGAGATTACTTTTATTGAAATAGAAAGACTTCCACGCAGCTCATTCACTACAGACAGTTTATCTTGTATGTTCATACCCAAAGGGAATGTTCACGTTGCTTTTTAGGAACAGTGAGAATTTGGCATTCTAGCACCTACCGGCTTGAGAGCACTCTGAATTATGGAATGGAGAGGGTGTGGTGTGTGGCCAGTCTGAGAGGGTCCAACAATGTCGCTCTGGGCTATGATGAAGGGAGCATCATTGTTAAGGTAATTACACTTTCTTTAAATGTGTGGACATAGGTAAAGCCATCCTTGGGTTTTTGTATGGCCACCTTCCAAGTCATGGGTTTTGTTAAATCAACATTTCTCTCGTTAACTAGAAGAGATTAGTCAGTGACAGTTTAATGTGGAAGAAAGGAAATTAGACTCTATGAGGGAAAAAATGTCTGTTGTGTGGTTTTTGATTTCCTTCTAGTCACTAAGAGCTATTTGTCATTGTTCCAGCTTGGTCGGGAGGAGCCTGCCATGTCCATGGATGCCAATGGAAAGATAATCTGGGCCAAGCATTCAGAAGTTCAGCAGGCCAACCTAAAAGCAATGGGTGATGCTGAAATTAAAGATGGAGAAAGATTGCCACTGGCTGTAAAGGATATGGGCAGTTGTGAAATATATCCACAGACTATTCAGCATAATCCTAATGGGAGGTAAGCTGGCACTAACATCACTCTCAGAGCTTGTGTGCGGTAGAGCAACTTTGTACGTGCACAGCATGTCCATCCTGCTGGTGCTGTGTCTGGTCCACAGTTCCACAGTTGCAGGCAGCTTGTTCAGTTGATGGAGTTGACATGCAAAGTGGCACAGTTACACATAGCATAGTTCCCTTGTGTTTCAGATGCATTGTGTTCTTGGGTGGGGGGGGGGGTGTCAAGGACCTGGCCCTCTGTCCTAGGTGCTAATTACTGCTTACTCACTGCTTTTATGGAAGACTAGCTCCAGTGTGTCTAGTGAGAAAGTTTGGGATTAGAAAACTTCTTTCCTTATTCACAATTTGAATTGTCAGTTCTGTTTTCCCTTAAGATTTATAAAACAGTAAGTAGTGTGTGTGAGAGAAGTTTCTACCACAGTAGACTTAAACTCAATCTTGAGACAAGTGATTCTCAACCTGTGAGTCCTGACCCTTTTTGGGGATGGGGGTGGGGGTCATATATCAGATATTTACACTGATTCATAAGAGTAGCAACATTACAATTATGAAGTACCAAAAAATTAGTTTTATGGTTGAGGTCACTACAACGTGAGGAACTGTGTTAAAGGTTAAAGGACTGAAGCATTAGGAAGGTTGAAGCAAAGGAAGGAAGCATTAGGAGAACTACTGCTTTAGAGCTTTAAAAATGAGTTTATAGTATATCTGGATGTCTTAAGCCATCTTTGCTGTCATAAATGACCAAGTATGGTATCAAGGTTTAATCACTGATGACTATATTTTTAAATTATGAAAGTTAAGATATATATATTGGGGAAACATGTTTGGGTATATAATGTGCTATTTTTCTGTGTTATTTAAATGTTAATGATCATGTTTAATAAATTTAGCAGTTGAATAAGATTTTGTGTGTGTGTGTGTGTGTGTGTGTGTGTGTGTGTGTATCTAAATGATGCTCATCCACGTGCTGGTAAACTTGCTGTAACGTAGTGCTGCCTTTTGTTGTGATTGCCATGAACACAGTAGCAGGCATCTTGGTTGCTCAGCAAGCACTGCTGCATGACTGGAGCTCTGCCTCTCCAGCTGTGCTTGCTCTCCCATCCCCAGGCTCTGAGATTCATCAGAGGAAGCCATTGTAATGCCGTTTTTTGTCAGCAACCCTATGTTGATAATTGCTTTGGACTTGTTGCTTAGAATATTATACATAGCATATTCAAAGGACTGTGTAGTTCTAACATTTTAAATTACAACTGACTAAAGTAGCATTTGTTACTGAGTTATTTTGGCACCTATGTCATTATCCCTGACTTCTGTCGTTTCTAGGTTTGTTGTGGTGTGTGGTGATGGGGAGTATATCATCTACACAGCAATGGCTTTGAGAAACAAGAGCTTTGGGTCTGCTCAGGAGTTTGCATGGGCCCACGATTCTTCGGAGTAAGTTTGAGTAGCACGATGCCTGGTTGCAGACAGTGTTGATGCCAGTGTGGTTGATGCTTTTCCCGACTACAAGACAGTTCCACCACAGCTGCTTCATTGAGTCGTTTGGAGAGCATAATTGCCCTTCCCCTGTCTGAATCACCATTGAGCTGGCTCACTCAGGCTAATGAAATAAATCGATTCAGCTGGGGATCCAAGACCTATCTGAGGAAGCCTGTGACAGGACTTGATACTTGGATTTAAGCAAAGTAGGCCCTGCATCAAGTCCTTATGAAGCCCTTGCAGACGTGACCTCCCAAGGTGCTGCCCTTTATAAAGCAGTTGGGAGAGACAGTGCTATGCTCTGCCACCTGGACAAGAACTTTATAAAGAAAAACTCAATTTCTGTATGGTTCCCACTGCTCATTCTTAACCTATTTCTGTCTGAATTCAGAATATTTATAAAATGCTCTCATTAAAAGCAGAAGTCACATTAACTCTTTGTAATGTATACAATTCATAACCACCAACACAGTCAGATTATCCCCATATAGTCAGCTCACTCACTCCCCTAGTCCCAGGCCAATACTGATCTGCTTTTTGTTACTGTATAGGTCAGAATTTCTTCTTTAGACTTCCTTAGAGTTTTATATAATGGAGCATTATAGGCATGCATTCTTGTGGATCTGGCTTTTGAGATCATCCATGTTTTTATCTGTATCAATAAACTGTGGGTGTACCACAATTTAAGCATTTACCTTTTGGTGGATACTGGGGCCATTTCTACTTTCTAAAATGATTTGTAAGCTTCAGTAATTTGTATAACACATAGCATGAAACCCATTCATTATCTGTCTAACTGTAAAGTTTTTGCAATATCCTAGTACAAAAACAGGTCAGTGAATTTTCAAATGGAGATACTTTTTATATTTTTGAACAATTAAGTCTGAAGTATTTGAAGATATTTCTAACATTTGATGAAGTTATGATTTAATGTATAATGTGCTGTTTCCTCTGCCCCTCAGGTATGCAATAAGAGAAAGCAACAGTGTTGTAAAGATATTTAAGAACTTTAAGGAAAAAAAGTCATTTAAGCCCGATTTTGGAGCTGAAAGTGAGTGTTGTTTATTTATGACACATTTTGAGAATCTTTGTAATGACACAGAATATTTGAACAGAATCTCTCTGGGTCCTTTTCAAGGTATCTATGGGGGCTTCTTGCTGGGAGTCAGGTCTGTGAATGGCTTAGCCTTCTACGACTGGGACAACACAGAGCTCATCCGCAGAATTGAAATTCAGCCCAAGCACGTGAGTGTCTCCGCTGACAGCTTTGCTTTTGGGGGGGTTACCTTTAAAATGTCTGGGTCCCTCATGTCAAGAAGGACCCTTTGCACATTGCTATCCTGGTCTCATTGTGCTGAACACCACATCTGAGCACTAAGAAGTGCTCAGAGTATCAGTTCTGTGTTGGAATCAGACAGTAAACATTGGGTATTTGTAAAAATATAGAATGTTACACAAATTCCAAGTGTCATTCATATTTTAAATGGCCTTAAAGTGAACATGCATGTTGAAGACAGGAAATTAGGGTATTCTTGATGTGGGAAAAGCCTTTCCCTGCTTCATGTGATGACGGTCACCAATGACATTAAAGATGCCATTTGTGTTCACTATTACATTGCCATTAGGGAGCATTTTGCCTCCCTGTGGTCCTGAGTCTGTCTGCTATAGAATGGGGTCATGGCTCATGGTACTGTTTTTTCTGTACTAGTGCACACATGTGTATGGAGAGAAATAAGGAGTGCGAATCACTGTTTTAGAGAGTAGGGAACAGAGCACCCCTCCTGAAAGACAGCATTCCTTTCTCATTGGTTTTCCATTGCAGGGCTAAGTGCAATAGCCCTATGCTGTGCCCTCCCCAAATATGTGTAGAAGTACACTGCTCCAAATGCTGTGCACAATCACTGCCTTCCTGTAAGACTGATCCTGTAGTGAATGGAGTGTGTACAGTTTGTGGTGTACAGCCACACAGAAAAGTGGATCATTCATCTGTGCTTTTGTTGGGTTGCAGATTTTCTGGTCTGATTCTGGAGAGCTGGTCTGTATTGCCACTGAGGAGTCATTTTTTATTCTTAAATATCTGTCGGAAAAAGTCTTGGCTGCACAGGAAACACATGAGGGGGTTACTGAAGATGGCATTGAAGATGCCTTTGAGGTAGGTGTCTCAGCTCAACTTAGGCTTTGTTTTTAATATTTTATATTCTTAAAACAGACTATTCTGATTTTAACATTTCTATGTAAATTAGGTTTGGGGAGAGTGACTGTAAGTTCTGATAACATGTAAAAATTAAAATCTTGGCAAACAGGAGCTGAAAGTAAATGTGTGCTCTGACTGACTTTTAGGAAATCTGCAAGCTTACTTTGACACTTTCACTAAGAAAACTTGGTATTTTCACTAAGAAAACTAAGACTGTTGACTAAGGACTCTGAAATACTTAACATTCCAGCTTCATGTGTGTTGAGCAGTTTAAATTAATACTCTTAGATCATAGTTATAACTCATCAGTGACACTTCACAATATAAATATTCATCTAACACTTTTTAAATGAAGACAAAAATTCCTAGAAAGATTTTCAAAATGAATTTTACTTTGCATTTCCTATGTTGCCTTCCACTCTCCATCATATCCAGCTTGTTCACAGAAGTATGGTGTTGGCTAAGATAGCAATAATCTTTGTTCTCTTTCTATAGGTTCTTGGTGAAATTCAGGAAATTGTGAAAACTGGGCTGTGGGTAGGTGACTGCTTCATTTACACAAGTTCTGTAAACAGATTAAACTACTACGTGGGAGGAGAAATAGTCACCATTGCCCACTTGGACAGGTACCGAGTATCATTTTGCTTTTTGTCTTTAGCATCCTAAATTTAAAAGTGCTTTGTGAACCAAATGTAGTGTAGACTTGTAGTGATGATTTCCCCACATTAGTTTTAGTGGATTTTCTGATAGTAACCAAAACTACATTCATCAAATACAAAGATTTTGAGCAAGAGAGGAGTATATATGTGTGTGTTACTATAATTGTAGGATTGGGCTTCAGTTTTATTTCTGTTTTGGTTACAGGACAATGTACCTTCTGGGCTATATCCCTAAAGACAATAGGCTTTATCTGGGGGATAAGGAATTGAACATTGTTAGCTACTCCCTGCTGGTTTCAGTCCTGGAATACCAGACTGCTGTCATGCGGAGGGATTTCAGCATGGCTGATAAGGTCCTCCCTACCATTCCCAAAGAACAGAGGACCAGAGTTGCACACTTTTTGGAAAAACAGGTGAGGTTTTGCCTATCTTTATTTCTTTTCCTTTGACAGATTGTTGGTACAGACTGTAGAATGTCCCCTCATATTTCTTACCACCAAGTCAGGTTTCTTGGTTGAGATGCTGTGGCACCCTCAGTGCCTGTCAGTGTTGGTGCTGATTCTACCAGTCTTCTTACACCTTTTTAAAGTTCTTAATATTTTTATTTCTTGCTAGGTGTGGTAGTACACACCTTTAATTCCCAATACTAGGGAATAAGAAGTAAGCACATCTCTGAGTTCCAGCTAGCCTAGGCTCCAGAGACTGTCTCCAAAAACAAAACAAAAAATATTGCATCTTGTTTTAACTTTAAAAAAAAAAAAAGTTGTAAAGTGCCCATAACAGTTTATCATTTTCAATGTGCCTTTCGCCTAATGTAGTATTTTTCTACCTCAGGTACATATTCACAGCATATAGAGTAGGTTCTGCAAGGTATAGATCAGATGTTCTTTCCTGTCCCCTTCCAGTCTTCCCAGAAGCATTTGCCATTTTCAGTCCTAAGAATATAGCAATACACTGATTCTTCATTTTCCAGTGTTAGGCATCTCATGTGAAATGAACCCTGCTGTGAGAGGTATTCTTGGGTGTGCACATCACAGGAAGGGGTGCAGTAGGAAGCCTCCATGTCCAGTTATTCACCTAGTGAACCTAGTGACTTTATTTAAAACCTTCTAGGTAGAATTTCAGCCTATACACAGCTCTGATGGAAGAGACACTGTAGCATTTAAATGCAGCTTCCTCTTGAGCTGCTTAGATTTGACCGAGAAACTCCACTTGCCATCATTCTGTGGACTGAGTACAAGCCAGCTCAGAGACTGGACATTTAGGATTTCATTTAGTTTCTCTCCATTCTTAACATTGTTTTCTCCTGATACTCAATATTCCCTTTTCCAGGTGTTGTGTATCCCCTAGACCAGAGACCCTCAAAGAGCAGAGCTGTGTGATAGGGAGGGATTGGGGTGATAGTTGTGGATCTGTACTGCTGCCTACTTTTAGACAGTTTCATCTTTAGTGTTTTTCTTTATGAGCTATCTCGGATTCTGAGGTATAAACCAGATCATGCTCTACTGCCCTCACTTCTGACTTAATGAATTTTCTTCAGTGTTTTTACTCTTCACCAGCTTTCAACTTTTCAGATTTGGTTAGGGGGCTGGAGATGCCTCAGGGGTAAAGATTATTTGCTGCTCTGGCAGAGGACCTACATTTGGTTCCCAGCAAGTTCTTACCAGCTTACAACTGGCAGTAGCTTTAGCACCAGGGGAATCCAAAACCCTTTTGTGGCTTGTGCAGGCACCAGGCACACACAGTGTGGGAACATCTGGCCTCTGCTCTGGGGTTTTCTCCTGTGTCAGTGCTAGTGAAGAAAAGCAGTAACTTGGATTATTAGACCCAGTGTTTACACTGCACCAGTGGGTAGGTGGGTTAAGTGGCCTGGCACCTAACCAGCACGGTAAAGCCATCCTGAAGGATGTAGCCAGATTGAACTCTCAAAGTTGTCTGCTTCTGTCCCAACCACTTCATAAGCACTTTCTTCCAGTGTGCTAAGAAAACCACCCTATCTCCCTCTGACACTGCCACATTCCCAGAGCTAAAAGGGTTGGTTTTGTCTTTAGAAGTTAACTTTATAATTACAACATTTGTTGTAAAAGCCTGTCCTGATGGCTAGTGGAGCATGAGGAGATCTTTGGCTTTCTTCCTTTGGATACTTGATGGGCTGAGTCTGAGACCACAGTAAAGCGTAACTGATGACAGCTCATTAGCACCTGGATCCCAATTAGAAGCTAAATGCCCTACAGATGATAGAAAATTGCAAGGTTTTGTCTTTGCCTCTCTTCTCTTTTCATTCTGTCTTTAACCTCTATAAAATGAATCTGTGACTAGATGACCTCTAAGGCCCACTTTCAAGGTTACCAGCAGCTGAATTTGCCTGTGCCATGTGTCCCCTGTGCAGTCAGTAAAATTTTATTTTGTATTTAATTAGGACTTCTCAGAATATATGAAAAACATCAGTTCTTTAGTTCTGACCCACACCCAGCTCTCCCAGAAATCTTTTAAATTGAAGCATTTATTCCTGTGACACACTTGTTATTAAGTATAATACTGTGCAAAGTAGACATTTTAAAAATAAAAGCACAAGAAATGGGAATGTAAACTTTTAATTTGACAAAAATGGCTCCTGTTTTGCCTTGTTGGTAGTATATTCTTGAATGCTAATGGATATCAAAATACTTGGGAATTTAGATTCCATTTGGTCCACTGTGAGCTATGGGGTTTTCCTGTCAGTAAAGTCTTTTGAGAAGTAACTTTTGTGTGTATATGCTATGTGCACATTCTTGTAAGTCATACATTTTCTTTTTAAAAATGTGTAGGGCTTCAAGCAGCAAGCACTTACAGTATCCACAGATCCTGAACATCGTTTTGAGCTTGCTCTTCAACTTGGAGAGCTGAAAATTGCTTACCAGTTAGCAGTGGAAGCAGAGGTATGTTCTAATCCACAACTTCCCATAACCCCAGGAGGGTTACTAAGTACTAACGTGTTTTCCCAGAAATATTTTGTTACTAATGTTCTTCAAATAGAAATTAGTGACTTATTTTGGTGAGGCTGTTGTCTCTTTGATCTTTTTCCAAAGATGCATTGTTATTCTTTGCATGAATTAAATGGGTTAAATTCTGTATGCTGTTAGTTCTTTAATCTGTTTGGGAAGATTTTCTTTCTGTCTAGCCTGGATCTCAGAATATAGACACGGCAACAATTTGCCACATTACAAACTTGTTAGAGACACTGATTTTAAAGAAGGATTTTGGCATACTATGTACTGTTAATTATGGATTATAAGTAAATTTCAGATTGTATAAATATTGTAGCTATAAGACCATTTAAATGTGCATTTTATTTGGCGTCTGGGAAGTTACAAATGACTATATTCATTACTCAATATTTAAGGACATAATTTTCTACTCTTCCAAAAGAAGTGTTACTGATTTAGTTGTTAAAATAACTGCAGTCTAATGATGTTTAAATTCCATTTACATGGTTTTAGATTTAGTTTCACTATAATTAAAAAATAAGTTAATTATCCATGTACCATTTGAACTAATTTTGTTCATGTGATTTTCATTACACATTTTTATCATGCCATTCTTTGACAGAGCCCGTTTACCCAGTATAATTCAAAAATTATATATATGTGTGTCTATCTTCAAATGTTATCACAGTGATGTTTAGAGTAACAGTAATGCTGATGATGTTGGACGTTTATTTTCAAAGATGTTTTTATCTTAAACCCTAATAGTCTGAGCAGAAGTGGAAACAACTTGCCGAACTCGCCATTAGTAAATGTCAGTTCAGCCTAGCCCAGGAGTGTTTGCACCATGCTCAGGATTACGGTGGTCTGCTGCTTTTGGCCACTGCCTCTGGAAATGCTAGTATGGTGAACAAGTTAGCAGAAGGTGCAGAGAGAGATGGCAAAAATAACGTGGCATTCATGAGCTACTTTTTACAGGGCAAGTAAGTATTATCTCAATGTCTAAAAAATTTTAAGGAGTTGTAAGCAGTAATTTCTACCCTTACTGAGAGGAATATGAAACAAAAATCCTGGTTAGGAGCTGATGGATGGCTGACTGGCTGGCCCCACTACTCAACAACAGACAATAGTGCTACCTACCATGGTGGCACCTGTAGTAACTTTTGATCTATATCTTTATGCATCATGAGATGTTCAGGGTCAAAGAGCCCACCAGTCAGTTACTCCTAGATCATTTTACTGAATGTAGCAGGAGGCAGCTGTTCTTGTCTAAGAGGACTAATAGCAGAGGACTGACTACACTGGGCAGGTTTTGATCTGTTTTGTGCATAGATGGGGTGGGAGTGGGATGTGACAAATTTGTAAGCCTAGCAGAGTTAATGCAGGTCAAGTCCTGTGGATATTAATCTGGCTTCTGGAAATAAAGAAGTACTTCAAACATTTTTCTTGAGGTTTCTAAGAGATGGTTTGTGATAGGGAACTGAACCCCATTGCTGAGCTACACTTCGAGGCATGTCATAAAACTCAGGATGTATGCCAAACTTGCTATATAACTCTCCTTGAAAGTCCCATTATATTCTTAAAGTTATTCAAATTAAATAAGCTAAAAGCTGTCATGAATGTTGTCTCATCCCTTACACCCTGAAGTCCGCTGGTTTTGTTCATCATTAAGACAGTTATAAGACTAGCAACAGAAGTGAATTTGTAAGGGGCTGGGGGTGGGGTGGGGGATTGGCGGATTCAGACTGCACAGGTCTACACTTTAGGCTTTATGTACTATTATTTCTCTAACAATGCCTCTTTTCCCCTGTAGGCTTGATGCTTGCCTAGAGCTCTTGATCAGAACAGGGAGACTCCCAGAAGCTGCCTTCCTGGCCCGCACCTACTTACCCAGCCAGGTCTCAAGGTATGGACTTAGTTTAGGGAGAAATGTTCAACTAAAAACAGGGCCCAGTTGCTTCATCTGTTTTGTTCTCTGGTGTCTCTAATATTAGGGTAGTAAAGCTGTGGAGGGAGAATCTCTCAAAAGTCAACCAGAAAGCAGCAGAGTCCCTTGCTGACCCCACAGAATATGAAAACCTTTTCCCTGGATTAAAAGAAGCTTTTGCTGTTGAAGAATGGGTCAAGGAGACACATGTGGATTTGTGGCCAGCCAAGCAGTACCCTTTTGTCACGGTGAGTGCCAGGCTTTGTTTAGTGTGGCTGCAAGGAGGACACACATCCACAAGTCAAACTTTAATTTTTGATTGTGGATTATTTCATTTTATCATTGTAGCCAAATGAAGAGAGAAATGTCATGGAAGAGGCAAAAGGCTTTCAGCCCTCAAGAACCACAGTTCAGCAGGTTTGTGAAGAACTGCATGTGGCAGCATGATTGACACTGTCGATTTAAAACACTACACTTGCTATGCATGGGGGAGTATATAAGTCTCTGGGCAAGTTCCTTTGGCTTCGTATTTACCTCTTACTGCGTTTTCAGGAGCCTGAGGGGAAGCCTGCTTCTAGCCCAGTTATCATGGCCTCCCAACCTACCCGGAAAGAAGAAAAGGTGGGTCAGACATCCCACCCCAGTCAGGAGGCAGGCCTTTGAGGGTCAGATGTCTTTGGTGTTTCAAGTGGGATGATGCTCTTGTAAACTTTAAGGAAATTGGTCCTGGCTCTGCACTGCGAACCAGGTAACCAGGTAACCTAACAGTACTGTATAATGTTTGCCCTCTCCCTTTCTGTGCAGAGCTTACTAGAACTGGAAGTAGACTTGGATAATTTGGAATTAGACGATATTGACACAGCAGACATCAATCTGGATGAAGACATTCTGGATGATTGAGCACTGTTTGCCATTTACTTCAATAACAGATCATTGAGACAAACTGAACACCACCCTGACCGGAAACTCCTTGATGTAAACAAGGGGCCACACAGCTACTTCCTCATCTTCAGAGGAGTTGATGGGCAACATTTAAATTACTATGTTATCCTTGTTAACTGAAACCGACATGCACTTTTTGTTTTTTTCATATTGTCATTAGACCATCTCCCATAAAATCTTTTGAAGTAATGAAAAGCTCTTGAGTTCCTTCCTAATGAAAATGGACATCGAGTTTTATGTGACTGAGCCAAATATCTCACTGGGAATCAACTTCATCCTCCCTTAAGGGCATTTTTTCATCCTCCCTTAAGGGCATTTTTCCAACCCTGGTTTGACTCTGTATCGCTATCTTATATAATTTGGCTTGTGGGCACATCTCCTGACTGTCCAGCTGGCTGTTAGCCTCTTTGTATCCTGGAGGTAGTTTATGTTTTACCTGTATTAATTCATCCCCATGCTGTATAGGAACAGTAAGATAACAAATTTGAGAATTTAAAAGGCAGAAACCAAATTACAGTACTTTTAATTGTCAGGATGCTGCAGAATGGCTGATGACTACTTCTTGGTAAGTTTGGAGTGCTAATTCTATATATGCTCCTCTCTGGGCTTCCGTTTTTGCGAAGACCTATTGAAATTAAAAAAAAATAAAAAATTCTAGAGCAACAGGACACCAAGAGTATAAAGTCAGCTTTAAGACATCATTAACATTTCTGCAGTAAGAACACGGTTCCCAATCTTTTGAGTGTCACAATCTCCCTGAATGTCAGTGATAAATGTATGTAGACAGAAATGCAATGCTAATTCTAAATCATCTCAGCAATGCTAATTCTAAATCATCTCTATTAATTCACTTTCAGTAAACACCCTGACATTGCACCTCCTGCTAGATCAACATCGAAGAGAAACCTAGACAGTAAGAGCTAGCAAACTGACTTCATTTAAAAAAAAAAGTCTCAAACACCCGGCTTAACACAGAAAGTCGGGGTGTGTACCAGGTTCTCTGTTCCTCTTAGGGGCATCAGACACCAGGAAACTGCTTTGCAGTAAGAAAACCTGTGTAGCAAATTTCAGTGACCTTCCCAAATGAAAACAGCATCCCAACCTAGCACTGAGGATAAATCTAGGGAGCACATGGTTTGAGAGATGTGCAATTACAAAATGACTATTCAAGCGAGGCTTCCTGATCCCTGCCCCTTCCCAGCCCTGGGGAGAATTTGCCTACACTAAGAGGGAGGCTGCTCAGTACCTGTGGAGACCTATCTCCAGAGCAGCATGGCCTACTGCTCCAAATAACATGCTGTTTCCACTATGTGAACCTCTCAACTATAGCTGCCAGCATGCCTATCATACCATCTAGAGTGCTGCATGATTCTCCAAATGCCCCCAAATAGTCCCACAATATTGTCAAGACCCAAAATGTTCCATATTCGCAGCTGAATGTATTATTACATATGACCCATTTCTGGATCTTTCCTAACTTAGTCATCACAAAACCAACAAAAAGGACTCTACCTTAATTAAATTTACTCCCTTGGCAGCCTGCTCTTTGGCCTCTTGAGCCGACTGGCCATCTGGATGGAGCATGTGATACAGCTGGACCAGGCTGGTGGCATCATCAATCCTGAGAGTGAGAGGAAACATTACCAACGAGTTGTCATAAGCCTCACAGTCCTGCAGTGTTTGCCAACTCCAAACTAAATTACATGTCAGACCTAACTGGTACAGGGAAAGGTAGTTCTGTAATTCCAAAAGCATTCGAAGGGGGCAGAAGGACGGCTTAGCGAGTAAGGTACTTGTTGCACAAAACCAAGTCCACAAAGCTATCCTCTGACCTATGAGGGAGGCAAATAAGGCAAAAGACAATACAGGAAGTGCCCACTTTACGAAAATATGGATGTGTTCTTTGGAAGATGGAACATTCCTTCCCACAGAAAGGGCATTCCTAGTGGCAGAGGATTTCCTGGCCAGCCCACTTAGCCAGCATGAAATACATTGATCTAACTTGGATACAAATTCTGCTTTATACTTTTGAGATTATGTTTAGATGATTTCTATTAACATGGAAATTCTCTTAGCTGTCCCCAAAGCAAACAGTCATAATCTTCCCACATAGTCTATACCTTTTGCCCACTTGATCCTCAAAGCTGAGGATTGGGAAGACATAAAAGGACCCCCAAGTGTTCACATTTGACACTTTGCTGGCTTCCAGGTGACAAATTTCCTGCTATGCCAAAGCTGTCGGTCTGACCAGCCCCACTGTCAAGCCTGGGCTGGCCAGAATCTTTAGGCAAAAAGGTCTCCCCAGCAGGACAGGCATGAGCCACTTCAGATGGAGCTCTTACACAATAAGGAGTAATAGGAGAATACCGCAAATTATACAAATCCATAGCTTCAATATCTTTACCATAGTCTGCATCTGAGAAGCCTGAGGAGACAGTCCACAGGTCATGTAACACAGAAAGGCACAGAACTTCTTTCTGATCATCTTCAACTAGGCCAGCTGGTAGGAATGAGAGAATACTGCTGCCTTCTGAACTGAATCACTATATGTGCTGATGAAGTGAGCTAGCTGGAAAATCATTAGGAAAGCTGTTCTGATGAGAAGCAACCTTTGTGTGTGACATTCAAATTCCAAGTAAGATACTTTGGTACAGTCTGAGGACTAATGACTACTGGTGCCTTTTCTTATTCATCTTGGAGTCAAGCATGGGCTTTGTGGAAAGTTAGTTTTCTCAACAGCCATGCTGGCTTCTTTCCCTGCGATTTTGGATTTCTTTTTTTTTCTTTTTTTCCCCACTTCATGTACAAAGCTATTTTCTTTCCAGTTTTAGCTCAAGTAGCATACTACAGATATACCTCTGAAATACTGAGACTAGTTCCTAACCACAACAATAAACAAATCATATAACCTGTGTAGTTATTGTTATACTATACAGTAGTCTATTAACTGTACAATATATTTGAAATATATTTTACAAAATTATAAAGTATCAAGAAACTTGCTCAACTAAAGGTACCAACCATCAATATGGTTTTGAAACAGGGTCTGACTAAGTAGACAGTTTGTCTTCAAACCCAGAGATGCATCACCAAGCCCAGGCAGACCTCAATTTGTAAAGACTGCAATACCTACACACAGCACAGTATGATGAATTATGTTTGTTATTTTCAGCTAGAAACTCAGAAGCACATCAACTTGATGCTAAAAATACAACATTTTCACGCCACTTGAAAATACTTTTTCTGAAACCTTAGAAACTTCTCAAAAGCATGGGTCATAAGCTAAGCATGTTTACTGGGAAGTCATATGGGTAGAGATAGTTCTGCTGGAAAATAAGCACCCACTAGATCTTACATCTGCTTCTTTATAATTCCCATGTAATATCCTTGAGTGCCTAGAAAACTCACCTATACTCAGGAACACTGCCAAGTAAGGGTAAAAAACTCAATCTACTATTAAGATCCAAAGTCACATTTTTTTTTTTTCTAACAATCTAGCACTTATTATGTAACAAAAGCAAAACCTAGAAAAATGAATCTAAAGAGAGATAAGTACAAACTTCCACTTATCACCAGACAATGCATTGCCATTGGGAAAACACTGATTTACTGTTGGACAATAAACAATTATTTTAATTATTCAGATAATACTTACAAGTCTCTCTGGATCTGATCAATGAGCAAACCATCAATCTTTTTCTTATTTACAAAATACCAAGCCATTCCACCAAAGTGTCTTGTTGAACGTAGCAGCTCATACTTCCCATGTCTGTCTATGTCTTCGTAGGTCTGATGATGAACCTATCCACAGAAAGTGCATGGGAAAATCAAGTGACAGCATCACATGGTTCAGACCACCTAGCAGAAATGCTGCCACAAGTCAGAGTGCAATCGGGTCTACCTGTACTGCACACTGCCTCTCCAGCCTCGACTTAGTCAAGCACTTGCCTACTGAGCAGGACCAGAGTATGATCCCCAGAACCACATAAAAACCTTGTGTGGTGGTGGTGGGCACAGTTGTATTCCCAATGAAGGCAAGCTGGGTCCCTGGAAGCTCACCGGCCAGCAAGCCTAGCCAACCAAGCAAATCTCCAGGCCCATGAGAGACTCCATCTCAAAACAGTACAGGAAGAAATCAAGTTTATCCTCTGACCTGTACACAGGAAAGGACCACTTGTCTACATGACAGCAAATCTGTGCCCTACTTACTACAGAGTGTGTGGCAGCCTAGAGCAAGTAACAGCAAAATACTCAAAAAGCTTTGTCAATTATTCAGCAGCCAAATGTCAAGCAAGCACCAATTCGTTATTATTATGACCACTAATAACCAAAATGTCTTTTTTTAAATTGCTCTTGTCCCCTATCACAACTCCTCTATCCTACTAGCTCACCCAAGCCATCTGGCAGTCCTTCGGTTTCCCTTCTAAACAAATCTTCCTAAACGAGGGCAATGCTGTCTAAAACTCTGCTTTCTGGTGTATGTGTGTCTTCTTGTAAGTATATAGGCCAACAATGTCCCCAGGATCCCCAGTCTCTGCCCTCTCCAACAGGAGTTAGAGACGTGCACCAACTCACCTGGCTTTTACACGGGTGCCGGGAATCTGAACCCAGGTCCTCGTGCTCGCACAGGAAGCACTTTAGCTACTGAGCCCTCTTTCCAGCCCTGTCCAAAAGGTTTAAAAACTGCTTGATGAAGACCATGTTCCTCACCTAGTACTGAGCTCACATGTGAGACAGCTCATCCACCTTGAACCACCCCCCTGCAAATGCACTGTATGTACTAACTAGACATTTGGCCACATCTCAAGCTTACTTAGTTATTTTCTACCTACTTCTTAGTCTGTCCTCTCTGAAACAGCTTTATTCACCAAACTTCCCTCTCTCACACTGCTCCTTGCCTTTCTAGAACCCTTCCCAAGACTCCTATGAAGCCTTCCCTGAGAGCACTATTAACACCTAACATTTCAGGCTGGACGCGACAGTCACCTGCATACTGTCTCATTCCAGCACATCACTGCTGAGTGCAGCCTTTGATGCTCACTCACCCCTAGATCCCAACATCAGCTCTGCTACTCATGCTAACACTGACCACAAAACCACATTCTAATGAACACATCCTTACTATGCTGTACTTTACACACAGTACCTTACACACTGCACTTTGACAAATTTTAGTGGTAACTGTTCCTATAAGGTGCATAGAAAAAAGGCTTTGTCATCATCTGAGTCCCAAAAGAACCATAATAGCAGTGAAGTGCAGTGAAGCTACTTCACTCTCCAAGCCCAATTTCCCTAATTCTTAGAGATGGCTGAGGGCATAAAATACATATCTACACTCAATAAATTTCCAGGTAATTATAATTCCCTGTCCTATAACCTTCATCAAAGCCAGTAGCCTAAATCAAGTGCTACATTAAAAATCCTTTTGCATCACCTATTTAAATCCCTTTTTGGAAAGGATCAAATACACTCACCTTAATATACTCAGTGGAATCTGGCTCAAACTGGGCAACACAGAGATTGAGGACATCTTCATACCGGTCTTGGCTGTACATGGTCTAAAACCACAAAGCCAAATGGGAATCAGATGAGGACATAAAAGTTTACCATCTGTCCAGACACCTTGTCAGGCCTGTCCAATACATCGGCTGCCTACATGTCTACCAAGAGCATATAGGGAGCTGCATGTGGTGGTGCAAGGTTTTAATCCCAGCATTCAAGAGTAAGGCAGAGAGATCTTTGTGAATTCCAGGCCAGCGTGGTCTATCTAGTGAGTTCGAGAACAGTCAAAGTTACATACATAGTAAGACATTGAAAACCAAAATAAATTTTAAAAAGCATATAGAAACAACACAGGCTTTGTAAATGCCACACTTGGATTTAAATTCCAATTAAATTAACTGTATGAGAACCCCACTAAGGTACTGTTACAGCAGAACATTAGTTCATTAGAGGTATAGCAGTACGTGTGTTCACCTCCATGCAGTGCCAGCAGCACCAGGGCCCATGCTTCAACAAACGAATGATCACCATGGAAATGGAATTCACCATACCTTAAGGTTTTCATCTTTGAAAATTATAGGTGGCAAAACTCTACGACCTTCTTTTGGGAAATAAATTTGTATCACTCGGTCCCGTTCTTCCCAAGAAGCTTTGCGTAGTGTGCCACTTGGTTCTCTAACAACAATAAAACGTTCCTGAAACAGAAAGCAACCAGAGATTAGGATGAGTTGTGAAGACTTCTATTCTGCTCTTGTGATAGCTAAGAAGACCAACATGGCAGGATTTAAAATCACCTTGGAGACAATTTGTAGGTGTGTGTGAGTGAGGCATTATGTAGATTAGATTACGTCGAGATAGGAAGCCCCACCCTAATGTGGGCAGCATCTCTCCATGAGTTGGGTCCTGGATTGCATAAGGGAAAGCTGAGAGCTCCAGCATTCATCCTTCTGCTTCTTGTCTGTGGGTGCAATGTGACCAGAAGTTGGCCCACAGACAGAACACAGCTAAAATCCTGTCTTCTAAGCACAGACATGTATGACCAGAAAGAAAAATGAGGGATCACTTTTCTGACCTCAGCATTCAACAACACTATAATGTATTCTATAGGCCCAACTATAAACCACTCTTATCTATCCTTGAGTGCTGCTGTATTTACACAACAGACTGCTCTTTTAAACTGGAAATCAAGGAACTAAATGGAAGCAATGATATCTAAAAATTATTGGCAAAACTTCCTGTGGTTTTACTAAAAAGTGGAAAAATCAATTGAGAAGTTAGGGATTTTTTGCATTGTTGAAAAATACCTAAGGTGGGGTAGTGATGGCACATACCTTTAGGGGGCAGAGGGGTCTCTGAGTTCAAGGCCAGCCTAGTCTACAGAGCAAGTTCCAGGAGAGCAAGGGCTGCACAGTGAGATCCTGTCTCCAAATAAACAAACGAAAAATACCTAAGACAAAAACCTCTCTATGTTGCTCAGCTCTAAATGGAACAACTACACCGCAGCCCTGCAGGGCTCAGGGAGCAGGGTGGAAGAGGGGACGGAAAGAATACAAGAGCGGGGTGGGGAGGAGACCTGTGACAGGCTCTCTTTGGGGCATGACAAGGCTGTCACTCATGAACTCATTGCAACTGTGGCTACCTTTGTAAGTCCACACAAGCATTTAGACCAGGCCAGTGAGCAATTCATCATGGATCAGGGAGGAGCATAAGAGGCTTTACCGGGACGCAAGCATCTTTGTTTGTTATGGTTACTATTGCTGTGATAAACACCATGACCAAATTGCAGGTTGGGAAGAAATGGGTTTATTTGGCTTTTGCTTCATCATCACTGTCCATCACTGAAGGAAGTCAGGACAGGAACTCAAACAGGGCAGGGACCTACAGGCAGGAGCTGAAATAGAGCCATGGAGGGGTGATGCTTACTGGCTTGCCCTTCATGGCTTGTTTAGCCTGCTTTTATAAAGAACCCAAGATCACTTGCCCAGGGATGGCACCACCCACAATGGCTGGGCCTTCCCTCAACCACTAACTAAAAAGATGTCCTATAGACTATTTAGTCTACAGTCTATAGAATTGCCTGCAGCCTGATCTTATTGAAGCCTTTACTCAACTGCATTCCCTCCTCTCAGATGACCCCAGCTTGTGTCAAGCCGACATAAAAACTAGCTAGCACAACTGATCCCTTGTCAACCTGATACACAAACATATCACTTATTAAGCACAGTTTTCCTTTCTTCTTGTCTTCAAGATTTCATATTAATATTACAATATAAAACATATTACAAACTTTAAAAGTCCCAGTCTTCATAAATTTCAACACTTTTAAGTTTGGTCTCAAGCGAGATGGCTCAATGGTTAAGAGATTTAGCTGCTCTTACAGAGGACCTGGGTTTGATTCCCAGCACCTACATGGCCATCTCACAACTGTTAACTCTAGTTCCAACGGATCTGATGCCCTTTTCTGGGCCCTGTAACGAACTGCGCACATGTGGTGCACAGACATACATGCAAGCATAGAATGTAAAACAAAATAAAATAATAATTCAGTCTCTAAAATTTCAAAATAAAGCTCCAAAATCTCTTTTAAAAAATTCAAGCCTCTCAACTGTGGACTCCAGGAAAAAAAAATTGTTTTTACTTCAAGAGGGAAGACCCAGAGCACAGTCACAATGTGAACATAGAAAAACCAAAGTCCAACCATGTAAATAACTCTATGTCCAGTGCCTGGGGTCCACTCAACAATCTTCTGGGCTTCTCCAAAGGGCCTGGGTCACCTCTCTGTCTCTACTCTCTGTACCACACATAGACTGTCCCCTACAATCAGGACAGCTCCAGTCCACAGCTGCTGCTGGTTTGGGCTGTTATCCCAGGATACTGGCATCTCCAGAACACTGGGGTCCCTTGCTACAGCTGGACAGCCTCTTCTGGGTCTCTCTTCAGAGATTCCAGTTCTGCCACACAGCGCCAGATCTCAACTGCTCTCCAGGACCCCTTCACACCTTCCAAACCGTATCACTGGGTGACTCCCACATCTCCAAGTTCGGCGGCCAGAAAGAGGCACAGCATTGATCGTCTCTGGAACACAGCTTCTGTGTGCTGACTCTGAGGAAACGCTTCCCTGACGATTTCACCTCAGATGTGCTCTCTTCTTAATCACTGCTAATTTCTCAGCTCCAGCTGACCGGCATCAACTGTCCCAGGAAAGCAAAGTGGTGCTGTGCTCTTGCTAATCACGACTGATTCTTCAGCTGATTAGAACCAGATTCTTAACTCAAATATGCAACAGCCCCCATAGTCTTCACATGACTCTGAAACTACACAAGCCAGCCACCACTGTCTGCACAGCTATCAACATTCTTATCTGCCAAGCTCAACAGAACAGCCTACTGGACTCTCAACACTCAATGGCTTTTCTAGCCCAAAGTTCCAAAGTCCTTCTACAATTCTCCCCCAAAGAACATGGTCAGGTCTGCCAGAGCAATACCTCACAATCCTGATAGAAACCAACTTTCTGCCTTAGACAGGGTTTCTCGTGCCACGATAAACACCGTGACCAGAAGCAAGTTGGCAAGAAAAGGGGTTATGTGGCTTACATTTTCACATCACAGTTGATCATCAAGGAAATCCAAGGCAAGAATTCAAAAGGCCAGGAACCTGGAGGCAGGAGCTGATGCAGAGACCACGGACGGGGGTGTGGAGGGGGGCTTACTGGCTTGCTCCACATGGCTGGCTCAGCCTGCTTTCTTATAGAATCCAAGACCACCTGCCCAGGGATGGCACCACCCACACGGGGCCGGACCCTCCCCATCAATCACTTATTAAGAAAATGCCCTACAGGCTTGCCTACAGCTAGATCATATGAAACCATTTTCTCAGCTGAGCTTCCCTCCTCTCAGGCGACTCTAGCTTATATCAAGTTGATATGAAAACTAGCTGGCACGGTGTGTACTGCAATTATGGTTGCTAGGGAAAAAAGAGGTGTCACTCTCTTCAGTGTTGTGGACACTGATAAAGTTGCCCTGGCTTCTGTAAAAACCCTCTCACTCAGGCTCATGCAAGCAACCCCAATGGACTCAGTGGATCACACAAAAACAACCAAGGAAAACGTAGAACAACTTTTTGAGGTGGAGAACTTAAACAGGAATGGGAGGAAGAGAGGAAGCTAGAGGCTGAAAATGACTAAAATGCATTATATACATGTATAACGCTGTTAAGGAATATTCTTAAAGAAACAAAGAGGGTGTCATGCCCCCCCCCCCACACACACACACACACACACACACACACACACACACACACACACACACACACGCACGAGAAAACACCAAACAATCGCCCCCTAGCGTTTCAGCAAAGGAAATCAGCACAGTCCAGGTGCAGAGAACATCTTTTGTTCACTGTCTTAGAGCTTCTGTCCACTGCTGTCTGCCTGGACACTTGTCTTGCTGTGTCTTAGCACATGTGTCCCAGGATTTCTATTGTGATAAAGCACCATGACCAAAACAAGAGGGGAGGAATGGGTTACTTCTTCTTAGGTCCCAGGTCACACACACTCCCTCGATGAGGGAGGTGAGGGGAGGAACCTGGAAGCAGGAACTGAAGCAGAGGCATCAAGGACACTGCTGAGTGCCTTGCTCCCCAGGGCCTGCTCAACCTGCTTTCTTATAACACCCAGGACCACCCACAATGAGCTGTGTCTACCTACATCGATCATCAATCAAGAAAAGGCACCACAGATTTGCCTGCAGGCCAGTCTGAGGGGGCATTACTCAATTTAGACTCCATCTTCCAAGACGACTCTAGCTTGTGTCCAATTGACACAAATAGCCAGCACAACATGTGTCTGGAATCAGTCTGAAATACACTAAATCCACAGTATGTAAAGGAATGGTAACAACATGATGTGAACCCGTCAACATGTCTTGCCTCTTTAGAGGGACTCGGCTTTAGAAGCTTCAGAGAGGGATACTACATCATCCCTGAGATCCATCTCAGGGTGCTATTTCAAAGATTATTCTGCAATCTAGCATATACTCACCCGATGTGGTATGTTATATGATATATCAGTAAACACGTATTTGTGTGTTTCTGTTCCTTCCAAAATCTTATCTTCAGCTAATACGTCATTTATCGGCGTCCGCTCTTCCAGAACTGGTGGCATCTTTAATCGTATTTTAGCTGCTTCAGTTGCCAGCCTAGTAGCCTAAAGAAATAAAATCTCTCTTAAGGAAAGTTAATAGTTTCCAAAAGGGTCATCCAATAAAGCAGGCACTCATCAAAAACGCTAATGACTACAAAGGAAAGCAGCTGCAGCCATGAGGCTGTGAGTGAAAAGCCAAGCTTGGACGGGCGGGGCCTGGCCTTTCCTGTGGCAGGACAGGGCCCCAGCTACCACTTACCCACTATCTGAGCAGCAAGGAATGCTGTGACACAGAGCCAGGCTGCAAAAGACACTTGGAACCCAGCAAGCCTGTATTTCTTCAGCGTTCACTATGTGCCAAACACCATTCAAATACTTCAATCGGGTGCAAAGAGACGGCTCAGAGGACCTGGATTTGGTCCCCAACACTGACATGGTGGCTCACAACCATTTGTAACTTTAGTTCCAAGGGTCCTGTGCCCTCTTTTCACTTCCATGGGCACCAGGCATGCCCATACACTTAAAACAAAGGAAATCAAATGTACTGGCTTTACTCAGTGCCCCAAGCCTTCAGGAGCCTGGTGCTCAACTGTGCTCCAAAGCCTCCACATCATTTCCAAAGATGACCTTTGAGGGGTCTAATATGCTATTGGGTAGTGAAGCTACTGCTGAGTCAGAAAGGAGTGTGTCAATGTCTCACATATTCACACAACAGTGTATTCCACAGAGGACTCAGACTCTGCTACCTGGAAGAGGGCACTGTGGCAGATTTCTAATTTCACCAGACCTTCAGATCCAAGGCAGAAGTTTCTCCAGGAAGGGAGCTGGAGCAGGCAAGATGAAAGACGAGCAGATTGGTTTGGGGCAGGGAGGAAGGGTCAGCCTAGACACCTAGACTTGATTCTGCTTAACTGTGGTCACATCCCTGCTCCTCCCTGCCTCCCTACTCACATTTCTTTCCTCAGTCCTGGGCCTGCTTCACCCTTGCACACGTGCCTAGGGAGGAACGGCACTGAGCATCTCCAGTGCCCTCTGTAAGTCTTATAGCCCCGAAAGAAAGGTATTCTGCCAGTATTCAGGGTCGACACACACCTCTTCCAACTGTGCCTGGGTCATTAACTTATAGGTTGGTGGCTTCAGTGGTTGAATGGCAGGCTTGAAAGTCTTCTTCAAGTCCAGGCCTGTCATCTTGGTGAGGATGCTCTGGACTTCCTCGTCCATAAATGTAGGTTTCTTGACTTCTGAGCTACCAGATTCTGTTAAGAGGGATTTCAGTAATAAGAAGCTGGCAACAATGGCAAACCAATACTTCTAAATGGGAAAGTATTACCAATAAAAACTGTTTGTACAGAATACACATGCTATTATGAGACTCTCTCATTCGTTCAACTTGCACTTAAAATTTCCTGAAAATTCATCACAACATGATACAGTCTGCCAAGAAGATGCTGAAAAGTGAAGATGATAAGAACTGTTGCCTTTCACAGACTTGTCTCTTTTTTTGGTTGGTAGCTTGGAGATGGTGCAAACGGAACCCAGGGCCTGGCACACAGCACTATCAATCAGTAAGCTACACTCCAGCTCTCAGATCCACTTCTCAGAAGCCAGACATAGCACACCCACAAAACAGGTCATAGTCAACCCTCACAGTAACCCTATTAAGTAATATTACAATTACCCCTTTTACAAAAAGAACATGAATATAGCATTTTAGTTAGCTGTCATACGTCTCTTTTTAGCTCTACTTCCCACTGTCATTACTCTGGTCAAGGCCATTCGTATCCCTTACCTTGGCTTCCCTGCCTCTTTTCTGACCTCACTACAAACCATTCCTACAAAGAGATTATTTGAGAGTAACCAGCTAAAAATGCAACCAAGACGACTCTGATGTTTGGAACCCAGTGACTGTTTGACTGTGTCCCCCACTAGGAGATTGTTAGGTCTCTATTGCTGTGATAAACACCATGACCAGAAGCAAGTTGGGGAGAAAAAGGTTTATTTGGCTTATGCTTCATCATCACTGTTTATTGCTGTAGGTTCTTTCCTGCCAGCCCGGTCCCACAGCCACCTCAACCCCAAATAAACACACCCAGATGCTATATTATTTATAAAACTGTTGGCCAATGGCTTGGGCTTCTTATTGGCTAGCTCTCTCTTATATTTTTGGTTGTGAGCTAGCCTTTAACGGCTGATCCACCTCTCCAGCCCTAGCTCTCTCTTAATTATTAACCCATTTTTATTAATCTAAGTATTACCTGAGAAGGTTCCAACCTGTTACTCCTTTGGTGGCCTACATGGCATCTCTCCCTCGATGGGGGTGGGTGTCTCCTGCCTACCTTTCTCAGAATTCTCCTCATCTTCTAGGTCCACCTATCTTCCTGCCTTCATTGGCCAAACAGTGTTTTAATCATCAACCAATAAGAGAAACATATATACAGAAGGACATTCCCCCATCAACTGTCCATTATGGAAGGAAGTACGGACAGGAACTCACACAGGACAGCAGCTGATGCAGAGGCCATGGAGGAGTGCTATTTACTGGTTTGCTCTGCCTGCTTTCTTATAGAACACAGGATCACCAGCCCAGGGGTGGCCCCACCCACAATGCGCTGGGTCCTCCCCATCAATCACTAATTAAGAAAATGCCCTACAGCTGGATCTTATTGAGGCAGTTTCTCAGCTGCTTTCAGATAGCTCTAGGTGGTGTCAAGTTGACCAAAATCCTGTTTTATTATCATGGACTGCCATGAGCTCTTAAGAGTGCCCAGTAACAACAGATGCTCAGTACTACATTCTCTCCAGATAATCTCGCCCACCTGCCAAACTCCATAGCTTTCATATTTACTCTGATGCTCTTCAATTTTTATCTAATTGTATAGTGAACGTGGAATAACAAAGGCAACTCAAACCCAATACAAAACAAGCAAAACTCTGCCTCCTTTGCCATTATATTTTCATTTTACCTACTCACCAATCCCAACTCAAAAAACAAACCAACCCTGTTCCTACCAATAACATTCTCTAGGTTGGCACTGCTCTCCATTCAACTGTTTACCATCAACACCTACAAACAACACCTACACACGTACTCTGGCATTATCAATCCTAACTCCCAAAATAGATTCTCCAAAATACCTGCGTTCGCTTTCTTCTCTGTACTTCTGCTTATTATGCTGTCCCTTAGTTCGAAATGCTTATTTTCACCTTTTAGCTGGGCTAGACATATGGCAGCTTTGGCTGTATTTTGTCTGGAAACCATCCCTGGGCATTCAACCTAGTTTGAAAGTCTCTTAGCTGCGCCCCCGACGCAGCCCGGATCACTGTGCCGTCTATCGCCACCGGGCTAGGAAAGAACCCACGTCAGTCATAGCACGTCCCAAGCTAGAGCAGTGCTTTGCAAGGAGCGGACTGCATGCACTATTGGCTGACTGGATGAATAAATAAAGAAGGGCTCAGATAAGCTCTGCAAGGACAGACTTAAGCTGAATGAGTCTGAGAACCCGCCGTGCAGTTTTCTCCTGTTAGAGCAAGCTCTAGGTCTCCCAGACACTCAGCGCCGCTCTAGCAGTCACTCACCTGCCTCGGAGCTGGAGCTGAGCGGGCGGCAGGGCTGCCCCACCTCGAAGGGCTGGGGCCGCGTCGCAAGCAGAGCATCGGAGTGGCGCTGGGCTGCGGCCCGAGTACAGACCCGCTGTGCTTGCCGAGAACCCAACTGGAACCTCCACAGTGACAACGGAGTTCGGAGAGCAGCCATGATTACCCACCGCCCCTTGCGCCGGAATCCACTAGATCAGCTTCCGGCTGTCGAGCCTTTGTACGGCATGCTGGGAAATGTAGTCTAGCTGTCTGCAAAGAGCGGCCGAAGCTTTTTGAAACTTAGAAAACCCGAGGGTTTGTGTGAGCAATGCCATGCATTGCGGAATAAGCTATGACACTGTCTCATATTGCAGTGTAAGCTGGCCTAGAAATCATTATGTAGCCCAGGTTGGCCTCAGCACCACAGCAATCTGCCCTCTGATTACAGATGTGGGAACTGAATTTTTTTGTTACCCTTTTTGTTAATTTTGTTCAAGTGTGCGTGATCGTAACCGTGTGTGTGGAGGTCATAGGATAACCTGAGGAGTCGCTTCTCTTCTTCCATTGAGAGATGAAACTCTCAGTCTTGGTTGCAGGTGTCTTTACCTGCTGAGCCATCTCACTGGCTCCTATACATGTATTTCTGTTTGTTTGTTTATGGACATAGTTTTCTCATTTGTATAAGAGAAATATTAAGACTACGTACATACATGGCAAGAGAAATGTTAAGTGTACATATATGAGAAAACAAGGGTTTGTAATATTATTCAGCAGTAGGAACTTGCCTACTGTGTGAGGCCACATGTTCAGTTCCCAGCAACACACACACACACACACACACACACACACACACACACACACACACACACAGTGCATGTGGAAAAACCCCACAAACTGCTTATTCACAAGTAGATGCTTGTCTCTTGCTGTGTGTAGTTAAAGGTTTTTTGCTATATGTTCCTTTTCTTTTTTCATCTTTATGGTTCTAAATAACAGATTTGCATTGCCTGCCTAGACCATTTCTCCCACCTGAAGGCTTAAATCCAATTGCCTGTGGATCTTCTTTCAAACTTGTCATACATGCCCTGGATATTAGCTCTTCATTTCGAGTTCATAACCACCACCAAGTCATACACTTTATCCCTTCCCTTCATAAGCCACAGTTTCTGATCATCTTGCGTATTATCTGCTCATTTTTCTAACACACAAAGGTAATGCTTTTACATATTCTATTATAGTATTATAAGTACAGCTTACGTGCAGAACAAACATTTGTTGAGTGGAAGAGTGGGTGGATGGATGGATAGATAGATAGATAGATAGATAGATAGATAGATAGATATAGATGAGTACATTCTGTTCTTACCCAATTGCCTAGGGAGTGCAAGTCTTCCCTAGTTTAAGCTGTCTAAGCACTTTTCCCAAGGTCCGGCAAAAGAAAGTTGCTGAGTAAACATGTGTTCAATTTAGCTGGATAGAGAGACTTAACTCTTATTCTCACTCTTTTCTTCCCCATTCACCATTGTGAAAATTCATTATACAAGATGAAATCATTCCTAGCATACCCACCATAAAGGAGTCCAGGCAACACAGAAAACACTATAGTTTGTACACTTGCTCCAAGAGCTGTTTCACAAACCATCCCACTCACTAAGGCTGCCCTGTCTTCAAGAATAACTTTACTTAGCAACTAATAACAGAATTGCTGTGACCATTAGACTGGCTTTACACAGTTATTCCTGCTGTTTGCCAGCTTTCTTAAGCAATAAACCACCCCCTCAAAACAAAACAAAAAAACTCCCTTCATTTCTAAGTGATTGAGATTGCCTTACTAAGACCCTCAACATGTTGTTGTTGAACTATCAGAGAAGATCTCAGTTTATGCAGCTATGCCCCAGTTTCTTCTAATCCTCTTTGTTTGTTCACAAATAAAGGTCCCTTTTTGGAAATCCATGCCTGTATTTCTGTCTGGCTTTAAAAAGATATTTATTTATGTATTTATTGTTTGTTTGTTTGTTTGTAAATGGGAGTTTATGTGGATGTCTGTATACCCTCCTCTATTACCCTCTGCCTATTCATTTTACAGCAGGGTCTCTCTTACACCCTGGGCTCCTGCTTTCTTGGATAGTCTGGAAGCCAGTAAGTCCCAGAGATACTCCTGTCTCCGCCCTCCTCCATCCATGCTGGGAGGCATACATGGATGTCCACCTTGTTACATGGATTCTGGTCCCCATACTTGTGCAGCAAGTGCCCTTAACTCCTGAGCCATATCTCCAGCCCTCTGAAGTTGACATTATTATGAGCTCTGCTGTTTAAATAGAGGAGGAGAAAGCCCTAGGTGTGGTCTTAATTCTCCCCCCAAACTCTTGAATCTCTGTAGTAACAAGTATCAAGAGAGTGAGACTTAAGTAAGGCATTCATGGGGTTCCCGTCTCAAGTCTTTTCTCAGAGAATTGACCCTCTGCTTCCTTTCCATAGGCATTGATAAGAAAAAAGCCAAAGTTTTTATTGTTGTTGTTTTTTTCTGTAACTTGGTGTCTTAGTTACCATTCTATTGCTGTAAAGAGATACCATGACCAAGGCAACTCTTATAAAAGAGAGTGCTTAGTTGGCTTGCTTACAATTTTAGGGGGTCCTTGATCATCATAGCATGAAGCAAATAGACATGGTGCTGGAGCAGTAGCTGAGAGCTTTGCATCTTGGCCAGAAGGCATCAGGCAAAAAGAAAGAGACACACATGGGTTTAGCATGGTCTTTTAAAACTCAAAGTGGCCAGCCTGGTCTACAAGAGCTGGTAGCAGGACAGCCTCTAAAGCCACAGAGAAACCCTATCTCGAAAAAACAAAAAACAACACAGAACAACAACAAACCCTCAAAGCCCACCACCAGTGACACACCTCCAAAATGGCCAACCTCCTAACCTTTCTCAAATAGTTCCACTAACTGGAGACCAACATTCAGACCCCTGAGCCCATGGGGGTCATTCTCATTCAAACCAGCACACCTGGGGAACACTATGAATGAGCAATAGGTGGACATTTATGCAAGAGGAAGTGAGTCCTGTAGTTGTATTAATTGCATGTGGAACTGTAAGAGATTAGTAGACATTTGGTAGATTAGAATAGTAAAAATGGACTATACATGTCAGAAATCCAATGCCAGTATCCAGTGGCCGAAATCAAAGCATCAGCAGATCCCTGCTCCTTTCAGGGGACATTGGGTATAATCTGTCCCCATCATTCTCACCTACTTATTACTGCAAGTATTATAGATTTGTGGCTGTACCATTCCTATTCCTACTCCCAGCTTCATCACCTTTCCCCCTTTAGTTTGTGTCAATACCAAATTTCTCTTTGCCCCTTCCTAAGGATAAATATGATTGCCTCCCAGTCCCATGCTGATGATCCAAAATAATCTCCCCATGTTGAGATCGTTAACTTGGCCACTTCTGCAAATGCCCTATTTTCATACAACAGTCACACACTCCAGGAATCAGGAAGTACTTAACTTTGGTGGTGGTGTGTGGGTGGGTGGGTGGGTGGTAGGGGGTAAGTAAGAGAGCTGCTGTCAGCCTACTCAACTGAGCAAGCACCAAGAAGATTTTCTCTCAATAATCCAAATGAAGAAACGCAAAAACTATGGTTGATGGTAGAAACTTGAAGTAAATAGAGCTTGGGAAGTTTCGGTCTTTTCTAGCAATGTGCTCAGTGATGAGTCAGTAGAGAGAGCTGGTCTGCAGAGAAAGGAAATAGACCTAAGAAGCAGTGATGGAGATTGTCTGGGCATGGGTGGGGTGGTGCTGCCTGCCAGAGAGCCCCCTCCCTCCCCAACTCTCCTGTCTAGGGTCCTGGCTGATATGGTAGGAAATCTCTGTTCCCTCAAGTGAAGGAGAACTTAGAATCTTCTAGAAATGATGCAGACTCTTCTGGGAAGCAGAGGAGAGTGTCTGGAGCCACTTCCCAACCTCCCCCCCCAACCCGGCATTATCTGCCCATCTCTAGTGTTCCACATGACACCCTCTGTTCTGACAGCAACCACTGAACTACATTTCCACATCTGCCAGCCAAGGCTCCATCTGTCTGTGATGACACACACACTATGTCCTATAGCACTGGGGCATAAATGTCAAAGGCACGAAGCTGGATCTGTCTTGTCACTCAGGCATAGCTGACTTAAGCCTAGAACAACCACCTGTGTATGTCACAACCATCATAAATACAATCTGTAATAGATGATGCTTGCCCCCCCACCCCCTACCCCCAATCCCGAGAGCTGGCTGTTGTTGGCTTTGGTATGTGAAACATTTTGTCCGAGGGACATGTTGGCCTGGGTTGAAAGTAACTCCCGTCATCTCAGAACCGGGTGGTCTGTCATGAGGCTATTTTTCAATTCTATCTGGGTGCAGGAAGTCCTTTGGACTGAGATCTGGGATTTTTAAAGGTTAATAAGCCCATTGGCAATTTCTTTCATGGGACACTGATACGCTTGATAGCTCTGACTTCTATCTAGTTCCCAAAGCAGAGATCAGTGTATTATCTCTTTAGATGCTGGATTTCAGTGTCCTGAAGGTTCCCAAGGCCAAGTCTTGGGGAGGCTGGAAGTGGTGTGCCTTGATTGCTGCCTGTGGGGAGCCAGAAAAAGAAGGCCAAAATGTATGTCCTCAGAGTGTCCCAAATGTAACTCTGTATATATATCTGCCTGTGTCATATATGCACCTATATATGCATGTTCAAGGGACACTTGTGAGCATGCATTGTGCACATGTATGGCTATTTTGGGCTTGTGTGTGTGTGTGTGTGTGTGTGTGTGTGTTGTGTGAGAGAGAGAGAGAGAGAGAGAGAGAGACAGAGACAGAGACAGAGAGAGAGAGACAGAGACAGAGAGACAGAGAGAGAGACTACAGGCGCGTGCATGCATGCCATGGCATGTTTGCAGAGGTCAGAGGACATCAGTGTCAGTTTTCACTTTCTGCCTTGCAGTGCATACCAGACAAGCCAGTCCACAAGTTTCTAAGGATTCTCCTGTCTCTGTCTTCCATTTTGTCGCAGGAACTGGGATTACAGAGCCATGTAATCGGCCATCAAACACTGTTATGACTGTCATCACAGTTGTCAACATCACTGTCACCATCATCCCTTTTCCTTCTTAATGGGTGATATTTATTTTACCTTGATTTGAAAATGCCCAAGACTACAAACACTTCATACTGTGATGAGTTTTTCTGAACTAATCCTCCAGGGGAATGAATGACCAGCTAAGTACCTCACCCACATGGCTCTGGCTGCTTTACCAAGTCAATTCCCACCCATTAAATGGCCCTAGGAAACATCCTTTTCCAACGAGCTGCTTCTAAATGGGTGTGCCTTGTAGTGATGCCAGAAATCAACCCTTCTTAGCTCTAGACAACATAAATAGACCCAGAAAAGAAAAAGATAGACTACTCACCCACCCAAAATTCCTTGGTGGAGTTTGTAAGTTTTCTTATATAGATTAATACACAAGCAAACAAAGAACCAGGAGTATTCAGATAAAGTAGAATATAAAAAACTGTACATATTTAAAGGATATAATTTGCTAAGTTTTGACAGATATACACCATGTAACTGCAGCCTTAGTCAAAGAGATGACCATAACGCCATCCCAAAAGCTCCCTTGTGTTTCTATCTATATTTGAGGCTATGGGGGACATAGCATTGTTCGTGTGTATGTGGGTGCGTATGCATGTGGGTAGGTGGAGGCCAGAGACTGACCCTAGGATTCTTCCTCTATCTCTCTCCACCATATATTTTGAGATGTGCCCTATCAATGAACCTGGAGCTCATCGATATTGGAAAGACTAGCTGAACAGCAAGATCTTTCTCTCTCTACCTCCTGACAACTGGGATTACAGGCCAGCACCAGGGCAAATGACTTTTCATGTGGGTTCTGGGGATTTAAACTCAGATCCTTGTGCTTCTGTGAGAAGCTCTTTACTAATCAAGCCATCTTCAGCCCTCCTCATGCTTTAGTAATCCTCTCACCCTAGATATTTTGTATTGTCTGGGGTTTCACATAAAATGAATCACTAGTTGTTTATACTCATGCGTGTGTGTGTGTGTGTGTGTGTGTGTGTGTGTGTGTGTGTGTGTGTGTGTGGTGGGGTCTGGCTTCTTTCACTTGGCACAGTTATTTTAAAACTTACCTATTGTTCTCCTTTTTGCTGTTGAGTAATATGCCATTGTGTGGATGTCCCTACGTGGTTACATCTTCACTTGCTTATTGTATTTGTGGTTGTTTATAATCTGTCCCTATGAATGTTTCATTTCAGGTCTTTGAACCTATGTTTTCATTTCTCTTGGGGAAATCCCCAGGGGTGTAGAGTGATAGGTTTGACTTCCAATTTTTTGACACAGTTAGCCTACTTTGCATTTCCTTTAAATATGGTTTTGTCCCCTCTGTTGTTATTCTCTCTGCCTGCCAGCCCCATCTATACTTTCTCTTGCCTTGCTATTGACTGTTCAGTTCTTTATTAGACCAATCAGGTATTTCAGACAGCTAAAGTAACACAGCTTCACAGAGTTAAACAAATGCAACATGGAAGAATGCAACACATCCTTGCATCATTAAAGAAATATGCCACAACAAAAACCAAATGTAACACATCTTAAAATAATATTCCACAACACTCCTCAGCATACTCACCAATACATTTACATTTTTATTGCAGCCTATTTTCTATTTTGAGTTAATTTTTAAAATTTTTGTGTGGCTTATATTAGTGTGAGTGTGTGTTTGTGTGTGTTTCATATACTTATGTCTACCAATTATTATGAAATCATTTATCAAAAGACTGCATTTTCTTTTCCAAATTGTATTTGTGCCTTTACCAAAAAAAAGTCAGTTGGCTGTTTACGTGTGGTTCTTCATGGAGTTTCTGTTCCACTCTATTGTCCCAGTTTTGTATTTTTATGCCAATAATGCCATTTTAGCTACCATGGTTTTAGAGTGACTCTTGGAATCAGGTAATGTCACTCCTCCACTTCTTTCTCTTTCTCTTCCCCAAGCTGCTACAATCTGTTGATGTCCTTTGCATTTCCATGAAAGCTCTAAAATCTCATTTGAGATGTCTACAAAATTCCTCCTAGAATTTTTAATGAAAATGTGTCAAATCCATAGACCAGTTTGGAGAGAATTCGTGTTTTCCTCTGCATTTACCTATGTTCACCAGATCACCAGAGACATTTGTCTCTTCTTAGATTCATGCAATTGCTGAACTGTAATCCCCTGTAAAAAAAAAAAAATAGACCACATACTTACAACATACAATGGCACAGGATATACATAACCATTCCTCAAAGAAAAGGAGCCTAGTGAGAAAATACTGGACCAGTACAAGACCAAAACCAGCTGGGCAAACCCCAAACTCTGCATCTCCTGTCTGATATCAAAGCAATCTTCAGATCACTAAATCCTTGGAGCAGGCCTTACTTGCTCCAAGTTCCAAGTTCAGCATCTTCGCTAGAGACAATGAGCATCCTTTTACATGCTCCTTCTCCACTGTCCCGGAAGACACACACTAACTCTTTCGTCCTTGTCAGTGGTTAGGTGTGTCCCAGGATTAGTGGTGGAGAGTACAAGAACATCCTTCTGGGAGAGAGTAGCCTAACTGCAAAGAGCTTTTTATTTTGAAGCATATCTCTCTCTCTCTCTCTCTCTCTCTCTCTCTCTCTCTCTCTCTCTCTCTCTCTCTCTCTCTCTCATCATTTCTTTGCCTGGCCTTTCTGGGATAACACCTGTACCCTCCCCCACCTACCTTCTAAACATTCATACCCTTTTCACCCTAGTGAGCGCTCAGTTCTCAATGGCTGCTCATAACTGTCTATTTAAGTTAGCAATGTGCCCTAGTGATGTATAGCAGCATGATCACTTCCCCCTGCTCCTCCCCCAAACTTACTGATTTTTATATTGCTCACAAATCTCCAATCCAGGCAGAGCTTGGGGGACGGGCAGCTGATCTCTGCTTATACTAGTTGGGGTGACTCTAAAGGACTGTAGCTAGGGTCAGCTGAAGGCTCCTTCTCTACACCTGCTAGTCGATGCTGGCTTTGATAGGGATCTCAGCAGAAGTGTAAGCCAGCAAACCTTCCTGTGGGTGCCCAACCTGAGCATTCTGGTACCTTCATCCCAAGAGGGAACATCCAGGAGAGACAGAGCCAGTTAAAACCATGCCACCATTTCTAACTCTGCCTTCAGAGGCCTGCACTATGTTTCTACTCACTTCATTCATTAAAAGCAGATAGCCAGATCAGAGCAGATTCCATACAAGGTGAATTGGGCTCCCCCGTTTGAAGGGAAGCATGTGAAAGAAAGTATTGCAGGCGTGCACTGTTTGTGCACCGTACCTGAACAAGACTAGTGGACCGTGCCTCGTTTCTTGGGTCAGATGGTTAGAGGACTGTAGGGAATGCAGCAGGGAATAGGAAGCCCCTCACCTTGGGAGCTGGGGGTCTGCAGGGAGACTTGAGAGAGGGCACTTCAGGGGAGGAACCCAAGGTAAAGCTATGGGGTGGGGGTCCTTGTATGTCGAGGCTGTTGAGTGACAGAGTGCCTTAGCACCCATACCTGGTTCTTTTCCTCCACAGTATCTCCAGGAAGATGATGAGAGCCCCAGTTCTCCTCATGGAGCCAGGGACTGACTCGCCGGCTCTGTCTGATACTATCAGGGTGAGTTTTGCATCTTTTGACGTCACTTCCTGAAGGTCTGTCCCATAGAGAGAGTTTGATGACACCTGCCTTTTACAGTCCCTTGGGGCTTAAGTGATAATCATCCTGATGGGATTAGCCTTTGTTGGGTGCAGAGAAGGTTCTAGTGAATGCCACTTGGCACTGTCCAATAAAATAGGGTGCTTGACCCGTTTTCATTACAGCTTTCATATGCCTCCTCCCCCCCCCCCCGAGAACTTTATAGCAGGAAAGGACACGGATAGTAGTTACTGGCACAGATGGGTAACAGAGAAGCAGGGAGGAGCAATGCTAGAGGTGGGCGGAGAATATCCTGGTCCTCCCATTAGGAGGGACTGCCTGCTGCTGATCAGTTTCCCTCCTCACGCGATGCTCGGCCGCATTCTCCCAAAGAGACGCTAGGTGGCGCTGTGGGACCGCAGTGGGTACCCAGGCTGGCCCAAGGGGCCTCCCAGGAGGCTCAACCTTGGGCACCTTTCCAGGATAGGCCTCAGCAGGCCTTACTTGCTCCAAGTTCCAAGTTCAGCATCTTCGCTAGAGACAATGAGCATCCTTTTACATGCTCCTTCTCCACTGTCCCGGAAGACACACACTAACTCTTTCGTCCTTGTCAGTGGTTAGGTGTGTCCCAGGATTAGTGGTGGAGAGTACAAGAACATCCTTCTGGGAGAGAGTAGCCTAACTGCAAAGAGCTTTTTATTTTGTTATTTTTATTTTATTTTATTTTATTTTATCTCCTAAACACAAAACATTCATAGACTCTCTGGTTTTGAAGTTTAGTGACAAATCTCCATGGTCTGAATCTTTTGGGACTTCCTTTTCCACCACATCTATTTGAGAGGACTTGTCACAGGTCTTTTAAAGTAGAGGAGAGAGAGAAGGCATCGGGAGTCCACCAGAGCTCAGCCTCTGCAAACCCTGATATCAGTGAAATAGGTGAGCGTGTCATGTGGAAGTCTTGGGTCTACTTTTGAGCTGGGGGAGGGGCATCTGTGTTAATGTGATCATCACACATACACAAATAAATAATAACCAATTTCAGCAGGCTTGGGAAAAGTACTCTCTGGCTGGGTAGACACTGAGTGTGGAGAGGGCAGAGGAGGACACTGAAGGTTAGACTAGAGCGCAGTGTGAATGAGCCAAACTGTGGCTGTAACAATGCCGGTGAGTGGGACCTAGCCTCTGTGGATGAAAAAAATTACACTGGGCGTGTTTTCAGTGCCAGGAGCCAAACAAATGCAAACCCAGTATGACACAACCAGGGACTTCTGTGATCCCCAGTCTTGATCACAAAAGAGGTGGCCTGTGCAGGGACCCCGCAGTGGCCCGGAAGGGCAGAGACGGGAAGCAGCCTGCAGGCTCTAGGAAGAGCTATTCCACCCTGCCCTTGATGACTGAGCCTCAGCTCCTCCTCCTCCAGCTCTTCTTGACCCTTGAGGAGTATAGAGTCAGGATGACCTCATGCTTCTGTCTCCAGGGGGAGGGCTGGCCAGGCACAGCATTCGCACAGCCCAGCAATGTTCACATGCATGTTCCTGTCGGCGCTGACACTACAAACTGTCCTGAGGTTTCATCTCCCAGACCCAAGAAAGGCAGGAAATCAAGCCCAAAGTCCATCTGAGATTTCTCAAGATAAAGTCTGGTCTATGGAGCCCAGGGCAGTCCCAACACACACGCGCACACTCGGGCATGGAATGGAGAACCTACAAGGAAGTCACAGAAAACTACATGGCCACATTCTATGTCTACATGTCAGCCTGCAAGGCTGTGGCAGCCAGCCTGGCCTCACTGTGTCCCTCTACCACAACCTTGTCACTAGTCCTTGGAGCTGTCCCCGGGAGGCCTTGGCTTTTGCTGGGAGGTTTGGGGAAATGGTGGAGGGAAGAAGAATCTGCAATCCTTTATCTGCCCACAGCTGATTATCTCCTGAAATGCTCAGGCTCACAGTGGCCAGGGCGTTGGGTAGCTTTGGATGACAGGTCCCTTGACTATGACTCTGAGATCCAGCAACAGAAAGATAAGACTATGACACCGGGGAGAACTGAGTAGGCTTGTAGACTCATGTTCTGGAAGCTCCTGGAAGAAAGCTGGAGTCTCTGTTCATGCCTGGTACTTCTACCTCCTATAAGCTGATGGCAGAAGATGGGGGACTCTTGGCTTATGCAACTGGGGCGATTCAGAAGCAATTGTACATGTCATGTGATTTTCTCATGTTACAGCCTGGCAAGACTCAGAGTTAGGAAAAGGTCAAAGGCCCCCTTTCTGTGCTCCCTGTCCGGCTTCTGGCTCTCCTGGACAGCCCCCAAAGAGAGCTTGGTCAGTCCATCTTTCCATCTGCAATATGTGGTGAGAAGCACTTGGAGCTGTCTGTCATAGGGTTAGTGGGTAGAGGTAAGGGGATCTGGGAAAGGGCAGTGTGCCCTTTAGTGAAGGACTTTGCTCCCCAATGGAAAAAAAAGAAGAAGAAGAAGAAGAAGCAACGTGTTCTTACGACAAGCCAAACCTCGGCCCCCAAAGCCAAGTGAGTTCAAGACACTGAGCCCAAAGCAAACCTGAGGGCTGAGGCTGGGATTCTGTGGAGGAGGCCTTTGAAGTGAGGGCTCCTCCACCCTCCCTGGCCTGGCAGCTCCCGCAGCCCAGCCTGATGAAAGAGAAGAAGGGCTCTGTTGTGGTTTGACACATGCCCCAGATGTCAGGTTGCAACTCTGTTCAACAATTAGCTCTCAGAGGTGGCAGCTGTGTGCAGTGAGGAGCCCAGGTCCCAGTGCCAGCCATATCCCACCCTCCCCTCTGGGGAACTATCCAGCATTTCCAGTAACCTGGAGATGACACAAGCACAGGCTTCCTCCTCACAGCAAATAAAGATTCAATATGCCCAGATAATGTGAACCTCAAATAATTAACAAACAATCTTTGAGACCAAGTGTAGCCCATGTAACATTTACATACATATCTGTACCAAAGATAATATTCAGCATCTATTTGGAATTCAAATTTAACTGGCCATGCTGTATTTTATTTGGCAAACTTATTCTTCCAAGAGATTTATTTCATAAGCAGTCACAAGGGTGGAGGGGCTCTGAGAGTACAACATGGGAGATCCGCTATAGCAAGTAAAGGGTTGCTCTTCTCAGTCTAAGTTTCCAACCTTCCGCTCTCCTCCCCATCCCTCTGGGATCTCTTCCTGAGACGGGCTTCCCTGTCCTCCCTACACCTGTCTCCCTCTGACTTCCACCCCCAGTCCCAGGAGTCTGGGGAAGCGTGAGTAAGTGCGTAGAGGCTGCTGGAGCCGTTCTCTGCTCTGCCTCTTCCTGGTTTCTAGTCATCATGAGCTGCTCTGACAAATTATTATGGTCTGGCAGCTTAAACAACAGAAATGTGCTCCTCACAGTTCTGGAAGTCAGATATCCAGGGCCAGGGGCCAGCATGAGTTCTAGAAGGGTCTATTCCTCCTGAAAGATTGGGGCCTTTTCTCTGTGTGCTCCTGTGATTTCCTGCATGAGTGCTCATGTAGGAACAGGATTTTATCTTCCTCTTCTCTCTGTGTGTGTGTGTGTGTGCACATGTGTATGCATGAGTGTTCATATGTGTGCATGTGAGTTCATGTGTGCATGAGTGTTCATATGTATGCATGTGAGTTCATATGTGCATGAGTGTTCATATGTTTATGCATGTGTGTTGTTACATATACATGTGTGTGCATGAGTGTTCATGTGTGTACATGTGAGTTCATGTGTGTGCATGTGTGTTCATGTGCACATGAGTGTTCATATGTGTGCATGTGTGTTCATACATATACATGTGAGTTCATGTGTGTGCATAAGTGCTCATATGTGTGCATGTGGATCCAGAGGTTAACATCAGATGTCATTTCCCAGGAACCCTCCACCTTGGCAGTGTTTCTCATTGGGGAGTAAGGTTTTCTATTTAAGCTCTGTCAACTGGCCAGTGAGATGCAGAGATCTGCCTTCTTACTTATCTTCTTGGTGTTGGGATTACAGGTACACCTTTTTATGTTGGCTCTGGGGATCGAACTCAGGTCCTTATGCTTGCACAGTAAGCATTTTACCAACCGAGTTATTTCCATTGTCCTTTCTCTTACTCTTTTTTATAAGGCCACACAATCTTAGGGACTCTAGGACCTTACCAACCTTTTATTGCCTCTTAAGATCTTATCCCTATTTGTTTTGCAGCGTAGGGTCTCAGCATGTGAGTTTTGGGGAAGAGAATTCAATCCATGGCAACCCACTCTAAGCCTGTTGACAGTGTGGTCTGGACTTGGGACTGTAGTCATCAAGGGGTGTTTGTAGGACAGTGGAGATGGGCTCATGTGTTTATTCAACAGCCCTAGTGAGGGGGCGCTCTGATAGGGAAGTGGGGGGCCTAAGAAAGACTAGTTGCCAGCTTGGAGCCTTGGCATCCTCCCCACTGCCCTCTCTCAAAGGGGCTTCTGGGTGGAAAGTGACCTGGTGTTAAGAAAGAAAGAAAGAAAGAAAGAAAGAAAGAAAGAAAGAAAGAAAGAAAGAAAGAAAGGCCAGTACAGTTCAATGACTCCAGAATGTTTTTTTTGGTGAGGCCCATTCCTGTTTTCAAGGGATCCCATCCCTAGGTGTGTGACCCAGGGCCACCCTCATGTGCCCCAGAGGAACTGTACCTTTGCAACCCAGCACTGCTTGCAACAGCTGCAAACTAGAAAGGACCCCTTCCCAGTCCCTGGGAGCTAGAATGTGAGTGAGTAAACAGTGGCAAGTCCACACCATAGAAGATTATAGAGTGATGGAAATGCACACAAGTCAGCTACAGGCAATAATACAGATGGCTCCCAGGAGTCACGGCAGCAAACCACAGAAAAGAGGCACAAAGAAGATGTAGGACTCCCCGTTTTCACAAAGTGTCAAAGCATGTAAGGCAAACCCGTGCTGCTTTGTGGATATTTGCATGGGGAGGGGTGATCACAAGTCTACAAATCAAAGCCAGGATACACCCCAAGTCAGAAGATTGGTTCGCCCATTTGGTGGTTTCCCCCAGGACAGCCTTAGCTGGGGATGATTTTACCCTCCTCCAGGTTTCCCTCACGGGCGCTTTTGAGAATGACTGGGTTATCAGCCTGTGATGCTGTTGAGAAGTAGGGGAACTTGCAGGAGATGGGGTCTAGTGGGAAGAAACTAGGCAACTTGGGAATAGCTCTAAAGGGGATTTGGGGTACCAGCTCCCAGTCCTTTCTTTTTTATTCTCTCTGCTTCCTGGCCACCATGAGGAGAGCAGCCTCTACTGCCATGTACTTTCTCCACACGCCCAAAGCAGATGGACTGAAACTAAGAACCAAATCAAATGTACCTTTGTCACATTTTCTCACAGTGACAGACAGCTAACATGTAAGATGCATTTGGCAGTGTTGGGAGTTATATTTTGTGATACCTGGGGCTGGAGGGAAAAGAGGGAAGAACACTGATGACATCTACCAAATGCCATGATGAGGGAGGCAGCCAAGAATTCCACAACACACCAAAAACTCACTCTTCCCCAGATGCCCTAGTGTTGATCTTGAGGCCCCTTCCCAGGGAGAAGGTAGGTAGGTGCTTACATGGGTCATCTAAGGTCTTTTTAATATAGAAAAGTCATGTGTGTGTTGTATCCTTTAAACTCCATGTAAATATTTTGCACACTCTAAAACTAAGAGTAAAGCAGGCAATTGCACATTTGGAAGGATTAGTGGGGGCCAAGGGGAGGGGGATATGGGTGAAGCTGTTTGTAGTGCATCTTGCTTTGCCAGCTGCCAGGGATGCCCAGGAAAGCTCTTACAAAAGTATCAGATTCTGGGAACTGAAATCTGCCTGCTCAACTATAAAGGAAAGAATAGCATGGAGGGTCTCTCCAGGCCAGTGCTGAGTGTCCTGACATCTACATTCCACTCTTTTCCACTACAGGGCACAGCAAAGGGTGCAGGACAAAGTGGAGGTTACAGGGGAGGGTCCAGGAGCAAGGAGGGGATACGGAACCATCCCCAACATATTACTTAGTGAGGTGTAGATTGCTAGGGTTTCATCATGGCATTCTGGGCGGTTCTTGGAAGTAGGTTTTTGTTATTGTTTTTGTTGTTGTTGTTGTTTTGTTCCCTCCATCCATGTACCCAGCAGTGCTTATTAGTATTAATTTAAAAATAATAAAAAGATCAATTCTTTATGGATCCCAGGGAAAGAACTTGGGCCGAGACCTGAGATAAAAGCCAAGGAAAAGGGAACAGGGTTCCTCTGGCACAGACAGTGGAGTGAAAATTCACACATCAGGAAAAATGGGGCCTCCTGGTCCTGTTGTCATGCTTTCCACTTGCACTGTGGTTCTCCTGCCATAGTTCAAGCCTCAGTTTTCATCCACCAAGATTGTGTGAGTGTCAGCCGGGTCCCTGGAGGTGAGAGATGGCACTCTGATAGGGAGCATTTGAGGGTGGTTTAACTAACAAATTAGTCACAGGTCAGGTAGTGAGAGCAGGCTGCCAGCAAGCATCCTAGACAGCACAGACTCTGAAGGATAGGAGGTTGCCAGGCTTGCCAGACCCTGGAAAGCTCGAACAGTTTAGACTGGCTGCCTAGAGAGACCTGGGACCTTCCAGCCAGGGGCATGGGAAGTTTGGAGCATCCTTGCATGGCTGGCTAGAGGAATAAACATTGCCTCATCTTCCTCTCAGAGACCCCACTGGTACTCTGATTAGCCCGATCTGACAATGGACAAGGACTGTTTATTGCATCATTTCTTGGCAGACTCCTGTACACAGCAGGGCAGGTACAACCAGTGCCCACCACAGGAGTGTATAATGGGGTTCCATTTTAATAGGACTCATTTGGAGCCTCTCAATGGTGACAAGTCCATGTCTCATTCAGCCTCGTGAAGACTGCTTCATGCCAACATGATATTTCTTAAAATCAACTTTATTGAGGTTCACTTAACACATAATAGAATGTATCTTTGTTAGTCATATATTTTAGTGGCAAATGTATGCCCCCATGTAAATACTGATACAGTGTATAGACTATTATCCCCAGTCTAAAGTAACCAGTGCCCTACCCTATTAGATTCACACGAGCCCTGGTCATGAGCATACTCTGGTTAACTCCCTGTTGTAGATTCCATCATAGATTCTTTCCTACAGATTCCTATAAATGGCAAAGTTCTCTCCTGTGCCTGTTTTCATCCTCCTTGCGTTCCTCCAAGATCCACCCCATCACTGTGTTCAGTGGCTTCGTTGCTGAGTTAGCATTCCACTAGACTAATGTGTCACAATGGTTGGACATGTGGATTGTTTTAGATTTTGGCCATAGTGAATAAAACATCAATGAACATTTGCATACAAAGCTCAGTAGACATATGTTTTCACTTCTCTCAGGTAAGTATCTCCGAATGGTATTGCTGGGTCATATTATAAGTATGTTTGACTTTATAAGAAACTGACCGTTTTCTGAGGCAGCTGTGTTATTATTATTACTTTTGCAACCCACCAGCAATGTGTTACAGTTCCGGCCGTGTCACGTGTTTGCCAACATTTGGTGTCTCCAGTCAGTCTAGCAGGTGGAGGTGGGTTTACATTCAAATTAACTTGAACTTCTCTATGAGCATTTTCTCATGTGCCCGCCTGTAGTTTAGACGGTCCTGAACTATCTACTCAGATCTTTTGCTTACTTGTTTTAATCGCTGATAATCTAATTGTTGAGTTGTTTCCTACAAATCTATGATTTACCCTTTTTCATTTCGAAACAGTGTAGTTTGAAGATCAGAGGGTTTTATATATATATATATAATTTCTCATTAAGGCTCTTCTATGATTAGGCTGTGCAAGCAAAAAGGACTATTCTTCCTTCAGGGCATTGGTTCTCAGTTGTTGTTTTTTTTTAATTGTCTTCTGTCATGTTGCTATTTCCTCCCATTGAAATATTCCCTCCTGCAGGGTGGGAGGAGGCTCACACGTCTGAGAAACAAGTTACATGACTCAGGAGTCCTGCCCCCATGCTATGTAAGCAGTAGGCAGTTGCCTGGGGAGAGGGCATCATTTGGTGAGCTATGTAGGTAACTTCCCCGAACACAGCTTTCATCCACACTACTGTGGATATTTTGCTGATAAGGTTGGTTGTGGGTCATTCAGGCATCACCCCTCACTCATGTTCTTATCTGGTGACCCTAGTCAAATGCTTCAAGCTGGACTTGGGCGGAATAATGTCTTCAGTCTGCTCTTCTTTACCTGGCTGAATACAAATAGATTTTTCCAGGAAAAAAAAAAAGATAATGAAATATCTCTAGACAAGACAACGGGCTCCAGCAAGAATACTTCAGTTTTCTCTTGATCTGAAAGCTACACAAGGGATCACTGTGCTTGAAGAAGCCTGAATAGGACCCTTTTGGAGTTGCTGAGCCTTAACTGAAGATCCCCCTCAGTGCCAGACCTGGGATACTCTTTTTACAAGGAGTCTCCTGGCCGACTCCCCTAGCCACTGGGTAGTGACATCCCTGCCCCATTTGATGAATAAGAAATCTGAGGCACGGACAGGTGTGTCCATCAGACAGGGGATGATGCATCCTTCCAACAGCAAATTTCATCAATGGTGGTTGCTCAGGAGCCACAGAGCTGAGGTCTCGCAGGGGAAACAACGACACAGACACTTAAGGAAAGGCTGCCCACAACTCTGCAGTGAGAAATCGGCTCTGGCTTTTCAAAACCGGGCAAATGATTTGAGCAGATGCTTCAAAGAAGGGAGCACATGCAGGATGCCCAGGTCAGCTGCAGTCCCCAGGCATGCAGCAGCAAAGGCTTGAGTTGGGGGTTAAAGGTGTTCACGTTTGGAAGAGGTGACCTCTGAAAGTGTTCCTTGGACTGTCTCTGGGACTGAGCAGAACCAACACTTGCTGCAATGGGTAGGGGGTGCAAGGTCTGATTGGTGCACATTAGGGAGGGGCACAAAGCACAGAGGAGGGAGCAGGTCCCTTCAGCCTTCAGCCTTTTAGGTTCCTCTGGGCACAGCCAGTCAGGCAGGTGAAATTTACCATGGGAAGAGGAAAACATGGCTTCAGCCATCCCAGGGCATCATAGTACAGAGAAGATGGGTGGGTTTGGAGCAGAGAGATAGCTTAAGGAACAGCCCACAGAGAAGGCTGTTAGAAGCACTAACTAAATGGATAAATGGGTATTAAATGAGAGACTGAGGGCGCCCACGCACGAGAGAGAGAGAGAGAGAGAGAGAGAGAGAGAGAGAGAGAGAGAGAGAGAGAGAGAGAGAGAGAGAGAGGAGAATGAAGCTGGGAGGGAAAAGCTAAGGGAATGGGGAGGAGTTGGAGGGATCCAAGCACATTATATGCATGTGTGGGTATTAAATAAGATATGTAATTAAACAACGCAGCAGTGTAAGCACTCTAGCAGCAGAGCTGCTTGTTGTAGTTAGTTCTGACTCATCCTCTAGGCTTTCCATTGTCCCTCTACCAGACTCCTGGACATAAGCACATAGTCTCCCACACCAGGCCCACAGGTACTATACTCCTCAGCTCTAGCCAGAGTCCATCACCCTGACAGTATGTACCTCAATGATTCCCTAGGCTTTTAGGAAGAGGAGTCACCAAGTCCTTCCATACTGGACCTATCCAGTTGTACAACTGGTCCACATTGTGGGCCCAAGGCCCCTGGCCTTTAGCTGGTAGGCCTGTCAGCCTCAAGTCTCTGCGTGCCCCCTCCCCACACTCGGCTCCAACCCCTATGAGGAGGAGGATGCCTCTTCTGCTTTGATCAGGACAGGGGGGTGCTCCGTGGTTGGTTTGGGACCGTCTCTGTGATGCATTTTGACAGTTCCAGCCAAGCATATGCTTTAAATCCTATTGAGAAAGGATCTTTGTAAGTGGAAAGGGAGCCCACAGCAGCCTTCAAAGGGCTTTCTGGACAAGTGAGGACACGAAGGAGACCTCTAGCTCATTGTCATCCTGGGACCCTGGGGACAAGGTCAACGACACTCAAAACAAGAAGTCTTCTGTGATGTCCCTCAACCTACACAGGTGTCGGTGGAGGCCACCTGGGGGACCAGCTCTGCCTCAGCCCTACCAGGTTCGGTTCTCTGAAATCCTTGTCCAGACCTCTCTATCCCGACTGTGTGCTGACTCTGACGCTCACATGCTGTCTTCCACAAACCCCGCATTCCTTCCAGTGCCTTCAGAAGGAATTGTGTAATTTGCGACGGACTCACCTGGTAAAACTTAATGAAAACAAATGATATCCAAACACAAGAATTAGGAGAGTGGACGGGCTTTCTAAACAGAAAAAGACCTTAGCCTTTCATTCTCCTTTTGTTATTAGCCCTCCTGTTCTAGTTGATACAAACATGTCATCTAGATGCAACTGCCACCCGAGGTCACAGCTCTCTGGCTGACAGCGGGTCAGCCTCTCTGCTTCAGGGTGCCCAGCCCAGACTGTGCCTCCAGGAAGGTGGAGAGCGAGGCTGCTCAGAGCTGGCGTGCTCTTCTGTGTTTAATTTTCCCACAAGTCAGCTCTGATTACGAGGATGGCCTCATGTTTCATGTATTTGGGGCTGAGCTCCGCAGAGCACCTTGCAGGGGCAGGGAGCCCCTTGGTTGGCAGGCAGGGGCAGAGGGATGACTGCATCCCAGGTCACCCCCAGCACACACGTCTGCTACCTATCAGGTATCACTGGAGGAATGACCTGTTGGACACCGAACTCCCCCCACTGACAGCCCCTCCTAATGAGACACAGTGCCGCTGCCGCTGCCTGGTGCACACGACAGGGAGAGGAACCGTGCAACCTGGAGAAAGGTTTCCTGGGCTGCTCTGCTACTTTGGTAGGCCCAGGAGCTTCTGAGAAGCAGTCACCTTCCACTTTCTGCAGAGGGACATTGTTTTCAGTTCCCTCCGGGGAACCATGGGGGCTTCTGACACTTTGGCCTCTTTTGTAGGGACACTGCTTATGGCCTCAGGCAGGTGTAAGGGAGGTAAGTTCAGCTCTCATCCCATGAACTTGCAGGCCTAGGGAGGACAATAGAAGCATGGGGCGAGGAGCATGAGCACGCGCCATTCAAAAGAGCCAAGCTGTGTCCGTGGAAACCCTTCTGGAGGCATAAGTCAGACAATGCATTCTACTGTTGGTGCCTCTACCGCATTTCCCATCACTAGAAGTAAAAACCTAGGCCCCAAGCTAGCACATTCCAGTCTGGGGTCTGCAATGCCCTCCCACCAGGGTGGTTTCTTCTGGTTTTCAAAAGCTGTTTTCCTCTCTCTTTCACCTTCCTGTGCCCTTGAAGATCCCTCCCCTCAGGTCTTCCAGGCTGCTCATCTCTCCTTGAAGAAAGAAGGTATGTGTGCACTTGAGCATGGCAATGCCTCAGGGTGCTCCCTATATCCCACAGCAGCAGCCAGTACCACACAAAAAAAAGACCTGAGCTCCATCACCTGCTAACACTTGAGCCACACCTCAGCTCCCTTCTAAAGGAAGCAACGGGGCCATCAGGAGGATTGAGTGTGACGCATACATAGTCTGTGCCCCCTAACTTGGAGCTCCCAGCTCTCATCCCCCTCACTACCACTGCAATGACCATCATCAGTGGCACAGTTGTTCTTGATCATGGACTTGATGGGATTTATAATCACCATGGAAACATACCCTGGGTGTGCCTATGAGGGTGTTTCCAGGAAGGTTCAATGGAGCAGGCAAGAGCCACCCTGAACATGGATGGCTCCATTCCCTGTGCTGAGGTCTTGGTCTGTATAAAAAGGAGAAAGCGAGCTGAGCACCCACCTTTATCTCTTTCTGCTTCCTGACTGTGGATGCCATGTGACCAGCTGCCTCCGTGTGATCCTGCCACCAGCCTCCCTACCATGGGGACCTTGTCCCCAAACTACGAGCCAAAGTGAACACACCCTTCCTTTAGTTTCTTTGTCAGAGACTTCACCCTGTCACAACCGTCACTGCCTCCTGCACTATGAGCACCATCTACTCAGCTCAGCAGTGGCCACTTTGAACATTCTTTCTGGCCTGGCTTTCCTTTCTGCCACATGAAGCTCCTTGCCCTGGTGCTCTTTCTCTGTCTTGTCTCACTTAAGCCGTTAGCAGGCACTGTTGGTTTCCTGACAGGAAGTCATCCTAACCTCCTCACTGGTTTTGGGATTGATGAAGTGATTTTAGGGAACGTAGTCCTAGTTAATCTTTAGGGAGAAATGTCCTTCTCAGAAAAGCGAGGCACACGATGCAGACTTGAACACAGCTGTATGGGAGTGTGATGTCTTGAGTTGTGGCTGCCATATTGTAGCATGGGGCCCATAATGCTACCATGAAGGGTAAGACACAGAAAGAGCTTTGAGTCTTGATGGTACCTTTGTGTCATTAGACTGGCTTTGGATTCACCTTCCTACTACATAGCCAGACTTTCTAAATCTCTCTTAGTTATTTGCAGCCCTAACAATAAGATGGTAGACTATTTCAGATTATCTACAAGACTCTGACATTCATTAGTTTGTTCCCTAGGCAACTGTTCCATGCCACTGCCCTACGGCCACAGCAGCTAAGAGAGCTGGAGAAGCCACCACCTTCTCCTTATTCTCTCCTACCTGGCCTTGGTGGGTGTGCTGGGGTTGAATGAAAAGATAAGGGGCGTGACTAGAACACTCCACTTGAAGAGAGAAGTAGGACAGAGTGTCTTTAAAGGTCTGCTGTCTTTGCTGTTTGCAGCAATGGTCCTTAGAGACAGCAGGTAGATGACGAGTTGAGAGACGGTGATGACTCTCTTTTGGTGAAAAGAGAGGCTTGAGGAAAGCGAGACAGAACCCTGGCTGTTTCCTTGTCCCTCAACCCTTCCTCTCATACTTGAGTCTGAGAACCTGTGCCCTCTGGGACCCCTGGACTGTCTTGGCCCATCCTTCCTCAGTGATGCCGAAGAGTCCTCTGCCTTATCCATGCTTTAACTGACCCTGCTCAGTCTCCCCTGTTCTGTGAGACCATCTCAACCCACACGGTGGCAGCCCCTCACAGCTCTGCCTCCCGCATCTCACAGTTTGGTAGGACTCATGGACAGCTCCAGGCTCCTGAAGGGACAGGAGATGGTCACTGGGGTCCTGGTTTTTCGGTCCAGCCTTGATGCTATCTTCTTTGGTGGCATCATGCTGTTCTTCTCTGAGAAAGTTCATCTGCTTCCATGGAAATATTGGTAAGTCCTGAAATCAGACCCACCCTCCTGCTTACCTGTGTGTCCTTATACCAGGTCTCTCTTAGGATTCCTGAGGGACAATGGGAATCTGGGTGAAATGACTGTGTTTTCTCCCATCGTCTGATGGGATTCCCAGGCTGTCCATCTTCTGGGCTGTACCTGCTTTTCATTGCGTCCTGGTGTTGGGATATATGCTGAGAGGCATTTGTACATAGGCTCCCAGTTAGATGGGCATCTGCAGGCTCTTCAGGCACCCTCTCAGCTGTTACAAAGATATGCCCACCAGCTGCCAGGACTGTCTTCTAGCTGTTTGACACTCCATGGGAAGCCATGAATAGCGCCCCCTGCTGTCTTAACAGTGGATGGCCATGGTCTTTCCTTCCCTTGCCTTCTCTATTTCAATAGACCTGTTTTCTGGTTGAGTTTCCTGCTAAGCAGCTCCTCTACTCCAGCAAGGCCAATTTGCTCCTCTGTAGCTTTCTGGAATTCATCCCTCGGGCTCCAGGTTGCTGACTGTTCACCTCCAAAATGTCTTAGCCCAGCAACTGGAAAACAAAACCAGCTTGTCCTGATTCATGGTTACCATATTCATCAATCTGCTGGGTGGCATTGGCGAGCTCCATCACCTCTCTGAGCCATGTTCCTCATTCAACATGTAAGAATCACAGTCTGCCCTTGCAGTGGTCTGAGGGCTTCATGCTTTCATCTTTGTAGACCACTTAGCACATCGCAAGTACTCAGTAAATGGCACTATCTATCACTTCAAAGTGCGTCTGTTTAGGTGGCTCCCACAAGTTTGTAGCTGGCTCACCAGCAGCCATGACCAAGCTCATTGTGGGAATGTGGTGGGGGGTGTCATCCATGCAGGGCCTCAGCCATCCCAGGCTCTCCCATCTCTGTGCTATCCTACAGGGACTTTAGTGTGTGCCTGTCATTGTAGTTCCTTGCCGGGGTAGTCAGAGAACAGGAGCACTCAGCCCCCTCTAAGTCTTGCTAGCTCATCTGCATCTCTTCCAACATGCTCACACAGCCACACACTTACAAACCTAGCTCACACATGATTTCATATGTGCACATAGCTACAGATAGCCGCCTGCACACTCAGAAGCAATTTGTTAGTTTTGAGCATACCAAGGTACCTTGAGTAAGCAGGGAAAAGCAGATTTAGCTGGTGCCGGACGGCAGAGAGGTCAGCCCTCTCTCACCTCGGAAGTTAAGATCAACTGCATGGCACAGACTGTCCCAATCCATGTGATTTCTGGCAAGTTCTATAACCTCCTCCAGTCTCTACGGTCTCATTTGGAGAACAAAGACAAAAGAACTCACCTTTGCACAGGTTGAGAGAGTTAATTCAGATCATATGTACAAAATGATGAACACAGACTGGGGCAAATCCCATGAAAAACACTCACATTCCAAACTAGCTGGAGCTCCTTGGCCTCAGAAAAACATCCTTGTTGTTAGCATAGTACTGGTCTACGCAGTAAGGAAGCTCCGGTCCAGGCCCCAGGTCGGAGCCATGTTGAATAATCCAGGACCTTTCCAAATCACAGTGGAGCCTGGACAGATGGGACTCAGGAAGCAGCAGCTCTGGCTTCCATTCTTACTTATTGGCCACCTGAGACATATCCACTGGCCTCCCAGAGCTTTATGACACGGGCCTAAGCCAGATTCTGGCAAGCAGCAGGTGACCTATGATGGCTGTCGGCAGCCATGACCTTGGTGACTGTCCTGTGCCAGCTTTGTGTTTTGCCAGATCCATTCACTCCCATATAACAACCAGGACCATGTGGTGGCTGTCCATAACCTTCCTCCCCTCCCCTTGCTGTGGATGTGGATGCTCTTCTCCTCTCCGGAAGAATTCAAAGGGCCCTGGAAACTTGTTTATTAGGAAAAGCTGTGGGAGTCTGTCCTGCATGGCGGAGGCGCTGACCTCTCCCATCCTTTGCTGCATATTTCTCTCCAGCGACATCTTTTCATGTTCCTTGGCTCACTCGGGTGAGTCACAGATCTGTAAATCCCGCCCACAAGAAAGCTTGGCAAAGTGTGTTAGGTGTTTATTGGAAGGGGAAGGGGGCAAATGATCAAAACTTTGGCCGTGGCTCGAGTCTTGGACACTTGCAAGAGTGAGTTTTAAAGTTTAGGTTTGGAGCATCTAAGCACATTCATGGAGCACTCCTCCACCCCCAAGTTCCTTGGTGATCTCATGATACTCAGCTGCAGTCAGATCTCTAGGCTGTATTGTTTAAGGCCAGATACCCAAGTGTGGAAACTAAGATATAAAAACATCAGTTTTGTTTTCAATTTCTGTGTTGTCTAGCTGCAGCCTGACTGGTACTGATGCACAGTTCACAGGCTGCCTTGTGCTGGCCTCTGTAACTTTGCACACACCATTATCTCAGCTAATACCTGCATCCCACTCACACATAACCACTCTGTACCTGGACACTGAGACCAGAGTCAGACACAGCTCACAGCTCTTTAACTTAAAGTTAGCAAAGGAAAGAGGGGGGTGGAGGAGGAAACCCAAGCTGTATCCTCAGGATGAGCAAGAATCTTCCAAATAGGCAGACAAGAGAATGGCCTTCTCAGATGAGCAGATCTGCTCATCCTGCAAGAGCTAGTGAGTATGCCCTCTGGGGTATCCATAAGGACTAAGTTTGTAATTCAACTTGGTTGGATGCTGATACTGCAGGACAGACAGCATCTTGAAAGTTTCTCAGAGGTGGCTGACAATGATAATTTGGCTTTGTAATCATCAATGCTGAGAACACCATATATTTTGCATAATATTTATTTTGCATAATATATATTTTGCATAAATATATAGTACAGAATGGTAGAAGTATGTTTAGGCCCACTTCTTAATTGTTAGGAAGCCTGTCCTCATCTCAAGCCAAAGTTCACTGAATAATTTTTGTTTTAAGAAATTTAACTCAGAACCTCAAACAGCAATTTGTAAAATTATGTAATTCAACCCCAAAACATACTGATTTGATACTTCAGTGTTGAGAAATGAGGGTAAGAAAATATTGAGTTGTTTTTTCCTAGGCTGGAGAGAGAGCCTCAGTGGTCAAGTGTTTACCTCAAGAACTTTAGAGTCTGAGTAAGACACCCAGAATCCACATAAAAGCCAGATGCAGTGGAAGGTCCCACAATCCTAGCACTGGGAAGATGGGGACAGGAGTATCCCTGGGGCTTGCTGGTCAACCAGTCTAACTTGACTGGTATTTACAGACCAATGTATGGACCCTGTTGCTGTGGAAATAATCCTGTACAGTGTGAATATATATTACTCTCATTGGTTAATAAAGAATTGGCTGGGCAGTAGCCAGGCAGGAAGTATAGGTGGGGCAACCAAACATATAGATTAATGTAAATGCGTTAATTTAAGTTGTAAGAGCTAGTTAGTAAAAAGTCTGAGCTATCAGACAAGCATTTATGATTAATTTTAAGACTCTCTTGTGGTTATTTGGGAAGCAGTTGCTGGGATGGGAAAACTCTGCCTACATCCCATCTCAAAAGGAGATGGATGGCTTTTCTGAGGATGATACCTGAAGTTGCCTTCTGGTGTCAATATATACTCACATGCACCTGCACATGTACCCACATGCACCTGTATATATACCCACATGCACCTAACACACACACACACACACACACACACACACACACACACACACACGCACCTGCATACACATTCACATGTACCTGCACACACACTCACATGTACCTGCACATGCACCCACATGCACCTACACACACACTTACATGTACCTGCACACACACTTACATGTACCTGCATACACACTCACAGGGCACCTGCACATGTACCCACATGCACCTGCACACACACTCGCATGTACTTGCACATACATCCACATGCACCTGCATACATACTCACATGTACCCACATGCACCTGCACATGCACCCACATGCACCTGCATACATACTCACATGTACCTGCACACACACTCACAAGCACCTGCACATGTACCCACATGCACCTGCACACACACTCAGGCACCCACAAATGTATTCACATGCACCTGCATACATACTCACATGTACCCACATGCACCTGCACATGCACCCACATGCACCTGCACAGACACTCACAGGCACCTGAGCATGCACCCACATGCACCTGCACATACACATTCACATACACCTGCACATGTATCCACATGCACCTGCACATGCACCCACATGCCTCTGTATTCACACATACACATATGCATTAAGTCAATTTCAGTAATTAAATCACTATGGTTCTATGAAAGCAGAAAACTTTGCATATGAAATAAGACACCACCATTCTTAGCACACAGTACTCTTAAATCTGAGTTGGGCTGATTCCGGCAGTCCTCATGGGCGTGTCATGGTAAAGGAGCATACACAGTTCAAAGAGAACACACAGTATGTTTGCAACCAAGGCTGCAGTGAAGTCACATGACACAATATAGGTGAGCCTTCCCAGAAATGCCAGATTCTCTGAGCATTTGATTTTAAACTATTTTTTGTCTTTTCTTGTCTAGAAACCTTGGACTATATGACTTCATATGGGGTTTCAGAAGCCAACCTATAGACCGGGGTTCATATCCAGCCTCTGGACTGAGGTCCATATCCAGCCTATTGACTTTTGTTGAGCTGATGTTGCTTCTCCTCTGGGTCCTCAGTGCACAACTCCTGGCCTCTGCACACATGTCAGATTCATTAAGAGTGTGTAGTGCTTACAAGCTGTGTATGAATCACCAGCATCAACCAGCAAGGGCAGAAGCTCCTGGCAATATCGCAGGGGTCCTAAGAATGAGAACAGCACCCTGAACCCCAACACTGAGCCCACTGAGTCATGCTTCTGAGCCCCACAGGGGCCTGGGTAGGATTAACCCCTGGATCTCAGCCTCATTCCTGCATCTTGGTTTGGTGGTAGTAGTTGGGGGGCCATTCAATCAAGGAGGAAATATGCTTTGAAATGAAAACGCTTCCCTTTCTGATCTGCCTGGTCCCTCTTGCTCCTGCCTTCTTAGTATGCATGTATTCAGCCCCCATCCCGGGCCTTCCCCTCAGAATCTTCTCTATCCTGATGGCTGAGCTCGACTCCCACACACCCCCCTTCAGCTCTCTCCAAAGACAAATTGCTTACATCTGTCAAGGCTTTTCTGATTAATAGAGGAATACGCCATGGGATGTCATCAGGGGTTCAGAGGCTTTTGATCAAAGGGGTGGGGGAGCCAGGCCACACATCTCCAATAGTTCATTTACCAGGTCGGTTCAGCACCTTTCCCTCTCCCAAGTGCTTCTGGCCAACCAAGGCCTCACCACTAGTTCTTATGCTCTGTAGAGGATGCAGAGAGGAGCCGATGTCACCAAAGGGGCAATAGGGATGCAGAAACAAGAAGAGAGGGATGAGAAGGGGGGCATAGTCTAGGAATGGCTGTTCCCTGGGTTCTCAGTCCTCTGAGCAGCCTATTAAGCATGGAAGAGAAGGAAGGAAGGTGGGAGGGAGGCAATGGATGGATGAGTGAATCTCGGACAGAATAAGGGAGGAGTCTAGGGAAAAGAATGCATAAGGGAGGAGGGGGTCATCAAATTGAGCCGGCAAGGGTCTCAGCAGGCTGATGAAGCCATGAGCACAGAGGTAAGTGCTACTGCGCAGGCTCAGCTCATGTCTCCTTCCAGCCAACCGAGGGTCAGTGCCAATGAGTCCTGTGTTTGAGACCCAGGCTCCAGCAAAGTCCCATGGTGTGACACGCGATGAGAATCATTAGGACAACGTTGCAGGGTTCAGGTGTCAGCTCCTCCATCTGAGGGTTCTTTTCCTCCTCAGCCCTCTTGGTGACTGAAATACTGGAGGGTTGGGTGAAGCAGCGAGACCTGAAATGGAAGGACATCTCATACAGAGCAGCTGGTGTCCCTCAAGGGCCCTGTGTCCTCAGTTTGCCAGGCCTTTACTCCCTCTGTTGCTAAAGAGCATGTCCGCCTAGGACTTTACAATAGGAACTCCAGAGAGGCATAGAGAGGTTGCCTGGAGGCTGCTAAATTAGGCTCTGAGGATTTAGATTAGCCTAATTCAATGACACGGATGGATGGCTGGATTGAAGTTCCTCACTACAGTTTTTTTTTTTTTTTTTTCTTTCAACTCCCTCAACAATTATTTCTCTCAAGTTGGTTGCAGATGCAGCCCATGCAGGAATTACAATCTGTTCCTTAAAGTAGCAAACAGACTGGGGAAATGTTGGTCCCGTCTGTGAGCACACCACCCAGGCAGGGGGCTGCAGGGTGGGCAGAGTCATGCGCTGTGACTGTGCCATGACTCGGGGCTTCCTACAAAGGCTCAGAGGGGCCTCCTCACGTTAACAGGTAGCACACAACATACATTGTCATGGAAGACATATCCATCACACACCCATCACACACACACACACACACACACACACAGAGAGAGAGAGAGAGACAGAGAGAGAGAGAGAGAGAGAGAGAGAGAGAGAGAGAGAGAGAGAGAGAGAGAGAGAGAGAGAGAGAGAGAGAGAACTGACGCACAGGCTAAAATCAATCAGGCACGGGGCCATACCAGGCTCACTAAAATCCCATGGCCTCAGCTGGGAATCTTACTCAGTTCAATGCAACAAGCATATCTAGAGTGCTAACTGATCCAAGTTCTCAGTGACCGGACAAGAGAAATTTAAAGCCCAGGACCAGAGGACACAGAGGCGCACTGCTCATTAGAAGGTGTCAATGGGAGCCGGTGTGAAAGGCCTGTAATGACCACTGAGAGCATGTGAGGACTTGTCAGACCCAGGACTTGTCCTCACCACTCTCGTGACAGATACAGGACCCTTATCCTGGCCTCTTCACCAAAAACCTGGTTTTAAAGGAGGCCTGTGCTGGGCTGGGCCTTGGAAGACATATTTATGCTCTCTGGGGACCCCCCTGGCCCCATCCACACACCCGACCAGACACACACTCAGGGATAGTGTAACTGTGTACCAGGGCTGTGACGGAGGTACATCAAGTATGAAGTCCTAAGGAGCCCAAGGGTTTATGAAAGGCTTCCTAGAGGAGAGGTTGGTGGAAATGGCAGGCCACTCTAGGCCTGAGAAGGAACCTGGCCAGCATGGAGGAGCTGTTCAGGGAGGGCAGTTTCCACAGCAAGGCTGGGCTACCAGCAGCATCTGGGGCGACATCTGGAGGGAGTCAGGGCTGGGCTGTGCTGACCCAGCATGACAGCATCAGCTTACAGCATGGAGGCTGCCATGACTCATGTTAAGGTCTTCCCCTCTGGAGAGCACCCCCATCACCTGCCCACCACTAGTCTTCACGCACACATGGGCATAGTCCCTGCTACTAAGGAGAAGGTAGTGTGTGTTGGGAGAAGGTCACACTGTCACCAGCCAGCTTGCTAGAGCCTGAGGCTGGCTATCCTGGGACAGAGTTTGTGAGGCTGTGGTCTGAATTGCATTTTGTCCTGGGAAAGGAGCTTTCCTAGCATAAAACCCTTCTGGATGCTCATCTCTTAGAGATACACATTACTTACAAGGCAAGAAAGCCTGGGTGGCAATTGTGTGCATGGTCATTCCCCAGGACTCACTCGCCTCTGGTCTAGGTCCCAGAGTGTTCTCCTCATACTTTGCCTATCTCCCATCACTCCCTTCCCCAGCTGGCTTTTTGCATGATGTTACCTCTTCCATTCAGCTTTTCTGACGTCCCAGAGATGGCCACCTTAGGGGCATCAGGCACACTTTCTCAGCCTGTACGTCAGTGAAAGCTGTATCAAGCAATCCAATGTTCAATAACCCACTCTGTTCACTGACTAAGGGGCTAGCTCAGTCTCTCTGTGTGAGTGGCCTCCTAATGTAGTCTCTACAGACAGAGGAGGGGAGAGAGGCAGAAAGGAAGCATGAGAGAGGGATGGAGCACGGCACACAGACAGAGCCCATGTCACTTTTATGACTTGAAGTCAAAAGTCATTTAACTTCTGCCATATTACACCATAGCCATCCAGGTATCCAAAAGGAGTGTGGGTGTGTCTCCATTTCTATGTGAAAGGTGAGACATTCACACTGCAAAGAAATTAAATGGACTTGGATAAATGTGGAGGGGGGGACTGTGTTTAAAAATTATAGTCTGCAGATGAATGGATGGATAGATGGATGGGATGGATGGATGGATGGATGGATGGATGGATGGATTGACGGATGATTCCTGCTTTGCTCTACCCATCTCTCTAATGACCTCAGACAATTATTCCTCAAGTTAAGACTCCAGTCAACTCCATCAGAGCCACCCCTTTTCTTCTCTGGAGATCAAAGACCCAGGAAATCCCTTCCAGAGTCATGGTGTTACAGAGTCCCCATGGCATTCGTTGTGACATCTGAGAACATGAGGTAGGATCAGGAGCTAGGGGGCTGCCAGAGGGAGCATGGTGGCAGTCTCCTCAAAACCCAGACGTGGTTGCAGAATCTCGTTTGTGTAACTAAACATGGGGATAATAGTCTTTTGAAAGATTTTCAAGCTCTAAATAACCATCTTCAGATATTTAAATTTTTTTAGAAAGAAAAGTGCTATTTTCACAAGTATTTTTAAGTTTCCAATCCTAAATAATTTGTCCAAAGCTTTCCCATTTTTCTAGGTAATAACAGAATTCAGAGGCCTTTCTGAAGGGTGGCTTTTACACTAAGAGTTTGGGAGAGGACGCTCCTCCAACAGATCAAAACTTCTGAATGCAGGACCAGCCACATAGTGTTTTTTGTTTTGTTTTGTTTTGCTTTTAATGTGCCAGACTGATCTAGCAAGAATCAATTGAGCAGAAATGCCTTTGGGTAGAGAAGGTTTGGGAATAGTACAGGGTCTAGAGAACTTAGGTGCTGTGGAGGGGACCCTGACCTGTGAGGTGGTTTTCCCAGAGAGTTCCTCAGTGAAGACATTGATTACTTTGATTGTTGGATTGATCTTTAATTGTGACTCTGCATCTTCTAAACCAACTGGATACTGGAAGGTCAAAGGGTTACATCCCACTTGATCCTTCCAGTGACAGCAATAGAACCTGCCATCATCTCTGTGTTAGGTTTTGTTGCTAAGACAAAGTATCTGAGAAAAACCATTTAAAAGGAATGAAGACCCCAACAGACCCCATTGATACTCTTGCATTGGCTCATGGTATCAGATGTTTCAATCTATGCACACTTGACTCCATCATGTCCCAGGCCTGAGGACAGGCAGCTCATCATGGGGGAGCATGTGATGGAGTCCATCTGCTTGCAGAGAGTGGAGGAAGTGTCTGGACACTACGTACAACCTTGGAGGACATGCCCCAGTGATGTACCTCCTCTCATGAGGTGCCAGTCCGTAAGTTTCTACCATTTCTCAAGTGTTGCCAGCTGGGGACCGCTCCCCTAACATATGAGGCTCTGAGGGCTGTTCTAGATCCAAGCTGTAAGACTCCTCCTCTCAACAGCTGAGAGGAATGAAGCTAGAGTGTTCACACGCTCTGTGCCTCAAGATGCACCATTGAGAAGTGGCTGATGGAGGACCAGAACCCAAGGCTCTCGCATCCGTAGTTGGTCTCTTGCCCAAAATGGCATGCCACCTCTTACATGTAGGCACTTAGACAGCAAACAAACAAGGATTTTCCCAGAAAAGGATTTCAGATAATCATCCCCATGGGGAATGGGGAAGAAAAGGTAATTTCCCATTCCAGATGGGCCTGAGGCTCTGCTGTTCCCTCAGCAGGAATGTCCCAGGTTAGTTGGAACAATCACAGACACACATCCTTTTGAACTGTGTTCCACCTTGTCCTTTAACAATTATGCCCATTGATGCCTGGGATGGCCCTTGCTTCATTTCATGCCCCCCCTCAGCTCCTGCTGTTCTTCCAAGACCCAACCCAAGTGCCACCTCCTTGAGATCCCTTGTAAGAAACCCAGCCAGTGTGGAAAATGGTGTTGCTCGCATTGCCTCTCTTGGAGTGTTAAATGTACAAAGAAATCTAATCCCAGTAATGATGGCATTTGGAGGTAAGGCAATGAGGTAATTAGGCCATGTGGGTGAGCCCTTGCGAAAGGGATCGGTGCCCTATCAGGAGAGGCCAAAGAGCTATCTCATACTCTTGAGGGAGAATGACAAGAAGCCAGCCATCTTCAACCCACAAGAGGGTCCATGCCAGAACCAAGCACAATGGCATCAGATCCGCGGGAGGTGTGAGGAGTTGTTTTCCACATTATACAGCTCTCTGCCTCCATGGTCTGCAAGGTTACTTACAGGAGTCTAGTCGGTTTCCTCTGTAAAGCTCAAAGCCAATTGAAAAATGTGATCCTTCTAAACCCAGTCTCGGACACTCCTGTTTTGTGTTCATTCTGTTCAGTCAAGGTCTGAAGAACATAAATATGAACGAGGATCAAATCTAAGAGACCCCAAACTCATCAGCGAGTGTTCCTGAGCCCTTCCAGCCTGGAGCCTTCAGTGTAAACAGCCCCCATCACCTCCTGCTGTGAAGCCTCACTCAGGGAACTGCCTCAGCTACTGCACTTAGAACATGGGTGTCACAGAAGCAAAGACAGAAGCACTTTCCTAATCAGGCGTGGGAGGCATGGATGATCAAACGGCACCGTTAGCAAGGGTCAGAGTATACAGCAAGTGCTCAATACAAGGCTGTAACTCAAAAGAGGCAGAAAGACAAACCAACCAAACAAACGATAACAAGAAAAGTGTTTTGAGCTTTCTTGCTACACACAGCCAAAATTTCTCACCTCTCCACAACTGCATGTCTATTTGACCTACGAGTACTTTTTTTAAAAATTAACGAACAAATCTCAAACTGAAACAATTCATGACAGACAACCCATAACCATTCCCTGTGTCCACACAGATGTCAAGCACAGTGTAAAGGGCCAGTACGGCTGCCAAGTGTGAGAACAATGTCTTGCACAGCAGGCCTGAGACGGTTCTGTGGGAGTGAGCCTGGAGAGTAGGGCAGCTGGGTGGCAGAGTGCTGAGCAGTGCCTAAGTGTACGTTGTGTGCACAGCACCGGGGCTGAAAGCACATCTTGGCCCCTGAGTCTGCCGGGTGAGCCCCTTGGGAGTGAGCCAGTGTGCAATCAAAAGAATGGAGGAAGGGCCAGGCCATGCTCAGGTCTACACATGGCCAGAGCCATGGCCTCTGTCTTGTTCACAAGGCTCCCCAATATGGTAGGCCAGGTGGGGTGGGCCAGCAATCTAACAGAGATCATCTCATGACCTGTGATCATTTGAGCTGCTGTTGGGATGGGAGCTACCACAGCAGGACAAGTGCTAAATAAATGGGAACTTCCACTGCTATAGGTGCATATCCTGCATGCAGCTCTAGCCTCTCATCAGGCCAACCATGTCCTACCCCAGGTCAAAGGCATTGGACCGTTCACTGCATAGGTGAGTTTCCAAGGGTGCTGTGCGCTGGATTAGGTGAGCCTACCAAAGCCCAGTACCTGGCCCCTGCCATGACATCAGTATTCCTCTCCACCCTCAAGCCTTCTGTGCTCGAATATAGATCTGAAGTTAGATCTTCTCTAGTGCGGGGGCTCTGCCTTCTCTTGTACTTTCAAAACCCCTAGCACCTTCGTAGGTGTTACCGGCTACGGTGCTGCTGTGCTCAAAGACAGCATGAGGGGACTAAGAATAAGTTCTTTGCTATCTAGTCTCCCTCTTGGTCATGTAGGAAACGTAAAGGGCCGAACTTGCCAAAGCAGTGGGCAAGTCAGCCTCCACCAGCTGTATAACTAAGCACCCAGCCTAAATCAAGGGGCTCCCACCCCCTCCATATACACACTTCCTCCAGTGAGCACCAGCAAAAACACGAGCTCTAGCCCCCAAGGCAGCGCATGGGCACAGGCACCTGACATTCCCAGAGCCCTCCCCTGCCTGGGCCCTGTGGGAGCTGGCCCTGCCCTTGCTGTCTGGAGAGGCACCAGCCTAAGACCTTTTCCCATCACTTATTGTTATGGCTGGCTGGTTGTTTTCTCCAAGTACACAGATGAGTGCAATCAGTGCCCCCCCCCAAACACAAAAGGCTGCAGAAAAAAAAAAAGCCACCTACACTACAGCATGTTGCCTTTCAGCCTTCCATGCTCACTTCCCAGTTAATTTCCTCACATTCATGAGGTCCTAAAGTATTTGTGATTCGGAGGTTCCCTACACAGCCCCCCCCTCACAGGCCCCGCTGGGAATGTGGGTTAACATTATCATTGAGGTCTTTCTCAGGGCATTGGATTTTCTCTTCAGTCGTTATCATTAAAAGCCTATCTTCCCTGGGTGGGCCAGGGAGGTGGACATCAGCTCATGCTTGTTTGCTTCATTTGTGGTATTTGAAAGTCATGAAAGGAAAGGTCCCTGCCTGTATTTCAAAGTAGTGCCTAGAGACAGATTCCCAGAAGTGACATTACTGAGTAGGACAGGGGAACATGAAGCGACTGGTCTGTGTTGCCCAATTGCCCCCAGACCACTGAACTCACTTTTGCTTTGTTAACACAGAACCCAGCACACTGCACCCAGCATTACTAGGAAAGAACCCTTCAACCACAGACCTTGCTATCAGCTCTCTTGGCCCCATGACCCATTCATGGGTTTCCAAGCAATCAGAAGCCTCCCTTTTCCCCAAGTCCCAAAGGTCACCTCCATAAAATAAAAACTTGCTTTTAAATTTGGATGTATGTGTATGTGTCTGTATGGTCACATAGTGCCACATGTTAAGGGTGCATGTGGAGATCAGAAGAGGGCATCAGACACCCCCCTATCCCCCACCCCCACCCCTCCCCCCGAGCTGGAATTACGTGCAGTTGTGAGCTTCTCTTGCTAGGTCTCTAGAAGAGCAGTGAAATGACTTGCAACATCTTTGGAAATAGCTCCGACAGAAGGTAGGAAGAACAAATTCTTATCCTTACTAACTTCAGGTAGAGAGGTGAACTCAGGCCTTAAACTCTCCATGGGTTCTGCAGATAAACTGAACTGGCGGGTTCCTGGGCAGTCAAGTCAGTGACAATCTATCAACATAGGCATCAGGGTCACCAGGTGTAATGACCATTTGCTTTAGACCAGGTCCCAGCCTTGCCACTGCTAGCAGCATGATTTAAGACAAGCTATTTGATTGGCCTAATCCTTAATCATTTAATCTGTAAATGGGAGTAAAAGCAATAAAGTTACTTAGTAAGTGACCATGCACTAAAAATGTAATGTTATACCAAACATCTTTAGCCCGGTTCCTGGCACTATGAAGATATTACACAGGAGGTTCTATGTTGCAGCATTTACTCGCTTTGGACCCTATTTTAGCAGAGCTGAAGGGCTCTAAGATCGTGGAAACAGTTAGGAAGAGAGAGGTCCAAACTCACTCGACGCTGCCTTATGCCGCCTCTGTCCAGCCATGCAGGGCCTTACTTTTCATCAGCTGCAGACGGCTCTCAGGCCAGCTCCTGCGGGAGGAGAGTTGAAGGCCGCTCCACCAGGTGGTTATCAAAGCTCTGGCTGCCACAAAGGCTTGGGAACACAATCTACTCAAAGAGATTGTCTGAGCTCAGTTGGCTGCGGAGCAAGGACACCAGCTCTGATAAGGCTGAGCAGTAGCCAAAGGGGAATTGCACTGGGGTCTCACGAGGGCCTCAGTGACTCAGGCTGCAGATACCTCCTGGAGATTCTGGGGTCCAGGAGCACGGTCACACTGGAGTGGGGCAGGTTGTAAGGGGGCCCTTTCTCTGGGTAAGGATGGAGAGGAAGAGCCAAGTCAGATTCGATTCAGGCCTGCTTGTCTACGTAGGCTCAAGCCTGGTATCTGGTTCCTGTCATAAAAGGTATAAGTCAGGGGCTGTCCAGATCCTGGTACAAAGGGTATAGGTCAGAGGTTGTCTGGCTCCTGGTAGTGCCACAGTATCTTGTCAGCTGTGCATACAGCAACGGGAGTTCTTGAATCCTGGACAGGATGTCTTCAGCAAGGACATGGACACAGTAATGTGTTACACAGATCTCATTCAGACACTGTGGTGAGAGCAGCTGGAAAAAAAGGCCTAAATCAACAAAGTGACAGGGAACCAAACATGTGGTCAGAGGCTCCTGACCAGGGCTCTGGTCTGAAGAGCCTTGCTCTAAAGAGGCGACAGGCTGGACCATGGGTCTGGAGGTATTTTTCCTTTCTATGCAATATTCAGTCAACCGTACCTGCAACTGCAACACTCAGTACCGATGATTGGCTAACTTTGAGAGGCCAGGTTTTTAGTTGTGGCTGCTGTAAAAAAGCAATTTTCCAAACAAGGATCCATGTAAATAAGAAAATAGGAGTGAGTATCCAGGCCAACTCTCAGCTCTGAGAAATTGTTCAGTGCCCAACTGGCACACATATGCCATCAATAACTGTGTCTAGCTGACAATAATACAAAAATAGTCATTTTCCTTTTCATCTATGTGCAATGTGTTTTCCAACGGTTGCTAAGTTGTTAGGACATGTTTATTAAATTACTTGTGCTGATAAGAGGAAACTGATGGTTATTTCTTGTGATCTAGGGTGCTGTGTAAAAGTGAGGTGCTAAGTGTTGTACCATGGAGTGTTTGGCAGCCTCGGCCCTATGCTATAAGAATATGGATTTCTCTGGCATCTATCCCCAGTCCAGAGTGAGTTCTTATCCTATCAGAAGGACTTCCATGTCATGGTCGGGGAGGGTGATTCTCAGACAAACTCATGCTGGGTGGGCACATAGGCTCATGTGCCACTGCCAGCCTTGAGACCTCAAAAAAAAATCATCCTAAACCTGGCACTCATGCCAATCATACAGAGGAGAGGGACAGAGACACTGGTCCCTGAGGATGCATCCACACCACTGTGTTGGCTTCCTGCATTGCGAGGGAAGGTGCAGTCTGAGTCGTGGCTACGATCACTTGCACTCAAAGCATCCCAGGAGGAGCTGGGGACACTGGAAGGAGTGAGAGAGGGGAGCAGAGTCCCTGTTCTTTGCAGCACAAGAAGCAGAAAGTCTCCGAGACTCCTCAGGGCTCTTCAAGGCCAGGGGCAAAAGGCCTGGTTCTTCTAGGGCTGAAGATGAGGGCAGCCCATGTCTTCTAAGAGGGCGCTGCCCCTCCCTGCAGATAACTCCAGGTTATTGTTCTGATTTCCCATGTGTGCTGAGATACATTCTATTTCATGCCACCTCCCAGCACTGTGAGCTTCCACAGGGCAAGACAGCTCTGAGGACCCACCCTAGCAAGCCCCGACAGAGCTGGCATCATTGACCATAGTGAATCTGCCAGAAGGAAAGGAGAGTTTGAGAAGATAGGACATAGGGCGTGGGGGGACACAGAGAAGGCTTCCTTCCACAAAGAAGGTCCAGCAAGGGCAAGAGCAGAGATAGTTAGCGAGGTGGGCCACCGCTGCAGGCACCAGGTGGGGGGGCATCACCAGGGCACAGGCAGTCATATGTGGCCACATATTTCGTGAAGTAGAGGAGGCTCTGAGGCAAAGTGACAGGGATCCTGGTTTAGCTTGGGAGTCAGGGAAGAAATCCCCGAGGAGAGGGGGCACTTTAGCTAAGCACAAAGGACAAGCGAGGTCCAGCAGGCAGAACAGTGCAGGCAAAAACTACAGCCACCATCCAGTAGGAGAAACAGCGCTCCTGTTGAGAACTCTCAGCAGCCTGTACACACACACACACACACACACACACACACACACACACACACACACACACACACAAACATAAAAGTCAAATTTCACATAGCCATCTGATATTACTCTGGCATAAGTATATCTCAGATAGGATATATTTATACTAAAAAAGTATGTGTTGCTGATCTAAAGTTCAAATTTAAGATGACGTTTCCCTAGCATCCCTTGTCTGGGCTGACCAGAGAAGCGTGAGCAGGAGGGGGAAGGCCTCAGAGCTCAGAGCTGGGACCAGGGAAGATGCTGCAGGGCCTGAGAAGACTGCTACTCCCCCGTGCAGTGGGCAGCCTGCGATCTGCCAGCACAGAGTTGGCAAACTGCAAGAGGGTGAGCAGGGAGCCAGCATGGTTTGAGCTTGGTCTCTTGGATGTGGGCAAGCTGGGTTTCCAGACTGTCTCTGCCACATATAGGAGTGTCACCTCAACTGCACTACTCAACACTCTGTTGTTCCCTTATCTATAAAACGGGAATGAGGAAAGTGGCAGCCCCTCAAGCTTGTTGCATGCATGGGGCCAGCGTGGGCTCAGCCTCTGCTTTTAGAAAGGATTACTTGGTCCTGGGCAGAAAGGTGGCAGGTGCAAGAGGAGGCTGCGAAGGAGGTTGCTATGGTGATGACAGTGACCACGGATGAGAGAGTGGCAGAGCCAATAGCATTTGCTACAGTTTGATGAATGAAGGCAGGGTAATGATAAGTGGTCAGCAAGACTGGAGCATGGCCCTGGGTACCCCAGGAGGACAGCTGTGTGACTTCCCTCCAGACAATAGCAGTGAGCTACCCTTCTACTCTGGAACTTCCTAGAGTGCCAGGGATCACGAAGTCAGGTCCTGACAGAGACTGAGAGGTCTGGCTGGCTGGAGGGTGGTCACTGCCTACTCCTGCAGGGGAATGTTGAATTCAGTGGGCACAAGGAGCTGATACCTCCAAGTGACAACCGGCTCTCTGTGCAGATAGAAAGGAAATTGCACTGGTGAGATGCAGACTTGCCTTCTATTTCTGGCACCTCAGTGACATTAGAAAGCCCTGAAAGATTTAAATGGTTCTGTCATTTCAGGGAAATTCCAACCCCCACTTCTAGAGTCAGGCCAGGCTTGCCAAGATCCTGCCCAAACAGTCAGACATCCCAGCTGTACACGGCTGCCAGCGAGGGTGCAGACGGCAAACCACAGCTCACGCTCACCACTTTCTGCTGAACCTCAGGCACAGAGGCCACGTGGCCAGGCCCACCAGGCCCCAGTTTCCCTCTCTCTGCAAACCAGACTCAGATTGCAACTGTCAGACTTCGGCCTGGCATCCAACAGGGGGCACCAGAGTGCTCCGAATGGTGAAAACAACAGCTAGAAAGTGGAGAAAGTTCTGGCACCCAAACTCTGTGGACAGAAGACCACAGTACATTAACAATGAGCCTTTCCTCTCCGATGGCCTTAGAATAAAAATCATAGCAGTACTCAATCATAAATAACTTGCGTATACATTCTTCATTCCATGATAAGGATGGTTCAACAGTTCCTAACTGCTCTACTGGCCTCCAGGAAGAGATTGACTAGTAATGTCTGCTATGGGCACAAAATGGGGAGTGAGCCAGGCTTCCTCCATTCGTTGACTGAATAAATCTTAAAACACTAATTCTGCTTTTGTTCATTGTTTCAGAGCGTTGCATTAGTTACTGCTGCCTTCAGGGAAAAGCTATGCCTGCTGTTCAAGGTGTTAGTTCTTACCGTAACCTACCGAACGCCATGTTTAACCAGGTTGGCTCTCTTACTAGTGATCTCAAATGTTCTAGAGGAACTTTTCTCCAGTTCCGCCTGAATTGGATGTCTGTTTTTCTCTTTCCAGGGTCTGCCGGCTCCACCAAAGACCTACACCTCCCAACCCCTATCCTTGATCACCCAAACTGGCCGCTTTCCACTCTACCTTATAGCACCTCAATGTCTGTGCTTTTCATTACCATGGTGCTTTTATGACCCGGGAGGACCCTTTGCCTGTGTGCCTGGAGCTGGCCTGCCCATCTGAACAATGAGCTCTCTGAAGGCAGGGGTGGGGAGCTCTTCTTCCTCTGAGGAGGGAAGAGAAACATGGCCACGGTGCCAAGAACCATGCTGAGGATTTTTATCCATCCTTTACCTCCCTCCAGCCTCATTAATGACCCGTGCCATAAGTCTGATCACTACATTGGGAAAGTCAGGCTCAGAGTGGTGGCATGACTTGTCTGAGGTCACATGGCTGACAAATGCCAGCGTGAGGATTCCCTGAATTCAAATGCACTTGCCTTGAGTCTTGTTCCAGCTGGATAGAGATGACTCCAAAGAGGACACTGTTACTTGGTAAATGGTCTCAATGCCAAGGCTCTCCCATCAGAATCTGGTATGTGACAGTGTGGGCTGGAAGGGGCTTATGAAGCAGTATGTCCTCTGCCAACCTTTATCTCTCAGGTAACCACCAGCTCAGCACACTGGCAGGCTACCCCGTTCAGGAAGGAAGCCACTGAGAGTTGGCTTTGTAGTTTGCCTGTCCCACCCTCTCCTACTATGCTCCAGGGTTCCACTATCCTGGCTAATTCCGCCTTGAGTGGCTGGGAATACCACACAAAGGATCTCTTCACCACAGCAGCGAGCATGTCCATCACTGTGCCCTCCGTTTATCTTTAGAGAAAGGATGACGGAAAGGACCTCCACTGCCTAGGATGACTGTTTTGACAGGTCTTTATTGTGCATAAAATTGCGTCATTGTTTTGTTTAACGTTGAGAGGAGCTGAGCTGCTATGAACCTAATGCACCACCCCCAGTGAACCATTAGGTCCCTTCTGTGTTCCTGACTTTATAAGTCTGTTTCCCTCAGAGGAACATCTGTTGTATACTTAAATGACCTTAGTTCAAAGGCACGATCAACAAAAAAAATTCTTAACTCCGCTAGGAAGTATCGAGGGGATTGTTTCTCCACGCTGGTCGCAGTATCAGGGGCTTCTCTGTTAACAGCTGTGTCCATCTGCCCAGGCGGGCAGAGGCCCCTCTCTTTCTACACATCGTTAAAGATGCTCAGGACTGCTTTTGGGCCGCATTCCCACTCTGACCCAGGCAAGTCTCGCCAAAGTCTTCATTTTACGGGCATCGATAGCCAGGCTTCTACTCAAATGCAACTTTTACCCAGTGTGAGGAGGGGGTGTGATGAAAGATAGCAAGGGGTGTTCCACTAACCCTTGGAAGGAACATGAATGGGCACTGGGGATTTCAAGCAACTTGACAAATGTAGGAAAAACAGATTGCTCTTAGCCAAACCCGGAGGAATTTGAGAAAAACGAGCCTGCTGCAGACAAAGCTTAGAAGGAGGCACCATGTTGGAAGCCGTAAAAGTCATATTGGAAACAGAGATGGCAAGGCCGTGGGCTGGCTGCCTCTCACATGGATTAGCTCATCCTGATGTTATCCCATTTTACAGATGCAGCATCAGGATGCCCAGAGGAGAGTCCAGTGTTTGATTTCTAATCTTGCTTCCTGGCAGCTGCAGAGGGTTAAAGTGAATCATGCCACAGTTTGTAGAGAGGAAGATGACCGAGTCATGGACGTGAAGGGGAAGATTTTAAATGTCTCTCCATCCAGAACCTCCACAGAAAGCTCAGCTGTCACAGGGTCCCCGCGAAGCCCGCGGATCATCACTTTTTAATGATTGTGGCCAGAGGGAATATGATTCTTTTTTCAAAGATGCTTTCATGTCAGGCTGACTAACATCGGAAAAGGACAAACCTGAGTTTCTCCCAGAGAGTGAGGAGAGATGGCTTTTCTCAGTGGCTAAACCAACAATGGCTGGAGAGCTGCCATGGAGACAGCCACCACTCAAGCTTCAGGCTGCCTGGGGGCCCCTTCCCTAAGGGATATCCTGACTCTTCTGGGACACAAGCATCCTCATGAGTTGTTAATGCACTTCTGGGAGTTAGTGGGGCTGTGTAAGGCTGGACCATGGACTTGTGCCTTCTGGGAGTTAGTGGGGCTGTGTAAGGCTGGACCATGGACTTGTGCCTTCTGGGAGTTAGTGGGGCTGTGTAAGGCTGGACCATGGACTTGTGCCTTCTGGGAGTTAGTGGGGCTGTGTAAGGCTGGACCATGGACTTGTGCCTTCTTGAAGCTGGAAACTCACTGCTAAAAATAAAGTTAGATTTTGCCTTATTTGGAGAAGAGTGGTCCACGTTGCCTTCCCTTGCCTATGTTATCTTTCAAAGTAAGCGGCAGGGCTTTAATCATGAAAAATAAAAGTGGTTTTTAAAAGTATAGACCAAATTCTATTGCCAAGGCTTTGAGGCTGTTACAACCTCTTTGTTGGACCAAGAAGTTGCCACATTCATTCTGCAGCACTCTGGATCTGAGGAGCGGCACAGCTTTGTTCATTTTGATTGAAGTATTAGTTGAGATGGGATGTGACTCTTGGCCACACAGCTCTTCTATGGGTCTGTGCATTCATTCTGTCCATCAGAGATGATTGAGGACAATCTTTTCGTGTCCCACCACACAGGATTGGCTGAATCAGCCACTTCTCCAGAGGCCCACAGTGCCCAGCAGTCACAAGCCAGGTGGGTGATGGGAGGGGCCCAGAAGCCTCTTAACTAAGCCTGGGGAGGAGAGGAGGAGTCGCTGTAGCTACTATGAGAAAGAACACCAAAGGCCAGACACAGAGAATGGAAGCATGAAGAGAGAAGGAGACGCTTCCGGAAGGAGAAGATGCTGTGTATAAAGGCCCATGGGGGGTGCTTAGGGGTTCTAAGCAGTGTTTTGGGTGTCTTTACAGGTAGAAAGACAGAGCCAGCAGTGGGGTGAGGTGCCTGAGGTGAGTGCTACATTCTTAGATGCTCGCCTCTCTTGACTCATTGTCAGTCCACATCTTCATTACAATTCAATCATCTGTTCATCGTAGATTCTCTGTCCCCGCCCCCCACAGCATCGGCAATGGATTCCTGAGAGTCGTGCAACTAGGCATGCTCTCTACCGTACAGAACTACATCCTTAGCCCCTCCCCTTTCTTTATTAATTTGGATATTTTGGGGATGTTCCTGTGAAGTGTCTGTTTCAACTGCTGAGGTTTTTTGGTGTCCCTTTGACTTCTGAACCCAGGGGTGTGGGTGTCTCATCAGATTCACCCTTAGCCTGGCCCATGGAAGAAGGGAAGGCTGGCAAGTGTTCCAGTAGGGCCAGTGCAAACCTGTCACCTCAGGAGTTTACCCGTCATCCTCAAGGTCATGGGGGCCTCGGGATGGTGAAATGGAAAGTAGCCAGGTGTGCTTTGAGAACCTCTTGGTGGAAGCAGGTGGGCAGGTACAGGGTCTAGACCAGTGGTTCTCACCTTTCTAATGCTGCAACTGTTTAATACAGTTCCTCATGCTGTGGTGACCCTCAACCATAAAATTATTTTTGTTGCTACGTTGTAACTATTTTGCTAATGTTATGAATTATAGTGTTATGAATTGTATTTTTGGAGGGACAGGTTTGTCAAAGCAGGTCATGACTCAGAACTTCCGGTCTAGACACAGATCCCCAGGTGAGGCTGGGCTGGAGAAAGGGTGATGGCAGGTACCTGGAAATGAAGATGTGTTCTGAGAGACAAACAGGAGGTCTGCACCACAGGGCATCATCTTTGCTACCCCTGTCAAGAACAGGACACCATAGATTCTCCTACAGTTCCAGCATGCAGATCCCATGGGGTCCCTCTGCAAAGGATGGGTAGAGAATTCATGAGCACTCCAGTCCAGCGGACAGCGAATAAAGTCAAATGACCTAGGAGTAATTACCTTGGGTGAACTGAGGCCTACCTGGCTCACCTCAGAACTAAAATAGCACCATTTCCTGCAGAATAGGGGCTGCCGGCAGGGCTATTTCCAGACCCACCACCACTCTGACTCTTGGCTCAGATTCTGTATGTCCTGGCACCTGGGCCAGACAAGGGCTCCGGGGTCAATGTACTCAGTTTAGCATTCAGGCACCAAGACCCAGAGGCAGGCAGGTGGGAGGGCGGGGAGGAGGTCTGGTCCCCATTAAGGGCCATTTGCTTGTGGTATCAGGCGGAGAGCAAGGGCTGCTGGCTGGTTAACAGGCATGGTCACAGGCTGCTGGGAAGGAGCGGTGGCCTTGAAATCAACTTGATTGGCTCTAATTTCCCCTGCTGCATGCAGGAGGCCCAAGGCCTTCTTAATACAGGCTGGCAGGCGTGGCAACAGAACCAGGCATCTCTCCTAACTCGAGGAATGTGAGGTGCATTCTCTGCAACCAGATCTTAGGGATAGTGAAAGCCACCATGGACAAAATCTCAGCTGATGGAGTCCGGTCTCCTCCCAGAGCCTCCTGCCCCTACCTGAACCCTTCTCCATCCGCCCCTCCCCTCTCACCCTACCCACTACGGAAAGCCTCTTGACCTCTCCAAGTCTCCGTTTCTTTAGCAGCAGCATGGCTAGGCTGAACCCCCATGGTAGAGCCATGTGGTAACAATGATGGCATGACATGGCGATGGCCAGGTTCTGTCCCTGCACACCTCTCCCTCACCACTTGATGCTCATTGCCAGCATCCCTCTAGTGCCATGAGGGAGTGGGGACGAGGGTGGGAGATGTGAAAAACTGTTGTTCCCCTCCGAGCACCCTGCCCCAAGCACCCAGACCTCCAGGAGCACCTTGAGTCTTGATGCTCTTACTGGTCATCTCAAGACACTGGCTGCCCAGATAAAGCTTCTGGCATCCATAAGGTGGTTGTGTGTGTGACGGGGAGGGCTTGGGGTCTTGGGGGAACTTGGGGAGAAGCTCCTGGTGCCCAGGTTCCTCCTCCCTGCTCCATGCTCTCCTTCCCTTCCAGCTGCTGGCGACTCCACACCGCACTCCTGATTTTCTCTCCTGGACCATTTTTCTTTAACCTTTTTCTCCCACCACCATCCTCTACTTCTGAGCCTCTCTCTCTTCCTCCTTCATGGACACATTCTTCCTAAAGAATCAATACATGTTTTTAAGGTGCTGGAGAGATGGTGTCTTGCTCTTGCAGAGGACCCCAGTTTGGATCCCAGCACCCATGTCCAGTGGCTCACAACATCTGGAACTCCAGTTCCAGGGTATCCGACACTGGGGTGGGGTCTATAGTTGGTTACAGCTACAGAGGGGATAAATCTGGACCTTCCCCACCCACCCCACCCTTCCTATCCTCCCACCCCTGTGCAAATATTCATAGAGAAGGCGGGGGTCTCTTTTCTCAGCAGCTCCAGTCTGGGGATGAGACAGAAAGGACATAGAAGCAGAAGAGAGGGTCCAAGAGTAAGGTGGCCACCAGGTGGTCAGGCCTGTGAAGCACTGTGTCCCCACTGGCCTGGCCAGCGGCCCCTGGCAGTCTGTTTTACAGAGCTTGGTAAACAACTTGGCAGTTTGTCTCCCCCACACCTGGCAGCACAGCTGTGTGTGAGCTGGGAGAGGCAGCCTCCTGGCCAGGGCAGCCAAGGGAAAGGTATTCTACTGGGGGAAGGTGCCCCAGGCTCCTCTCAGAGCCCCAGAACCAGACACCTTCTGGTGGTCACACAGCTGCGATCTCTGCCTGCCATGCACGGCACATCTGTTCCCAGTCAGAGGTCAGTGCCCATCTGGGAAGATGAATGATCAAGGCAGGATGCACTCAGACTCCAATGTGTGCATTTCCACATCTTTGCACACCTAAGCACACACTTGAACACACACACTGGGTGCCATACACACTTGCCAAGACAGTTTCCACATGTGTCCACAGGTCCCTATGCATAACCAGATGCACACACAGAGATACACCCACTTTAGGAATTATATGGCTAAATGGACAGGGCAGGGGTGGGATTCTTTCAGTTACAAACTAAAATATAGGCTAGAGAGATTTCAAAACAGCTTTAAAATTAAAAAGAAAAAAATTAAAGGAGCTATCCAACACTCAAGTGCTCTGAAACCATCAGCTGGAGATCTTCTGACCCACACTGACTCAGCCCTACCCCCTCCCAGGGAATGGCTGCCCTCTGGGGCACACTGAGGCAGGGATACATGGGCGGGAGGGGCTGGCCTAAACCAGAAACACCAGGCTATGTAGAGAGCAGGCTATAATGCAACTCGGCCCGAGTTGTCATGTGTGCTATGCCTTCCCTGACCTTTCTTCACCTCAGTTTCCCTTGCTCTAAGCTGGCCTCAGTGGGCATAGTCACAATGCTGCTCCCCCCCACTTACTCCCACACAATCTGCCATCTATCCCGAGACAGTGTAGTACTGAAGTCGTACACAGACACACGGGCCAAGTTGTATGGCTTTAACTCCTGATTCTGGGTCAAGCCTGGTGGCACAGGTCTGTAATTCCAGTTACTTGGGAGACTGAAGCAGGAGGATGGCAGGTTCTAAGTCTAAGCCTGGGCTGCAGACTGAGTTCAATGTCAACTCAAGTAGCTCATCCAGACTCTGTCTCAAAGTCTAAAACAATTACAACAGGCTGGGGATAAGCTCAGTGATAGAGCACTTGCCTGGCATGTGCAAAGCCCTAGGTTCAATTCCCAGCATCCCCAAGCAAATATAAATAAATAGTCTTGATTTTGTTGCTAGCCAATGGGTGACTTGAGGTTTTTATTATTAGTCTTGGCTTTTCCTTCTCTACAATAGGTGATAATCCCACTGACAAAGCCCTGTAAGGATCCACGAAGAAAATCGAGGCAAAAAGGCCTGGGTCCAACACAAGCTCAATCCCAGTGTGGCTGACAGGGAATGCTGATGCAATGGATTTCAACCAGCCCGGCTTCCTGGCTCTTCCATGGAGGATGGGGAGGCCTGAGCTCAAGGTAGTAGTTCTGAAGCCTGGTCCTGAAACCAGGCAGCATCAGCATAGCTTGGGGTAGGCTAGAAACACAGGCCCCACTAGCTTGGATGCTCTCAGGCAGGGCCCAGTGTAGTGTGTTCACACAGGCCCTACTCAAGTGATAAATACTGCACCTACAGCACCTAGCCTCCCTCGGAGGTTCTTAGGTTTGCCCTGGGTGAGCCCTGAGGCCCAGTTGGGGTGCACACTTCATTATCTGATTCCTCCTCAGAGGTGCTGGCTCTGTGATACCTTTACCAACCCTTCACAGCTGGTGAGGGGGCATGTGGGCCCCAACCTCTGCCCTGGGCACAGCTCGCATCCAGCTGGGCCCAGCCCAGCCCGAGTGGGAGACACAGGCACTTGACTTCAAAGCCTTGTCAAAGCCAGCCAGGTTTGCAGTGGGGGTCAAAGGGGAACCAATGAACAACGTGGCCAGAAAATGGGAGTGGAGAGGGGGGCTGCTGTGGAGGAGAAGGAAGCAAGAGAGCAGATGAGGAATCTTCAGCAACCTGGCAACCAGGCGCCCAAGTCAGGCAATGTATGTGACCATTGGCTCCAGCTGAGTCCTAGTTCCTTCACCATCTCTGGAGACAGGTCACAACTGGATTGCGTCTGTCCCAGTCCCCCACATCACTTCATGTTACCAATGGTGGATGCAGTATGGCAGGTGGCAGGGAAGAGTGTAGGTGGGATGCTAATCTGCACAGGTACCACTGCCTGCTCTGAGCAAGAGTCATGGCTGCTGAATGGCTGGAGCCACAACTGTACCCCAGGCTACCCTTCCTATCACCGCCTTCAGGAGCAGGTGAGTAGGGAAGGACTCTAAGCAGAGGGTCATGTGGGAGCATGCTCATGGCCTAGCTAGGGTCATCCCAAGAAATAGGGCTGCCCCTCCCCAAGTATAAGCAGGCAGGAAAGTAGCCAAGCTGAATGGATGCCAGTGTCTGCTGATCTTGGCCTGCTTTGTTATCTCCTTTCACCCTCTGAGTCCTCATTCAAGGTAGAGGTTGATCCTTCCCAGGCACAAAGCGGGAAGTGAGGCTGTTAGGGACACAAATCACAGTAAGAAAATGGCCATGCTGGGATCAGGTCCGGGCCTCCTTCCCATCCTCCAGGGCCAGGCAGTAACAGGGCAGCATCTGTAGAGAGTAACCTCGTGATTCCGAGGGCCACCCGCTCTGCTGTCCCTTTAGTAGGGGGAGGACTCGGTGTCCACACTGTCCTTGGTAGTCCACAGAGGTACTCGGATCTCTGGCCATGCACAAAGCCCACATGTGAGCAGTACATCCAAGATAGGCAACAAAGAACCATCACCATGGCTGCAATTTCCAGGTGGGGAAAGTGGGGTTTGGGGAGGGCCTAGCTTAGGCACCCGTGGAGAGGTAAAGGAAATTGGGATGGTGCCCACCTGGAATGTAGTGCCCTGGGCTTGCATGTACTAAGAAGGGGACTGGGATCATCAACAGTGTGCTTTGCACTACAGATGCATGTCCGCATCTGTTACAGGAAGGCACTGGTTCCTTCTGGAACAGTCTTCTTCATAGCCACGAGCAGAAATGCTTCCCACCACATGCTGGTGCTGCTCTTCTCACTTTCTTCCTCATGGGGAGGTTCCATATCTATGCCTAAAACTCCCACAGCCTTCTCTGGGACCACAGGAACAGAAGTCAGAGAATCGGGGTCAACCTATGGCCACAGAGGCCCTGCCGCCGGTGGGCTGGTAAGTGGGGTAATGATGGCCACAACACCCTCTTTTCAGGTCTCCCAGGATCTTCGTACTGGCTCAGTTCTACCCAGAGCAGTTCCGATGCCCCATGTTGGGGTTCTGGGACCCCATAGGCTGCCCTCCAAGGCATGCTGGCTTTGGAAGATGGCTCCTCTAAGGAATGATGCCTGCAGGGGAGCTCAGGGCCTTACAGCCAGGTATAGGGGCTTTCCTAGTTCCAAGTGTCACCGAAGGAGACCCAACTTCCTGTTGCCACGGCCAGTGTTGATGTCCTGGTGAGAATTCCCACCACCTGTAAACAGTGGTTCCTTGCTTGAGGATGATGAAACCCACCCATCTGCCCAGCCCTCTGGCAGGCATCCAGCATCGCTGGCCCTTACCTGCTTGACACAGAGCTTTATGAGAGTCGAGCTCTGCCTCAACACACACACACACACACACACACACACACACACACACACACACACACAGACCTGCATGCACGTGCATACACACATATACACATGCATACATACATACACACACAACTTACCTCTGCACTCTCACTCTGTCTGGGACAATGCAACTGGTTCCCTGCAATGTCCCTGGACAACAGTGCCCTACAGCAGCAGCTCTGCCTCCAGTCACTGTCCCTACTCCCTGCTGCACTAGCAATGTCCTCCCTTTCAAGAAGCCCAAAGAAACTCACCCTTCACCCTTCTCAGGAGGACAGACTCCTCACCCACACTCCTGTCAGGAGCATTGAAAGTGAATGTCACCAGCCTTTGTCCAGTGGCCCTGCAGTCAGCCCCACTCCTGTCTGATCCATCAGATTGCACATTCTCTGGGAACAGGCCTACTGCTTGCTTGCTTACTTCCACCCCAAAAGCTCGGGCAGGCAGCCTCCAGGGTTGCATCTCTTAGCCAGGTGGCTGCAGGCCCAGCTCACCCTAGCTCTTCTTCACTCCCCTGCCAGCAGAAGCTCTTCCATGGGCTGCAGTTCAAGACCGGCCTGATCACTTGGGTGAAGGACCTTGCAGCTGCTGATTTTCCTTTCTTTGTCTTCCAAATACTCATCCAACAAACATTTTCAGAGTAGTATTATGTGACATCATGTTGGTCAAACGATCATTCATTTGCTCGTAATCTAGAAGGGAGGCAATGACTTGACAGGAGAAAGCAAGATAGCAAGTCCCACACACGTGTGTGTGCTCATGTATGTGTGCACACGGTGTGTGTGTGTGTGTGTGTGTGTGTGTGTGTGTGTATGTGTGTGTTCATGTCTGTGCACATGTATGTGTGTCAAGGAAGTGTGTCTGAGGGTGCAGCAGAGAGTTGAGAAAGGTTCCTCAGAGGAAACGGAATTTGGGCTGAATTCTGTAGGTTAAATATAAGTTTTCCAGAAGAGAAAGGATGGAAGGGTACTCTGGGCAAAGGAGCAGCATGTATAAAGTCATGGGGGCAGCTGGAGAGCTGCACAGGGAGCCCCATGCTGGCGGTGATGCCCTCCCTCTCCTGGAGGGCAAGGATCACTCATAACCTGTGCAGGTGACTCAAGCAGGCACATTTGCTGCTCTAGGCCCAGCAAACAAGACGCAGTTACCATGCTGTTGCTGTGAAGGCTTCTAAAGGGAACAGGCATGGAGTAGGCTCCCCAAAGCTGTCAACTTCAAAAGCCTTTCAGTCTAAGACAGTTCTTCTGGGTCTGGCCAATGCACCCACTGCTCTGCTCCAGTGGGAGACTTGGGCCTTGGAAAACACGATCTTGGAGAGCACTGGGGCAGCCAGGGCTGCAGCCCCCAGCCTTCTCCCCAGGTTCAGCTTTTCCATCCGCTTTCTGAGTAGCAGTGTGTGTATCATTTTCCTTCTCCGAGCCCAAGCAATGAAGTCCTTTGTGAGCAAAGGGTTAAATCAGAGCAATGCTCCTGGGCTGTCTTTGTTGTCTGCACCCTGAGTTCTGTGGGAACTCTGTGTTCTTCCTTCAGCATCAAGCCCTACGTTCAAATTCAAGGGTAAAAGGCCTCAGGCCATTGGCCACTTCTCTTCTTTCCCTGCCTTCCCTGGACACGAAGCTAGAATGCTTGTGGCCCAGAGAAGAGGCCAGTCACACTCCGTCCTGACTGCCAAGGATGCTGCCAAGAAAGTCTTCCCAGGCTCTGACCTCTACATCCCCAGCACAAAGAAGAAAGCAAGTACCCGAGCATTCCAGCCTGTGCTCATTGCCTGTTCATGGCCAGGACTCTACTCCAGGGGAGCAGAATCCCTTGGCCAGGCCTGGGGTCCAGGCTGTAGTGTCATGTCCTCAGAATAAGCAGCCTTCAGGGATAAGCAGACAGCTGCTGTCCCTCTGTTGTGGGGGCCGCATTAAAGAGCCTTCCTACAGATAATTGGGCAACGTCCTGGTACATTGACAAGACCCACTTCCAGATGGCATAGAGGGACCACATCGAACAATTAGCCAGAGAGATGACTCCACCTGCTATTTTTAGAGGGTGCCGCATCTGGAGGTGGGATCCCTTGGCTGGAGATGTCTGCACCAGAAGCGGAGGACTTGCCTCATAGTTCGTGATGGGCTTGTCAAGACGTCTCACCATAGTTTCCGCTCTCTAGATGACAAATCATTCTGGTGTCTCTGCACGGAGCCTGGCCTGAGAGCAGACCAGACATACTCCTGAACTGGTGCTCAGTGGAGCACAGGGAAGGAAGAAGGCCCTGACATCTGTGTTCTGATTTCTGCCATCCTGCAACCAGGCTACTGAGTGGGGGCTGGGCAACTTGAGTATACCAGCAAGGTAAGGGTGCTGCTCTCAGTTTGTGGCTCTGTTCACTGACAGTGCAGTTGACGTGCTGTCCCAGGGTCACCAGGCAGCAGACTCCAGACACACATGGGTATTGGAGACACAGAGGAACACACATGAGCATTGGAGTCAGGCAGATGGGAACGCAGACCCAGGCCAGCTGCTGTGGCTTTGTGTGAGCTAGGTCTCCATGCCCCAGTGGGGAGGGGCCCTGCCTTGATGGAGGAGAACTAACGACACCACAGAGGGAAGTGGAAAGTCTGACCCAGAGCCTAGTGGACAGCATGGTATGTTTCTTTCATTAGCTTTGCTTTGTCCCTGAACCCTATGGCCCTCCATGGTTGCCAGCCTTAGGGCCATATTATAACAATCTCTACAGGACTTTCTCTACTGAATTCCAGTGACTGTAAATGGACTCCATCCCCTCCCTCCACTGTCCTCCAGGAGCTGGAATTCCAGGCTTTGGTAGAAAGGCCTTGCCCCTCCCTCCAGATGCCTCAGTCTCTCCAGACCCTATGGCTGCTGCTGGTGATATGCCCGCATCCTGTTCTCTGCCCGAGTCCCCATGGTCACTTGGGTCCCTTCTATCCCCACGAAGGGTGCTCTATCTAGATCCACCTTGCTCTTAGACAACCCCATACCCCATGAGCTAGCAAGCCACAGGTTTGCCCAGTGCCACCCTGGCTTCCTCCCCAGCACCTCTCCAAGCACCTCTTCCCTGCAGTGGTCCAGCCTCTGGCCATGGCTCAGCTCCAAGAGAAGGACTCTGCTGAAACCACACTGGTGCAGCTGGCTCCACTGGGGAGTTCCCTAGGGTAGTTTGGTTCTTGCCTCCAACCGTCTGCATCCTCCACATGGTGGGTGGCATTTCTATGACCTTCCTCATGTCCACCGGTGTTCTCTGGTACAAATGATTAGTCCATCTAAACTTTAAATACCCTTCTGATTCTTCTTAAGATGAAGTCCCCCTTACAAACTTCTTATTGAGTATCTGGTCACAGCAACAAAACAGTAACGAATACCATTTTAGACCCACTCTTGGATGGGGGCTTGGGCATTGCATCATCAGAGGGCAAATCTGAAGGTCATGCACAAGGATTTTCCCATCTCACCTTACAGTTGGGGACCGGCACCTTAGAACTCTGCCCTTTGTCTCCAGAATGTTCCCACTGGGAAGCAGGCTTTTGCTCAAGAAACCCAGGAAGTGGAAATTTACTAACCTGAATCTCAGGAGAGTTCTTGCAGACAACACTTAAAAATACCCAACAGTTTCTCACATTTCTTCCAATACTGAATTTGATATGCACACATCGGGGAGATCCTACCACCTCACCTCAATTCTCTCTCTGCCCTACTATGTGATATTTCACCATTGCAAGTTCACAAGTTTGACATCGAATCTTTTAGATCTTACAAAGATGACAAAGGGTGCACAGCAAGGCGAAAGTCATTCACAGCCTTATATAAATCTATTCATTGGACCATTCAAGAGCAAGTGTTTCAAGGACAGGTCCCTGAGAGAGAAGGTGTGTGATTGATTCCAAAGCTCCATTTTCACTCCCTGGCTCTGGCCATGCCAACGAGCAGAGGCTGGAGCAGAGAAGCAGACAACCAGGGTTCCTTTGGAGAGAGCCACACTCTGGCCCCCAGGCACTGAAGAAACAAACAGAGGTGCTCAGATTTCTCACAGACAACATGTAGCTAGCATGAGAAGAATGCATGAGCTAGGTCTAGCACACACATCTTAGGTCTGCTGTCCTGGAGAGGGCCTTTGAGGAGAGGTGGGGTTGAGACTTAGTTTAGCACAGCTTGCTTGAACACTAACCTGTGTTTAGGTGTGTCTATATATGTGTATGTGCACACTTGCATGTATATGGGTTTGGATTTGTGCCTTTGTGCATATATTGAACATACATGTGGGTCTCTGTGCATGCCTATGTCTATATGCATATGTATGTACATGTGTATATATAACCATGTTCAAAGTACTTGTAGGTCTGTGTATACATGAGTATGTATACATACACCTACATATATGCATGTATTGCCATGTGTGCACATGCCAGGAGTACATGAAGGCTTTAAGTATGAACACAAGTATGTATATGAATACATGCATACACATGTGTATGTTGTGTAATGTACCTATGTATGCACATGCTGGTAGTATGTGTAGACTTTCATGTGTATACATGTGAACATGCATATACATATTTGAGGCTTGTGTGTGTGTGTGTGTCCATCCATGTGTACAGACACTGAAAATATGTGTGGGTCTCTGTGTGCACATTTTGGGAGTAAACATGGATCTTGGTGTGTGCACATATGTGTGTAGATCCACACTTGCTTGAATGTGTTCATGTGGGTTTTCATTTACACATACACAAACACTGGAAGTAAGTGTGGGTCTGTGTACACATTAATATATATATACATATGTGTATATGTGTTTTGTCCATATGGTTGTATATGCATTAGAAGAACATGTTGGTCTATACATCTGTGGGTATGTACATGCCTGAATGCATATGTGTAGGAAGGATGTGCACATTTGTGTGTGCACAAGCTGGAAGTAGGTGTGTGTGCATGTACATATGTGTGTACACACTGAGTGTGTACATGTGTATGTGAGTGGATATGTGTGTACATGTGGTTCTGTTTATCTGAGTGTGTATGTTGGAATAATAGTTGGAATACCAGCATATCTGAGTGTGCGCACACATGACTGCATTCGGGTAATATCCATGTGGTAAGTACCCATGTGTGTACACTGGAAGTACAGTTATAGGTACATTAACATATAATACCTGTCTATGTGCATGCTGGAAATATGTGTGGGTCTATAATACATATATACATTATCTGTGTGCATGTGTGGTAGTGTGTATATCTGCATGTGTTTATGCTGGTAGAACATGTGGATCTGTAAGTACATGTGTGCATTTATTTGTACACCTGCCTGCATACATTTGTATGGTTTCATATGTGCACACACTGGAGTTTCATATATATTAGCAATAATACATATACATACATATATATTCATACACACCTGCATACATGTATGTGTTTTTTATAGGTGCAGGTTTCCCTGTGCACTTGGCCTCTGTTCTGCAAAATCCAGGGCTCTTTGGAGCAGAACCCTCTGCTTCCACATACTTTCTTCTGGGTGTATGCGATACATGACAAGAAGCACGGTACGTGAAGAAAGGGTAATTTCTGGCTTACCGCTTGAGGGGGATACAGTCCAGCCTGTTATGGCGGTCCATAGTGGCAGGATCTTTGGTGACTGGCCTCATGACATCCACAGTCTAGAAGTGAAAAATCAGACAGGAAATAGCACTGAGCTATCAAACCTACTGACTCTCACTGACTCACTTTCTGCAAGGTCCCATTTCCACAAGCTGGGGACCAGGTTTTCAAACGCACAAACCTGGTAGGAACTTTTCACACTTAAAATACACAGCCCTAAGGGCTGGTCCTTTTCTGCATGCTGATTAAAATGCAACACTGAAGGGGAGGCAAGCTCCTGCTCAGTAGGAGGCAGCCTGCTCCCTGCACAGCCTTATGGGTATCCTTGGGACTCCCACCCTCCTGTTGGCGTTGTATAAGACCCGAGGCTTGGGTGAGACCTGCTGCAGAATGCCTGCACTATCTACTGCAAGTGGTCCTTGCCCACTTATGGGCCTCAGCATCTTCAGTTGTGGGAAGGGTGGGTGCCAGGCAACTGCATCTCAAAGATGTGTTTTGTCAAAACTCTCTGAAACCTACTCTCTATGGTACTCCCTGTCAGTGGGGCTGGGGGCTGCCGGGGACTGGAAGCCATGAGCAGAATAGGTGAATAGGGGAGAAGATCGATTCTTCTTGCCTCTTCCCATTAGGCCACTCCAGCCTCAGAGAAATTTGGCATCCCATGCCACCAGCTTGCTCAGCAGCACAGCGGAGGGAGGGAGTAGTAGGAGAGCACAATCGTCAGAAGAACATCCTAGCATTCTCTTTTAGTCCTTCTGTTATCCTCTGGGGGTTTCCCTCCTAATGACACTTCTGCTGCATCTAACTAGAGCTACAGAAAAAGGTAACAGTGGCCACAGTGAGACACATGTTTTGTGTAGAGAAGTCCAAAGGCAGTTCCACAGTCTGCAAGGACCTGGGCTCTCTCTGCTACACTGCTCTGCGGCTGTTGGTGCCTGGTCCTCATCTCCATGTCCAACATGGCTGCTGAAGCTCCAGCCATCACATCTCTGGGCAAAGTAATTCATTTTTTTTTTAATTAAAAAGTTACTGAGGGCACCGTTTGTCTAAAATTAAATGTATATATTTGAGTAGAGTTTGATGAGTTTGGGCCCAACACCTTGGCTGAGAAATAGAACAACTCCTCAGACACGTTCTCTCACACCCTTCTGCAGACAGCATCTTCAATCCTGTTACTGCAGACTACCTTTCGTGCTCTAGAACTTTCCATACATGCTGTCATTTTGTAAGTGCACTTCTGCACCTGTATTCTCTTCCCACGCACAACGCTCTTGAGAACTGGACATGTTACCATGTGGCATGCGTGGCTGTTTCCTTGCTGACACTGGTAGTCCTCCACGCCATGGGCATCCGTGTTTACCCCAGCACATGGTGGTACTCTTACTTACTTCCTCCCTTCCTGTTCAGATGCACCCGAAATTCTACCTACATCCCTCTTGAACATCAATTGCCAAATACAGCCCCACACACATGCTAAGAAATGTGACTGTTTGGTTGGCCCAACCGCTGGTCCAGGGAGGAGGTGGGGGTGGATATTGAAGGCAAGGAGAAAGTGAGTTCCAAGAGAGCTATCTTTCTTCAGAGTTATTTAGTTCACCCCAGCAGTGGGACAAGACTTTGGATTTAAAGCTTTTTCTCTGTCCTCATTTGACTACTCCACAGTCAATGATGACTATCCATTGCCAGTGCCCAGGGCAGCATCGGGCAGGAGGGATCACGTGGTCTCCATGGAGACTGGCTGTGCTGAGTGGTTTCTTTGTTCTTTTGGCCCCTGGCACAGCTCAGCTGCGGACGTTGATGCTTATAGAGTCACATGACTGGTCAGTGGTGTCCTCAGATCCCCACACTCCCAGTCCTGTAGAAGTTACACCCTTATCACTGAAAGCAAGCTAAAGTAAGAGTCCCAATCCACTTTCTTGAAGGCAGAGGAGGCCCATAAATAAACAGTGAGTCAGAGGCCCTGCCCTTGGCCTGAGAGGCCAGCCATGGACCCCTGAGAGATCAGCTACAGATCCTTACTCTCTAATTCACCCAAGACTTCTAATTCTACTTCTCTCCATTTCATGCCTATAATGTATTAACATAAACAACAGTGCTGACAGCAGCTCAGGGCTCACAGCTCTCGCTGGAATCTGACTGGTGATTTTCATCAAGGAAAAAGACTAAACAGGTTAAGATGATTAAATTTTCTTGAACCTACAGCTAAGCCTAATCAAAGCCATTTGTGCAGAGGTAGGGGTGGGTGTGGTGTGTGTGTGTGTGTGTATGTGTGTGTGTGAGTGAGTGTCTGTGTATATTTTGTGTGTGTGTGTGTGTCTGTGTGTATTGTGTATGTGTGAGTGAGTGTGTGTGTATTTTGTGTATGTTTGGTGTGTGTGGCGTGTGTGTATTTTGGATATGGGTGGTGTGTGTGTCTATTTTGTGTGGTGTGTGTGTGTGTGTGTGTGTGTGTGTGTTGTCTTTTCCTGGGAAGTTGATTGGCAGCTTCAGATGGCTGGTTGAGACTTCTGAGAACAGTGTTAAATGGGGCACTTTCTTCAAGTGGCATTCCCACCGGCTCTTTCCACTTCTCAGCTGGGGCTGGGTCTCAGTTTCCTCACATGTCTGATGATGGAAAGTAAACTCTGTGTTTTCTTTGCATCCTGTCCGTGTCTTTTCCCTAAACTGAGTCCTTTTGAAGTTGTGTTCTCCACACTGAACATGTAAGGGTAGCCTTGGTTTCCTACTTCATGGGGCTCTGGAGGACCGGCGAGTCTCTCACAGCCTGAGCATGAGACCCTAGGCCAGCCCTTTAATCCCCTGGAGCGTAGTGGCCCATGTTTGCGAGAGGAAGGCTGTTCATCACTCAGTTCAGTGCCACACACCCGAGTGACCGAAGTCAGCACCTCCTGTCCATGCTCTTCATATAGAATTCAGACGCGAGTGGTGTGGGGTGCGACTGCCTGGATCCTAAGGGGACATATGGTGATCAGAGATCAGCTTCCATATTCTGCAGCTGGCATCTTCTAAAGTTCTCTCAAATCTGTTTTTCATGTGTAATCTCAATGGATCCCAGAGCCAGATCAGGTAACAAAAATCCCAGGTAGCATTGCCTCATCGATTACTTCAGCTTCATCCTCCAATTCCTTATTCTTTTCCATTCCAGCATCTAGCAATGCTAGATAGTTATTGGGCCTAGTGGTATGGAAGGAGGCCCAGTACTCTGCACGGTTTCTTACCCAAGTCTCAAGTCCCAGGGTGTTCTGTGGCTGGAATGAGAAAGGCAGAAGCAAAGCAGCTGGAATGTGGAGGGCTAGAGCTTTCTCTGTCTTCTCTCCTCCCCCACCCCCTGGTCCTGTCTGTGGGATCCTTAAGGATATCAAGGACTGGCCATTTGCCCCTATAATGCTGGCCACCCCTCTCACCAGGAGTGTATATGTTGGCTCTTTCGGGGCTCTGCTTGCTGCAAAGGGACACTTCCATGGACTTCTGGGTATTCCTCTAATCTGTCCTCCTCACAGCCTCTGTTTTTCAGAGGCTCTCCTGTCTCTCCAGCAAGCACCAGGACCCCCGTGAAACCACATGACTCCTGGGAAACATTTATGTGAGATTTCTCTAAAGCCCCATTCTCTCCTCTGTCACCGGAAGCCACTCCAGCTTGCTCTCTGGAACCCTGGAAAGAAGCAGGAGTCACTGTACTCAGCCCCTCTCTGTGCACGCTCCAGGTAATATGGGCTGCTATCATGCACTGTCCTCCCCCCCCAACCCCAGGCAGAAAGAAAGCCTGTGGATTCCAAGGCTTAGGAAAAGTCCTACAGTTCATAGGTGCAAGCTTTCCCACAGATAGCTACCTCCCTAATTCTATCAGTATTTGAAGTCCTCTAAACTTGTTGGGGAGCACTCCTTCCTTTTCCACAAGGAGGAGAGGATGGGAGGACTTTTGGTATCCTTTCTAATACTTAACATAGTTCAGAGAGGACATGTGGGATGGACAGATGCTGCATCATCCCCGCTACCTTTTAGCAACGTGCATGGATACAGCTAGCATCTTTGTAATATATTTTCAACTTCGAGGTGTCAATCATTAGCCTATAGAATTAGGATTATTATTACATAACATCCAGGGGTTCTTCTAGTAATTTCTCCTAGAAAAGCAAACTAAACCCAACGTGATTAGAAGGAAGGGAATAAAACAGAATGAAAAGAAATGGAACATAAGAGAAAACAATGGATAAACTCAGCAAAACTGAGACTCATTCTTTGAAAGGATCAAAATAAAAATTGACAAAATTTAGAAGAGAAACGACTGTGTGTCCCTACTGTGGCCAGGGTCTATGTTACCCCTAAAGGCCATGTGGATGTCTGTGGTCTGTGATGCAGCTTGAAGCCACAGTGATGTCTGTAGGCTGCCATGGAGGGAGGGTTATTAATGGGAGTGGCCTGCACTGCCACACAAGGCCATGCTGATGTCAGGCCATGTCTGGGTCTGTGGTCCTAGTGCAGGCAGGGTCTATGTTTATGTCTATGTCCTATGTTACCACCAAAGGCCATGCAGATGTCTGTGGTCTGTGCTGCAGCCTGAAGCCATGATGCCCATTGATCGTGCTTTGGATGGAGGCCATACTGATGTGGGTATATTTGCTGCCACCTGAGGCCATGATTATGTCCATGGTGTGGGCAGCCCCTGAGGGCCCTGTCCGGGTTCGTGGTCTTAACACAGCAAGGGACTGTGTTCATGGTCTGTGCTGTCACCAGAAACCACATGGAGACCCATGATTCATGTTTCTGCTGACTGTGATGAGCAAGGAGGCTACCTTTGCCATGATATTAATGACAGCAGATGAACAGTTGTGAGGGAGAGACATGGAAGGCTTCTGTGACAACCCCTCTCCCCCAAAGTAATAACCCACACAGGAATCCACTAAGGAGAACTCTTAAAGAGTTTGATGGAGGAGCCAAAGAGTAGTGCTCCATACTGATGGCTTCTGGCACAGGTGGGGGAGGGGAAGGACGGTTCTATTTAAGGGGTAGAGCACTAAGAATTTGACCATGCTCCAGAGAGTATATAGATAAAACAAAGTAGACTTTCTTTTTTTTTTATTTTAATTTTTCACTTCTTTTGATGGGGGAGGTCACAATGTAGGTGATCATGGAAGGACTGGGAAGGGATTGTGATGGGGTGCATGCCAAGAAACCCCAGAGAATCAATAAAAACGTTACATGGAGTGGAAAAGGGAAAGAAACAACTCAAATAACTAAATTCATAAATGACAGAAGGGACATCAATACTGACCTAACAGACGGCTGAGAAGGAAGACTGTGACATGTGCTAACCAACAGGATAACTTAGAAGATGTGAACTGACCAGAAACTGACCAGAAAAAAGTAGAAAGTATAGATAGACCTATAATAACAAATTAGAATTCATAATTTCAAAATTTTCTCAATACACAGAAGATGCCCTGGTCCACATAGCTTCACTGGTGAAATTCTGCTATGCACTAAATAATTAATACCAATACCAACGCTTTACAAGCTCTTCCAAATATATATGGGACACCTATGACTCATTTTGTCAGGCCAGGATTACCCTGAAGAAAAAAAAATCAACAAAGACATCACAACCAAAGAAAACAAGAGGTCAACATGCCCGTGAACACAAATGTAAAAAGTCCTCAACAAATATCAGCAAATGTTTATTTATTTAGGTGTGTGTGTGTGTGTGTGTGTGTGTGTGAGTGTGTGTGTGTAGTGTGTGTGCATGCTCACAAACCACAATGAGTATGTAGAAGTCCAGGCACAATCTTGGATGCCAGTGTTCACCTCATCCTATGTTTGAGGCAGGGTCTCCTTTGAATTTGCTTGGCTGGCTGGCAGCTTCCAGGAATCCTCCTGTCTCATTTCCCATCTTGCCATAGTATGGCTGGGATTGAAGAGTGTTGTACTCAGGTTCTAGGGATCTGAACTAGTGTTCATCCTCACATCCCCAGCCCAAACACGAGCAAACTCGATTCAGCAAGTATTAGTAATATACCAGGATCAAGTGGGATTTATTCCAGCAAGGCAAGAGTTTCCTTTGTTGTTGTTTTATTTCTCAAGGCGGAGTTTCTCTGTATATAGCGCTGGCTGTCCTGGAACTCACTACGTAGTCCACTGGCTTTGAACTCACAGAAATCCACCCGCCTCTGCCCCCTGAGTGCTGGGCTTAAAGGCGTGCACCACCACTGCCTGGCTACAAGATTTTCTCAACATCTGTAAGCCAATTAATGGGATGCACTGTATGCATAGAAAAAAGAATGAAAGCCACTGCTGTCTTCACAGATGCAGAAAACGTTTGGCAAAGTCCAAAAGGGAGGCAAGAGGGCAAAGTTGTTACAGGCAGGGGAGCAAGCTAAAGAGACTCAGGGGAGACGGTTTTATCTAGGGGTGGAAGGAGTAAAGACTGTATTTCCGAGAATACGATGAAGGTCAAGCTACACAGAGAGCCTTGAACCATCGTTTAGAAGGGATCAAAGCCCGAGCCATGAGAACTTTGCACAGTGCTTAGACACATGAAAGCAACACATTAGCAATCTAATCTGCACTGAATTACCCAGTGATCAATGTGTATACACCAATGTGACTCCAAGATACCGGGTAATGATCGCCAAGACTCTCTGGATGATAAATTGCGATCTAATTTACTTCTGGGGCGGATCCAGATTTTGCAGCTGTGAATATATATATAGTGTTTGAGGCTCTCTACAAGAAAAGGAAAATTGAAATAAAAATCAAGAAACAAAAATGTACGTTTTAGATTGAGAAATCAGGACATGTCCACGGCCACTTCAGAACACTCAGCACATAGGGAAGTGACATGGGTGGGTGGGTGGGGGCACCAGACCGGAAGGAGGCAGGGATCTCAGCCATTAGTTATATCTGATTTTTGTCACCTGGGGGGGGTAACCTGCACATGTGACATGGTGTGCATGTGACATGGTGTGCATGTGACATGGTGTGTAGGCCTCAGAAGAACCTTGCACAAGAGGGGACTTGGGGTCTCTGCAGCTTCTTGGCGACTCTGCCTGTGTTGCCCAGAGTCTTTATGTTTAGGTTTGAGAGAACCAGCTGCCAACATCTTGTCCTAACCTCACAGCATCCAGTCACATTCGGATGGCTCCAGGCCAGCTCTACCGTAGGACTTACACTACAGTACAATGGCACGTGCCATGTGTCCTGGCCTTGTCTGCCGGTCCTGGGCATACTGGGCTCTCCAGAGAGCAAAGTTATCAGACGTGATGTAGACCAGGAGACTCCAGGGTGTGACCTCGGAGCCCCCCACCCCAGGCTCAGCCCATTCTCGCACAGTGCCTCCCCCCGACCGCATTGACCTTCGCGACCTCCCACTCACCCGAAGATGCCACAGCAGCCTGGCCAGTGATGCTACTTATGTAACACCAGGACATTTCAGACCAGGACCGGTGCCTGAAAGGGACCCTGTTCTGGGCCCGAGAGGAGCCAGGGGCCAGGACCACGGGGGAGGCAACTCTCTCCAGGCTCCATGCTAGTGACCTGAAGATGAACAATCTCACTGCCATTGGCTCACACCTGAGTTGTGTATCAGTGGACATGTCCAGCCGTTAGCATCGTGAGCAGGGAGGTCCCAGACCTGCTGTCTGTCTGAGCTACCTGGGTTCACCTTCAGTATCACCTTCAACTGATAGGCTGGAGAAGGGCCTTCCTCTGCTCTTCATTTCCTCTCCAGAGAGGGTGTGGGAACATTAGTGGGTTCTATAGCACTGACTTTCTCTATACTCCCCCCCCAGTCTATGGACCCATTTCACAGATAGGAAAACTAAGGCCCATAAATCACCAGAGGCCTGCCTGACTTAGATGGTCATACATTTTCAGTCTGCTGTGTTGTCCCTTGAATAAATGTGGATTCTCTCTCCTGAACTCCTAGTCCCCTCACAGGGTCCCCAAGGAAACCACTCTATTCCTCAGAACTGTAAGAGTAAAGAGACAAGAGCTGGGAGAGAGGATGGCACGAAGCATTACAGGAGCACAGTGGCGTGCCACGGTTGTGACTGTCAGGATCTAGCAAGGGGTACTCATGGCCCACACCTGGGGCCTGCCTAACTTTGGGGACCATGACATCTTTGTATGTCAGCATGGATCAGCCTGATGGATGTTCACAGCTGAATAAGTAGCAGTATTTGGCTGAAATATCCCAGCCCGCTCCCCTGGAAAGAAAAAAATAGCAAAGGGAAGCCTTGAATGCAGAAACAGGGATAGAGCCCATCTTAGCCCTGCTGTGCTCCCCTCAGCTGCTCCTCAGAGCACAGAACGTGGAGACATGGTACCTTGGCTCTCATTCCCAGAATAGCAAATTCTAAACTAGAGATCCTAGGGAAATGGCTTATCCCCAGAGGTTCAGCGTTGCCACCTGTAAAACCGGAGTGAGGACGCCTATCTATATTAGAGGATGATTGGCTGGCTTACTTGTCCAGTGGAAAACCACGTGGTGCGTTTTTAGTGTCACACTCATTGTCAGCCTGTGGCCACACACTCCATGTGAGTTTCTGTGTGGACTACACTGCCCCAGACATGGGTTTCGCACAGCTGCCAAGCCTCTGTCATCTGCCTCACGGTTCCCTGTACTCACCAGTCTCAGATTTCCAATTACTTGTCCTGTTTTGAATTCAACTGGGATATTAGCCGCAGTCTGGCTTTATAATGGCGGCATCTTCAGTGTTCCTGGCTTTCTCGCTGCTCACTCCTCCATCTCCATCCAGCAAGCTCCATTTCCTTTCATTAAGCCCCTTGCTAAGTGCTCAGCAGGTGATGTGCATTTGGAATGGCCTTTGTTCTGGGATTGGGTGCTTTCTCAGGCCTGGGGACTGCAGAACTGCCGAGCCCTTTGAAGTCTGACATTCGTCCCCACAATGGAGCAGTGGGATGGTGTGGATAGCTCAGGAGAGAGGCTGCCAAGCTCTGGCTCCGGCCAGCCTCCCTACCTGAAGCAGGGGGTGAAGTGTGAGGGCACCTCTGCCGTGCCTGCTCTTTTATATCAAATGAGGACTGGAAAGCCAGCCAGGGTCATGAACAGGGTACCCACTTTGCAGACAATGGCACAAAAACAAAACAAAACAAAACAAAAAAAAAACAAACAAACAAAAAAAAACCAAACAAACAAAAAAAAACCAAATACAGCTCCCCAGAGCCATCAAGATACCAGGAAAACTGCCAAAACTTGGACATTTCTCATCCTGGGTTTGAGTCCTCTGTGGCTACTTTCTGTGTCAAACCAGGTGATGGTATCCGGCTCTCGGAAGGTGGCGTATGGAGTGCCAGCGCTGCCACTGTCATAATTCTTAGCAAAAGGCTCACTAGGAGAAGGTACTAACTGCCAGCCTCCATCCATGCACACCCATGAGGTTCTCTTATGCATCTTCTGGACAAAGAATGGACCAACTGTGTAGGCCCTTCCTGGATGGATGCAAGCCTAGCTCACTGCACGCATCTCTCTACTGAAGCCATGCTGGGTCTGTCTGCTTCCATCCAGAACTGAGTATTACTGTCTTTACCACACAGGTGAAGGGACAGATGTGCTCAGTAAGCAGCGGGCATGCTGTAGCGACTGAACTGGGTGAACTCAGCTAGACAGACTCTATAGCCAGACACTGCTGTAGCTGCTGACTCTTGTCAGATGAGAAAACTTTCCCTGTTCAGAGCTTCTGCCTTACTAAGCACCATCCACAGGTGAGCCATGACAAACACTGCAAAGACATGAGTGCACCGAAGGCTGAATGTGAATCCCCAGAGCAGGGCCTACTGCATGGAAACAGCAGAAAATGTCATGACATGTGGAAGGTGGAGAAGGCCTTGGATAAGAGCACCACAGTGACTGTGGCTGCCTCTTGTAGGCACACATCTGTGGGCATATCTGTGTCTCTGTGAAGCTGGCCAATCTCATCACCTCTCCACTGACCTGGAAACTCTGGCTTGCCCCCAAACCAATGTTGTTTTGGGGACCAGAACAACCCAGTAGAGAGGGCATCGTGCAGCAGGCAGGGAGAGAGCTCAGAAGTCTCTATCAGACAGACAGCAACAATGCTGGGACCTCCTTCCAGACAGCCAGAGCAAGAGACTCAGTGTGTCCCAGCCCAGCCCTGTCCTCTAGAGGGGATCTAAATAAATAAATAAATAAATAAATAAATAAATAAATAAATAAATAAATAAAGGACATGCTGCTCCCAGGTATGGTTGAGGAGAAGGTTTATTGTAGAAGTGAGGGAGATCATAGCCAGAGGCATCTGGGGGACATGGCCACGGGAGGAGAGGGGTAGATAGTAGCGAGAGAGGAAGAGAAGAGGGAGCAAAGACAGCACCTGGGAATCCAGACACCAAAAGGAGGGCCAAGAGCCAAGAGAACATGAAGCCAAAAGGCTGAGTGGTCAGGCTTGGGGAAAGCAAGCAAAGCCCAGCCCTTGGGAGGGAGAGGTTTAGGGCAGGAGCGGGTGGGACATGCTGGGAGGAGCCACAGGTACTGACCCTTGTCCTGGGTTTCTTTGAGGCCTAACAGAATCCATCCCCCAGCCTGCCCACCCTCCCAGGCTCTGCCTCATCTTCCCTCAGGGGCTCCGGCAGTCTAAGTGACCAAGTAACGCTGTGCGTCACTCAGAGACATTATTCTCACTCCAAGCCTGCACTCGACCTCAGCGCCTCAGCTCTTCTCCGTGTGACTAGCACTGTGGAGGGGCCATCTCGGGCAAGACACTCAGGGAGCCAGGAAAGGCTCTGAGTGTTCTCTCCTCTCTCTGTGTGTCTCTGTCTCTGTCTCTCTCTCTCTCTCTCTGTGTGTCTCTCTCTCTCTCTCTTTATTTTTTTTAATGAGGCGCAAATTTTAGTCTCCAACTTTTCCCTTGTAAAGTGTCTGCCCTTTTATCTTGCACACCCATCCTGTGCTAACAGAAGCCAGAACCTCTGACTCCAGCGCAAGAGAAAAAATCAGCTGAAACCCACTGAGTCTCCAAGCACTGATTTAGGACGGCCCGTTGCTGGTTCTGAGTGCTTGGTTACAGCCCCGGGACTCTGTTTTCCCGTCCCAGTTCTGAGACCTCGATTTCACCTTTAAAAGGGTTCTCACTAAGGGACCGGAAGGCCATCGGAAAACTCAAAGTTTTGTTGGCCCAGTTCAGCGACTCCTGTTTAAATAAAGTGCTTCTGGGCATGCAGTCTCTGTGGGTCACATGCTGATCCTTAGACCAATCACCGTGGCCCAGGATTGTGATTGGCCAGGTCCGCGTCATGTATCTGATCTGGGAGGAGCTTGAGCCAAGTCTGTGAAGACGGCCCAGCCTCTGCACTGAGTGGACCAGTTCCTGAAAGAAATTTGCTTCCAGAACAGGAATACGCAAGGAACAAACAGAGGGACAAGTGCCACCAGAGTCTTCCATTTAATAATATAAGAGAAGTACTGGGTTTGTGCTCATCTGCCGCCTCAGGGAGACAGCACAGCAACAAAAACCAGGCCGAGCCCTGGTCAAAGAGGTCACTCCATCTCATCAAAGCCCGAGAGTGAGCCGTGAACTCAAGGCTGCTGGAGCTGAAGAGAGCAGTCTGGGGCAGTCGGGAGCTTCTTGGAGCGAGTAGTGGGACTTATCCCACGGGGTCCCAGAGCCATCACCAGGACCACACTGGGGGCACAAGGGGACAGGAGGGCCTTGGCCTTCCAAAGAGCCAGAGCTCCACCCACAGGACCGGAGCCAACAAGATCAAAATCTAATTTACTCATTAGTCGTGTTTCTTCTGTACAAATCAAATCATGAGCTTTTTTTCCACATCGTAAATATTGTTTTAAACTCTTACTCGTGGGCAATTAGATTACAAGCATCGCCTGTTGAGCTATCCACCAGCACATTTGGCGGGCCTCTGGCTGCTTTGTGAACAATTTCCTTTTAAAATGTTCCTCGGTGATCTTCAAGGGTCTTGAAAATCTTCTCCTAGTGTTGCATGAGGCCCCTGTCTTTGGCCATTAATCTCCTGAACAGCCCCAGAACGGCCCCGGCTTCTCTCTGGTTTTCCGGAGTCGAGTCCATGGGCTTTCCTTACTGCCACTGTCCCCTGAGGATTAAACATCCAGGAGAGCTGCTCACCACGCCCTCCAAGCTCCTGCCCCTTCAACCCTGCCTTCAAGCTGAGCCCTGTTCCCACTGCAGGCAGTTTTCCATTTGCCCTTCCTGGCCCGGGTTCCGAGTTCCATTCTCATCTCCCCTGGTGACCACCCAAACCTTCTAGACTAGAAGCTGAGTAAGGATGGAGAACTTGTCTGTCTGGGGCTGTGTCCCCAGCCTGGCAATATATGAATGAGTGTTGGCTGAATGTGAGACACTGGAGATGCTTCCAGCATCTTAGCAAGTGTCCAGCTTAGGAAAGAGAGGACTCTTCACCCTGCAGCCCGACTGGGACCTGGAGGAACTCCCAGGCTTCCCGACCTCAGCTTTGTTGCCGCCTGGGAGCTGTTGTATTTCGTTAGGAGTTTGGTCTCTGGAAGGGCAGGGAGTTCATGGGAAAGGAGTCTGGCTCCCGGCACCCCACCCCACCCAGGGAAACCAGGAAGTATCCCCCTCTTCCTGCCAACACATTCCTAACTAAGCAAGGTAGTTGATGGGGCACACCTAGTAAGCCAAATCTGGGGAAAACAAGACAGCTGAAAACACTTCCTGAGTGCGAGCTAGGGTGTGTGTTCAACTCCTTGTGGTCACAATACCAGTGAGAGCATCATTCTGCTTCCAGGAAGTGTAGAGCAAACACACACACACACACACACACACACACACACACACACACACACACACACACACTCACTCACACACACACACACACACACACTCACTCACACACACACACACACACACACACACACACACACAGCTGTGCTCTGCTGTTTGGAGTAGATATGCACACCATTGAACCCCTCCCATTTTTCAAGGGTTCTTACCCACCTCTCGGCATCCAAAGCACTCCTGCTCCTAACCCTGGTCCATCTGTTCACACCTGGACTCAGCAAGTGTGCTATGCTTGTCATTTACACTTTGATGTGAAACTAACGTTTGTTCTTTCTCTTTAAGGATCTGACATAGAGCATGCACCTCTAACTCTACAGTGAGATTTCTTGTGTCCTAGTAATGAATTGGAGGCTTTGGGTGTGGCTGAGAAAGGGCTGGATAGAAAGCAGCCCACAGCTCTGGAATGGGCCATGAGGGTCCAGGTTCTTAGCTCCCTCTGCATGCCAATGTGGTTCTGAGGACGATTGCTGTGGGATGGAGGAGATGCCATTGAAGCAGTTCTGTCCCAGAACACACTGGGTAAGGCAGTGAGCTAAGGGACCATGAGCCCTGCTGTCTACACCAAAGATTTAAGGGAAGGAAGCCATGCCTTTTTGTCCAGGACAGTCTCATTAGATGTCCCTGTGCAAGCCTGAGCAGAGCACATAGGACATGGATGTATCTGGTGTCACTGCAAGGCTATACCAAGGTGGGGCTGCAGGGGGATTGAGGAGCTCAGAGAAGGAGAGCCTTGATCAGCATGCAGGATGGGGAATCTCTTCTAAGAAGACATCATCTGGACTTGATCTTGAAAGCATCAGGACAATTAGGGACATAGACAATGAAAAAGAATTGCACTCAGGAGCCCCAGGGCCACTCCAAAAGCGGTGACTGCTCCTTGGCTATGAGCGTTCTGTGTTTGGCTGGGAAATCATTAGAAAGGCTGGAGAAGTTGGAGGCTGGGCACACAGTAGCACCCAGCAAGAGCTTGCAGCTGCTTTGTTGCCCCAGTGCCTTGGTTGCCACCATGAGCGCTGAGGATCCCTTAGGGTCTAGAATGTTAAGTGATGGTGTAATGTGTCTGAAGAGGAGGTAAAGATGAATCCTCACATGCTTTGTTGAGAGTGGGTGAAGTGGGGTTGAGGTAGGACACTGGGATCTGCAGGGAAGTTGCTGGGTATCCACAGCTCAAGCCACATTGCTAAAGATGGTACAGCCGGGGCAGCTGGTGGTTAATTACAAGTAGCAGAAGTAGAGTTGCAACGACAGGATATGGACCAGGGTTAGCCCGAGAGTTTCAGGCCTGGGTTGCTGAGCTGATGTCTCCCCAGTGCCTGTGTCCAAGAGTGAATAAAGGATGCAGGTGTGTTCTGCACCGTTAAAGTGAGATTTCTGTATGGCATCCAGGTGGAGGCCTGGGTAGGTCAAGGCAGCAGACCCCAGAACATACTGAGCCTACCATGCATTCTCATAAGAAACATTCCCTGAGTGTTTTCTACACTTCCAGACATGCGGCCAGGCCTGGGTTCCTGCTCTTGAGAGATCCAGAGTGGAGTGGAGACTGACCAACAGACCTGGCAGCTCCCCAGAGCTGGAGTAGGAGTGTCTGAGGATACAGCTCTTCCTGGGCTCTGTGCCTACCTGCGGTGTAGCTGGGAATATTGGCTTATTCCCTTTGAGCTCCAGGTTTGTCTGTAAATTCCAGGCAGTGGCACCTGCCCTGGTATGCCTTCCCATGGAGATTGTCACAGGAGGATGGGGGATGATGGGGACTGATATGTCCAAATCCACAGCATTAATTTGTTTCCTGGGAACTCTGATATGCAGGTCAGAGGTAACAGAAACACTGGAGTTCTAGAAAGGGAGCCAGCCAGCAAGAGGACAAGCCAGGATGCTGCCCTCTGGCTCCCACGGCCTCGGACGCCCTATCATCATGAAGGGGAGCTGCTAAGGGCTTCCCAACCCAAAAGGGAAAACAAGCACATTCTTGAGATTAGCGGAGGCAAACACAGCCAGAGGCTTGAGTTCCCATGCATCGGCTAGGCTGTCCCCAGGAGAGAGGCTGGGTATTGTGGGTTGAATGAGGCCAGGGCTCCATGAAGACCACCTGCTGGAGCCCCCCCATCCTGGCTCAGGGAACACACTTCGGGCTTTTGTCATATTTCCCATGGCTCAGGGCTCATCTCACAGCTGGGCTCCGCAAGCATGCTGAGAGCTAGATGCCCTACCACCACCACTACCCCCAGCCACCAATACCTGCCAAGGCCTGCGCCAGGCCTGGGAACATAGAAATAGTGATGGCATGCTTTGGAAAGTATCCCATGGGGACAAGGGGGTAGGACCAACTGTGGTCTATATGAGATATCAGGACCCTGGTCAGGAGCCTGGGGCAGGGTTCCCACTAGGTGTAGCCATAGGATAAGAGCCTTAGCCCAGGTGACCAGATGGCTATTCATATGAGCGGATGGTTGAGATTCACCGCTGACCCAGCGGCCCAGCTCCCAGTGATTTCCAAAGACCCAGCCTGGAGCACAGAGCTTTCCCTGGGCTCCTCTCACCTCTGCTGACCTTAGGCAGCAGCACCTTAGTCACTAGACATCTCAGAACTGTCACACGTATTTACCTACAAGAGGGTTAATGGCTCCCTTGACCCCACAGAGGGTGGTTGCACATGAGAGAAGAGCAGGCCCTTAAACAAAGGAGGACTTCCTTGACTTAGACTTCAGGGTTGGCTGTCCCAAGAGTTTCAATGACAAAAGCCACCTCTTCTGCCACAAAGGGTCTTGATCGTGTGTCTCTAGTGGCAGGCATGTCTATCTGTCCTGAAAGGAAAGGCTGGATGTCCCCAGTGTCTCTTTTCTCTTTCTCTGGTCCCTCTTTACCACTCATCCCTTATCCCCCCCTCTGGTCCACTGGCATCCCCACGTACTCACAAGACCCAAGATGGTGCCACGGAGCCCCAGGAGAGAGAAAGGTTGAACATGTTGTCACTAGATTGGTATATTTTTGGCTGCTATATGATGAGAGACTGCAACAGACCAAGAGGCAGGCCTGGGCTCTTCCGGGAACAACGTGAAACAACAGCTTGATGTGGGAACCATGGGGGAAACAAGACATGTTCACGCACATGGCTGCAGTGGATTTACCCTACCTTTGCTGCACTAGGAGCTTCAGAAAAGGAGCTGAGGGATTCTGTTTCTGCCCCTCCGGGGCAGGGGACCAGGCCCAAGGCCTTTAAGTTCTGGCCTTCCTTTCCCTGGGGTCTTCAGAGAAGAAGAGAAAGAATAGAGAGGGAGGGAGGGAGGAAAGGAGGGAGGGATGGAGGGAGGGAGGGAAGAAAGAAAGAAAGACAGACAGAAAGAAAGAAAGGGAGGGAGGGAGGAGATATATTACTTGGAGTGTACTGTAATTGTTGTTCTTTGTTGAAGGTCTGTTTCTGAGGAGAGGAAATGAGGAGGGAGGGGAGGAGGTGGACCAGAGGAGGGAGGGGAGGAGGACCAGAGGAGGAGGAACATAAAGGGAGAGGAAGGCGAGGATGGGGAGGGGGAGAGGAGAAAGGAAGCAGAGGAAGAAGAGAAGGGTAGAGGAGAGACCCCGGAAGTGAGAGGGTTGAGAGCTAGGGATGGAGAAGACCCATGCCTATAATTGCACCAAGCTGATAGTGACAAGACTGAGTAGAATGGCCATCAGATGACATTTGAACAGCTAGGCCCATAGATCTCTCCCCTTGTCCCTGTACCTAGATGCCAGGCACCAGAGACAATGGCTTCAATGATGAAGCTATAAGTTTAGACTAGAGAAGTCTTCCATGAGACCTGTTCCCCTGAATGTGGTGTGTAGGTGTGTGCCACTACATACACTTCTGTTCCTTCAGACACCCACCAATTCCTTCCTCTATAGAGATAGTACTAGAAGCTGATACTACTAGGCATGATAAATGGCATTTCCAATTAGTGCACAGGGACTACCAAAAACAAAAGAACAAACACACACAGTGCACACACACACACACACACACACACACACACACACACACACACACACACACACACAGAGTGATTGAAAGACACAAAACAACAAATAACCACAGCTTCCAAAGCAAGATTGAGAGATGAGCTGGAAACAACTCTAAAGGTACATTAATGTTCTCAGAGAATTAACAGAGCACATCATCTGTGAATCAAAGAAATGACAAAGGTCTTTTAAACGAATATTGGGGTCAAAATACTTTATAAAAACCACAGAGTGCTGAATTCCAGGAAGGAGGCATCTGGCAGGTAAGTGGGTGTGCTAAATGATGATATTAATTTCTCCAGGATCAGGGCAAAAGGAATAAGCCATCTTAAGAGCAAGTGCTCGTATAGAGAATGTGAGTTCAATTCCCAGCACCCACATCAGGTGACTCACCGTCACCTGTAACTCCAGCTTTGTGGGATCCAATGCCTTCTTCTGCCTCCATAGGACCCGTGCCCTCACGAACATACTTCTAAGATGATGTGTAGAGGTGAGCAGAGTAAAATAAGAGAGAGGGTAAGGTTGTGGGTGAAATGGAAGACACCAACAACTTTCTAAGAGGGCATGTCCATGCAAATGTAGGCTCATTCTCTGAAACTCAGACCCGGAGTTACCCCAGAGTCCAAGGGAGGTGAGCAAGCCCTCTAGCCAATGTACAAGCTGAAATAATTCCACCATTCCAAGGGCACAGAAGGTCCTTCCACAGCACTATGTGTTGAGAGGAGGAAAGAGGATTGCTATCTCATTCTCTCTCCTGGGTTGTTCCGAAAATAACATGGCTTTCCCTTGGCTTCTAAGAGGCAAAAAGACAGCAGCTGGAGAATATCATGACAGCTCTCAAGTCCCTCTGGGATGTGGAACAGTCAATAGGAAGTTAGGAAATATTTGCCACATCCTGCATTCTCTACTCCCATTATCTAGCCACTGTTAGCTGGCTGACAGAGAACAAGGTCAGGGCTGGTAAAACATCAAGGCCAGTATAGAGATAAAGGCTAAAAGTCCCTCTACCTGAGGCACATCCAGGCCATCTCTCCTTGTCCTAAACCCATCAAGACGGAGAGTCAAAAGACGGAGAGATGGCTCAGTGGTTAAGAGCACTTGTTGCTTGCATGGAGGACCTGAGTTTGGTTCCCAGGACCCACATCAGCTGCGTCACCGCCACCTGCAACTCCAGCTTTGTGGGATCCAATGCCTTCTTCTGACCTCCATAGGAACTGTGCCCTCATGAGCATACACACTCCACTAAATTTAAAGAAAAATAAAATAAAGCATAAGCTTATAATAGAATACATCAATAAAAACACCTTAGTAACCTTTAAAGAAACTATTAAATTGTCTACTTAGAAACACTGACAAATAAAATTTTGAATAAAAGTGACAAATCCTCAAGACTGATAAAGGGAAAAGGAGACAAGATTACAATCAAAATATGGGGGGGAATGGGGAGATATCATTAAAGTTATAATAGAGATGAAGCTTTTAAATAATGAAGATCTACATGAGAGCAATGAAGTGTTTAGAAAGGAATACATAGTGTCAAATGTGATTAAATCATGTACTAGAAATAAATTCCCACCAAAGGGATGCAAGTTCCAAGACTAAAGACTGTCACATCCCGGGTTCTTACTTTACTCCAGTCTCTGGCAACTTTAAGGACCAGAACCCCAAGAATCTGTGTTATATGTGACATCCAACCAAGCAACTGATCTGCCCAAGGGTTGCAGCAAGGCTCATGTCTCTATGATTCCAAGGCCAGATAAGGATCTTCTTGAGAAAATAAAATAAGCCCGTTGAAAACTGTTGAATCCAAACATGTATTTTTAAAGTATTTAAAAGAACACACTTAAAAGTTTACATATCCCACACATTAACGGACTCAGGGAGAAAACCATATGCAAAAAAACCAAAAAACAAACAAACAAAAAAAAAAAAAAAACAGAGTCCAATTACTTAGACAAACTACAACTCTGATAAAAGTTTTCAGGAAACTAATAAATGATACTCTTTCTTCATCTTGATAGTTGTAGATTAAAACATGAAGCAAGCATTCTACTCCATGGGAAATCATTAGACACTTTCTCTTTAACTTCATAGCCAATGAAACATGCCTGTTATCCAGCTCCAATTAAGATTGACTGAGCAATAACAACCTCAGACTAATGAGTGCAACAAGATATAAAGGAAGAAAGAGAGTAATCAGTATTATTATCTGCACAGAAAATGCAACCAAATTGGATTTTAAAATAGAAATAGAGGATTTAGAAAGGTTAGTAAAAGATCAATTTCCAAATATCAATATTGTTCTCTACAGCAGCCATAACCACTGAATGTATAATAAACAAGATTCCGTTCAAAGTAACAGCAAATACAAAACAGAACACTCATGGCAGGATTGACTGGGGCTGGGGAGAGGCTCAGACAGGAAAGTGCCTGCTGTACAGCATCGGGGTGGGACTTTGGACACCTGAAACCCATGTACAGCCAGGTGTGGTCATGTCCAACTATCACCTCAGTGCTCCTGTGGAGAGAGAGAAGCAGAGACAGGGGCATCTCTGGAAGCTTGTGGGCCAGTGAGTAAGGCATCTGTGGCAGAGAGTAACAAGAGACCTGTCTAAAACGGGAATTAGGCAAGGACTTACACTTAAGGTTGTCATGCTTATGCCTGCACTCACATGGCAGGCAGGGGGGGGGGGGAAGGGAGAGAGGGAGGGAGGGAGAGGGAGAGGGAGGGAGGGAGGGAGGGAGGGAGGGAGGGAGGGAAGGCCATGGCGAGAGAGACACAAAGAAAGCCAGAATAGGAGGAAAAGCGAGAGGGAGAGCAAGCATATACAACAAAGAGTTCCTGGGAATTGTTTTCACAAAATATCAAGAAGTACCCAGGATGAAGAAGATAGGTAGGGATAGACTGGGAAAAGGTGTCTGTAATAATTAATAGAATTTTAAAGACACTCTTGCAGATCGAGGGAGATAAATCAAAAAGCAGAAACCCAGATGACTAACAATTTCATGAAGAAATACTCTACCCCACTGTAATTAGAGGGAAATCAGTCTAACAAGATACAACTTTGCAGCCATTAAAGTACACAATTATAAAACTAAATAACAAATGGTGATAGCATACACATGAGTAGAAACATTTCAACATCAGTGGTTTTGTGGACTGGTACCGTAATTCTAGAGAACAATCTGGAAGGAATTAGTGAAATCCAGGATGCACATATCCTATGACCAATCGTCTCTCTTCCTGATGCTGCTTTGGAGAAACTGATGTACACGACTCCATGAAGGAACATATACATAACGCCCATCACCATGCTGTTTCTCACAGTGGGGATGGGGGGAATCCTTAGAGTTTATCATTAAGGAAATGAATAAACAAAGCTTGTAGTGTACTTTGCAGAGAGCAAAAGGAATCATCCGTTGAGACACATAAAACATAGACAGTGTTTAGAAACACTGTGTTGAGTGACAAAAAAGACAGGAACAGAATGAGTCTGCACCATATCATTTACACAAATCTAAAACACACACATACAAACACACAACTTCTAAATATTTCAAAGATCTAGTCTTCCAAAAGCCCTAGGCAAGAAAAGCCAATGGGTCAATAAACAAATACTAAACCAAAAGAAGGTTTAACAAATTGTCATATATAATGCTATGGCCTGAATGTGTCCCTCTGGATTCATACATGCAGTTCCTAATTTACAAAGTGAGACGATTGGAAGGTAGGCTATAGTAGAAGTGATTAGGTCTTGAAAGTGGAGACGTTGTGAGTGGGATTAAGATGCTTAGAAAAGAGGCCTGGCACACCCCGCACATCGTCAACCATGTGAAGACATGGCCAGAACATGTCACACATAAACTAGGAACTGTGCTCCCGCCAGACACCAGGTCTGCTGACACTGTCATCTTATAGTCCCAGCCTCCCAAACTGTAGCAATGAATGCTTTTGTGAGTCCTTCAGTACAAGGTACTTTATAATGGCAGCTTCAACTAAGATGAAATATTAAGCTACGCAGCTACACACCATTCTCTAAAGCCATAAAGAATAAGAAAATGCAACACAGCAACAAATACTTCAGGATGACAACAAATATTCAAATATTCAAGGATTATCTTAACAAAAAAAATCTAATAGCTCTACCCCAAAGGGCACAAAAGAAGATTTTCATGTGCGGATATCCCACACCCTTAAAGGGGAGTATGCAAAATGCCCTGCAATCATAGTTAAAAGTCTAAATAAGAGTTGTGAGAGATTAATATACACATATGGAAGTGTATAGAAAAAATAGAAATCATAGTAATTTTTGTTTGAAGTTTCCCAACTAGCTAAAACATATCACAAAGCCACAATGATAGCTGATTGCTAGTTTAAGGACAGAAAAAAAAAATGGAGATTATAGCTGAAGACAGAGCTCAGAGACCTGCCTTGTACAGAAGAGGCTCTGATACAGATAGAGACTACCACACAGATGCAGATAAGACTCCATTTTCAAATGGCTGCTTAGGCAATGGTTTACATCAGAGAAAAAAAATTAAACAAGATCCTTAGCTACTAAAATGCATAGTGACAAGATCTAAGTCATTAAAGCCTCAAGAGTGAAGACAAATTTCTAAAGTTCACAAAAGGCAATAAATCTCTGAATCTCAGAAAGGCAAAGCATTTTAAAAACAGAATACCAAAATCGGACAACCTCAGCAACAAATAAATCACAAATAAAAAGATGGATTCAATTAAATAAAATTAGAGAATGTTTTTCATCACTAGCAACATAGACCAATTTGAAGGTAGACAGCTGAAAAAATGATTCAATACATTAACCTGAAAAGAATATAATTTCTGTAAGTATCCTTAAAAAATCAACAATAACCACAAAAGCCCTGGAAACCCAACCCCCAAAATGAAGAGGAAACGATAGGAACAGGCAATCATGACAGGAAAGCTGATGCAGCTCTGATTACAAAACTGTAAATAAATAAAACAAGAGAGAGCCCTATAGTCTTTCTAGATCGGAAAAATTAAGAAACTGGACAATGGAAACACTGACAGAACATTGAACTATGAGGCTTCCATGCACTGTGAGAAGGGTATGTAGCAATCCACAGTTTGCCTGATAAATCTGTCAGGGGATAATTAAGACAATGTATACCCAGTGATGCAGAGATTTCCACCCCTGGGCATCTGCTTCAAAGAAAATCCCTCATAGGCCCACAAGGGGACATGTGTGAGGATGCTCATCATCCTACTGCTTGAGGCAGACATGGAGGCAAGCTAGGTATCATTCCTGGGGAATGAGTACCATAAACAATGGGCTGTTGGCTCTTGGCTAACTACTGCATGCTCATAGAGCAATAAGGTTGGGCCTTTAAGAACCAGCGCATGATGACAAGCATACGAAACAAATCTGTAACAAAATGCCATGTGTACAAATTGAAGACAGCGCCACAGATTGGCAACTCTACATGGTTTTAAGAGCATGCAAAAAGGTCCAAAATGGGTAGAGAAATAAGAGTTGATGAGGACACAAAACAGAATAAATAAGATAAGAGATGATTCCCAAGAAGACCAAAAAAAAAAAAAAAAGGCAATACTCATTAATTAAGAGGTTTGATGACAAATAACCCTGTGCATTCAAGGCCTAGCAAAGGGAAAAAAGAAAGAAAAATATATAGAAAAAAAATCATCACCACATGGGGCAAAGATGAACTCCAGAGATCCTGAGAAAGTGTTGTTCTTGGAAAGAGGGGGATGCAAGGATGATATGAAAGAGAAGGGGAGAATAAAAGAAAAGTTATGCACAGAGCAATGGTGGGAAAGAGTTGAATCTAGAAGAGTGATGAACTCAATTCTACACCAGAGAATTTCAAAGTACAAACAAAAACAACAACAAAAAACCCAAAGGATGAAAAGAATACAAAATTCTGGGTCTTCCAAACCAATAAACATCAGTGAATGAGAGTAAATAACAAATAAAAATCTAATGATCTACATCTCAGTTTTAAGAATTCTTTCTTAATTTTAGAGCTCTCAAAAATAAAAAAAAATGAGATAATGTAGAGAAGAATTAATGAGGTATTTCTTATGGGCAATTGAAAAATAGTATTATATATCAAAGGTTATCTGTTAAGGTTAAAAAATATATCAAAGGTGAAGATGTAGCTTAGTCTTAGAACACTTGACTAGCATACACAAGAACTGAGTTAGGGGTCAAAAGGTCCCAAAGCCCCCCACCAACAACAGACTATTGCCATTGCTTTTGGTTGCCCACCAGAGACAGGTAATAAAACCCTATTGCTAAAGACCCAACATATTTTGGTTTAAGGACAAAGAGAAATCAAACTGGAACTAATCTGAAAATTTCCTTCTTGCTTGCTGGCTTTCACAGTGCTGGAGGATGCTCTATAGGCCACTGCAGGAGGAACGTCATCTGTGGTCTTATCCTGGGCCTGAGTCTGCATGCTACAATACCAACTTGCCAGGAAAGACATGCCCAGCAACAGTGCAATAGCAGCACTGGATTATTGGAATTGTCAACCACTTGCTGGTGGATCTGAAGCCTTGCTCCATGGGATTGAATTCATGGTATTACTATAGACCTTGTCAAATAACCTTGACTCATTAGATCATGAGCCCTAGGAAGAGAGTTACTATTGTTATTTTGCTAAAGGTGCATGTTGTCAAACTCCCTTCTAAACATTGGTGTTTACCCCCACAGGTTGGTGCTGCTCTTAGCCTTAGCTAGAACAGCCTCTTTCTGCAGTGGGTTAACAGTCAACAGAGTGACTCACAGCTGCTCCCAGTGATGAGTGCTCAGCCCTGAGTGGAACATGTGTCTCAGCATCACACAAGGCTATGGGACCATCACAGAACAGTGAGCAGACAGAATGTAAGAGCCAGAGGATGGTGAGGAGTGCCATTCTAGACGCAACACTGCCATTGTACCCATTGACTCGCTGCAACCCAATCAAGTCAACAAAATCAGACAGTATTACATCAGATGGCATGAATCAGACTCAATGGGGGGGTATGAAGTGGGAGGGAGGTGTATTGATACATTGTATACATGTGTGAAATTGTCAAAGAGTAAATAAGATTTTTTTTTAATTTAAAGGCATCACATATTATAAACAGAACGAAGTAAACCATCCACACATCAAAACCGCAGGAAAGAGAGATGTTGGATGGCCATGGGAAACACCCTGAGAATGGAAACAAAGTTCCTCTGGCAGCCTGCTTCAGTCTTCTGCACCTCGCCCAGTCTTTTCTAGATTCTTTTCTCTGCTCAAATCTCACCCCCCCAAATACATAATATTGTATAAGAATAGTCTGTACCTGCAGAATACAGGGCACTTTTCTGGATAATTTGGATCTGTGTTTGGTTAGTCCCTTGGGTGCAGATATGTATTTTTATGGAAAGTATTTGTCTGCATACAATATATTCTGATCAAGCTTTTTCTCCTCACCTCCCTATCCACCCAACTCCATGTCCTTTCTTTAAAAATAAAACATAAACAGAACAAAATAAGAAACACACACACATAAACCCCCACAAGGAAAAAAACCCAGCAAAATGCCCCCAAACCATAGGACACAAAAAGTCTACAAAAACATCACTAGGTTCACAAGCATAGGGTATACCCATAAAATGTGTTAAATATCCCCAGTAAGACTCCATTGGAAAAGACTAATCTTTCTCTTGCAAGCAGGTACCAATTGCAGATAGCTTTTTGGTTAGGGATGGGAATCTGTGTCTATTTCCCCCTCTCAGCACTGGGATCTCGTGGCTTGAACCTATGTATGCTCTATGTGTGCTGCTACAGACTCTGTGAGTTCATATGTGCACCAATCCTGCTGTGTCTGGAGCACACTGTTTCCTTGGAGTCATCCATTACCTCTGACTCATAAATCTTTCCCCCCCCCCTTTTCTGCCATGGCTCCATGAGCCCTGAGGGAGGGGGTTTGATGAAGACATCCCATTTAGGACTGGGTGTTTCGATATCTCTCAGTTTCTGCATACTGTCCAGTTTTGAGTCTCTGTGTTAGTTCCCATCCACTGCAAGAAGTCTCTTGCTGGCCAAGCAAGGCACCGATCTGTGTTACTGGGTGTGGCCATTGGGGGTATCGGGCAGAAGGTGTTTCTGGGTACTGTCAACTGACACAAAGGAATGGAGACGGGCCAGGAGGGAAAGGCTGAGAAGGTAGACAGAGGGGAGGGGGGCTAAACTGAGTCTGCATCAATAGGCTGAATCCCTAGGGATTTGATGTATATTTATTTATTGATAGCCATTTATCTAGTGCCCGACTTCATTATTTTATGAGCCTAAGTGATATCAGATGTCTCTGTGGGCTGAACATACCATTCCATAACTCTGATGATACCCAGGAAAGGTACATGCCAGGCAATGGAAAGGCTGAACTGCCAAACACCATGGCTGTCTGATGTAGCTGACCGTCTACACACCATTTCAAGCATCACACACAAGGACCCCTTTACAATAGCTGTCTATCTGATAGGAAGAAAGGAAATATCATCTGTTGGTTTGATTTGCATTTGTGTGGACCTTAGCATGCTTACTGGCCTGAGGCTTTCTTCCTGTTGGGCAGGCTATGGAGGGAGGTAAGGTTCCCCCATTCCTTGGATAGCTTGCTGCTTTTTTTACCTCGTCTGAGACTCCTTGACAATAATAAGGGCATTTTCATTTATTAAATTATTTTAATTTCTAAAACATTTAAATTCTTTCCTCCTATCATGTTTTAAGGAGAGAGAGTCTGAGAGAGAGGAAGAGGAAAGGAGAGGAGGCACGAGGGGACAATAAGGGGAAAGGAGAGGGGTGAGGAGGAACAGATTTACCTGGACAGGTAAATCTAACCAATAGGTTAGATTGGGCCACACCCACATAGCTCTTCTGCATCTCCTTGGTAGGGAGAATCATTTGATTTTTTTTTTTTTTTTTTTTTTTTTAGTACCTTTTTTTTAAAGCTAACAATTTTGGTTCAGTTCTGAACGTCCTCAACGCTGAAACATCCCATTGCATTCAGCCAGTTCTGAGTCCCAAACCACACACCGTATTGTAAGATTTGGCGGCAGATGAAATGGGAAGAACGGGGTTTCCTGGCTCCAGAAAGAACAATGGTCAACTTCCGGCATTAAAGGAGGTAGCATCATTCCTTCATTTCTGTGAACTCCTGCTCTTGTTTGTGTTTGTTGACAAATCAGGAGAGCCGGTGCCTGCTACCACTGTGGGTCTGGGGCCGAGTAAGCCTCACAGTTTGGGGATAAACACGCAGGGGAGGAAGGAACAAAGAACATCAACAGAGGATGTGGCTGCAGCCTACACTGCCTTGGTTCCCAGGAAGTCTGCAGCAAAGAGGCTAGTGTTCAAGCTAGTGTTGGGTGATAGCTGCCTCCTAGAGCCAGCCACTCAGGGAGGACTTCCTACTGGGACACACTCGGGCTCCGGCTCCTCGTTGTGGAAGAATCCCAGAAGCGACAGACCGAACCGAGGAAAGTGGACAAAGGCGTGGGTCTTTAAGTGTTTCTCCATGGTCACGTGCTTTTGATAAGGAATCCCACGCTTTGATAAGGAACAGCCCCTGGAGGCACTGAGGCAAGCCAGTGAACTCACCTTGCTCTCCAGCTGCCTTATAGATAGATCCGTGGTAGTCTTCTGCGAGCAAAACAACATCGCTTACGTTCGCCTCTGATATTTGTCTTTTGATGGGATGAAGAGACTTATCACAGACAAGACCCTAATTTAAGAGATGGTCAGTAAGTCGAGAAGATTTTTAAATGGCAATAAAGTTACAGGAGAAAACGATTAAAGTCATACACGTGCAATTACAGACTGAGGTTCAAAAGCACTCTCTCCTTGGAATGAAACCAAACGATTGCCGGAGACTAAGTGAAGTGATACTGTTCCAATTTTTCCTTTATCAGACAAAAGGAAAGGTCTGTGCATGCAGCCTTTGACACGGAGTTAATTTAAAGAAGATTTGGGACCGTGGTGCAGGGTCAGGCTTCTTTGCACATTCCTCACTGTTTTCATTTGAAATCTCTCATTTACGCTCAGATTTCCGATGGGAACACTAATGGCTTTTTCTTTCTTTCTTCTTTTCTCTCTCTCTCTTTCTTTCTTTCTTTCTTTTTTTTAAAGGGAAGTTGGCAAGCTGAGGTGATTTAACTACAAATCTCCCCAAGGTAAAAAGATCAGACATCATTACAAAAAATAGAAAATATCCCCATTGTCCTTTTGAGCTGTTACTCCTAGGAGACATAGGAGGTCTCTGAACTGCAGATGCGTTTGGGCAAAAACAAAGTTGAAAATATGCGAAACTCGATGTCGGAACTGCTTCCTGAGCCCTGTCAAACTCTGCGGCTGCCGGCTGCCCGAGTAACTGAGACCTATTCTATTTATGGCAGTAAGCTCTTTGGAAAATGCCACTAACAATACAGCTCGCTTGCTGCCAGGTGATTCCCAACCCATCTGAAGGCAAACCCCTTGTCTCTGAGCCCAGGGACCTATTTCCACCAAATGTAGAGGCTGGCCTCCAAGACCTGTTATGGGCTCCCCAAGTACTAATGCTCTCTGAAATGATGGCTCACTAACACATAAAATCATTTTTATCTTCAGCTGTTAAGCCTCGTTTTTTCCAACTGGCAGGATAGTGGGACGATTTCTCAACTCACACATGGGTCACCAGTACAATCAAGCAATGATCCATTTTCTATGAGCAGCCCAAAAGGGTTGGAAGTGGTCTGCACCTTAGTCTGTCCCTTGCAGCCTTAACTTGGTTCAAAGAGCTCGCTGCTTATGAAAATAAAGAGCTGCCCGCCTCCCACGAAACAAGCTAAGAATTCCGTCCTCAGGGCTCTATGCACAGCCATCTTTGCTGACATGCAGCATCATGACCCCTCTTCCAACTGAAGGACAGAACTGAGAGAATGACCTCCCTTGAAAGCATAGAGAACTGGAACCATGTCTAGTCACCCCGTATCTGGCTCCTACACCGGGGTCTGATAAAATTCAGAGTAAGTGCAGTGAATGAATGAGGTGGTTGAATGAAATGACCACCAGAACACCTCTGCACGTGCATACAGGAAAGTTAGGAATGTGAGGATGATGAGGAGATGACTGGGAGAGTTTTCTCCATACCTACAGTGGCTCAACAAGATTTCAAACAGACTGTAATAAAGGTCATGACTTATTCATTACTTGATTGATGTTTTTTAGTTTGGGCTGTGGTTAGGGTAGCTTTGGAGGAAAATGCTGTTGGGAATTTGAGGAGCTCTCTTTCTCAACTGCCCCACACGCCCAGGACACCTGATGCTAGAATGTCTGAGGATTTCCTTCCTGTGTCCAGGCATCCAGGACACTGGAGAACCATTCTTTCCCCAGTCTTCGAAGGCAGAGGCAGCACCACATCCCGGTACAGTTGTGTGTACGCATAGTCTAAGCCAGGGCTAACTTTGCACACCATTTTCTTGGGGACTGGGTAGAAAACAGCAGCTTTTGAAGTCAACACAATCAGATTTTATCCTCGGTGTATGGGGCGTCTCTGAAGAACTTTATGATGTTGATAGCTGCTGCTTAATATTCTAGAAAAGAAGGGAGAGCCCCATCTTGCCGGTGTGCCCAGCCTTCCTCCTAAGTGAGTAGTCTTTCTCACTCCTGCACCTCGTTTGCATTCTGACTATTTTAAACTGGTCTTGCTTGGCCCTCATAGCAGGTTGTAGTCACCCTTTACAAACGCAAGGAACATATTTTCTTTGTCAGTCCAAAGCAGTGGAACAAGTCCATGCAATGACCCCTGACCTTTCCCGGGAGAGGAGTCAGGGGTAATCACCCAGAGAAGCACTGTACTCGGAGGCAGGGGAGTTAGTGGTGCCGGAGAAGTCTGGGGCAAATGTTAGGGCAGAACAGACAGGACCTCAAATCGGTTTTGCCACTCAGACACCAAGGATTCTTGAGCCTTGCTTGACAAAGCTGGCCTTTCTAGACCTTGGGGATGATGGCTGGGGTTGAGAGAGTCAGGTTAAATTTCCTGACCTACTTATCCCAGCCTGCCGGGGGCCACTTTCCAGTCAGATCACAAATCTCAATGAAGCATTGTCTCTGTACAGGTGTGTGTTTGTGTGTGTGTGTGTGTGTGTGTGTGTGTGTGTGTGTGTGTGTAAGCATGTACACATGTTCATGCATGTGCAGACAGACACATACGTGTGTGCAAATGGATTTAATGAAACAACTCCATCCAGGGCAAGTTTCAAACTGAATGTTAAAACCAAGGGAAACACGGAAAAGGCACCCTAGAACATACCTGAACAAAGTGATTGTTCAAAGAAAGATAATACGTGCTTCAAATACGAGAAATGTTTTTTTATGAAGAACTTAAAAAGAAATCAATAATTCCCCCAAGTTTTCCATAAAAACCATAAAGCATGGCAAAATACTGAAATGTTAGGCATGTGTTTAGAATATATCCATATAATCTACCAGTATCAAGCATGTAATGATTTTAATTAGTTTTATTGCACACAATTACTAACATTAAAATCAATAAGCACACACCCCCTCACTGGTACTGCCCTTTCGCTTTCTTCTGCACTTTCTCCGTGTACGTCTAGCAGACCTCCTTGGAAAGCACGTCCAAACATTAGCCAGATGAACGAATATAATATGGGTGCAGTGTTCTAAAGCATTCCCATGTAAGGGTTGGACTTGGAGGCCAAAATAATGTCACGCTGCAAGGAAAAACCACTGGGCCTGGATCTTTACTGTCTATTCCAAGCTTCTAGCCTTGTTGGAAATGACACTGTTTCCCCGGGAAAGCCAGTTAATTGTCAAGCAAGCTCATCTTCTGCCTGGCCTGTGAGAGAGACAGTAGTGTTCCTAGGTTTCCAGGACTGCTGTGAGAATAGCAAGTAAGATCCTAATTTCTGATGTACTCCTGATGCTGCAAAAATACCAGCTAGCCGGTGCATTAGCTATCTTCAGGTTGACAAGAATGTGGGATTAAGTTTCTTAAGGCAATTACACTTTTGATGACCCCTCTGCATATAAAACATGTTAGCTAACAGGGGTGCGGAGGGGCAGGCCTAAGTGTTTGATCAGGAAATCCTGCGTGAGCATATTGGATGGAAATTTGATTAGTAGCCTTAGTGACAGGCGATCAGATCCTCCGGGTCTGCGCAATCAGATCTGGCAGGACTCGCTTTCTTGCCTCTTTGAAGGAAGCGAACATTTGTACAGAATCAAGACACTGTTGGATCCTTGATTTTTTTTTTTTTTTTAAACTCTGGGTCTATTTCTTTAAGTTATTGCAGACTAAAGCTGGAGACTTACCTTTTCTTTCAGCAATATGTTTGCAGTTACCTTAATGTCGAGGAACAAAATAAAAATCACTCTTTCCTCGAAAATATGAAGCAGGAGAAACAGAAATACAAAAAAATTTTTTAGAGATGGGGGGGGAGCAGAATGAGTCAGCGAGAAGGTCACCATGAGAATGATGACAAAAGCTTATCGAACTTGAGGCATGGCCTCGAGGTTTCCAAACAACCCTCACAAGGACTCCATTTTTACAGGCCCCGAACTGGTCCAGGGCGAGGGCGAGGGCAAGGGCAAGATTTGAGGTTGGACCTCAGAGGCCGATTCTTTAGCTAAGCCCCATGCTGTAAGCGGGGAAATTGAATTCTTGAGAGAAGATCTTGACACCTGGAGCCCAGAGACATCACCTTCCTTTGCCAGGCTGTCTGTGCAAGGGCTTTGCGCTCCCCGTCATTCGGTTTACCTTACATGCAGTTCATGCTGTGACCTTGGGATCATGAAGAAGCCAAGTCATGGTTACACAGCTTGAGGGGGGGGGGAACGGGGAATCTCAGGCTTGATGGAAGAAGGAAAGACTTAACTCCGGCATATTTGGGGGCCAAACAGGAGTTAAAACATGAATCCACACTGAGCGAATTTGCTAATTCATTTGTTCAGTGCAATAATAAGAACAAATTCCCATCATAGGTAAAGCCAGCGAGTGCTTCCCCATGACTATTCTCCACCAGCAAAGTGAAGGACAGCTCTGATCAGTCCCAACCTGACTGACGCAGCCTTTAAAAGATGCACTGCACTTTCTAGCACACTGTCACACATGCCGAATATATATTCTTTCTCACGTTCCTGTTTCAAGTGAACTGTGAGGTCCCCCTTTTAGTGTAAACCATAAACACACATGTTTATGGAGGAAGCTAAACAAAATTGTCTTGCAGTCTCTCCTCAGAAAAAGTGATCAACATAGACTCAGGCATCAGGGACCCTGAGTCACAGAAGAGTCCATTAGTCACAATGTCCTGCATGGGTCAGTATTCTGAGAAAGCTGCCATATAACTTCAGCCAGGAGTCTGACAAGAGGACCAGAAACATATCAACTGCACTGGTCCTTTCTGGGGAGGTGGTACCGAAGCAGGAGGATCACACACACACACACACACACACACACACACACACACACACACACACACACACACACACACACTAGTTCTCCTCAGGCCCACAGACAGAGACACCATTACCCCCTTCCTAATGGGAAGCTGGTCTCTGTCATTTTAAAATCTCTTCCTTCTTGCAAATGCATACCACATAAGTAGAATGTGTTTTCATTGAGATTAAGACAGCCACTTCTTGCAATGGGAGGGATCCGTACAAACATGCGTTACTCTATATCTGGATGAATTGAGTCAATTTCATGAAGTTCAAGTGTTTCCTGCGAACGTTTTAAATTCATAAAAATTAACTCAGAGAAGACAGAAGCTCTTTCTATCCCACTATCCAGACAGAACCACCACTAGCGTTAGCAACACATTTTATTTCAGACACTATCTGTCCAATATATAATTATAATCATTGGACATGATCAAATTTTTTGAAAAAAAAAATTAATGTCAACCCTTAGAGAAAATTCAGTACAAACAAACAAGCAAAAACAGAGAAGATAGGAAAACTCCCCACAGCCTACCCCTCAGTAAGAAACTCTTTTAGCAGGGATCCCAGGATCCCCTCTCAGCGCCAGGCCCTGAACTCCTGACTCTGTCCTGACAGGAGATAGGAAGTGTCCTTACTTTAGTGCTGCAACATGTCTGCCCCTCGACCTGGGGTCTGTGCACCCAACCTACAGCCATTCATTCTCTTGGCTACTTTATGTCAAAATAGTCATATTTATTTTTGACTTATTACCTAATATCTTTTGTCAGTCCCCCCCCCCATCACCTCGTTTTAGCTATTACGGTCCTAATTACGGCAGGGGATTATAGAATGGCCAAACTGGGGGGGGGGGCAGATCCAGACCATACTCAGGAGGCCCAGCCTCGCTCTTACAAAATGGGACCTTTTTTTTTTTTTAACACCATCCAATGATGTCACCCGTTTGCGGTTTCTCTGGGACTTTATTAAAATGTTTGTGACGGAGCCAATGTAAACCATCCTAAATCCAACACAGAGCTGAAAGGACTGATTTTAGGGAATGTGAAGATATGGATCATTGGGCCTGTCGAAGCCCCATCTTGAGCCAATTATTGGTGTCATCTTGAGCCAATTTAATCAATCCAAGAGGGATTGGGGGTGGAAGGGGGCACGAGCAGGGGTTGAGAGCGTTGGTCAAACGTGCTGGCTCAAATGCTTGTGTCATGAAATAGACAGCGCCCGGCTCTCTGGCTCTGGGCTGCTGCTCTGACATGTTCTCTGGTCCCGGGGTTTCCTGTGTCATGCTGTTTCACAGTGTGATTGGGTTTATTTGAAATCACTAAGCACTGCTGGCCTAAGCCCCAGAAAGCCTTAGAAAGGTCACTTCTCCCTCTGGGGACGTCAGGGAAGCCTACCTAACACTGACACCTGGGCCAGTTAGGAGACCCAGGGAAAGTGCTTCTCCAGCCCTTCACCCCACACAGATGAATCCAGAGAAAGGGTCAGATGCAGCTGGGGCAGAGTTCTTAGAAGTTCATCCCAGCTGCCGGTAGCCTGGACCGCTAATTGCTCATTAGAGTTTTCTCATTTTGTTTTAAATTGGGTCTCCAGCATGATAACTCATAAAGTGGGTGTTTCTCTCACTTAAAAGAAAAAGTAAAAAGCAAAGGCCTACATGATGCACCATCCCCGCATGCTATTCAACCATTTAAAAAGCTTAAGTACCCTCAAGTGGGCGGTTGATACAAATGCAGGTAAGACAAACAGGAAAAATCCCTATTTCCCTCACAAATCTGCAGGGAGAGGTAGACAGACATATGCAACACCCATTATTGTTTTTGCACACATTTATGCTATTTCTTCATGTTCCAATGGACATGTGAGGTGGCCCTAGGACTGATGTTATCCATCATCAGTCCCACCCAGTCTCCTGGGTTCTCTCTGACATTTAGCCTTCAGAGGACTCCTCTTCCCCCTTTCCTGGGCAACCTTTTGTATTTTTCACATTAAGAATAGGGCCCGAGGCTGCCTGGTGTGTGTAGTTTGTGTGTTTTGATGAATAACATCCACAGATATTCTAAATCAGTTCTGCAGAGCTGCTATTTGTCTTGGGTGTGGGTGCTGCATAAGCCTGGCAGGGTTTAGAAAGGCGAGCAGAAAGCCCTATCGCCGTGCCTGTCTGTATGAACTCCAGTCCACGGAGCTGGTAATGTGACCATTTTCACCCCTGTGGAATGAAGAGTGAAGCTCTCTTGAGTTCTGGAATGTGTGCTCACTGTCGGCTCACAAAGAAGGTCTCAAAACCTTAAGCCAGAAACGAAAGAATGCACGTCAGATGATGGCCCTGATGTTCCCAAATTGAATGGCTCTAAGGAACTCTACCTCCTTGACCCCTAGAGTTATTTTCAGAACACAATGGATGTTGAATTCATCTCTTCCCATAATATGTGATCCAAATGTTGTTTTGATGGAAACTGACTTTTTCTATTTTAACATGTTTGCAGAGACTTTGTTTGCTAGAATTATAGTTTCTGCAAATCTCATAGTCTTCCAGTATAACATGGGAGACTCCTCACTCCCAAGGTGTGAAAAGCAAATCCAGAGTGAATTTTAATCACTATGACCTCCGAGGAAGAGTAGGCAAGCGGCTTGGAGAGGGACTCCATGATCTCACAGCCTGAGTCTCCTGAGAATGTGTGAGTCCATTTGGAAGGCAGGCTAATCCTACCTTTCAATTACAGAAGGAAACGGATTTTTGAAAGAAAGACTCAAGGTGGGTCCTCTGAGCACTAAGATCAAACACTCTGCTGCTTTCAACAAGCAAACGCTACTGCCCGTCTCAAAGAGGAGGCCAGCTGGGCCTGCAGGGTTTGTAAACACGGCTCTGCTATTTATTGGAGCTGCCCACCCGAATCCAAACCTTCCTCTCTTCAAGAGGGGCCTATTTACTACAGTGCAAACTAGGGTTCTGCAGCCCGGCCTGGGTCTGCAATTTATTACTTGCTTCGAGAGCTCAGACCCAGAGTTTAAATGTCCCTAGTTGAAAGTTTATACCAGTCAGGATAGAAAATTATTCTCTCTGCCTAGGTTGAAGCACATTACTTCTTTATTGAATTAATTATGATAAGGATCATAACTTTAAACGAGGGGTGAGGTGCTGGCTTTCCGCTGGGATTGCTTGGAGCAATTTTCATCCAAGCATTTTTGTAGAGTTATTGAGTCTGGCAGGTCTGAACTTTGGAGAGAAGTAACTTTCTCCAGAACTTGAAAGGGGTTGGACATTGATCCAGGCAAAGCTGTACCAGATTCCATGTCTTGAGACAGGGAAATTTGCACTGCACGCTGAACAAATCACCGCGGGAGCGGATGAAAGACAGCTTAGCGGCTCCTCATATGGCCTGGAGCTTGGCCTTTCCTGGGCAGGCCTGGCCCAGGGAGGGCAAGGGACAAACTGGGACAGAAAGGTCCCCAGCAAGCCTCCCCTCCCTCCCAATCATCCAATCCCGGCCTGGACTGGCAGGGTTACATGAGTGGCATAGTGGACTCTGACAGGGCAGGGGAAAGAAGGGATGGAAACAAGGGGCACAGACCCCAGGGTCACACAAAACTGAGCCATTTACTAATTATGTGTCCTGAATGTCCCTTCACATCTTTGTCCCCTCACCCAGCAACTATGAACTATTTTAAGGAGTGTGCATGTATATGTGTGTGTATGTATAGGTATATGTGTGCATGCTATTTCTCATAGATACTTAATAAAGATGTATTTATAAGATATATGTGTTCTATACATAAATATTTTACAGATATAAGTATCTATAACCAGGCAATTAGGTGGGGTTTAAGGCTTAATTCAAGATAGTTGTAGTTACATAATTACTATTGCTATTATTATCAGGAAAACACAAAAAAGTTAATCATATTCTCTGAGCTACACTCTCCCAGTTGTGGCCCAGCTGTGTTGACTCTCAGCTGTGGACACAGACCTCCATACCACCAGTTGGACTGGACTCTGGACATTTACTCCTCAAATCCTGGAGTCAGGATTTTTGTTGGCCAAGCTCTCAAATGCTACGTGATCATTCCTGGATGTCCTTGAACTGGCCCCATTCACACTGGGACTGGACCCCTGTTGCCCATGTTAACAGGGTTGTCCAAAGGAGAGAAGAGATATTCCCCATCACACTTAGGCAAGCCAGCACTGATGGATGAAACCCAGCCCACAACTCAGACCAGGGTAACCATATAATTAGCAATTACAGTACCAACAAGGACAATTGTGGGCACTAAAAGGGGCCACTGTTCATCGTTAATCTGAGACAAATGCATAATGAGGACTTTTCCAGCTATCCAGGAAACATTATATAGGTCTGAGATCACATTTACCAACCACAGCAATGTGAGACATGGGCAAGGGATGTAGTTCAATTCGTAGAGTGCTTGCTTGGGCCACACAGAGCCCTGGGCTTGACTCTAGAACTTCATTAAACAAACAATAACGAAATAGCCTGGTGGTACATGGCTATAATCACAGCACTTGGGAGGTTCAGACAGGAGGATCAGAAATTCATCCTGAGCTACCCAGCAAATTCAAGGCCGGCTTGGGCTATATAAATCTTATCTCAAAAGAAAAGAGGGCTGGAGAGATGACTCAATGGTTAAGACCACTGGCTGCTCTTGCAGAGGAGCGGGGTTTGATTCCCAGCACCCACAGGGTGCCTCACAGCCACCTGTAACTGCAGTCCCAGGGGACCCACACCCTCTTCAGGACTCCAACAGTAACACACACACACACACACACACACACACACACACACACACACACACACACACACACACACAGCCAAGACTGGTTCTTTCTAGATCCTTTCTCTCTCTGAATTTGGGGGCGGGGGGTTCAGAGCCATGTTGCCTACAGTTTTTAAATCTATCAAAAAGAGGACACCATGTCTCGGAACCAGGCGAGGCTGGCCATAGGAACAGCGAACCAGTGCTGAGCAGGTGGTCCGGCCATGGGGCCACCCAGCACTGCCCTCACTCCCTCAGAGCCAGGCTCTGGAGTCTGGGGTCTGAGCCAATCCATGCTCCTGTAGCAGAAGGCCAGAAGGGCCTCTTCCTCCCTGAGGGCTAGCAAGAGGTGAGCATGGAACAGATATCAAGTTTCTCAGCTTCCTGCAGGGCAGGGCAAACAAGATTGTTTGGTCTCAGAGGGGCTGTAAGTCCAATGTGTCAACAGGTTCCAGGGGGCTTGGGAGTTGCATGGAATGTGACAGGAGAGGGAACAGGTCAACCTTTTAACACTGTGACCCGCTCCAGCTCCATCGTTTGGCATTCATCCCCATGCAAAGATCTAAAGCTTTTCAAGAAAACCGAAAACAAAAACCAACACCTTATTCACATTAAAATGTGAGTGACTAAATGTTACTGATGAATTGCACTTAATAGAAAACATGTAAATAGAGATTTTCAATGCAGGCCTCTAGTCACCACCTCCCTCAGTGTTCAAATATTATGTGTGGGCATGAAGACATGGTTCCCCTTCCCCATCCTAACAAGACCACTGAGTATTTCTTTAGTCTCTCTCTTCCTGCCAGACAGTTATGCTGCCTGCAGGTCACTAAACTAGCCCCCATTTTATTTCTTTGGCTTTCTTAAATTCATCTGTAAGACTTTACCCCAACTGCCACCTCTTCCAAGTCCCGCCCCTCCCCACATAGCCTACCATACCTTCACCCCAGGCTATACTGGGAGCTGCATGTGCACACTCTTCCAGTGTGCTCCTAGTCATGATGAGCATCCTCACTGTTTAGTCTCATTTCCTAGCCTGACCTCTCCTCCAGGATAAGGCCTGGTTGACAATCCATGCTTTTCCCTGTTGCATAAGGAGGTCAGATCTCTATGCCAGAATGTGTGGAGCCTGGCAACGTGGACAAGAACCTAGGTATGACATAAATGTGCATCCTAACAGATGGTTTTTCATGGGAGCAAACAGAATCAAGAGTTTGGAGAACAAAATGACAGAGACCCTGAACCTCTCAGCACAGAATTCCTGGGAATGCATGAGCTGAAAGATGTAAAACTAGTTAGCAAATGACCGCGCATGGGTAATAACCTCTCAGATGACCACCCATCACCCCACTCCTCATCACTTCCAGCCAGGGAAATGGCTTTTTGGGTCACATGACTTACTATTCAGAGCAACAGCTGCTTCTTTACTCTCATCTCCAGACCTAGGGTCTATCTAGAGTCAGAGCCTGCCCAGCCCTGTAGGAGCTACCCAGAATATACCAACCCTAAGAAGATATGTGCCCATCTGCCCACCAATTAGCACACACACACATACACACACACACACACACACACACACACACACACCCATGCATAAACATCACACACACACTCACACATACAAATACTCATGCATAAATACACATGGATGTACTCACCTGCACATACATACAAGCAGGGACCAACAGTATTGGCTCTACACTTAACCTCATATGGACATGAGTCCTGACTTCATTCCAAGCCCGATGACCTTGGGTAAGGTAGTTAACCTCTCTTGCCTCCATTTTCAGCCAAAATTGGTAGGGAAATAATTCATCAAACCTCACAGGAGTGGGCTAAAGACTAAGCTAGCTAATGATGTCTAGCTGTTGTAAACATGCTAATGAGTGCCAGCGATCATGACTGTGGGTCTCGCATATACAACCCCACTCTCCAGTCTTTAGTGTTCCTTAGTCATGGACTCTCATAACTGAAAAATGCTCTGAGAGGAAGGGCATCTTCAGTCAACACACCTGTAATGATCATATACCATGTGCCAAGCCCCGGGGAAGCAGGACAGGGTGGGACAGCCAATTTCTATTACTTTACTCACAGGAAGAGTAGCCAATATGTTAATGGTTAATGGCAAGTGCTGTAGCAAGTCAGGCAGGCTGAGACCAGGAAGGTAGTAATAATTTATCTGTGGGAAATCATGGAAGACTTCTTGGAGGAGAGTGCAGCTAAGTAACAACAGTTAGTTCCAAGTCAGTCATGACAGAGTGAGGAGGCTGGGACACAGACAGGCTCATGTTATTAGTAGCTAATTACATCAACCGCCATATACACCAACAACTATACCTGAGCATTTTCCCTCATCCAGGCCTTCAACCAGTGTGTTGGCCCTGTTGTCTTGGGTCCAGGAGAGGGGCAGGATATGCGAGTTTTCTTCACAGTTGGATTCTCTAGAGCGGTAGTTCCCAACCTTCCTAACACGGCAATACTTCAATACAGTTCCTCATGTTGTGGTGACAACACCATAAAGTTGTTTGTGTTGCTACTTTAAATGTAACTTGCTACTGTTGTGAATCACAATGTAAATATCTGATATGCAAGATATCTGATATATGACCCCCGTCAGAGCAATGACCCAGAGGTTGAAAACTACTGCTTTAGAGCCTAGGAGGTGACAATAATGGTTTGTGGGACCGATAAAGCTCAAATGCCACTGTAAGGTTGGGTCTAGAACAACCCCCATTTTATAGAGAAGGAAATCAGTAGCCTGCTGAAAAAGGCCCCATGTGGGCTCATGAAGCAGAGGGGGATGGGACCAAACCTTGCCAGTGGACGCGGTACCCCCCCACACACACATAACTCACCCCCCACACACTAGACAAGTTCACCACTCAGGTACTCTACAGGGGAGGGGGCCTGTGAAGATGTCAGCAGTCAGAGAGCTGCCGGTTCACAGAATGTGGGGACACCAACACACACGGGCAGCAGGGTGTCCACTGCCTACCCCGCCCACAGCCAGGGCTGCTGGCCCAGCAGCCTGTGTTGACATTTCTCCCTCTGTCTAGAGATGCAGATTGCATTATCTCCTCCCAGCTGTGTCAGCCTGTCCTGAGCTGTGCTCCCAGCCGCAGCCCCTCCCAGCACTCCCTGGACAGTCCCAGCTGGAGCCTGATAAGAATGGCTATGTGGCATGGACTCTGATGGCATGGGAGGGGAAGGCCATCCCATCCCCTGACCTAGACTGCAGTGAAGCCTTTGGTCAAGCTGTCTTCCTTCCCTGACCAGGAACCGGGGAGGAGGGGCTCAGGGAGGGAACATGGGGTGGGGGTGTCATGCTAAGCCCACCACAAAGGCACAGAGTGCATTAGAGAGAGCTTCTACAGACCCCTGCAGGAGCAGAGTCTTCTGCTGACCCCAGACATCTATAATCTCTTCAGCAGTACAAGTCACTTGATTGGCAGGTGACTCCCAGAGTACACAAGAGATGCAAAACCTTCTCATCCTTCACTGTCAAACTCACTATCTTCGTGATATAAGTATTTTCTATGAAGCCCCGAGCTAATTCCTTTCCCTCACTGGGCCTTAGTTACTTCATTTATACAGTGAAGGACTGTGGTAGGTGGTGGGTGACACACAGGGATTGTAGGTGGCATGATCTTCTCTGCTCCTTGGGTACAAAATGTTGACCTTATTCTCACCTGTGGCCAAAGCAGCAAGGAACAAATGTCAGTCACTCAAAAGTACTAAAAAAAAAAAAAAAAAATGAGTTTATTGACTGAATGCATAATAAAGGTCTGCCTGTCCTCCTTTGCCAGTCACAAGCTCCACTTCAAGTGGCCGGGACACTTGGAGCTGAGTGTCCCCAGCAGTACAGGTCTCAGTGAAAATCATTCACAGTGCCACAGGAACTCAAGAGCTAGAGACAGTCATCATTATTATGCTGTCACGTATGGCTATCCACACTAAGATCTCAAGAGCAAATAGAAAATGGACAGATCTCTTTTAGGAGCATTTTAAGAAGTCACAGTCACAGAGAACAAAGCTCCCAAAGTCCTCTGCCTGGGTCCTGGCATGGGAAGGAGTCAGGACAAGCTTCCCAGTAAGGAGGCAAAGACATGAGACCAAGGCCATGCCTTAAAGAGATGGGGGGAGCACTAAGACAGGGCAGGCAGGGTCTAGCTAATGAGTGTCGCATCTGTGTTGATGCTGTCCGCCAGCACTTTGAGAAAGGTATGGGCTGCTTCCTATGCTGTGGGAACAGAGGCCCTGATGCCTGCTGCATGTACTGTGTAGCAGGAGCCACGCTTGGCCTCCAACCAAGCACTGAAGCTAGAGACTTAGAAACTTCCAAACGACAACACATGCCAAATGTTAAAACACAAAACAATTTAGAGACCCTGGGCTGAGCAACCAGGGTGTGACGCAGCACTGAACGTCTAATCACACTTCAACATTCTGATGAGGACTTTTCCTCCTGATAGCACAGTGGATTTGATATTCTCTAAGAGCAAAAGGTACTGGATTAACCATGTCAAATATCTTTTGAAATGCAGAGGTGCATTTGGAGTAATAAGACCCTGCATCTGTCAGGAGGGATGACAACCCAGGATTTCAGCCTGCGAGACTGTTGTGGCAGGGCAGCTTCTGGGTGTAAGCAGACACCAGCACAATGAAGTCTCAGGCCTGAGGCAACAGGGTAGATAAGACCTTGGACATGATCACCCAAACCCAGCATCAAAGCTGGGTTCCTTGGAGACCTACACCCTCTGCAAAAGGATAAATTAGAAAAAAAAAAGTCTGCCACCAGCAAAGGGAGACAAGATATCACAACTATCTTGGCTCCTATCCAAGTAGAGAAACAAAAAAAATAAAAATAAGGGATCCATTAACAGATGGGCCTGACCACAGCCTTTCACTCCGTGAGGTTTAAATTTACCAACCTGCTAATCCAGGAAACCAGGTGGTCCCCAGCAGGTCCACTCTCTGCAGCATCCTACAAAGGAAAAAGTAGGCTCCCTCTGGAGGAATCACAAGGCACCCCATAGGTCCTGCAGACTCCCTACAGAGTCAGAGTTGGGCAAATAGAAGTCACAGAAAATTAAGGAGTGGACCCCCCGAGAACAGCAAGAAGCAGCTGCTGGAGGGGTCCCCAGAAGAAGGACTTCAGACTCTGGACTGATCAAAAGAACAGATGAAGTAAAACAAGAGAATTGAAAACTCAATCTAGAAACAGTGACTTAAACATGGCCATTTGGGAAATAAACAAAACCTTTTCAAACAGAAGGAAATTACTGAAATGTAAGTCTAAAGAAACTAATGAAACAGTTGAATAGAGATTGGTGAGGGGGAGGCTGGATCCGAGGCACTAATAGTACAGCATAGGGATGGAGAAACAGAAAGTTCAGAGAGCCAACAACACGACACCCGGTAAGGTTGGAAAAGTTGGGTGGAGAAGAGATTCAGGAGCAGGCAATCTCTGAAGAAATGATGGCAAGCCTTTTCAAAACTAAAGATGGAATCACTTGATCTGGAAATCTCAGAAGAGGGAAAGAAAAGGAACTCGCAAGCACACACACCGTGGAGTAGGTGCAGCTGACAAGGAAGAGTTTTGAATGCTGGGTGCTCAGACAAGAATAAGGAGGCCCTGCATTACAACACTGAAGTGAGAGGCAGTGGGGCATCATCTTCAGCATCCTGAAGGGCTACCCAGAATCTAAGCCTGTTTAACTCTCACCCAGGAACCAGAGCACAGAAGTCAGTGCAGACAGAGCACACTCAGTTTATAACACGTGCTTCACTAAAGGACAAAAGGAGGCAAATGATTGCAGAAAGAACATCCAGGAAGCAAGAGGCATTTTTTGTTTTGTTTTTAAGATCGTATCCTGTTACATAGCCCAGATTGGCCTTGAACTTGGCATTCTTCTGCCTCTGCCTCCCGAGAGTTGAGATTGCTCTGTAGGCCAGTATTTCCGGCTAATAAGAGGGGACTGAAAACAAAGAAACTGCAGAGAAAGTTAAGGAGACACCACTTCTATTCAATGCTAACAACAATGGACAGTGTCGGGATAAAAATTAATTTGGAATGAAATTCATGGCCAGTTAAAGCAAGTGAGACATAATGGGTAAGAGGAGGATATTTGCCTTTAATTATTAAAAGCACATTCTAAATCATGAAGAAGAATCGGTAAAATGAGAGAGTGAGCCATTGAGGTCAATTAAAGGAAGCAATGGGATTTCAAAATTCTTTCTCAAAGCTGAGTCCCTGACCTTGAGAATCTGAGTCTGAGCAAGAGGCACGAACTCGGGAAGGGCAGCGCTGTCTTGGTGGCATTTCCAGGATACATGAAGGTCAAGGCTCAGTAAAAACCGTGGAAAGTGTGTTGTCCTGGTTACTTCAGTTGCTCCAGAGTTGCCATTGGCTACCTGACAGCCCTCTTTTATTACGGGCACTCAGCCCCAAAAGCATCTGGAATGCCCATTAATAGAGAAATGGCCAGGAGGATGGATGTTTCTGCGCAGTATAAAAGAGGGTAGAGTAAATAAATACACTGTGATCCATTATCTATTATTCAGTAGCCCCTAAACACACACACACACACACACACACACACACACACACACACACACACAGAGGGCCCTGGCATCTTACAAGTAGATACTGAATTGGAAGATGCAAACTACTCCAGGGAAGCATCAATAGAAATAGATCTAAAAGTTTCTTTTAGCAAAAAGAAAAGAAGCTAACCATTTGGAGATGTTCCATCCAAGGAGAAGGGGCCCTGGAAGAACTCAGCCTGGTTGCTGTTGCTGGCACACGAGATAGAAGTGTGCACCCTCCTCCCATTCTTGCACACCCAGAGACCTGAGAGTTTATGACCAGACCTGGGTTGGAATGTCACAGAGAAGAGAAGGCGGGGAAGGCCAGCCCTCTCCCTTGTCTCATCCTCTGGCTATCACTTCCTGCCTGACCAAACATGTCAAGCATGTTTTCAAAAGCTCCTATCTTTGAGAAGAGTTATGGAGGACAAAGAGCCTAGATCTCTCAGAGCCACAGTGGCCATGCAGCTCATATCTCCACCTCTGCCCTGAGTTCCCAGACGACAGGACCTCTCTCTCTCTCTCTCTCTCTCTCTCTCTCTCTCTCTCTCTCTCTCTCTCTCTCTGTGTGTGGTGTGTGTGTGTGTATTTTCCTATTTCCTGACAAAGCACCATGACCAAGGCAACTTATAAAGGTTGCATTTAATTTGGGGCTCATGGCTCCAGAAGGTTAGAGTCCACCACTATCTTGCAGGGAGTATGGCACAGGCTGGCAGGCATGACACTAGAGCAGTAGTTGAGAGCTCACATCTGATCCACTATTAGGTAGAGAGGGGGGGAGGGAATAGGGAGGGATGGAGAGAACCAGGAATGACACAGGCTTTTAAAACCGAAAAGCCCATCTCCAATGACACAACTCCTGCAAAAAGGCCACATCTTCTCATCTTTCCCAAACGGCCCCACCCACTGGACACCAAGCATTCAAACGCATCAGCCTATGGGGGCCATTCTCAGTCAGACCACCACAGAGTATGCATACATTTATTATGTTTCCCCTTCCACATAGAAAACTGTCTCCCACTATAGCTCATTTTTGGATACTGGAGAATAACCACCTCCTTTCTGTGCCTTAGTCCTTGATGATCCCTCTCACATCTGTGCCTGCCAGGGCATACATTATCAGAAGATGAGTAAAGTATATCCCTACTCGCAGCAAGCTGTTTCTTACTTCCCTAACGTTATTCAGTGTTGTCCTGTGTGTCTGGGACTCCTTTCCTCTCTGACCTGGTCAACAGTCATTTGTTTTCTAGATTGGGCTTGGGAGTCACTGCCTCCATGGACTTTTCCTTGCCACTCCTACGTTCCAAGTTGGGATACATGTCTCCCTTTGGGATACCCTTGACTCCTTGATTTATACGTACTGTGAAACTTGCAGCGATTATCAAAGCAACATTTATAGTGTGCCTCCAGTCTTGCAGGGGTAATATGAAGCAGGATTATGTTGCATTGCATTTGTTTTCCTTGAGACAGAGTCTCACTATGTAGCCAAAACTGTCCTCAGACTTGAGTTTTTACTGATTCTGCCTCACAAGTGATGGGATTACAGGGATGTGCGGCTAAACCTGGATTGTATTCATGGTTTCAGTTCTCTATACTATTCTTACATCACAGTTGTACCTGCTTTCCTGAGAGGCATTCTTCTTCCTTTCTCATCATGTAACCAATACCTTTGTGATTAGCAATGTCCCAGTTTATTAATCATATGTCATTGCTAACCCCACAATTCAGCTTTGACCAGTAGAAACTGTTGGGAGACACTATAGTAATGCTCTTTTAAATGGTGGCTGTTGTAGCTAGAAAGCGTATCTTATCCTCTATCTTTCCTCCAGCCTGCAATGCTGACATGGTGGCTGGGAGCACCCAACTTGCAACTGTGAGATGGTCTTCCGAAGGATACCAATCCTAAAATGGTCATTTTTAAACATTAGAAAGAGACCCATTTCTGATATGATGACATAAGCTATTGGACCAATCCTCTCACCATGTACAACTGCTTACTCTAGGCAAAATAAAAGTTACAACTGTCTACAGGCGCTGAAAAACAAAAGCTGGAAGGGAGATTTGGAAGGGGAGAGGGTTGACATTTGGAAGGAGGAGATATAGAACATTGAGTGACTGCAGCTTTTATGTCCTACTTTACAGTAGTTCAGAGGCATCTTGAACAAGTATTGAGCAACAGGCATCCTGGCCAGTGACTAAAGCTCTTGCAGAAAACCCAATGTTTGTCTAATTTTAAATAAAACAGAGAACAAAGCTCAGGAAAAGTTCTGATGTTGGAAAAGCAAGGAGCCATTCCACAGAAGTCAGAGATGGGAATGGGAAGGCTTGAGTTCTTGGCATAAACCAGCCCCCTGGCTAGCGATGAACCATATACTCACAGGGCAGACTCCAAACTGTCCAGATAGTGACAAAAGAACTCAATTGAGATTTGAATTGCTTCCCTGAGACTTCTTTGCAGACTAAATTCAACCTTCAACTTGCCAGAGAAAACAAAAGACCACCACTCTACATAATGATGTAACATAATCTTCATCTACATATTATACTTCCAATGTTCAGGGTACCAAAACTTATTCAATATGCCAAAAAATAGGCAAATACAATTAATTCCCAAAAGGGAAGACAGAAACAGAGACCAAGATGTTGGAATTCACAGAGAAGGGTTTTAAAACAGTTCTAACTGTGATCAAGAATGCATAGAAATTTTGCTTGCAATGAATGAGGATGGAAAGAAACATTTATGTTACTAGATCTTGGAGTGAGTGTTCATGTATCTTGAAGACTCCAGAATCTTCTAATATTGCTGAATCCAGGCATGGCAAGGGAATCAAAGTATTCAATCAACTACACATTGATGTAGTTACTAGCTCAGGCAAGGCACAGGGAAAAGAAATACCCAGTCTACTATGCATTAGCATAGTTACCAGTCAGGACTCATCTACACAACTGGATAACTCCTTTCAAGTCTAGACACTGGGAGTGTCCTCAGATCTGGGTCTTCAGTAAGATCTGCACCCTGTCTGTCTGCATGGTGGCCCAAACAGCCAACATGGCCTCACCTTCATCTTTGAGAACAAGAAGCAGTGCTGGCTGCTGGAGAGGCATCTTTAGTGTTGGGAGTGTTCATAGGGCTCTGGCCTTATGCAGAGAAACAAAACCTTCGAGATCTGGTTCTGCAAGACCAGCACCAGAGCAATGGTACTTGGTTCACTGGTAGGAGCATACAGAACTCCAGTAAGCATCAACCCTTGAGGGCCTTCCTGCCTGCCACTGTTCATCATATAGCTGACATCTGCGCAGTGGGGCTTCTGTGGGATCACTGAGACAGAATTCTTCTCTCCCAGACAATAAGGCAGTGGTTTCAGTATACACAGTGATGGATGATAACAACAGATGCATGTCTACAATCCAGAGGTCCTGTTTCCCACTTGGCTTCTAGTCCTCCTCTAATCACACAGGTGGCATCATCCATCCTTCCCACCTGCCCTATGCCATCCCATTATCCTACACCCTATTGTCACTTATGATCAAGGACTGTCCATTTCCATCAACTATGAACTCTTCGAGGTTAGAGACTGCGTCTCTAGGGCCAACAGTATCCTATAAGGTATAAGTCAGCCATGGGAAGACAGGACACAGCTGTAATCCTCTTAACACCTCTCCTCTACCAGCAAGCCTACGATGGCAGTGACTGATCTGGCAGCCACCAGCATAAAACATAACCCATGACATCTTTAGGCAAAGGAAATTGAAACCAACTAGTTCAGTTGTTTGGCAACTTTATTTTTTTCTTTTTTTTTTAAAAGCATCCCCCTGAACAGGAGCAGGCAAAGCAGTCGCTTTGGAACCTGGAGAGCTGGAATGCATTTAAGATCTCTGAGGTTGTCCAACCGGAACCTGCATATCCAGAGACCCCACCTCATTCCTGGGATCTGACAAGCTGATTGAGCCCCTACAGGAAGAGTAACTGCCTGGTGATTGCAGATATCCAGTGTCAGCTCATTGTTGGGGAGGAAGCTGTCAGAATAGACCTCCCTGGAGTGCCTGGGCCACTCTGGTTCTTATTTTACCCTTTGGAGGTGGGAGGATGGTGGGGGTGGTACCAGTAGGTCATCACCCTTCCCCTCACCAAACCGGACATTCAAAATCAGATATTAACAGCCCAGGGTCTCCACCCCTAGAGGGCTCAGACCAGAAAGCAGAAACCACCTAAGGCTATTTTTCTCTGAAGTTCCATTAAAAAAAAACCATTTTTAATTTCATTATGATTTGACATTGAATACACAAAGTGGGATGTCTCAGTGGGTGGGATGCTGAGCAGTAGAGCTCTAGAATTTTCTCACCTTGCTTACTTCCACTTCATGCTTGGACAGCTCCCCTGCCTCCTGGTAGCACTTCTCTACTCCAGTTGCCAGGGTCCTGACTACTCCGATCACTTTGTGTTTTCAATGTGTCCCTCAAATTTCATGTATTAGAAACTTGATTCCAGTGTGGGGCGGGAAGCCTTCCAGGAAAACTTCTAGTATCACAGACCTTCAAACTGCACCTTTCCCTGTTTTCAGCTACCACTTAAAGAAAGCTGAGCATGCGCATAGTGTTCTTGTCCCTCCTCTGTGCCACAAGACCAGCATGCTCAGAAGTGTTGGTGTCCACCAGGCTACTCTTTCAGACACGTGACCCATGACACAGCTAAGCAGGCTTGGATGTGCCCACCATCTCTCCTTCTTCAACTACGACCTTAAATTGAGCATGATCAGAAACGTACTTAGTAACAGAGCATGTTCAGAAATACACTGGTCCCTAAAAGCTTTCCTGTGTGAACCATTTGTTCTGTGGACCAAATCCTCATGCTTCCCTGTCAAAAGAGCACATTGTCTTGGACATAGCTCCCATGCTGTACTTACCCACCACAGTCCATTACTCCTTCTCCACTCTTTTACTCCTTAGCTGCATTTATGCACTCACCAGGAGCAGAACCCCTTATAGTTGATTAATGATATTTAGAGGTGGGCCTTTGAGAGGTAATTAGAGTTTATGAGATCATGAGGTTGGGACTCTGTTTCTATTGCTGTGATAGAATCCCATGACCAAAACAACTTGGGGAAGAAAGTATTTATTTCCACTTACAGTCACACTCCTGTGCTGAGGGAGTCAGAGCAGGAACTCAAACAGGGCAGGAACCTGGAGGTAGGAACTGATGCAGAGGCCATGGAGGGGTGCTGCATACTGGATTGCTCATCATGGCTTGCTCAGCCTGCTTTCTCTGAGAACCCAGGAGCACCAGCCCAGAGCTGACACTGCATACACTGAGCTGAGCTCTCTCTCTCTCTCTCTCTCTCTCTCTCTCTCTCTCTCTCTCTCTCTCTCTCTCTCTCTCTCTCTCTCTCTCTCTCTCATCACTCACCAATCAAGAAAGTGTCCAACAGACTTGCCTGCAGGCCAACCTGGTGGGGCCATGTTCTCAACTGAGGTTTCCTCCTTCCAAGTAACCCTAGCTTATGCAAAGTTGACATGGAACTAGCAAGCACAGACTCAGTGATTTGATGAGGAAGAAGAGGGAAGCTAAAATTAAGCAGCTTGTCATCTTACCAGGTGATGCCCTATGTCATGATGCAGAAAGAAACCCCTCAATAGATGTCAGGTCATGACCTTGAGCTTTCGTGCTTCAGAACCACTAGCCCACGAGACCTCAATTCTGAGTTCAGGCATCCAGTCTATGGCATTTAGTTGTAGCAACAGGAAAACATGATGAAAGTGAAACTGTACAGCATTTGGCTTTTTGGTATATTTCGCTTAACATAGTATGTTTACATTTCATCCATGTTCTAGCACACAACAGTTTGCTTCCCATTCAAGGCTGAATAATATTCCATTGTGTGTAATACACCATATTTTCCTTATATGCTAATCCTTCGTCATTTGGGCCTTTATACACACCTGAGCTGCCACAAGCAGTGCTCAAATGAACATGGAAGTGTAAATAGCCCTTCAACGCCCTGCCTTCAGTTACTGTGGGCACTTAGGGTGAGACTGCCATATCAGAGGCAGTTGTAGTTTTAATTATCAAGGAATCCCTGCACTGCCCCAATTTTCTACAACTGCTGCCCCATCAACCCCACCAACCAAGAACACGGGATCGAGCGTCTCTGCAGAGCATCTTGTCTGTCATTCATTTGATAATGGCTGTGCTGACAGGCATGAGGGGGTGTCTCATAGTGCATTGGATTTGCATTTTCCTGGCGATGAGTGAAGCTGAGCCTCCTTTCATGTATCTGCTGGCCACCTGGGAACCTTCTTAACAGGAATGTCTGCCGGGATCTCACCCGCTTTTCGTACAGGAACGTCTTGTGTGTCTTGGACACTAACCTTCTGCCAGATACATGGTTCACAAATACCCTCCCATTCCCTAGGCTGATTTTCACTATTTTGCTCTTCACTGTAAACCAGTTGGGTTGACATAATCTCACTTGACATTTTAATTACCAGTGATTTGATGCCATATGTGTGTATGTGTGAAATAATTTACATATGGCCAATATCATGTACATTTTTACTGTGTTTTCTTCTACAACGTCTACAGTGTCAGGTCTTTCTTTTTAAGTCTTTATTTAAGGTATTTATTTTATACATTTGTTATTTTTGCAATTGTTATTGTCCCTTGAGAATTTTGTATGATTATTTTGATCATGCTTACCTTTTTATATTGTATAAGAGTCTGATTTCATTGTTTTGCTTATTAGATAGCCATTTTTCCCAACACCGTTTGTTAAAGAGACTATTTTGTATGTATTGCCTCGTGTATTCTTGACAACATCATCTAAGATGTGAACTGTATATGCACACATTTTAACTCTGGGTTCTTTATTACCCTACTGGTCTATGTTTTTCCTTATGCCAATGCAATTATGCTTTGATTAAAAAATATCAGTAATGTGCTTTTTAAGTGTCCTAGGATTTTTAAAGGCTATATATATGAAATTCCTGCTGATAACATCATAATAGTGAAAGGTTATAGCTCTTTCCTCTAAAATAAACAAGGCTATGATACCCACCCTACCATTTCTAACATTTAAGTCTAAGTCAAAACAAATAGATGAGGAAAAAAAGTGTCCAAATCAGAAACAAGCGAACTAACCCTATTTTCAGTTAATGTCCAGAATGTCCTAAAAACTCAATAAATATGGTAATAACTAATAAATAACCCCAGTAAAATTGTAAGGTAGACATACAACACACCCAAATCAACTGTTTGTATTGACTAAAAACCATACAGATGGAAAATACATTACTTAAATGTCTCATTTGTGATAGCATAAAAATTAGCAGAAGAACTTCAAGGTAGGATGACACATGAGAAGGAGGCAATGACTTCAAGCTCCCGAATGGCTCGGAGTCAGAGCACCCAGAAAATCGTTTGTCAGTGAGGTGGCTAACTGTGGGATGCACTGACTGACATTCAGTACTGGACAGGGGCTGGGGGAGACCAGAGCTGGCTATCAGCTAGGAGCCTGTAGTCACCCAGCAGGGCAGCAGATGGGAGGGGCAGGGGAACTGAGAGCAGAGATACAGCAGAGAATGCGTAGCAGGGAAAGGCATGGTGAGTGCAGCCGATGTAGGAGGTGCAGAAGAGGGTTACTGATGCTCCGCACTTGTCGGTGAGCAAGCATGCCATGGCAGGGAGCCATGGCAGGGAACCATCCCCAGAAGATCATACCCAAGCCTGCTGCTTTTGGAAGTGTAAGTTCCTACAATTCCCTCTCCCACGATGCACAGAAATATGACCATGCCAGCACCTACATTGTGGCCCAGAATGACCCTGGCAGAACCACTGTAGCAATTTCATTGAAAACACACACACACACACACACACACACACACACACACACACACACACACACACACACCGCGCGCGCACACGCACACTTTGGGTTCAGGTTAATGACATGAAACGATGAGGAGTTCAGTTTCTCCTTGATTCTGGTGGCTTGGGCCGAAGACTGGGCAAGCACTTGCTGTTATGTGCAGGGCCTGGCCTCACAGAGCCATAGACACAGGCCGTGAAAACTGTACATAGCAGGCTGTGCGGCCTCACCCAGCAGCCCTCTGCCCTCCCAGTGTGGGCTTCATCAGGTGCCTGGGAGCCAGATGAACAGCACACTGTGGTTCTAGCCCTGGGGGCACGCTGAGCTAATCTGTGTGGAACAAACAGACATTAGTGAGCAGGGACACTCTAGACAGCTCCAGAGAAACACACAGAGAGGAAGGGGAGAGTGTTTGAGTGTTTTCTCTCTCTGAAAGGCTGGAGCCCAGAAAGACCCAGGCAGAGTGCAGATTACAGACTACCACTCTTGCCCACACAAGCACCCATCCAGGCAATACTTCTTTTTTGCATAGGGCTCATGTGTATGTATGCATGTGTTTACATGTGTGTGTGTGCGCGCATGTGGTATATGTATGTTAGTGTGTGCATGCATATATGTGTCTGTATGTTGTATACATGTGTGTGGTTTTTGCTTTTTTCTTGATTCGTATTTTCCCAATCTGTTTTTCACTATTCTGTCCCCCTCTTCTAACAGCATCTCAAGGTTCTCCTTTTCTATTTTGTAATTATACCCTTCATCTTTCACTGTGTTTATCCCGTTCCTTTTTCTGGATATCCTAACCTTGATTTTGCTTTCCATCTTCCATTTTCTTCTCTCTTAATTACCTTATCTCTCTCTGTCTACTATTTTTCAGAATTTTCTGCTCGATGTAATTTCTGTTCCCACCATATCTGTAGTTGCTGTTGTGCTGTGGCATAGACAGCATGCATAGTTTTTATTTCTTTGATATATCTTGTCCCTGCTATTAGTTTCTATCACTGTAACTTGATTCCTCTTTAGCATGTGGTACTGGGGGTAGAACAAACGGATTGCCTGTTTTAAAATATTCTGGAAATGACATAATTTTATTCACCTTCAGCTGAACAATGTGTGTGTGTGTGTGTGTGTGTGTGTGTGTGTGTGTGTTATATTCTTTACCTATCCCTCTGTTGATGTACACCTAGACTGAGTCCATGTCTTGCTATTGCAAACAGTACCATTATAAATGTGTATGTGGCAGGCAATCTCTTTTGATGCCTTCAGATATACTGCTGGAAGTGGTATGGGTGGGGTAGTTCTATTTCCTGCAGTCTGAGGAACATCACTACAGATTCCACAGTGTGTGGACTAATTTACCCCAGTCTGCCGACTGTTAAATGGTCCCTTTTCTCCAGGCCTCTCTGCCAGCATTTGTTGTCTGTTTTCTTGATAGCAGCCATTCTGACTGGAATTTTCTGATTGCTATAGGTGGCATGGTGGTCTGAATGAAAATGCCCCCATAGGCTCATAGGAAGTGACACTACTAGGTGTGGCCTTGCTGGAGGGAGTGTGTTACTAGGGGCAGGCTTTGAAGTTTCAGGTTCACAAGCCAGACCCAGTGTCACTCTCTGCTGCTTTGGGATTCAGATGCAGAACTCCTGGCTCCTTCTCTAGCACCATGTCTGTCTGCGTGCTGCCATGCTTCCCACCGTGACAATCAATGGACTAAACTTCTGAACTGTAAGCCATCCCCCAATTAAATGTTCTCCTTTTTAAGAGTTGCCATGGCCGTAGTGTTTCTTCACAGCAACAGAAACCCTAAGACAGATGGTTAACACTTTTTATGTGTTGAATGGATATTTGCACTTCTACTACAAGCATGTTTGTATATGACTTTATTATCACATTTCTCCATTTATTTACACTTGCAATTCAAGGTAAAATTATTGGCTGTAAAACATGCGTGTTTAGGTGTCACAGGAGTTTTCCTTGTTCCATATTGTCATCACTTGCCATTCTCAAGTGGTCTGTGTGGTTTGGTAGCCTATTTGTTGGCCATGAGGGGGTGCAGTGAGCTTTCTCATTTGATTTTCATCTATATTCCCTCACACATAATGATGTTGAGACATTTTTATACATTAAACAAATATTTAGGGATCTGATTTTTAGAAATACTTTTTCAAGTGCATATCACTCATCTTAAAATAATGTTCTTTCTATTACAATTTATTAAAAAGGTCTTGATATATTCTAGATAGATGCAGCTCCCTTATTGGATAGATGCATTGTTCAAGTTTGCTTTCTATTTCTGTGATAAAATACTATGACCAAAAGCAAGGAGAGGGTTTATTTAACTTACATTTACTGTCCATCATAAAGCTAAGTCAAGGCAGGAACTAATACAGAGGCCATGGAGAAGTGTTGCTTACCGGATTGCTCTCCGAGGCTTACTCAGCCAGACTCTCATACAACCCAGGGGTGACACCACCCACACTGGGCTGGGCCCCCACATCAATCATTCATTTAGAAAATGTCCCCACAGACTTGACTGCAGGCCAATCTGATGGAGGCATTTTCTCAGTTGAGCTTCTGTCTTCTCAGATAACCCTAGCAGTGTCAAGGTGACCCCAAACTTACCAGCATGGTTATGTTTTCTCCCAGGCTGTGGCTTGTCATTTCTTATGAAACTTGTAGTTTAATGAGTAGCCAAGAGGAAAGAGTGAAGCCCATGAGGTCAGCCCTCCTGGCCTTCCTGAGGAAGGAGCTGCCCCACTTCTCTCCATTCCTAAAGGGGTTTGGGAAGAAGCACAGGCAGGGAAGAGACTAATCCCCTGTCTGTGTAAGTGATGCTTGTGGGGTGAATGGCATTGGAGAAGAGGCATTAGGTGAGGCTCTTTCTAGGATCCACAGCTTTCTGGTTACAAATTGAAATTATTTATTTATTTATTTATTTATTTATTTATTTATTTATTATGTATTCATCCATTTGTTTATTTATTTTATTTATCTATCTAAAGTGAATGTAAACAAGCAAAACAATGCAAAACCCCGAAACTGCCTGCAGCATCCAACTCTTTCCCCACCAGGGCTGAAGTTCAAGGAAAAGGGAAGGCACCTTTATTTAGGCCATGGTTCCCTCATCCCTGGACAAGGGACCCAAGTGAAGGACAGGGTAGAAAGAGTGAGGGAACAGCAAAAACCCAAACATATGAAATCTCTCTGAACCTTTGTGCTCTTTGAGCTTTTTGCTGAGGACTTCACCAGGAATACATGTTGAATTTCACCAGCTACGTTGTCTACATGTACCAGAGGAACTGAGCAAGCATTGTCATGACTCATATAATAGTAAACGTTGTGGGACGGAGTCTGCTTCAGATGAATGATCCTGAGGGTGGTTGCCATCACCACCTTCTTGGGATGGCTATAAAATAACAGATGCTGGTGAAGAGCCAGTAGCGATCTTGAGATCAGAAGAATGTTTCCTTTTACAGGACATAATTTTCAATATATTTAGTATTTTGTTGTTGCTATTTAAGCACCATCATGGCCAATGTTGGTACTCCGAAGGAAATGGGGTGCAGAGTTGTTTTTAGAACTTCTGAGCCACCAGAAACAATCCCCCACCTACCCCGTTTATGGTCTTTGTAATGTCTTCACTAGAAGAACTTCTCCCTCCAAATACTGATAAATGTGCTGCGTAGCCCAGCTGGACCCTACTTGACTACTATAGAAAGCAACCTGGGTCCAAAGAGAACCAAACCAGATAAGCAGCTGGAGATCCTTTGGATGTGTCCTACATTTCTGCATGCAAGGCTTTGGGAATGGGAGTCTCCCCTCTTATTCCCATTCCTTACTCTAGATGCAAACTGCATACCTAGACTAGGACAAGGGTTTGACTGTTTGCTGCCCATTGTCAGCACCTCTGTCTTGACACCATATCCAGAGAGCCTTCTTTGATAGGCTCCAGAGAGTGACAGTTCAGAGAGAGAGAGAGAGAGAGAGAGAGAGAGAGAGAGAGAGAGAGAGAGAGAGAGAGAGAGAGAGAGAGAGACTCTTCAGGGAGAATGCTGTCCTAATCACACAGCACTGACAGTTCCTGGCAATCTGCTCACATTCTCCTTTATTTTCTTTCTTTTCTTTTTCTTTCTTTCTTTCTTTCTTTCTTTCTTTTTTTTTTTTGATAATAAGAAAGTGCAGGTTAGCAATTAGTCATCTATTCTTTTTTTATTTAGTTTAGAAACAATCTTATTTTACATATCAATCCCAGTTCACTCTCCCTTCCATCCTCCCATGGCCCCTTCCAACCCCTCCATCCCGCTCTGCATCCACTCCCTAGTGCATCTACTTGTGCACTAGGGCTAAGTCCTGGTTCCACTGTCAGAGGCCTGATAGACTGTCCAGGCCTCCTACTGACATGCACATTCAAAGGTTTGGGTCCGCCCAATGCTGGTTGACTGTCAGACTGGGGTCCATGTGCTCTCCCTTGCTCTGGTCAGCTGTTTCTGTGCATTTCTCAAACATGGTCTTGACCCCCTTGCTCATCCCTCTTCCCTCTCTACATCCAACAGGAGTTCAGCTCAGTGCTTAACTATGAATCTCTGCTTCCATCAGCTACTGAATGAAGGCTCCAGCTCCTTGAAACCAGGGACCAAGATCCCCATCCTCAGAAGGAACCTATGCTCCTTGAACTTTCTGGGAATGTTGTGGGAAGACTGAGTAACTTCTGCTTCTTGGACCTCTGGTGGGCTAGCATTTCGGCTGCTCACCAGTATTGTATAGCAGGGCCCTTTGACTGTCAGTCCCATTATCAAACAGTTAAAACGTATCAGTCTGACTCTGAGCCATAAACAACTTTGTTCTGTGTTTTCTAAACCATATTTCAAGATACACTATTTAGATAGGGTAGAGCAACTCTAAGTATCTGGGACCCAGCTCTTGGGAACCCTGCACGAGTGTGTAGTATGTATGGGACATTGCATTTAGCAGGCAGTATAGTAGGAAAATCCAGCCAACAAGACACCTGCCCACTTACTCACCAACTACTTTCTCCTAAGTCCAGAGCAATTGCAAAGCCAGGAGTCTTGGCACAAGGAGGCTCCCATCCTTGTCGACATGGGTTTATGAATGTTAAAAATCTGCTGATGTGAATTGCCTGAAAACAAGCTTCACTAGATGTGCTGTGCGCAGAAACACTGCCACTTTTATCATCTCCTCCACCTCTGGAGGAAATGCTCACCCACAGATGATGCGGAGATGACTAGAGTGTCAGGTTGCTACGTGCTTTTAGGCTTCCTGTCAGCTCTCATCTGCTGTGGCTAGGAGTACACAGGGGGCTGAACAAACCTCAGTACTGCAGCCTGAGGCCCTTCTGCAGAGTCTAAGGCGGGAGCATGCCTTGGGAGTGGGAGAAGAGAGAACCCATTCCTTACCCCAACCCTTTCCACGGTTTCCTAACCCTAGCCAAGACTGTAGGGATTCAGCGACTAGCATCTCCAGGAATGTGCTCTCCCTGGCTGGCAAGCAGTATCAACACAAGTCAACACCTAGGGATGGCCAATCTTCTTCACTCCATGCCCTCTACCCTCCCTCTGTAGGACTGTCAGATAACACAGAATCCTGGGGCAGGGACAGACGATGGGATAGTCAGCTCTTCTGGCCTTTTGCTGACAGCATAGCATACCCAGAGTAGACTCTGGAGTCCTTTGCAGGGAGCGCTGGCCAGACTCCAAATTCCTGTAAGAAAACATATTTCACCATCCAAAAGAAAGGAAGAGGAAGGTTAAACCTCAGGGCCAATGTGGGCAGCAAATATTCAGAACATCATGGAAACAGCAGTCATCCAAACTTTCTCAGCCAGGAGAGTTTCAACTATTTTTCAACACCAACTATCTCTAGCTATGTAAGATAATGCAGGTGAGTGACACTAACCTCTGGCTTTACGAGTCCACATGCTTATATGTGAACCTCAGGTTGAATAGCCAGGACTCAGAACCAAGTTCTCTGCTTTTGGAGGGTGGCAAGTAATGGGTTTAGGGGCTGAGATAATGTCTCATTTATCCGAGGCTGGCTTCAAACTTGTTACATAGCACAGGATGACCTCCTGCCTCCACCTCTCGAGTGCTAGATCTCATCCATGCACCACTGTACCCAGTTTATGAAGTGCTGACAATTAAACCCAAGTCCTCATGCATAGCAAGCATTTTGCCAAATGAGCTGTTATTCCCAGCCCTAAGACCAGTTTTGATTCTGGAACATCAAACATTCTCATTTGAACCCCTATACATGGTGATCTCACTCTACCTGGGGGTCACCACCTTCATCCCCACCAAAGACTCATTACTCATCTGCACCCCAATACTGAATTCTCATGATGTCATCCAAGCCCACGAACATGAACTCTAGGCACTGGTAGGGCTGACCTCTAGAGCCATGGAGAATTCACACAGTCTCAGACTGCCAAACTGCATTAGATAACCTAGAATCCTTCGTTCTGTTCAACACTGGCTTTCTCTTTGGCTTTGCAATTTTTTTCAGAGAAGTTTCTCATCACATTCATTTTTATTTATCAACCTCAAGGCATCTTGGGTCAGGTCTACCCAACCTCAAGGACTGACCTGCAACTCTGGAGCAGTGTCATGCAACCACCCATCATGTGGCTGCATGCCCCAAAATAGTAAGATGATCTTGTAGCCATCACTCCTGGGTGAGACTATGGGCCAGAGGCAGTCCCAGACGTCCTCAGATCTCTCTTCACACAAGATATTCTGTCAGTAAATGGCTCCAAGTGGTCCTGGAGCTGTGACGTCCCATTGGTGCTTTGGATGCCAATGAACGCTCAGTTTCACTTTCCATATGCCTTCTTGGACATGGTACTAAGGAAAGGCCAAGTGGTGGGAGCTCATAGTCAATCTAAGACTATGCACAGTGAAGGGCAAGATGTGTGTGGGGGGGGCATTGTCCGTGATTGCTCAGGGCTTGTTCAGCAATGAGCATTCCTTCTGTTCCAAGAGAGGCCAGGTCAAGATGACCCAAAGACACCTGTTTGTCCCCAGGAAGGGGCTCCCTGTGGCTGAGAGGGTACGTATCTTGTGGCTTTTCTCTGGAAGCAGTAACCTGGAGAGGAGTCTATGTGGCAGCAAACACTTTCCTGAAGCTCAGCTCCCACCTTAGGGTGGCACGGGGCCCTGCCTTTGGGTGCTGTCAACTCCTCTTTTTATATGTGTTGTGGTTTGAATACTAAATATTCCCTGTTGAAGGCTTGTTACCCAGTGGCCGCCCATATTTTACGAGGTGGGGGAAAGAGACGAACTAGGTCACTGGAGGTGTGCATTTGAAGGCTGGAGCCAGTCCCCAGTCCCTCCACCTCTGCTCCCTGTGCACCGTGAAGTGAGAAGGCTCTCGCACACACTCTCAGCTCTGTGAAGGCCTTCCTCTCCACAGGCTGAATCAGTGGAGCAAATTCTGAGCTGAAGCAAATTTTCCCCCTCAAGCTGTTTATGTTGGACATTTTGTCACAGTGACCCAAAGTCTGACTAACACCAAAAAAGTAGTCTGAATTTTCCAGAGAATTTTCTGAGTGTGTCTTTGGTGAATTTTGGTTTTCCTGTTTGTTTAGTTTGGGTTTTGTGTTGTTGCAGACTGAGCCTAGGACCTTGCACCCACTAGACAAGCAATGTATTCCAAGCCCTCTTTCTGCTTTTCAAAACAAGGGATCATTAACTTGCCCGACTAGCATTCGTGCAGCCCTCGTGCCGCCCCCGTGCCGCCCCCGTGCCCCCCATGCCGCCCAAGTCGTCCTTGAGCTTCCAGTCCCCCTACTTCAGCCCCCCAAGGAGCTGGGATTACAGCCCTGCACCACCAGCCCCAGCTCCCAGAAGGCAAGAAGCCTTGCATAGGATCTGCATTTGTAGACTTCTGGAAATTTCCTTGTCATCCTCCAGGTCTCTGTTTCCTCTTTTGTCCAAAAAGGAGAGAATGGTGCAGACTTTGTGCATATAAAGGCAGACCCAGTTAGTGTAAATTCTGGGCTCCTGTAGTTTTATGGACTTCTGCACAAAAATCTAATATTACTAAAACCTGACAGTTTACTGAGAGCTTGTGCCCTGCCAGAACCTGTACTAAGCTTTGTATGTCCATTAATTCTCCTCCTCACAGCAGCCCTGGAACGGAGACCAAATCGAGGTACAGAGCACTCCGTTGCTTTCTAAGCCTTAGTGCTAGTTGACTGTTGCTCCTGACCCCAAGGCACAGCTTAGAACAAGCAGAACCTGGTTGACTCTGTACCTGTGGGTTTAGAGAGCCCTCCTAACCGTGGGGAGTTCACGGAATGTGACTTAATGGCTTCATCATTAACCGGCACTTGGGGATGAAAGGGACAGATGCAGGTCTCCAAATCTTGGCAACGGTGCCTTCCATCTCCCTTGGCCTCTTCTCTTCCGATTCATTCAAGTTGAAGCAGCCCTAATCAAGGCTGCAAAGCTCCACATGAGAGTTAGAGCCCTAAGTCCTACTGACACACATAACAGGGCTGATTGACCATTTCTTTCATTCCCATTATTTTTTATTTGGTGTTTTGTAAAGGTATTTTTATTTTCTGTATACCACATTCATGCAGTACCCAAGGAGGCCAAAAGAACATGTTTGTTCCCCTGAAATGGAGGTTAAGGATGGTTGTGAGACATCATGTGGGAGCTGGGAACTGAACCTGGATTATTTGGAAGAGCAGCCAATGCTTTTCACTGAAGAGCCATCTCCCCAGCCCCCTATTAGGCTCTTTTTCAATGTAACAATTTCCTCTACAGTCTTGTCAAGGTCTTGGACAGATTTCCTTAGGAGATGCATCTGTTGAGTCTGCCATATAGTCATTCCTCCAAAGAGTAAGGCAGATTCTAAATTATTTCTCATACATTTCATCATTCCATGAGTTGGCAGGTTGGGAATGGGTTGTGGTCGATAGGTGAGTTATGGTCTTGGTGTTTGTCATGTTTTGTACATATATTGGAATAGATCTGTCTTCCAGTTTTAACTCCCCCCTCCTTTCTGACAACTCAATTTGGTTGTTTTGCTTTCTATAAGTCTTCCTAGAGGAATGTCTGCAGGAAGTTCAGCTACAGAGACTGAGGAATCTTGGAGCTATTGCCAGGTAGGGTCATTGAGGTGATCTGGTCTTGGCTAAGTGACAGCAGGATCAAGAGCATGTCCCCACACTGATTATCCATACAATGAGATGCAGTAAAAATCCTTGGCCACACACTGAATTCTATGAACCCACTGGGATCTATAGTCAAAACATTAGTTCCTCTGAACTCTAAACTGGCTTAGGGCTGTATTCGGAACACCAGTCTGCAGTGGTCAATGGGCCCACTGGAGTCAGAACCTCAGCACTGGGGTGAACTTTGGGATTACTAGAGCCAAGCTCTGATCTGCAGAGAACTGTAGAACCCATGGAATGAGTCAGAACTCCAATGTTGATTCTGAAACCAACAGAGCCCAAACCCTAGTCATGTTGTGAACTTTAGAGCTGCTGGCACTAAAATCCCAGTCCTCTGATAAATTCTGGGATCACTGAAGTCAGAACTCCAGGCTGTGCAATGAAGCCAAGGACCGACAATGAACTTTGAGATTGCTCAAGCCTTGGTTCTTTCAATCCTTAAACATCCTCTTCCTTGATGCCTCATGGGCCTTGAGAGGTTGATATTGATGTCTTATTTAGAGATGATTACTCAACAGTCACTTTTTCTCATCATTTTGACAAATCTGTATTAATCATCACTCCAGGCTTAGAGTGTCACTAGTCTTGGGATATAAACATTTAGATAGAAGTTTGATAACATGACTATTTAGAGAAACAATGGTAGTAAGTCATCCCCACCCCACCCCTTGAACCCATAACCACCCTGACCATAGAATTTTGATCTAGTTTATAGTAACAGATGTGCATTCCCTCCCATGAATTAGCATCCAATCCAGTAACAAATCAGTTGGTTACCCCAGTACAATCATGCCACCATTGAACCGGTAGGCACATACTGCATGGCAGGTCCATATTGTACCAAGCATGGTCTACAGCTGCATGAGACTTGAGTTTTCCTCCTGAGCAGCCTACATCATATCTTCTGCCACTACAAACACTACCACCAGAGGGAGCGTTTCCCAAACTGTTCCATCTTGATCCCCCTATGCCCTATAAGCAAAGTGTGCAATATCTTCAGCAATAGGGTCTTGCCAGTTAGTCCTTTGGACACCCATGAGTGGCAAAAATGGCCAGTATTCTTTTGGGGAACTCTAGCACCTTTCAGCCAACAATCCATAGGGAGGTATCCCACTTCTGTTAGTAAAATTTTAGTTACAAGCCTATACTTTCTGAAAGTAGCTAGCATTAACTCTAGCATTAACTCATTCCAAGCTCTTTTATCATTTCACTATTATTTAAGGTTTAGGTTTTATTATTTTAGTTTATAAAGTAGTTTTCTTCTATACAGCTTTTTCATGCATCCTTAATTTTTGTTAACTGTCCCAACTTCCATCCTTCCCCATCCCAACACCACTTAAACCTCTTCATGCCCAGTATACCCTTCCTCATCATATCCCATGTTCTGGCTTTCCCCCACAGGTTTCCTCTTCTTACCTCCTGAATATATAGACACTCTGATTCAAATACAGAAATCTATAAATCTGAAGCTGGGATCTACAGATATAAGAGAGAATATACATCATTTGTCTTTCTGGGTCTGGCTTACCTCATTGAGTATAATTTTTCCCAGATCTATCATTTCCTTGAAATTGCATAATTTCACTTTTTACAGCTGACTGAAATTCCATTGTGTGTATGTACCACATTCACATTACCCACTCATCTGTTGACAGGCATTCATGTTGATTCCATTTCGTAGTCATTGTGATGGAGCTGCAGTGAACATGGGTGTGCACGTTCCTCTCTCAGAGAGCATGGAGTCTTTGGGTTACACAGCCCAGATGGTATAGCTGCATCTTATGTCACTCCTGCTTTTAGTGCTTTGAGGAACTCCCATACTGATTTCCATAGTGGCATGTTGTTGCTCCTCATGTCTCAGAGGGCTTTGGCTGGGTACCATCTTGAGAGCCTATTGTTTAGCAGGGAACTACTCTGAGGGCATGAGAAGAAGAAATAACCACAGTCAGGGAATCTAAGCACAACCTGCCACAGCCCCTAGGTGGGAATATGACCAGGGGAGGCAGCTGTGGAGACAGGGAGAAATAGGTGTAGACAAGCCTGTGTATAAGCTAAGGACATGGCCTCTCCATGGCATGGCTAAGGGGAAGGTTTTTATTATAGATATTAAAGAAAAAAGCAGCCAGAGGTATCTGGAGGAACCTACAGCATAGAGAGAAAGAAGCTTCCCAGCCTCAGATTTATAGATTTTTGTATTTAAACAAGAATGTCTATATATGTCAGAAGAATAATCTTATGGGGGAAAACCAGATCATGGGATATGATGAGGTAGGATAGACTGAGCATGGACAGCAGATTGGACCTGCAAGGAATACCTGTGAGAGAGGGGAGAATAGTAGGGGACAGAGAATAGAGAACACATAGCGAGAGAAGCAGGAACAGAGAGAGAGAGAGAGGGATGTTATAGGAAGAAATGGGTAGGTAGGGGAGGGAAGTCATGAAGTCAAGAGAGTTTAAAGTAGGGGATGAGGTGAGAAGGGCCAGGATGCTAGCATGGATTTTGAAATGTGTAACAGGTACTTGTGATCCTGAGGAAGCCTGAACACCAGCATGAACTTTGATATACTGATGGTGTTACAGGTAGCTGTATGTCCCTTCTGCCAGAAGTAAGGGAAATAACTCCTTTAGGTAGAGGGGAACTAGCTTCACAAGTTCCTGAGGAATGCCATCTTCTATCTAACCATCAGAAATCCTCCTAGAGGCCAGGTTAAGCTCATTTCTGGGGTTAGGATTGCCGTGGAGTTTGAGGATTTGATTTTCCTTTGGACCTGATGGACTGGACCTGTCCAATCTCATCTGCCCTCAGAAGGATAAGCATGGTTGAGCCTGGTTAGTACTTAGATGAGAAAGAATGTTTTTTCTACATCACAAACAGTTTCTAAAATGGGAATTGTTGTGCTTAGCACAGCTGATTGGCTACTCAACAGCCATTCGGTTTCATGACCTCTTACTCTCTTGACTTCCTTGTTAAAGAAGCTAAAAGTCACATTCTTACCTTCCCAGATTCATCTGTGACTAGGAAGTCATGTGGCATGTTGTAGCCAATAGATGAAGCCAACAAATGAATCACTGGGTGATAAATCCAGGAAAAGTTATAAAAAGTAATAGATGGGCTCATGCCTTCTTGCTGGCTCTCCTTCCTTCCTTTTGAATGTCGACATCATTCCTGGAGGAGCAGCAGCCATCTTGAGTCCCAGGGAGGAAGAAGAAATTAGATGGAGCCTGAGTGCGCCAAGGTGTTTCCTAAGCTGCTACATCAGACTTAAACTGTCTGCTCTGGACTTGTGGTACTGAGAGTAAACTCCTATCTGTTCAAACTACGGGTGTCATTGCTCCTCGCTGAAGGCTTCCTGGACGTGTATATACTATACATGTACACCACAATATATGTTCCAACTGACTTCTTTTTAATGTATGTATCCAACTATTTTGTTTTAGTCTGAAAATTATTAGTCAAAGGGGAGGTGGGACTATGAGAGGTGTTTTAATTTTTGGCTCTGGGTGTGTTGGTCATTCATGGCATACAGGTGTGTTGTTGTAGCCACAGGTGAGTTAGGATGACTTGCAGGCCACTTCAGGAGCCAAGTCTGCTACTGCCCATTAAGAGTGATCATGTCCAGAAGGGGCTCATATGGAAAGATGTCTGTGATCTGAGCTTGGCAGAAAATCTGAGGAGGGAAAATGGCAGACAAAAGAAGGGCCAGAAAACTGCTCTTGACTCTGCAGCTACTGCCAAGGGAGCCTTGTTCTCTGGGGCTACAAAGCTTAGCCCAAGCTCTGCCAACACCACACAACTAGCATTTGGAATTGATACTTCTTTGCAGGAGATATCCTGCACATAGTAGGATGTTTAGCAGCAGTCCAGAGGCCTACCCACTGGATGCCAGTACAATCTTTTGTTTCTGAGTTATAACAATTAAAATATCTCCAAATGTTGCCACGTGCTCCCTGGAGGAAAGGAACAAAACTGAGAAGCAACTGGCATAAGGAACAGTCCAATTCCAAAACATGAGTGAAGATGCTGGTTCTTTTCATAACTGGATAGTCACATGACCTGAAGAAGAAAGGAACACTGATGACATGGTTGCCACAAGGGCTGGTATCAAAAAATATGCCATAGCCACTGATACCCTCCATAACTGTGACAAAGAGGCCCCCAGGACTCTAAGCACACCTGTAAAGCAAGGTTGTCCACAAGGAATCAGAGAAGTCTGCAGTGGGAACTCACAGAAACACCAGGACACCCCAAAGTGACAGACAGGATTCGTATCGTGGATCTTCTGATACCTCAAATGTGCTGCCAACAATTCTGGCATTTAAGTGTGTGAAGAACCATGACTGTAACTTGAGCTCTGCAACCCCTTATGAAATAAGGCCTTTTTTTTTCTTCTTAAATTGAGGGAGCCAGTAAACACTCACCGAGTGCAGCCCCACAGCAGGCAACAAGCTGGATGCTGAGGCTGTGACAAGGAATACATCAGATAAGATCTTTGCCTCCCAGAGCCAACAGGCTCTTGAGGAAGTCAGACTATTAAGCAAGAGATTACAAGACCAGGATGGATTATCTGGGCTTTGCTTTACTCCTCTGTCACAAGGCAAGAACAGTCCTTAGTCACCGAACTTCCAGGTTTGCAAGGGGATCATGAATAATGTGTGTGGGACAGCATACCCTGAAGGGAAGTCACCAAAATAGAGACACGGCAGAGAGTGGAAAAGAGCAGCTGAACTTGGTTAACACAAACAAAAGATGGAGCCCATTCTGTCCATGGAGCAAAATCAGACCATACCATGATCACTGATGCCTGTTCATGACCAGATACATTTTCTGGTCATTGGGATTTCTGTAGAAACACAGAAAAAGGGCAAGAAACTTGGGCAGCATGAACAACTAAGACAGAAAGCCCATATTTTCTTCTTTCTCCTCCCTGGCATAAATCTGCTGTCTCCTCCTAACCACAGCAAAAGTTTTTGCTGCAATATATGGAAAAAAATAGCCTTGGTCAGTATATTTACACCATGGAGATTGGAAAAGAACAATAATTCCCTGTTAAGCAATTACCAACGCATCCTTTACACAGCTCTTCCTCCCAGAATCCATTGGTGAAATCTTATTTACAAGGTCAGCCCTTAGTCATGATGTAAGCTAAGAAATACAGTCTATAGCCATGTGCCAAGAATATTGATATGAAATAAGAGAGAGTAGATTCTAGATGACAAGCAGGCTCTGAGCACAGACTTGCTGAAAGGATCATAGCCAGGGACCTGGCAGAATAGAGGGAGGAGGTATTTAAGAAGAGACCAGTAATTCTTCAAGGCTATGCTGGTGATGAAGTCTGGACAAGGATGTGGTAGAGATTTAGAGACCATTTGCAGGCAGAACTCCTGGGCGCAACAGTACAAATGGCTCCAGGAAGGTTCTCGTGTACATGGCTCAATCTAATCCACAGGAAGCACTCACAGATCCTAAAGGTGCAGAACATAAGGACATACTTCCTCAGAAGGCCATACAATCCTTCTGGCTCTTCTCAGCAGCCTGAGAAGAAGCAGGCACAATTTATCCTCCGTGCTTAGTGGCTTTCTCCAAAATCCTCTCAATCAAACATCCCCTTCTCTAGTTCCCTCCAGAAACAAGGAGTCGAGCCACTGAGCTGGCTCTCTGGGGTCCCTTTGATAGGGACCTTTGCCTTGCACTGCCTCACCTCGCACTTTGGCGTCTAGTCTCCACTTTATCTCTGCAGTTCAGTGGAAACCTCTAACTTACCCTGCTCTTCTGCTCCTCCTAACAACTCGGCAAGAGCCGGTTACTGTGAATGTTTGAGAATACATGATCCAGTGCAACTAGTAACACTGATGGCAATGAATAAGCACCCGACCTCAGGGCCTCTGCTCCTGAACCGAAAGCCCGGGCCTTGGATGGGTCTGCTCGGGCTCCTCACTAACTGAACCACCTCTGCCAAATGGTGACTTTACATGCCCTACAAGGCATGGCTGACCACGTATACTGCCTTCTAGAACATGTGCTGGATTTTATGAATTTCTTTAGGGAATGGGTATCTCCCACAATGCTTCCTCCAAAGGCAAAAAGAGCAGCCAGGGTGTGTTGCCCTAGGCCTGCGAGATGCCCAAGGATATCTGTCTACAGAGCCAGGACAATGGCTTGAATGTCCACATTTCCACATGTAGGACCCATCACAGAGCAGTGTGGGAGAACAGGGTGGCCTGGGTATTGGAACCAGCTCACCCCATGTGGCCATATTGCAGTGGACAGTTCTGACAAGTCTGAGCATTGGGACTTTAAGCTTGCCTCCTAGCTCATTGCAAACATGCATTTGTCAAAGTAGGAGGGAAGACAATATGCTTTACTTTGTGATCAATATATACATCATATATATATATATATACATACATATATACACACACGTAAACATATATACATATGTGTGTGTGTATATATATATATACATATATGTATATGTGTGTGTGTGTGTGTGTGTGTGTGTGTGTATGTGTACATATGTTTTGAAGGCCCCCATGTGTATCTTGTCCTGGAATCCCAAATGTTAGGATCAGCATATCCCTGAGAGCTGCTTCTTTTGGTCCATACAGTGTAAACACGGCATGTAATTAATGATGCACCTTCATCTCTAAGTAACTCAGCACCCTGGCGGTGGAAATCAGGAATCAGCACTCAGATACACTAGAGTGTCCTCCTTCTGCACTAAAACTCGCTCCCTTTTGCATCTGCAAGAGATTTGCAAAGCAGGAAACAGGTGGGTCCTTGGAGGTGGGGGCTGGCAGACTTGGCGCTAGCTTGACAGAGATGGTAATAAAGCCAGTGGGGTCATTTGGAAAAGAACAGACACCACAGAGAGTGGGCAGGGTGGAGCTAAAGATTTACTCTTTAACATGTGCCCCCAATTGGAGAAAATTATTCACTCTGGCATCTAACGCACAAGGATATTCTAAATGGAAGCCTCAGATATCATCTATCGCAATGGTTTCCAGGCCTTTTTCTTATCAGCAAAATCAAAAAGATTTATCAAAATGAAAACTTATGTGAAATCCCAATAGTGAGGCAGCCAAAAGAGAAAAACTAATTCCTCAGACAATTTAAACCGTTGCTGAGATTTGGAAAATACTTCACTATTTACAGATAGACCCTAAGTGCCTCCTCAAGAGGTCTGGGGTCCCTCGAGCAAGGATTAAAATCACTAATTTAGCAATGGCTGGTTACATGGTTGGGGCCTGGCCAATACCCATTCTCTTTTTATGAGAACAGTCCTTCTTTCTGCATACCCTTGTTGCATTTGGACCAAGCAAACCTCTATGCTTCCTTCTTCCATCACATAGAAATCACAGCACTTGGACCCCAAACACTCTCTCTCTGGCCACAGTGATTGGTTCAAAGATGGATGTGCCTAAAATAGAGCCAGTCAGAGCTGCTCTTGGGTATTGGGAAGGGCAGCATTAGCTCTATGTTGTTGTTGTTGTATTTTCAAGAAAGGGTTTCTCTGTAAAACAGCCCTGGCTGTCCTAGAACTCACTCTGTAGACCAGGCTGGCTTCAAACTCACAGAGATCCACCTGCCTCCGCCTCCCAAGTGCTGGAATTAAAGGCATGCACTACCACCACCCAACTAGGTCTATTTTTAGAAAAGCAGGTAGGAGAAACCTGAGATGAGACTGAATTCCGATTCCAGAGGGGAGGGTGCAGCGAGGTCCATCCTCAATGAAGACAGACAGCCTGGGCTCACACTTGCATGAGCCAATACAATTCCCTTCTCTACCCAGTCAGTTTAGACTGCAGTCATCTGCCCATGGGATGGTCATGACTGGTCCAGCCCAGGTATTCCACGTGTGAAAATACCAAGACACAGACAGAGGACACGTGCTGCTTGACACCCCTAGGCCCCAGGCAAAGACTCAGCTCCACACAAATGATCTCATTGGCATTTTAAAGATTTTTCTGTCCCATTTTATTTGTTAAGACTATAATTTGCATGCAGATAAGAAGTCTAGGTAAGAAATGTGAAGAAGAATACTGGGATTGGGCCAGACAGTAGAAGAAAAGGGTTTTGTTTGTTTGTTTGTTTGTTTTTTGGTGAAGGCAGGGTGCTTTCAGTGTCATCTGGGAGCCCAAGAAAGTCACTCTGGATGACTTCCCCAAAGTAACGTCACTAGATTATAATATTGCCTTTTCCAGATTTTTTCTCTTAAAGTGCATCACTTTCTGGTCTTGGTGACATCCTAAACCCCTAACATCATCTTGAGAAGATGGTAGCCAGCCACCAGGAAGCTTGCGTGCAGCTTCCTGCAGAGTGAGTGCAGACAGGAAGAGTGAGGCCGCCCAGTCGTACTGCAGACAATCCTCAAAACACAGTGAGACCAAGTGACAGAGACCTGGCATCAGACTCTAGTCCAGTCACATCGTTCTTGGCTCCTGTGGGGTAAATATCTAACATTTGAGGCTTCACTTCCTACCCAATGAACCTAAAGCACAAATGTCTGCTTTGTCATGAGGGTGAAATAAACTTGTAAAGACCCAAGTGTGTAATGAGTGAGTTGACCTTACATAAAAGATCCATTGTAGTGGATGCTTTCTATAGTTCTAATTCTTCTGTAACAAATGGTGAGTTTGAGAGAAAGATCTATTTCCCTAGGTAGAAAGTGTCCACCTGACCAAGCCCATGGAGGCAACGAACCTCAGCTCTGCACACTCGGATCCAGGGGTAGCTAGTCTAGACAGGAGCTCGTAGCTGGGACTAGCGATCATTCTCACTCCAATACATTACACACATGAGGGGTAGCATGCTTTTCCCCAGCCCCAAGAGCAGCAGGATCCCCAACTACAGACAGGAGTAAACTGGGTCCAACAGCATGGATATGCTATAGAAGTGTCCCAGGCCATAGATAAAGGGACTTCATAATAGTGATGCTTGAGGAACTGGGGCTAGAACACGTTAAAAGACTGTTAGCCAGCAAATAATAGCAAGATGGGGCTACAAAATAGATCTAGCCTTGCCCAAGATCTTTTTCCCTGGACAGTGCAAGTAGGGTACCGTTTTCAATACCTCAGGATAAACCATGTGGGAAGGACTGCTGTGGACAGGGTTGTTGGATCAGAAGTGGCTCAGGGCTAGATCATGGCAAAGGAAAAAACAAAGAAGCATAAAGAAGGACATTCATCTCCCCTTTTCCAGGCGCCTTCATCTTAAAGTCCAGTGCTGGAGATAAAGATAGAAAAGGCCTCCTGTGCTAGAGTATTAAGAGTCTCATATGTTACTCTTCAAGGGAATTTGCATCTAAAAAACAGAGCCAAGCATCCTCCTCCAGTGTAGGCCAGATGGTTGCAAAGGAGGGGTTCCAGGCAGTGTCCGCCGATAGTACTGCTATTTCTACCTAGGAGCCAGTCTGGGGCTAAGCAGTCCTTCAGGAGGGGTGAGGAAGCCAGCTCTGTGGTGGAGACAAGGCTGAGCCAGGAGTGGAGGGATTGTAGCATGTTCAAAGATATGTCACAGAAATAATGGAATGCCCTAGCCTCAGGCCAGGCTGACCTCCCAAAGTATGTGTTTGGGAGTTTGCAGCTGGAGCAGGAGTGCTTGAAGAGAGCCAGGCCCACCCGGATGCAGGCGGCCGGCCGGCCTTCCCATCCCCTCACCCCCACCTCTGGACCCAGCCATGAACAGAGTCCTGCCAGACAAGCATCTTGAGGAGGTGGGTACATTGCCCAGGCTAGATCTGCAATGTCCTAGGACCACCCCTCAGGAAACCCCCATGAGAAGCCATAGATCTTGTGTCATGATGCAGGATGAGTGGGCCAGCTTCATGGGTGGCAGGGATGGCACAGGACTAGGAAAGAACTCTCCCTCAGAGTGCCTTCCCTCTGGAGAAGGGCTATAGTAGGGCAGGCAGAGAACCACTGTTCCCAGAGCTTCTCCTCCCCACTCCCATTTCTCCACAAGATGACTTCTGGTGAAGCTTTCAAGAACTCTGCTGATGAAAAGGTAATTGCTACCCTAGGAGACATTCTTAGATAGTGAGGAAGTATGGGAAGCGATGTACATCTTTGGCCCAATTGACTTCCACATGAGATAGAAGTTGGTGGCAACTCAGGGGTCAAGGGCATCTCTCAAAGCCAGTTGGGCTGAAGAAAGGCCACTCACCTGGCAGAGTGCAATGTTTCCCTCAAGCCATGATCCTTGGCAACAGAGACCTGATCAATCTTACATGCTTCTCTCTGCCACAAAGGACAGCCAGCCTGTCACTCACAATGTACCCAAGAGGCAGCAGGAGCCTGACTGCAGAATCATTGGGGTCCAGAGGGAGGGAGATAAGGCTAGATGGGCCACAACCCATATGTGGTGGATCTGGGTTTAGGCTGGCTTATGTCCCTTCCATGGGTCTTGCTATGGTATCACCAAATCACCAAAGGAAAAAAAAAAGGCCAAGGTTATAGGGCTTCCTCTTCAGCAGGAGAAAAGAGGACTCCCCTGTCTGAATGTCTGTACACCCCAATCCACAACTAGGTGGCACCTCACTAACAGGCATGGAGGACAGGAGCCCTGGGATGCTCTCTCGGGCTCAGCAGCATCATCTCACATTCTCTGACCACACACACATTTGCTGTTTTTTTCTACCCCACTGACTAAGGTCTCAGAACGTCCATGGCCCCACAGTACACAAACACAACCTTTACACAGGGAAAACAGACATCCCAGAGTTACGTACACTTCCTCATGTGCATTCACAGAGCTGTGTCTTGCTCAAGCACACTCATTCCCACACACACACACACACACAACACACACACACACACACACACACACTGAAGCACTCAGCAAACACACAAATGTTGCCCATTCTTACATATACGTACTTTATAGTGCTTCTATCCCATAGCTTTTCAAATGCTTGCGTAGAATTTCATATCTGAGTAGACTCCCTCAATTCATGCACTCCTACATGTGTGCGCATACTCTCATATGTGCATACTCATGTATATTATCATTTTACCATTAGCCTCAGAAAAGTTTATAGAGGGCAAGACCCAATAACTCCAGTCCCCATTCCTTAAGCCCTCCTCTTCACAACCTACTGCAGCCTCTTCCAGAAGCCCTTCCCCTCGAGATACACAATGTGGGCTCTCTGCTAAACAGCTTTATAAGCCAGTCATTTCTGATCTTTTTCATGAGTCATGAAATTTCCCTTGTTTAAATACCTCCCCAGTGATCAAAAGCAACCTGGGAAGAAAGGGGTTTATTGGGCTTACACATCACTGTCCATCACTGAAGGAAGTCGGGACAGGAACTCAGTGCAGGAACCTGGAGGCAGGAGCTGATGCAGAGGCCATGGAGGGTTGCTGCTTACTGTCTAGCTACCCATGGGTTGCTCAGCCTGCTTTCTTATAGAACCCTGAATCACCAGACCAGGGATGGAACTACCCACAATGGGCTGGCCCTCCCCCATCAATCACTACTTGAGAAAACACCCTAAAGATGGATCTTGTTGTTGTCGTTAGCGGTGGTGGTTTTTTAAGACAGGGTTTCCCTGTGTAGCTTTGTAGACCAGGCTGGCCTTGAACTCACAAAACTGGATCTTTTCTCAATTGAGGTTCCCTCCTTTAAGATGACTCTAGCTTGTGTCAACCAAACATAAAACTAGCCAGGACAACTGACGCCTTGTCAACTTGACACACAACATCACTGTTAAGCTATAACCTTCCCTTTCTTGTTCATCCCCAAGATCACACATTAACATCAACCTTACAATAGTAAACATTTTACAATCTTTAAAAATCCCACAGTCTTCACAAATCCAAACACTTTAAAATTCAATCTGTTTAAAAATTCAAAATCACTTCTAAAACCTAAAACCTCTAAAAATTCAGTCTCTCCACTGTGGGCTCCCATAAAATCAAAATTCAGTTACAGACTTTCTCACTTCAAGAGGGAAGCACCAGGGCACGGTCACAATCTGAACAATGTAAAACCAAACTCCAAAGTGTAAATAATTCAACGTGCAGTTACCTGGGATCCACTCGCCGTCTTCTGGGTTCCTCCAAAGGGCTTCCGTCACTTCTCCGGTTCTGCACTTTGCAGCTTGTCTGCTAGGCTCAAGCTGGCTCAGCTCCATTGCTGCTGCTCTTAGTGGTCATCCCAGGCTACTGGCATCACCTGGGCTGCACTCACAGTTCTGCCACACAATGCCAAGCGTCAGCTGCTCTCAATGACCCCTCGTGCCTTCAAAACCAGCACCACCTGGATGACTCACTACCAAGTTCAGCTGCCAGCACAAGGTACAACCATGGCGGTCTCTGAACACAGCTTCTGTATGCCGACTCTTAGGAAACACGTCCCAGGAGGCTCTACCTCAGTGATGCTGACCTCTTCTTAATCACAGTCAATTCATCAGCCCCAGCTGACCAGCATCAATTGTCCCTTCAAAGGTTTGGCTTTAGAGGGCCTGGTCTCTTGTGAATCACAGCTGACTCTTCAGCTCCAACTGACCAAAAACCACAGCTTGTTCATACAAAAGGCCGACTTCCCTCTGAAACTTCACAAGCCAGGCCTGCATTGTCTGCAAAGCTATCAACATCTTAGCCTACAGAACAGTCTACTGAGCTTTCAGCACTAAAGACATTTCTAGGCCAAAGTTCCAAAGTCCTTCCACAACCCTCTCCAAAACAATATGGTCAGGTCTGTCACATCAATAGCCCAACTTGGGTTAGTTAGGGTTTCTATTGCTGTCATGAAATACCATGACCAAAAGAAATTGGGAAGGAAACTATTTGTCTCACACTTCCGCATCGGAGTCCATCCTTGGAGGAAGTCAGGACAGGAACGCAAACAAAACGCATCCAAACCTGAAGGCAGGAATGGATACAGAGGCCGTAGAAGGGCACTGCTCATCGACTTGCTCCCCATGACTTGGTCAGCCTGATTCCTTACAGAACCTAGGACTACCAGCCCAAGGATGGCACCACCCACAATGAATTGAGCCCTCCTCCATCACTCACTAATTAAGAAAACTTGCCTACAGCTGGCTCTTATGGAGACATTTTCTCAATTGAGGTTCCCTCCTTTCAGATGACTCTAGCTTGTGTCAAGTTGACATAAAACTAGCAAGGACACCAGTATCCCACCTATAGAATCCTTTCCAATCTATAAGTCCCTGCTTCCAATTAAGCAGCTCTTGGAAAGCCCTGGTCTGGGAACAAGCTTGAACCCTGAGAAGAGTGGTCACCCATGCAGGTATGCCCTGTATTGAAGGTAGGAATCTTGTGTCACCTATTAGACATTGGAAGTCTTGAGGACAAAGAATAGTATTGTGACCCTTCCCTTCTCTTGTGGCTTTAATACATCTACTGGACCTCAGTTCAGCTCTGCCCAGAGTACCACCCCAAGCTTCTGATTTAATGGAAGCCTTCTAGTTAAAAGCTATCTGCCCTTGCCTCAGATATACCCAAGCATAAATCCCAGCCCTCTAACTGCATCACTTGAGCAACCTCCCCTAATGTTTCTAGACCTCAGTTTCCTCGTGTAGAAGTTTAAAACAGTAATAGCTCTTCTGAAGTTCTCAGAAGAGGCCATGAAGTATTCTGAACAATTCCTGGCACATGGTGTACAGCCCAACACAGTGCCTCCTTAGCCTTTCTCATCCCCCTGCCCACAATCCAAGGAGACTTTACCCCCACCGGCTGCAGCGGGCAGGAGCGGGTTCAGGAGATGCTAGGGACACCTGGCTCCAGCCCACACCCCCTCACACAGGGCTGCATCCAGTCTGTTCCCCCTCATGTGGAGTTCCAGAGTTACATGACATCTTTGATTAATAAGAAGCAGAAAGATAAGTCACATGATAATTAATAAATCATTAGCGGCATTACTTTTCATCAGATAAGCCATTAATTGTTCCCATTTCCTTACAAAAAGCCCAGGCCTTGAGGCCGCTCATAGCAAGTTGATTTTATGATAAATACAAGACTATGAAGAAAAACAGAGCTGTGGTGGACTGAGCTTCACCTACCTGCAGTAGAGAGAGGGTGTGGCCAGCCCACAACTCCATTCCGGGGCATGCCGGTAGAGTCCCCTCTGAAACCAGAATTCATCAAATAAACACTTGTAGGACAGGCTCCCCCAGACACTCCTATCCCAGAGCTAGCCCACAGGGTTCCTTTCTGGCAGCAACTCCAAGTGTCTGCCAGCCTCCAGTGTAGTGACACTAACAAAAATTATCTAAACTAAGAGATGTGTAAAGTGCCTAAAAACCTGATAGTGGCCTTTGGGTTCATGGGCAGGATAAGAAGCCCAGGAACATGCACGCACATTCATTTGTTCATTTTCCCACCTTCATTCTCCACCATATAAATGGTCAGTAAACATCTATTGACACGCAAGGGACTTGGGAAAATGTGTGGGAGGAAAGGAGACAGTGCTCACTTTCGAGGAGTCTATATTTACTGTCTCTGGGACCTTTGTCCCTTCCAGAGGATGAAACTGATACAGGGAACAGCTTCCAAAGCCATACTGAGAGTCAGCAGCAAAAATGGAGAATGCTCCTTTACTGTCCCTTTGTGTCCCATCTGTTCCCTCAAGGCCCCGTAAAGGAATGCTATCCTCCACATCCCATCCCTGTGACATCCACATCCCAGAACACACAGCTGTTCTGCTACCCTCTCCTGCACCCATGTCACCCTCTGAGAATAGTAGCAAAGGCTCATGCTCCTCAAAGAAATGCCTTTGGACACCTATTGTGTATGGGGACCTTGAAATGGAATGCATAAAACCCATCCCCAGAAGTTGGCTCAGTGGTGAGATGGAATAGCCAAATATTAACAACAATAATGCAGGCTGGAGAACTGGCACACCAGTTAAGAGCATTTATCCCCACACCCACATGGTGGTTCACAACCTTCCATAACTCCAGTCCCGGGGATCTGATGCCTTCTTCTCAGCTCTGTAGGCACAAGATAAGCATGCGGTGCTCATAAATACATTCAAGAAAAACACTCATGCCTTATAGTTAGGGCTTCCATTGCCATGAAGAGACACCACGACCATAGCAATTCTCACACAGGAAAACATTTGATTGAGGGGTTCAATCCATTATCATCATGGCAGGGAACACGGCAGCATCCAGGCAGACATGGTGCTGGCTACACTGTAATCAGAAAGCAACACGAAAAGAGAGTCACACTGAGAAAAGTTTGAGCAAAAGAGACCTTAAAGCCCACCCCCACAGTGACACACTTCCTCCAACAAGGTCATACCTAATCCAACAAAGCCACACTTCCTAATATCGCCCCTCCTTATGAGTTTATGGGCGGCAATTACAATCAAACTACCACAACCTGTATATTTAAAAATAAATAAATAAATCTATTTTTTTGCCAAAAAATTAGTAATAACAAATGTGAACAATTAAGTGAACAATGAATGGAAGCATGCTTTCTTAATGTGTTGGATGCAAGAGTCAGCCTTGCAAAGGGAGGAATCTAGAGAGGGACTCTGCAGGAAAAGGCAAGTTAGAACAGGGATCTCAAGATACTAGTAGGTAGTTTCAATCTGACCTGTGGCTTCTTACTTGTCTCCCTGAAGGTATACTTGGAGGTACCATTGCATTAACTTGGTTTATGCTCTTATAGGATTGATCTTGTTAGCTGCTTGACTTGTGATCAGAGAGTTTCCTACACAGCCCAGACCCAGCTGCCTCATAGTGGGCTGAGCTGTCCAACATCAGGACAGTCCCTCACAGATATGGCCACAGGCCAGGCTGATCTGGGCAACCCTTCAATTGAGACTCCTCGGATGACTCTAGGGTGTGTCAAGTTGACACCTGAAGCTAACTAGGAGAAAGACTCATGGGACAAAACCCATTGAACTAATGTACATATTATCAAAGTCCCCCCAAAATCAGAGAAAGTAGAAGTATTTATTTTAATAAATGATGACCAATAAAAAATTATGAATTCTGTAGAGTATAATGAACATTCGGATGCATAAACCTGAAAGAGCCCTACACAGAGCCAAGTGGAGAGCTTTTGCCTGATTTATTATAATCAAAGGCAGGTGCTTGAAAGGAGATGCACAGGGGGAAGGCCAGAGTGGACTACATATGAGACCCTGCCTGGGGTCGGGGGAAGGGAATCTGAAAGAGACCAGTGACTCAACACACACAAGAAAACCCATAACTGTTGATGGGTCACTCTGCAGAAGGCTGGAAGGTTGAGAGATGACAAACCGAACAGGCTAGAAAACAATATCTTTTAAAAGGTACCAAGTAGCAGATGGTGATGGCACATGCCTTTGATCCCAGCACTCAGGAGGCAGAGGCAGGCTGATTTCTGTGAGTCTGAGGCCAGCCTGGTCTACAGAGCAAATTCCGGGACAGCCAGAGCCGTTACACAAAGAAACTCTGTCTCAACCCCCCAAATAAATAAAATAAAAACAAAAAGTACCAAGTAAGAATGCTATACTCAGCAACCCTATCTTGAAGACATGGTGAAGACGCAGATTTTTGCAGACAAACAACCTTAAAAAGATCACCCCCACACAAGACTCACAAGAAATGCTAAAGGGCGTTCTTTAAATTGAGATGGAAAGACACTAGCTGGCAACATGGACACATAGCAAAGTATGAAACTCAAAGTAAGGATGTATTACACTCAAAATATTCTAATAGGCAAAGCTGCATACAATTTACTTCTAACTCCAGTATGAAAGTTAACACAAAACACTCACACAAAAAAACTGTAATGACTTGCTAATAGACACACAATTATGAAAGCATAAAAACCACGACATCAATAACAAAGTGTGGAGCAAGGAGAAGTTCAAGTGAATTTTCCATTTGTGGTCGAAAATAAGTTGTTAATAAAGTAAGTGATTATATCTAAAGTATTCTATGTAAGCTTCGTGGAAAAATAAAGAAAATTTTCTTTACAAAAGATAAAGGAGATCAAAATATCATTACCAAAAAAATCAGCAAATCACAAAGAAATACAGCAAGAAAGAGGAGGGGAGAGTTCAAAGAAGAAGGTAGAGAGGAAAGGAGGAAGAGAGAGAAAAACAAAGAACAGAAGAACCACAATCAGAAAACAAAAACATAGCAATAGTAAGTCCTAGCAATTTAGGGTGCTGAAGCAGGAGAATTAACATTTGTTTATGAACAGTTTGGACTACATAGTGAACTCCAAGCCACCCCAAGTTACACAGAAAGGCCTTAACTTAAGCATACATGTAAGCAATTGAACATAAAATTAAAATTTATAAATGGAACAAGGACCCCAAATAGACAGTTTTCCCTCAGGAGGCATATGAACAAGTGACAGGCATAAGAAAACTACAACATATCAATATTGATCAGAGAAGGGAAAATGACAACCACCTCACACCCTTCAGCATGGCTACTCTAAGACAAAAGTAACACGTGTTTGTGTGGTTTGAAGAAAGAGAAATCCTTGTATAATACTGGCAGGATTTTCAGTTGGCCTTTATTATTATGGAAAATAAGCTGAAACCCTCAAAAAATTTAAATAAAGCTATCATTAACCCCCCCCCGATTCAGTTCTGGTTATAGAACCAAAGGAAGCAAAAACCAGGCATTTGCAGGGAAACTTGCACTCTGATGTTTACAGCACTATTCATAATGGTCAAGACATGGAAACAACCCAGCATCCATTCATGAAGGGGTAAAGAAGATGTGTATGTACAGTGCACACACACACACACACACACACACACACACACACACACACACACACCTGGATATTACCCAGTCTTTCAAAAGACAAAAACTCTGTCATATGTGGAAACTCTGTCCACATGATCCCACAGGTGAACCTTGAGGACATCATATTGAGGGAAATAATCCAAGCATTAAAAAAAATTACAAGGATCTGGAGAGAAGTAGCTTAGTGGTTGAGAAGGCTGGGTGGTCCTGGGGAGGACCTGGATTTGATTCCCAGCACCCACATGGCAGCTCACAACCATCTGCAATTTCAGTTCCAGGGGTTCTGATGCCCTCTTCTGGCATCTGTGAAGGCATGCACATTGGTACCCCAAGAACTTGTATAAGCACACACACTGACATGTAAAAATATAAATAATTTTTTGACTTTTTATTATTTTTGTGGCTTTCACATTATGCATCTCTATCAGATTCATCTCCCTGTCCCTTCGTATCCATCCTCTGCCCTATCCAACCCCCCCAAAATAAAACAAAATCAAACTTAAGAGAATAGAAAAAGGAGAAAAAGAAAGCAAAATCTCATTAAGGTACCTGCAGCGTGGCAGTGAGTCACAATTTCCCCTTTAGTCCATATATATCTTTACTTACAAGTGTTCATTGCAAAGACTCATTGGTCTGGTTCTAGGCCTCTGGATTCTGCTACACTGATAGGAGATGTCATTCCATAAATATGTTTCTCTTATTGGTTAACGAATAAAGCCCTGTTAGCCTATAGGAGAGCAAGATAAGTGGGACTAGGACACAAGGATGATTTGGGGAGATGTAATAGAGAGGAGTCAAGATGTAGGATGGGAGAGAAGAGATTTAGACCCTGTCTCCAGTAAGATAGGACCACATGGAAACACTTAGATTGATAGAAATGGGTTAATATTTAAGACGTAGCTAGCCAATAAGAAACGCTAGTAACAGGCCAACAGCTTTATATCTAATACAGTGTCTCTGTGTTATTTTGGGGCTGATGCGGTTCTGGGACCAGGCTGGTGGGAAAGTGCTCATAACAAAATTGTGCCCAAGGTGGGTACTAAGAACTTCCACTTAAAACTTGACACAAGCTTTAAAAGGGATTTTAGAAACAAAAGAATGGGACAAACAAGGCTTCCTGGTAGCAGCATTTTTCTCGGTTGGGCTCGGTTTTGCTAGAGACAAGCAGAGACTCATGTGGCTCCTTTGAGGGAGGTTTCCTGACTTGGCATAAGCAGAAAAAAACGCAGGGCTCTTTTAAGAGGCCCTACTAACAATTGAATGGTGTGCACAAACAGCTGGCTAAAACAGCCGCCACTTTAAATTTAACAATGATGTCATTTAACAGATAAAAGACTCATGGCCAAAATAAATAGAGAAAAAAAGAAAGAAAAATATACAGTTAAGATAGATTAAGATAAAGAAAAACCTCTAAAGGCTACAGCCTGTTTTAAATTTATGAAGGTTTGGGAGAGAAAAAGAAACGGATAAAGTGGTTTTAAAAAAAGAAAGGAAGGAAGGAAGGAAGGAAGGAAGAGAGGAAGAGAAGAAAGAAAGAAAGAAAGAAAGAAAGAAAGAAAGAAAGAAAGAAAGAAAGAAAGGAGAAAGTAGCTGGGTGTGGTGGCACATGCCTTTAATTCCAGCACTCAGGAGGCAGAGGCAAGCAGATCTCTGTGATTCCAAAGTGAACCTGATTTACAGAGTGAATTTCTGGACAGACAAAAGTTACACAGAGAAGCCCTATCTCAAAAAAATGTAAAAAATAGAAGTAAAATAAATAGAGTAATAAAAAAGCCACCTAAAAATAAGAAATACACAGAGAGTCTGGATACTGTATGCTATTGTGTTAGCAATTGAGTAATTCAAAGACAAGGCAGGAACAACAACTTCTAAAATACACTTGATTATCAATGCTGCTGAATTAAGCCAGTTTATATATTTTTAAACCGCCTTGGCTTCAAAATTTAAGACTAAGGACAAGTTAATATTTTTGTTTCCACAGAAAATAAAAAGCTGTGGATCCCTTTCAGACTAATATGGTTTGATTAAGTGAGACCCCCCTGAAGCAATATCCCAGGTGATCCAACATTCAAAACAGCTGAGAAAAGGCAGCCTTGCAGACTACAGCCGGGATTTCTGCATCATCCTGGGATTCCCATGGTATTGCAGCATCCCCAATCAGCAGGAAGCAGTTTGGAAAACACAATGCCAAATTTTCTAATATTGTCTATAAATGTTTGTTTCCATTTCATTGGGGTTGGATATAAATGGTTAATTAATATAACCAATGACTTTTTAAAGGTTAAAAAAGGGGATTATGGTATAGAAATGAATACTTTGTTTCATGTATTGATACAATTTAAGGTCAATTTTGTGATGTGTATATTTCTCCTCTTGTTTAGGTATTGTGTTTATATAGCTCATTTTAAAATGTAATGTATAATTTAGTACAGATTATAGATAGTCAAAACTTATGTTAGGATTTCTAGATATACAGAGATATATTTGAGATGGATAAATATTCTTCAAACCTTTCAAAGTTCTACAGAATATGGCATTTAAATTCGTTTGGAGTTTTTCTTAACAGTAAGGCACAACTGCTACTGACAATACCAACAGCATCAGAAGGGAAAATGGACATTGAAGAATTCATTATGGAGGTTGCTTCCACCAGGGCAAGACTAGCTGTTTGGGCAAGATACTGCTCTTGTCTGGACTGTTTTGCTTTATGCTGCATAAACTGGACATGTAGGACCCACAGAAAAGTGACAGCCGAAACAAGATGGACAGTGCTACAGGGTTTCTGCTTCATGGAAGAGTGTGCCAGACATTCTGCAGAACACAGAGAAAAATGGCTGACAAACTGCCAACACAGGTAGAACAGTTTGAAATTTCCTACTTTGATGAGGAGTCTGCCAGATACACTGTGGCCTATGGGCCGAAGATGAATGCACCAATTTACAGAAAAACTTTGGATGACTGACCAGGGAGTGAGTTGTCTCTGTCATTTCTAGAGTTTATATATTATCCTTCTGTGGTCTTTGATGGAGTTAAAGACAGTTATGGATATAGTTTTCCTCAATTAGGATTAAAGATAAGTTACATATAAGACTTTAGACTCACAAAGATAGGATAGATGATGGAATATTTTCTTTAAATCTTGCTAAATGTTAGTGGACCAAATATTGCTAACTATAGTTCTTATTTGATAACTTTTTGTTATATATTTTACTATGTTGAAGTTAAAATCTTTTTATTTTAGACAGAAAAGAGGAGATGATGGGAGATGTCATTCTATAAATATGTTTCTCTAATTGGTTAATGAATAAAGCCCTGTTGGCCTATAGGAAAGCAGGATTGGCCAGCCCACCAGCTCTCCCACACCCTCATCACCAGGGTGAGCTCTCCAGCAAGGCCCCTCTAACTCATCCTGTTCAGCAAAGAGCAAAGGGTAGGTAGGGCTAGTTCTCCTGCTTTCACACCCTCGGGCCCTGCTCACCCACACCAGCTCTACTGTGTGGCCCCGTCAAGGTGCAGGGGCCAATCTCTCCAGTGCTGCAGCTGATGAAGGGCAGGGATAGAATTCTGGCTCTCATGACCTCATGTTACGAGTATGTTTTTCCTGGCAGCCTGGTCCCACTGCCGCACCAGCCCCAAATAACACACAGAGACACTGTATTAGATATAATTCTGTTGGCCTGTTACTAGTTTCTTATCGGCTAGCTATGTCTTAAATATTAACCCATTTCTATTAATCTAAGTATATCCACATGGTCTCATCTTACCAGAGAGAGGGCTATCGTTCTGCTCTCTCTGTCCTCCATCTTGAATCTCCTCCCTACTACTTCCTCTCTCCTCCTAGTCTCCTAGTCCCACCTATCTTGCTTTCCTATTGGCCAACAGTGCTTTATTCATTAACCAATAAGAGAAACATATTTACTGAATAATATCTCCCATCATCTCCTCTTTTCTGTCTAAAACAAAAGAAGGATTTTAACCTTAGCAGAGCAAAATATATCACACAGCAGTTATCAAATAAGACTCACAGTTAACAATATTTAGTCCATTAACATTTAGTAAGATTTAAAGAAAATATTTTATCATCTATCCTATCTTTGTGAGTCTAAAGTCATATATGTAACTTATCTTTGATCCTAACTAAGGAAAACTATAACCATAACTATCTGTCTTCAACTCCATCAAAGGCCACAGAAGGATAATATAAAAACTCTATAAATGACAGAGACAACTCACTGCCTGGTCAGTCACCTGAAGTTCTTCTGTAATGTCCCATCTGCAGCCCATAATCCATAGTGTGTCTGGCAGACTCCTCAGCAAAGCAGGAATCTTTAAAATGTCCACCTGTATTGGCAATTTGTCAGTCACTTTTTTCTGTGTCCTGCAGACTGTCTGGCATGTTCTTCCATGAAGCAGGAACTCTGTAGCACTGCCCATATTGTTTCAACAGTCACTTTCCTGTGGGTCCTGCATGTCCAGTTTATGCAGCATAAAGTCAAACAGTCCAGACAAGAGCAGTATCTTGCCCAAATGGCTAGTTTTGCCGTATTGGAAGCAAACGTTATAACGAGTTTCTTCTATGCCCGTCTTTCTGACACAGGTGGTGTTGCCAGGAACAGTTGTGCCTTACTGTTAAGAAAAACCCTAAACTAATTTAAATGCCATATTCTGTAGGTATTTGAAAGGTTTGAGGAATGCCTATCCATCTCAAATACATTTTGAAAAATCTAACTAACTTAACTCTAAGTTTTGACTATCATAGCGACTAACTATAATCTGTACTAAATTATACAATATATTTTTAAATGAGCTATATAAACACAATACCCAAACAAGAGGAGAAATATACATATCACAAAATTGACCTTAAATTTTATCAATAAATGAAAATCCATTCCAAAACAAAGTATTCATTTCTATACCATAATACCCCTTTTACCTTTAAAGAGACTGGTTGTGGTCATTAACCATTAATAGCCAACCCATTTAAATGAAAACAAACATTTATAAACAATGGGCATTTGGGCATCATTCTTTCCAAACTGCTTCCTGCTGGTAGGGGGCACTGTCATGGGGGATCCTAAGAAGACACAGAAATCCTGGCTGTAGTGGTCTGCAAGGCTGCCTTGCCCCAGCTATTTTGAATGTTGGATCACCTAGGAAGCTGTTTCAGGGGGTCTGGCTTGATCAAACCATGTTAGCCTGGGAAAAATCTACAGCTTTTAATTTTCTGTGTAAACAAAAATAGAACTCCTTTTCCCCAGTAACCTTTCCTTGGACTTAAATTTTGGAGTTAAAGCATTTTTAAAATATATAAATTGAATTAATCCAGCAGCATTTCTTTTAACAGTTGTTATTTTCTGAGCAGTCAAACGATACAAATATAATAACGTACAGCATCCAGTTTCTCTCTGTGCTTTCCATCTTTATGTGGCTTTTTTTTATTACTCTATTTCTTCTACTTCTATTTTTCCATTTTTTGAAACAGGGTTTCTCTGTGTAACTTTTATCTGTCCTGGAATTAACTCTGTATACCAGCTTTACTTTGAAATCACAGAGATCTGCTTACCTCTGTCTCCCGAATGCTGGAATTAAAGGCCTGTGCCACCACACCTATCTACTCTCTTTATTTTTATTATTCTTTTTTAAACCATCATATCCTGTTTCTTTTTCTCTCCCAAGCCTACATATATTTTAAAACACACTGTAAACCTCTAGAGATTTTTCTTAATCTGAATCTGTCTTTACTGTAAATCTTTATTTTTTTTCTGTTCACAAGTCTTTTATCTGGTAAACAACAACATTGCTAAAATGAAAGCCACAGCTGTATAAGCCGTTGTCTATCCAACTTTTACCACCAGAACTGAGAGCTGTGCTCGCTACCTTGGTCTACGCTGCTATCCAGCAGCATGCTGCCCACTTGGAGATGTGGTCACTGCCATTGCCAGCTCTCATACACACCATTCAGTTGTTAGCAGAGCTCTTTAAAAGCCTTGCAGTTTTATGCTCCTTATGCTGAGTCAGGAAACCTCCCTTAAAGGAGCCGCACAAGTCTCTGCTTGTCTCTAGCAAAACAGAGTCCAACAGAGAAAAATGATGTTATTAAGAACCTTGCTTGTCTCTGTTCTTTTGCTTCTAAAACCCCTTTTTAAGCTTTTGTCAAGTTTTAAGTGAAAGTTCTTCGGTCCACGTTGGACGCCATTTTGTTATGAGTAGTTTTTCCCGCCAGCCTGGTCCCACTGCCTCACCAGCCCCAAATAACACACAATTTCTTATCAGCTAGCTCTATCTTAAATATTAACCCATTTCTATTAATCTAAGTATTTCCAGAGGTCTCATCTTACCAGAGAGAAGGGCTGGCATTCTGCTCCCTCTATCCTCCATCTTGAATCTCCTCCCTGTTGTTCTTTTTTGCTGCAGCTACTATGGCCTAAGAAACACAAACACGAGATTCAGCACCCACTCGGAGTTTATTGAGAGAGGGGAGAGGAAAAGAGGGGGGTAGCTGGTGGCCAACCAAAAGCGGGGAGAGAGAGAGAGAGACAGAAGGGGCAAGAAGCAAGAGAGAGGGAGGCAAGAGCGAGGGAGGCGAGAGAGAGGAGAGAGGTGCGCTTGGTGCACTTGCTTTAAAAGGGGAGCTTGCGCATGCATAACCCAGTCTCTGCCCAGCCAGGTAAAAGCTAGGTAAAGCCTGATGTAGTGATTACGTGGCCATAGGCGTCCCGCCCATCAGAGGCGGGGTCCACAGACTGCTGAGCCCCAACACTCCCTATTGCTTCCCCTCTCCTCCTAGTCTCCTAGTCCCACCTATCTTGCTTTCCTATTGGCCAACAGTGCTTTATTCATTAACCAATAAGAGAAACATATTTACAGAATGACATCTCCCATCAACCTCAGGGCCAGCTCTCCTATCTGCCACAGGTGGTGAGGGGATGCATCTCTCCCTTACACCTTATGGCAGATGAGGGGTGGGGCCAGATCTCTCGTGCTCATGTTCTCATCCATTCCCCGTCAACAGGGTTGGCTCTACTGTGCAGCCCAGGCAAGGTGCAGGGATGGCTTTCCTGAGTGCCACAGCTAGTAAGGAGGAGGGTCAGCTCCCTAAGCTGCTGCAGGATTTTAAGTAATATTTTAAAGAGGAAAATGTGGTATGTTTCCTCAACAGAGTATTTTCCCGCCAGAAAGTAAAGCTAAAATCATGTCATTTCCGAACAGTGGGCAGAACTACAGATCATGAGGTTAAACAGAAATACAGAAACACAGGCATCGCACGCTTCTCCCCACACATGGAATCTTAGAAACTGACATGGAAGTAGAATGCAGACTACGGAGAAGGAGGTGGGGACCAGCAAACGTGGGGAGGAGGAATGAGTGGAGGTAAAGGGGGACCCCCTGCTCACAGCGCTTCCCATGCATGCACAATGCCATACGGAAGCCCACTGCTTTGCACTGGTAACAGATGGGACCGGTTTCCTTAGACGTGTTTGTACTTTGAATATGTAATCATCAATTTTACATCAATACAGCTGGGATGTAAAAATAGGAAGAGAGGTAAATGATTCTTTACACTTGACATTTTCCAAATTTTGTTGCTGTCATCATGGATGGATTTTAAATGTCTCCCAAACACCCACAAGCGTAGAGGCTTACTCACCAGCTGTATGCTGCTGGGAAGTGGAGATGCTTTGGGAGGCCAGGCTGAGTTGGGCCAGCTCACAGGTGATAGTCATCCCAAGGAGATTCTGAGACTTGGGTCCCTCCCTCTTTCTTTTGCTTTCCAGATGCCATGAAGTGAGTCAGTTTCCCTTATCACACCGTGTTCTGCCTCACCACACATCCTAAGTGACAGGTCCCGGAAACCACGGGACTAAAACCTCTGAAATGAGGAGCTAAATTAAGCCTTTACTTGAAGTGAGTTAATTTTCTTGAGGATTTTGTCACAGCAAAGGAAAGCTAAAGTGGCACAGCCACGTGTCACTGTTAGAATAAAGAATAATATCGATGTACAAACAAGAAATAAACAATGATGTATTTCAATTTAAACAGTTGTAATTCTCCAGGACATCAAAGACAAATATAAACATCAGAGGGAGAGATTTTTGTAATGCATATGCTAAACCAATGACAAATACTTATGAAGAATTCCAGATAAAGAATTTCACATGTAATTCACAGAGATAAACAAAAGGCTAAACAGCCATGACTCTCAACCTGCACACCCTTGGCTTTGTGACCAGGGATGCTAACACAAGATTTCTAGCACTACCATCACCCCCATCACCACCACCATCCCTATCACCACCATTGCTGCCCTATTCTGAGAGTCAACATGTCTCCAGACACTGCCAAAAATCATTTAGAGGCAAAATCAACCCTGGTTTAGAATATAAAAATACACTAAGACTTCTGAATGAACAAGTAATTGAAAAGTAAAATAGCAATGGAAGATTCTAGGACAGATGCCAAAGGTTTAAGCAGGAGAATGTTTGTGCTTTTGGTTGGTTGGAACACAAACAGGAGAGAGGATTTTAGGAGAGGAGCTGGCAGCACGGGGCTGTTCTTTCTATGTACCTTCCCCTTGACTCAGCAATTCTCTGCTCCCACAGAACCAGGCATGAGAGTGCACAGAGACATACATCCAAACGGTGCTCTGTGATAACTGAGAATTTGGAAACCATGGTAAAAGGGCAAAGGAACCTTTAAACTGGTATATTGAATTAAAATGGAGAATAAATGCCCAAGACATGTTTCTGAGTGAAATAAGGCAAGTTACAAAAATATGGCCTGGTATTTATTCTTAAAGTTAAAGTACTGTACTCACGAATGTTTGTACATTCCATAATAAAGTACACTCTTAACAGCGCTTACTTCCTAGAACAGCATGGGGTTGAGGTGAGGCTAGTAAGGGAATGAGCTTCCAGAGAGAGGGGAATATCTTTCTGTTGTTTGCTTTGTGGCATTCTGGGTGGCTGGAGTTTGAACAGTCACCATTATCGATTGCATAATTTTTAAAATGAGCTCTTTAAAAATGCCAAAATCGAATGTAGTTCTTGCCATTTGCTTTTGTTGCCTCACTGGCAATAGATCCTACGTGTGCAAGTTCTTACATTTTCCTTCTCCTAGAGCATACTTGATATTTGGTATCTTTGTATGTAGTCTTTATCAAGCCTAAACCTTTTCTTTAGTCTAAAGGGGGGATTGTAATGAGCTATCCACCCTGTCAGCACCTGTTGCACTGAGCATACCCATTGGGGCGTGGGCACAGGTGCAGACCAGACCTATGGGGAGGCTAGGTCTGGGGGACAGGACCAGCTTGCTGGTTGGGTTGTGGAGAGCATCCTTGGAGCAGGAACCCTCAGCGGTCATCTGTTTCAAGTGTAAGTGATTTCTCCCCAGATAAACATCACTCAACCTATAGCATGTCCCAGTGAATCTTATTTCCCACGCAATAATCGAAAGCATTCATGTTACATGCGCACTAGTAAATAAGTCAAGCCTCACTGACGTCCGTGGACCGTGTGTCACTTTTCCCACAGATCTGATTATGGAAGGTGGCGCATGCACCAGAGCTTGGGACATTTCAGCCTGGGGTCATGCAAGTTACACCTGCCATCTGAAGGGACCTGGAGCATGACTACAGCAAAATCAGATCTGGGCGGAGCCTCAGCCACTGGCTCAAGATATGGTGGGTCAGGCGTGGGTTTTCGTAGCCGTTCCCTGAAATCATCTGAAAAGGGAGCTGGCCAAGCCCAAAACCAGATTTCTTTTCGCTTTTACTACATGCTGCGTCAGTGGGCGTCCTCACTCTCTTCAACAGCTGCTATTGTTTCCTGGGACCATGTTCGGTTTACAAATCCCTGGGCTCCCATCCACTTCCCACCACAGTGAATCGTCCCCAAAACACAAAGGAAACAGAAGTTCTGAGGTTTGGAGCTATTTTTAATTCCCCTATTATTTTCACAGCATTCTAATTTCTAAATTATGTTTTCAACTTGGAACGGACGCCAATGGTTTAAAATAGTAGCTTTGAAGCATGAGCTTGTTACCAGAGAAAGTATGAAGCTATGTTGGCAAACTCAGCAGAGCCAGGAGACATAGTGGTCACCATGGACGTGCTGCTGATCTTGAGGCTCCCCACCAGACCCCAAGTACTGAAAGGACTAACGCTCCATCCCAACTACACCCAGTGAAGTGCCAGAGCAGCCCACTGAAATACCTGGACTGAGCTGAGGGGCCATCTCTGTAGTCACAGATCAACACCTGAAACCATGATACAAGGTCATTGTGACTACAGCCATATTGAAAAGTATCCCTCTGCAGTTGAGGTCCCATCTATCTGTCAAAATTAAACTACCAAGAATAAAACTGTCTTCCCATTGGGTCCATCTATCTCTTCAACTTCTGGTTTTTTTAATTGTTGTTAATTTGTCATTATTTTATGTGATTGGAGGTATGTGTTTTCCTGCACATACCTGTTGTGTGCCATGTGAATGCCTCTTAATGTGTGTGTGTATCTGTGTGTGCATTTGTATTTGTATGCAGGTGTGTGTGGGTATATATGTGCAAGTTCTGGGAGAGGCCAAAAGAGGGTGTTGGATCCTTGGGAATTTGTTGTTGTTGTTTCTGAGACAGAGTTTCTTTGTGTAGTTTTGGAGCTTGTGCTGGCGCTTGCTCTGTAGACCAGGCTGAACTCACTGAGATCAGCCAGCCTCTGCCTCCTGGGTGCTGGGATTAAAGGCGTGCGCACGTGCCACCAATTCCCTGCTCTTTTCTCTTTTATTCCTAGCTTCAGCATATGAGAGAACACATATGTTTGCCTTTCTGAGTCTGGTTTATTTCACTTAACACAATGATCTCTTACTTACCTATTTTTCTAGAAACAACATAACTTCTTTGTAAAGTTATTTGAAATGGGGTTTCTGTATGCAGCCAGTTAGAGCAGCCTCTAACTCTCTACCCCCCTGCCTCAGTCTCTTAAGTCCTGAAGATGTGGGTATGTGCCACCACATCCAGCCAAAGTGAGTTAATTTTTATATAATTTTCTGGTGCAATAGCATTCTCGTGCTGGTGTAGCACGGCATCATCACTCCTAGAACTACCTTTTTTTCCCCTGAATTTCTGGTCTGTCAAGGCAGGAAGCCTTTTCCTCTTTCTTATCCTGAAATCCCAGTTTCTGGGAAAAGGTAGGCAATCAAGGTCCAATGAACAAGAAAACCAGCAACCTGGATGTGCCTGCCCTCCAGCGACCCTGGCATCCCAAAAGCAGCAGCCCACCATCTTGTGGAGATGAAGAGGTAGACCCAGCAGGGCCTGCTTTAGGGTTCAGGATAGCCTGATCCCTCACCATGGGGTTTCTCAGGGGCAGACTCACGAATCCTCAGCAGGACCTGCCTTCCTAAGGACTCAGACTTTGTCTGAGCCCAGGATGGCTGCCCTCTCTACCCTGAAGGGTCATTCATTGTGATGCCAGGACACCCTTGGGCAGAGATCTAGAAAAATGTCATTCTGAGGAACTTCTGCTGTCCATCATCTGTATTCAGAACAACTGATCCTCGATCCCTTGCAGTAAGAGCCCTCCAGCCCACCAACCTGGCATCTACCCAAGGGTACCCTTCACATTTGAATTGCTCAGGCCACATCTGTGTTTCAGACCCAGCCTGGTCCTCACAGCCCTCAGACTTAGTATGGAGCCCTCAGCACAGCTGCTCGGCCTAAGCGTAAGCACACATTCTAGCCTCACCAACTATTGCTTTATTGACCCAACCTCTCTTCCCTCACCTAGCGGCCAGCCTGCAGCTGCCCAAAGCCCCAGATCCAACACCTCGGTGGCTGGTTCCTCTCTCTCCATCTGCTCTTGGAAACCATCTCAGAATTCTGCCAGATGTGCTTAAACTATGGCTTACTCCGAGGCACACTACCCCAGATATCCTGCTATGGCTTGACAAATCCATTTCATGCCCAGTTATTTATTTATATTTTTGTCTCTATTTCAGGATGGACAAGCCTTTTGGAAGTTATTTACATGTGTCTAACATTCATCCCAAAATACTGGACAGAATCGTCATTTAGGAATACTGATCCATCAGCTGAATGAATGAATGAATGAATGGCAAGACAGCTATGTTTCTAGGGCCCTGTGGCACATTCGTGTGGCACAGTGGAACTATAGATATAATCCTATTCTTGGGAGGTTGAGGTAAAATTTCAAGTTAAAAGGTAGCCTGAATTAAATAGGGAAAGAAACGAAAGAGAAGATTAAAAAAAGTATTATATTCAAACTTATGTTTCTAGAAGTTCTTCTTTTTTAAGAAAAAAAAGACAAAACAAAAAGGCCAGCCAAGAACTGGAAAGCAGTCCTATAACGTGCAGCCCAGTGCTAGCCAGGAACAGGCGCTTTGTGGGGAGCCCAAGGCACCCAGCTCCTCCCTCTTCATGTGAGTCCAACCCAGCCTCCTTCCCTTGGCATTGACTGGACACCTGTGTCCATGCTTTAATCCCCAGGTAAGCTGCCTGTACACAACCCTGCATCTCCCCTTGTCCTGGCCATGGGAACATCAATAGCCAGGCACACCTGTGTGCTAGTGGACATTGATCCGTGGGTGGGGTCTAGCAGGACAGAGGCCTCAGCTTTTGATGTGCTGACAAGGCTGCTCCACGGGGCCTGACCCTTGACTTACAGGTGGGCACAGCTGTTGTCCCTGCATGTCCTGACCACTGTCAGTCCCATTGCAGAAACTTGTGAAGGTATTCAATTCAGGTCATCGCAAAGCAAAACAAACAGAAGGGCCAGGGGGCAGTCTGTGTGGAAGGCTTTGCTGGACAGGGAAGCCATTGCTTGCAATACAAGGATAATCCTCACCGGGTAGGTCGCGCTCAACAGCAGGGGGCCGCCTGTAACAGCATGTTGTCTCTGAATGTATGGCCAGCCGTGGTCAAGTCTCCAAAACAAGAGGACTGCAAAGCAGGGGCTCTGCATCAGAAAGAAATGCCTTACTGTTTTTGAACGCATGGAGGGGCACAAGGCACAGAAGCTGTGGCCAGGCACAGGGCAGAGAGGCAGAGCTGACAGAGCTGCTGACAAACAGCAGAGTGTCCCTGAACCTCTGCTTCGGGGGAGTCTATGATATTTAGCACAAGAGGACAGACCTGGATCTGCTGCCACCTCAGCCACAGATCAGCTACAGAAACTCAGTCAAGTGACTTACGCTCATAGGGCCTCAGGTAACTCACCCATAATCAGACTGCCAAAGTCCAACAAGAATGATGCTATAGAGATCAACCATGTGCAAAATAGCTTGATTCTACCCTCAGCCTCTCGCTTCCTACCACCCACTCAGCACAGCAAGCCTCGCAAATGTTTCGAAGACCCTAGGGCCTCTCAAGCACGTCGATGTTAACTGTAACTCACATTCAAAAGCCATGTCACAGGACAATAATGGCTTGAGACTGGACATATTTGTTGGATTTTATAACTTCTATACATACCTCATGAGACAGCTTGGGATGGGACCTTACTCTGAAGACAGACACAAAGCTCAAAGGTAATTCTATACACTACTACTTGCGCCTGCATTTGACTGGCTTGTCACAGAGTTGGGTGTGAAATTTCCCACTCATGGTATCACTCAAAATGTTTCTGATGGTGACTTTGGATTTTACATGTTTAGTTTGTGTTATGAAATGTAGCATTTACTAAGGCAGATACCTTAGTAAATAAAATGCAAACATGAAGACCTGAGTTACATCCCTGGGCCCTGCATACAAAATGGCGAGCAGGGCCAGACATGCTGGCACACGCCTTTAATCCCAACACTTGGGAGGCACGGGTGGATCACTGTGAGTCCAAGGCCAGCTTGGTCTATACAGAGTTGCAGGCCAGCCAAAGTGACATAGTAAGATCCTGTCTGGATAAGACAAATTAAAACTTGTGTGCAGTGACATGTAATCCCAACACTGTGAAGGTAAAGATAGACACAGGACAGTGAGAAAATGTCTAAAAGAAACCCACACAGTGGACACCTCCTGAGAAATGGCACTCCAGGTAGTTCTTAGCATCCATATGCGCAAGTGTAGCTGGACTTTTCTTCAGGCCACCAGCTCACAAATAATGACTTATTTGGGCTGCCAGCTCACAAATAATGGAGACTCGTTAATTATGAAAGCTTGGCCTTAGCTTAGGCTTTTTACCAACTAGCTCTTACCACTTAAATTAACCTGTTTTTATTAATCTATGTTCTACCATGTGTCTCAGATACCTCTCCTCTATCTGACTTCTTTAGTCTTGCTGGCATCTCCACCCTCTACTTCCCAGACTCTACTTTCTTCCCAGAAGTCCTGCCTATCCTCTCCTATTGGCCATTCAGCTATTTATTAAACCAATTAGAAGGTGTCTTAGGCAGAGACAAATCTTTACACTATGCAAAAAGACTATCTCACAACACCCACACACACAATACATAATCACTCACACACATGTACATATGATCACACATGCATATACACATATACACATGCAAAAAAGTATACTATAAAAGTAATGTCTATGGGATCCCTATCTAAGTTTTTTTTTTTTAATTAGGTCCAGAATCTACCACAAGTCTTAGTCTTCACTTCTTTCCCCTGTTGGAATTATAAAATACTATGGCAAAAAGCAACTTAGGGGAGAAAGGGTTATTCTGGCTTGCCATTTAAGGGTACAACCCATTATGGAGGAGAAGTCAAAAGTAGCGGGAGATAGGAGCAGCTGGTCACATGGCATCCACAGTCAGGAAGCAGGGAGAGAAGAATGCATCCTGCTGCTCAGCTCCTCGCTCTGCTTACCAAGTCTGGGATCCCACTCAGGGAGAGCAGCCACCCCCTGTGGGCACGTCTTCCAGTTTTAGTTAACTCAGTCAAGATAATCCCACAGAGTTATGCCCAAAGGCCCACATTCCAGATGATTCTAGATTCTATTAAGCTGAAAATTAACACTAGCCACTACAGTGAAACTTTCGAACCACAGCCCTTTCTTATACTCTAATGGCATAAATGTATGAATTTGTATAGATACATGGCTCCTAGAGTGTATCTCATATGCTTTTATTAATCATGATTGTCATACTTAAATAGCTCATTTTCTATTATTGAATAATATTCCAGTATATAAATATACTATAATTCATTGAAAGCTTTATTATGTTTATTCTGAAATATAAATATCTGCTTACTGTGGTAGTATGAGTGAAAATAGTCCCAACTTAGGCTCATAGGGACTGGCACTATTAGGAGGTGAGGCCTTGCTGGAGTAAATATGCTGTTGTTGGAGGAAGTGTGTCACTACAGGAGGGCTTTGAGGTCTCAGAGACTCAAGCCAGATCTAATGTGAGTGGTATCTCTTCTTGCTGCCCGCAGATCCAGATGTAGAAGTCTCAGCTTCCTCTCCAGCACCATGTCAGCCTGTGTGCCACCATGCTCCCACCATGTTGATATTGGAACTGTAGACCAGCCCCAATTAAAAGTTTTCATTTTAAGATTCCCCATGGTCATATCTCTTCACGGCAACAAAAAACCCTAAGACACATACTTAAGGTAGCTATCTAGGAAATGAATTGCTGAGTCATAGGTTCAGAGCATCTGCAACTCTATGAGCTAATCCCCTCTACTGACTTGGTTAGGTTTCTATTGCTTTGATGAAACACCATGACCAAAAGCAAGAGGGAAGGAAAGTATTTGTTTCCTCTTGCAACTCTCAGGCCACAATCTGTCACTGAGGGAAGTCAGGGCAGGAACCGGGAGGCACTAAGAAATGCAGACGCCATGAAGGAGTGCTGCTTACTGCCTTGCTCCCCATGGCTTGCTCAGTCTGCTTTCTTACAATACCTAGGAGCAGTAGCCCATGGGTAGCACGTCCCACAGTGAGCTAGGCCACCCCACATCAATCATCAGCCAGGAAATTGTACCACTGGTATGCTCACAGACCAATCAAGTGAGGGCATTTTCTCAATTTTGGTTCCCTCTGTCCACTGACTCTATCTTGTGTTAAGTTGATATAACATTACAGTCATCACATCTGCTGTTTGGTGAATTGTAGTGATGGCTTTTAAAATGTTAAGGTAGTGTTGCTGGGGGGGGGTGTCGCAGTAGTTAAAAGTAACTCTATTAAGAGTGTTGTGCATGATATTTATTATTTGGTTCTTTTTGTTATTTCTTCATCTGTATTTGAGTGAAATTGGCCATTCCTTTTCATTTTATATGTCATGCTTTAGAACACTATTTTGCCTCTAAGTTTGTCACTATCTTCCTTTTCTGTCCCATGGCAGAATCTGTATAAGATTAACATATTTCTAACTTATATGGTCTGCAGAAACTAGCTTGTCTCTGATATTTCTGTTGTAGCAAGAATTTGGGGGGGATTGTTCAATTTCCTTTAATGTTTAATGGACTAGAATTTCTAATATTACATCCATTTTGGAGCATTATGTCTTTATAAAAATCTGTCTACATTTAAGAGACCATCTTTTTTCCCAGTGAATAAATGTTTTTGACATCTTCATCAAAAGTTAGGTGTCCACAGCTGTGTGGGTCCATATCTGGGTCTTCTAGTCTGTTCCATTGGTCGACATGTCTCCTTGGTCAGTGCCACACTGTCTGCATCATTACGGCTTTGTGGTATAGTTTGAGCTCGGGCAATATGATGCCTCCTGCTGTGTTCTTTCTGCTCAGAACTGCTTCAGCTATTTATGGCCTTTTTCTCTTGTTTTTTTTTTATATAAATTTTAAGATTTTTTTTCTAGTTCTGTGAAGACTATCAACTGAATTTATATGGGGACTTTATTGAACATGTAGATTGCTTTCAGTAATACAGCCACTTCCATATCATTGATCCCGCCAACCCAAGAGCACGGAGGTCTTTCTATTATCTAGTGTCTTCTTTAGTTTCTTTTATTTGACTGCTAGTTACTAAGATTTGACAGCATGAGACATGCTATATGATGCCATGTTGTTTCCTACATGTACGTGTGTATGATATTATGGTGATATTAGTAACATTGCTTCAGCTTTGGCAATCAGATTAACACATTATCCTTTAATAAGTTAACTACATAATCAGATGATTTTTATGTCTTTTTATAATTAGAAATCATAGTGTTAGGAGAAAATGTGACTGTGGTAATAATTAGGCACATACAAGATCATGATCAAGCAAGAAATGTACACAGCCAATAGCACATGCACACACAAACGAATCAAGTAACACCCAAGTGTCCAGGAAATTTGAGTGGTACTGATGGATTAGATAAATGCAAATGTCCTCATTTTCATATTAGATTTTTTTTTGTTTTACAAAATGTTGTCAGAAAGTATACAGTGGATATATTTAGAATTTCTTGCAACTAAATATAAATCTACTATCTCAATTAAATTGCAAGTTAGACAGAAAAATGGAAATGAGCGAGGTGTGAGGGTGCATCTCTGTAGACCCAGCTACTTGGGAAGCAGGGGCAAGAGGATCTTCTGGTTCTAGTTCCAGGCTAGCCTGGGTAATATAGTGAGGTCACATCTCTTTTCTTAGAAAAAGGAAAAGTTAAATCATATTCTCAATTTTAAAAAGAAAACTGAGACATAACACATCCTCAAAGTTTTCCAGGGAAGATGAAACTCGTGCTCTGGAGCCCTAACCCTGAAGCTCCAGCACTCGTGTAGACTCCGGACGCTGCCATGTGTCTGTGAGCCCGGGTGTGCAGGATGGGATGTGAAGACAGATGAATCCTTTGGTAAGCTTCATGTTCAGGGAGAAACCCTGTCTCAAAACCTAAGGTGGAGGGCCAGCAAGGCAGCTCAGAGAGTAAAGGCGTTTACCTCCAAGCCTGATCACCTGAGTTTGATCTTCAGGTCCCAGAGAGTTGTCTTCTAACCTACACACACACTGTAGCATCCAGGTGCATGCACAGCATGCACACACACACACACACACACACACACACACACACACACACAATGATAATGAGAGTAACTGAAGAAGACACCTGACATCAAGGCCTCCATGCACATGTGTGTGCAGGTATACACACATAAACACACAAACTATATGTGTGTGTGTGTGTGTGTGTGTGTGTGTGTGTGTGTGTGTGTGTGTATATATATACATATATATCATAACTACTGTTATTAGTATTTAAAATCACATTACAGGCGAGATGTGGTAATGTACATCTATCATCCTACACTCAAGTAGAAGAACATAAGGTTTGAGACCAACCTGGGCTACACAGAGAACCCCACAAAATGCCTTCTAAAGTTGGTCCTAATGGCACAGAGTGATAATGTCAGTCAGCAGGATCAAAACCTGTCTGAGCTATGAAGTAAGTTCAAGGCCACTGAGCAACTTAGTAAGATTGTAAGAACTTGTCTTGAAATAAAAGAAAAACATTAAAAGGGCTGAGGATACAGCTCAATAGTAAAGCACTTGCCTCATGTGAATGAGGCCCAGGGTTCAGTCCTCAGTGTCAGGCAGAAGGGGAGTGGGGAAAGAAGGAAAACCAGAAATGTTAAGTTTTCTACAAAAAAGATGACTACAGAGTTGGCTCAGCAAAATATAAAAGATAGCAAGAGCAAAGAGCCCGCTGAAGCCAAAGGAAAGACAGCCAATGATCTCCTCAAAACTTAAATGTGGGCCAAGATGGTTATGTGCAGACAAATGGTGACAGCCCTTCAACAAATTCAAGTTCATCGTCCTTGGGTATCAGAGGAGAGGAAGCTCTTCAGCAGGATTTTTAAGGTTATATTGAACTTTCAATCCAAAATCTGCCCCCACACACAATACACTACACATACACACACACACACACACACACACACACACACACACACACACACCTCACATACACCCCACACCATACACACCACACTATACATACCACACACACTGTACACACCACACACACATACCATAAACCATATACACGCACATACACCATACACCACATATACCCCATACCATACACACATGTACTATATACATACCATAACACACACACACACACACACACACACAATGGGCCAGTCAAAGTTTTGAAATAGAAACAAAATCATCAACAATATATTCTGAAACTGAGTTTGGCAGACTGTAAGAGAATAATTCATAGACTCCTGGTCAGCAGCTAGCTGAGGCAGAGAAGCAGAAGTAAGTTCATTTGTTATAAAGATTCCCCCCATGTCCTGGACATCAGCTGCTCTGTGGATAGAAGTACAGTGTCAGCCCAACTAGTCAGTTCAACTAACTAGGAAAGTGCAGCCAAGAGATTTGTGGGTAGGAGATGTGGGATAAAGGAATGGAGAGCCAGAGAGACTTCATATTCTATCAAGTATTTTTGACCCTTTTAATTCAATATTTTCACCTGTTTGCTATCATTAGACACTAAAATTCTATCATCTATCCACCTATCCACCCACTCACCCACCCACCCATGCACCCACCCACCCATCCACCCATCCATCCATCCGTCCACCCACCCATCCATCCATCCATCTGTACCCCTCAGCCAAGCTCCAATGCTGGGACTCAAACCCAAGGCCTCACCCACACCAGGTAAACCCTTTACCAGTGGCCTATACCACAATGACTTCTTTTTCATCCTAGAAGTTACACTCCAATGAATGTGTTCCTGTCTATTCTTTGCCCATATTTCTGATTTTTTTTCCTGAGGACCTAATTTTAGAAGAATGAGCATATCAACTGCTACAGTGGCTTTTGAATTTGTCACAAATATTCCAGTCGTTGATGCTCTCAGCTTAAGGACCCTCCAGAAAAATCAGCATCTCTGTGCTGTGCACACCCTTTCTCCTGCATCCTTCACAATGCTGAAGTGTTTGCCTTTCTCAGCCTGTTAATCCAAATGGTACCATGGCATTCTCCTAGGTCAGTGCCACAAGGGCTACAGCAAAGGTAATGGATCTTTCCTTGCTTGCAGCCAGTTTCTTTGCTATGCTTTTCTTTACTTGAGTGAAGAAGACCCTTGAAACGTGCTGCCTTACAGAAATCTCTCCATGCTATGATTTTTTTTTTCTGGTACAAAGGCTCCAGAGCATGTGTACTGGGAGATATGTAGTCTTGGGCCAGCCATCAGTGAAGTACCTGGCTGGACTGATGATGACAGAGATGCTGGGAAACCTGAGTCCCTTTTTGCAAAAAACACTTTCATAATAGCCAGGCCTCTGAGTGGGTGCAGATGCAGGATAAGCCACGAGGAGGATAAAGTGAAAGGCCATATGTGAGGTCTCTTAATTGCCACAGGACTGGAAACACTATTACACTTGTTTTTAATCTCCCCCACTCCCCGTTCCTCTCTTTCCTTTTAATTTTCCTAAATGGCCCAGTCGCTGCTTTGGAGGAGGTATTTAATATGGGTGAGGATTTAGCTGTTCCTCCAGGAACGGACTGGACCACTGCTTTTGAAATGTCATCTTGATTTGCTGCTTCTCCACTAAGTAAGAGACTTACTAGGGCTTAGGACATGAGGCTGAATACAAACCTCCCTAATGAAATGGTTCAGGGCCTCACCTACTGCTGTAGCTCAGAGGACAGCTGCCCCCGGAGCAGGAACTGATAGGAAAGGAGCCTGGAGCCTGCGGGACTGTCTTCCTAGCCATCCCCTCTGTGTCCTTGGCTCCAGCACAGAAACACACCGTGTCCCCCTGGTCTGTCCTGTGTGCAACTCTCCTCTCCCCAGCTACACTTCTTGCTCTAGGTCAGTTGACCCCGAGTTTACCCAGCACCCTGCACTTAAGATTCTGCTAGCATTTGTGTTACAGTATGAGAACTAGCTGTCAACCCTCGCCCTCTTTCCCCTCCATCTGCATTCTCCCCAAACCAGACATGCACAGACACAGATGACTGGACCACTGGTGTGCACACACATGGATGACTGAATCGTTGGTGTGCATAGACACGGATGACTGGACCACTGGTGTGCACACACATGGATGACTGAATTGTTGGTGTGCACATATACGGATGACTGGACCACTGGTGTGCACACACACGGATGACTGGACCACTGGTGTGCACACACACGGATGACTGGACCACTGGTGTGCACAGGCATGGATGACTGACTGAGCCTTAGAACAGCCCTTAGCATCTGAGTCTACTAAACCTAAGTCTCACCCATCCAGCAGAAAAGCAGACTCCTGCCCACCACTCTCCACAGAGGCACTGCACAGCGCTACTAAATGGCTGTGAGCCGTTTGCTTAAGGATGTGCAGGTGGTGGATCTCCCAAGAGTCTCTAGACAGGATAGAGAATGGATCTGGAATCAGGCATGTGCTCAGCCTATCATGAACCACAGATCATGGTGAAGTCAGGCTCAAGAAGCTAAAGAGACATTAAGTAGCCAAGTAACAGAACCACTTAGCCATTCACATTATCCAGCCTCTGGCCATGGGTTTTCAGTTGCCAGTGCCATAGGATTTACCAACTCAAGTGATCCCACACACTCCAAAGCCCTTCCATCCTGTTGGTCCCATGAAGAGCTATCAACTGTCTCTTTTCCTGCATCACGGAATCAAGCAAGTGTTCTCAGATGGGACATGCATTGGTTCTAGGTGCTTCTTTTGGGAGGCATGAGAGGTACCATTAGTCCTTTGGAGGACATGTTTCAGCATCCTCTGACCACTGAACCCCTACAGTTTCTATAAACATAGGGGCTCTGCATCTTCATGAGTGACCCCCTCAGTCTCCATGCTTCATCAATATGGCCCTATAAGTTCCTTTCCTGTTGTCTAACAAAATGGCACAAACATGACTTAAGAGATAGAAAGGTTGTTTTGGATCACAGCTTCAGAGGGATTTTAGTCCCTCGAAGTGGGGAAGGCATGGTGGAGTAGCCACATCAATGGCAATGGGGGCATGTGGCAGAAGCTTTTTCACATGTCAGCAGAGAACACAAACTAAAACCACAGACAGCTACAACATCTAGGACCACGCCTATGGGCCTACTTCCACCAGATGGGTCCCACCTCCTACAGGCTCCACACCTTTCCAATCACATCGCAGACTGGGGACAAGTACACATGGGCATGGGCCCATGGGAAATACTTGAGATTCAACGTAATACTCTTCAAAATATCCAGGTCCCTTGGAATTACATTGTAATATACGGTAAAAGAAACAACATCACATAAGACAAGGCTATAAATGTGCATGTTATCTGTGGCATATACACCCATGGGGATTTTGTTCCTGTTTCACAAGTGTGGGCTTATGCCATATGTGCCTACCAGAGACTGTCGTTAGCCCTCCGCCAGCAAGGTCAACATATCTGACTCAGTAGAAGCACTGGAAGACGTACTTGGTGTTGAAATAAAAACAAGATTGTTTGAGGCCAAAATGATAGGGCTGACTCAAAAAGTTTCACTGCCAAATAAGGAATCTGATCCAGCATAAATTCTAGGTGAACTCTTGGAGCTAAAATCCTTGAGAAGACAAACAGGGAAGATCTGTCAACGCCAACAAACAGAACTGTCTCAGTACTGCATTAAGGAGGCAAACTGGGTGATGTTGATTGACAAGTGATATTGCATCTTCCCATCACATAAGCTTTGGAAGTGGTTCTCTGTGTACATGTGGTACATACATCAGAGCTGTGTCGGTCAGTGCTTCTGCAGAGGAATTATACAGTCTCTGCCTAAGGGCATGACATCCCGTTGCTATTGATCAGCCTGAGTCAGCCTGCATGATTACGTCATTCAATCGGAGCTAATAGGTTTCCTCTTTTCTTTTTATTTATCCTTCTCTCATGCAATACATCAGGACTGAAACCTCCCCTCCCTCCATTCCTCCAAGTCCCCCTCTCCATCAGATCCACTCTTCCTCCATCTCCCTTCAGAAAGAACAGCCTCCCAGGGATATCAACTGAATGTGACATAACAAGATTCAAAAAGATTAAGCACAAACCTTCATATCAAGGCTGGATGAGGCAACACAGTAGGAGGAAAGAGTTTCCAAGGGCGGGCAGAAGAGTCAGAGATACCCCCACTCCCACTGTTTGGAGTTCCAAGCTAAACAGCCACAACATACACACAAAGGACCTAGCACAGACCCATACAGGCTCCGTGATCGCCCCTTCAGTCTTGGTGAGCCTCTGTGAGTCCTGCTTAGTTGATTCTGTAGGCCGTGTTCTCCAGGTGTCCTCAACCCCTCTGGCTCCTACAATCCTTCCTCCCCCTCTTCCATGGGGTCCCCAGAGCTCCAGCTAATGTTTAGCTGTGGGTCTCTGCATCTGCTCCCATCAGTTGATGGAGGGAGCCTCTCTGATGATGCTTGGGCTAGGCAGTTCCTGGCCATCTAGGCAGTGTCAGACATGAGCTCCCTCTCTTGGCATGGGCCTCGAGTTAGACCAGTCCTTGGTTGGCCATTTATAAAGGTGGGCTTATCAGAGACTGAGAAGGCTAGAAGTTCCTGAAAGATGTTTTCCAAGTCCTGGAAGACCACAACTGCCAACCCTGCCCAGTACAGTACCTAAGCAGAACTATGTATTAAAATCGAATGGGAAATAAAATCTTTCCACAAAATAAAAAAAGATTATAGGAATGTATGACTACTCTTCCAGCTTTAAAAAGGGATCGTAGAAGGTATACCCTGGGCTGAGCGAGGGATAAACAAGCCCAAGGGGGTTATAGGAGATAAATAAACAACACCAGGCAAGAATGGAAGGAGATGAAGGAATGGAGAAATAGTGGGGGGGGGGTTGTGGAAGACATAACCAAATGGAGGATGCATGAAAAGCCTAACCTAAGGGCCCCCTTCTAGGGGAGTAGGAAACACTATTCAGCCATAGGAATGGAAACCATTTATGGCAGCAGGATGGAACTGGATTCTCATGCTAAATGAAATAAGCCAGGGGCAGAAAGATGAGCGCCACGTGACTTAACTGTGGAGTTAAATGCTGACCTTATGTGAGCTGAAAGAATGGTGGTTACATAGGAATAGAGAGAGAATAGAGGGAGGCAGCAGGAGGTTTACCGATGGGTACAAACTCACAGAGGAGCAAAGGTTCTGGGGTGCTCTAGGGGAGACTGTAGATGATGATAACATGCTGCAATTTCAAACCGCTCCATGAACGATTTCAACTGTTTCACCAGAAGGTGATAATGGGTGTTTGAGGAGAGTGATGCTTAGCCTGATTTAAACATGTACCTGTTTAATTTTTTAACTAGTCCAATCCATCTACTCTAACAGCACATACTCCCCCTCCTCCTCAGACAGCCCAACATCCCCTGGGCTGGATCCTTCTTCAGGTATTCCCCACAGCACTGCCCATGACTGAACTCTACCCGTGGATGAGCACAGAGCACAGAGCACTGAGCACTGAGCACTGAGCACTGAGCACTGAGCACTGAGCACTGAGCCCTGAGCCCTGAGCACTGAGCACTGAGCACTGAGCACTGCCCATGGCTGAGCCCTGAGCCCTGAGCACTGAGCACTGAGCACTGAGCACTGAGCCCTAAGCACTGAGCACTGAGCACTGAGCCCTGAGCACTGAGCACTGAGCACTGGGCTCTGGGCACTGCCCATGGCTGAGCAGAGCAGGTGCTCTGTGAAAAGTGAGGGGCACTTGCTGCCCTCAGGAAACCGTCTCAGGCTTCCCAGGGAAAACACTTGGCAGAGTTCTTCCAGATATTCCAAACCCTGATCTTTGCATTGCCTTTGAGCACAGGTACAAAGCCTGGCTGCCTCTACGCGTGTTGTGGTTCCATGGTGTAGAACTGGCGGTGGGAGTGCACGGGCCAGACCTGGAAGAACTTGTGACCATTTAGTGTGAGTAGGGATGGCAATTGTATGTGGAAATGCTGGCACTGCTCGCACTGCAGTTTGTGCCGCTGCTTTTTAAACGGCCCTGAGGTGAGGTCTTCCATTCGGAATCTGAGATATCTGTCCTCTCTTGTCAACCAATCAGGTCCACTCCTCCTTCTCACATGCAACATTGCCCTCTTCGAGCCCCAGGTCCCATCTATATTCACAGAGATAAAGCCAGGGGAGCCGCTGTTCTGTTCCCTGGGGCCTGACTTCTAAAGGGGAAGAGTGACTGACTATTCATGAGCTTGCTTGGCTGAGCTGAGAGCCAATCTCCTGGACTTCACTGTTCCCTGCATCTCAGCTGACCTTAGTGCGCATTAGCAAGACCAAACCCCACAGCATCCCTCTGGCGTTAGACTGCAGTTTGAAGGCAGAATGCGGGCTTAGGTAAAGGAGGACTGTTGAACAGTCAAGACCTCAAGAACCCTCAACTCTCTCCGATCTCATGGTTCATTGTGCAAAAAACACACACTTGTATGCACATGTACATGCACGCACCCCTAGCTTTCTTTACCTGTCCTCCGCCCTCGATGAGCTCGGGGCCTTCTCGTGAGCACAGGCACACATTTCAGTCTCAGCATAGCTCTAATAAACTTTGCACACTGACCACCCTGTCTGCCAGCCATAGTGATCTTTCCAGCCACCTCCCAACTACACCATCAGTCCCTTCTCCTCTGTATCTGCTAGCTCGGGAAAGCCCCTGACAGATCTCAGTGGGTTCCCATGATAACCTTCCCTCCCCACACATTTAGTCCTGCCTCCTCTGCATCCCCTCCTACACAGGCTGGCATCAGCCAGCTGCACCCTAGATATCTGAGCAAACCGAGCCAAGATCAGTCAGCAGATACAGAGTAAATCTTAGCCAAGCAGAGCCAAACTCAGCCCAGAGCCACCGAGTCCCTGAAGATTCGTGAGCTATATGATGTTAGTGTATATCCCTGAGGTTCTGTGGTTGCTTCTTATGTAGGAATATTGTAGCAATTAACTGCTTGTTCAATAACCTACATAGGCTTCCTTGATCTGAGATTTGGGACCCCCCCCCAAAGTCAAATCTGTCATTAAGAAAAGGGACTTCCTTAATTAATGGCACTGAAGTGGGCATGGAATAGGGTCTGAAGGCAGACACTTGGGGACACCAGCTGAAAGCCTGCAGTAACGACAACATTTCCTGAATTAGTGCAAAGGCTTGGGGGGACTCCTGAAAAAAAATACATCATGCAAGCTGACACACCTGGCCATGTATCTGATAACACTTACATTTGCTGAGTATCCCCTAATGTGATTGCTAGATTCACCAACACTTTTTTTTTCCTCTTTAGGAGATGATCCCATTCACATTAGACTAATTCAATTAGTGGACACCATGTCTAACCATGGGTGATTTTTTTTCCCCTCTCAAAATGTCAGATGCCTAAAAGTAGATGCAAGAACTACTAGATTAGTGGAAAATCATTTGAAAATCTGTTAACAGACTACCGTGAAATTCAACCACTATCTTTGGGATTCCGGGCACTAGTGACAGAAACCAAGGCATATGTTTTCCATCCCTAAGCCCTAATACATAAAAAAGGAAGGTCCTTTCGACCTAAAAATACAGTTTGCAAATGTTCAAAGACTGCTTGTCATTACTTCTCATCTGAAGATGTGCAGAGCTTGCACTTTTAAGTGCAAATGTCTAATGGTCTCCAACCTCCAGGGAGAATCACGGCCCAACCAGGTCCAGGCTGCAGCATGCTCAGGTCAGGGCCCTCTCCACCAGGAGCCACGCCTATAAGAGAGCTTATGCTAATAAGAAATTGGTGTGCTACAGCACACCAGCAGCCTGGTACTTAGGAGGCTGGGGCAAGAAAAATCGCTATGAATTCAAGACCAACCTGGGCTACACAGCAAGACCATGTTCACAGAGCAGGAAAGATGACTCAGCAGTTAGGGATGCTCTTTCAGAGGATGCAGGCTCTTAGTCCCAGCACCCACATGGCAGCTAACAATCCAGTGTATCTGATAACCTCTTCTGGCCTCCGTGAACGCCAGGAACACAAATGGTACACATACATGTAAGCAAATGCCTATACACATAAAATAAAATACCTTATTTCAAAAGGAAATCAGAGCTGGGGTGATATCTCAGTGGATAAATCACTTTGCAAACAAACATGAGTTTAGACCCTCTCCCCAGAAACCATGTGAAATTGGATGCAGTAGCATGCATGTAACCCCAGAGTTCCTGTAGTGAGACAGAAGGGGGTAGGGAAAACCTCCAGAAGCCTGTGGGCCACTTAGCCTGGAATATGTAGTTGCAGCAAGACATTCATTCTGTCTCAAGCAGTGTGGAAGGCAAGGATCAACACCCAAAGATGTCTTTGACCTCCATACACCATGGTACATGCACACACACACACACACACACACACACACACACACACACACACACACACACCACAAACACAAAGATTTAAAGAAGAAAAAAATGAAACAAAACTAACAGGTGTTCTGACTGGAACTTCATGACACCATTGCAGGACTAGAGCTATCTACCCTCTGTTCAGAAAAATGCAGGGCATCCTTTAAAATCACTCAGGATCACTTTAGGTAAAGTGTAGTAGAGCCCTCGAGCAGCATTAAAAGGCCCCACGCCCATCTGCAGGGCTGCAAAGAACAAAACAAAGAATATACATGGGACCATCAGAGAGAGGACTGATGGAATCCTGTTACTGAGCACAAGGGCTTTTGAATCACACCTAGTTCCATCCTGGTCCTGGCATATGTTTGCTCTGGGGCCCTTGGATTGTCACTGTACCTTCCAATGTCGCATTCCTCAGCTTGGTGACTGTCATGTTAGCATATCAGGGGATGAATGCGGACAACTGAGCATGGTACCTCCACACTGCCACATACACACACACACAAAAAAAATTCTACACAAAGAAAAAAAATGTAGGCAGATTTCAACTTGATGAGGTGGGAGCTGTTTAAAGCAGCAGAATTTACTAAACCAATGGTGTGACTAGGGAAAGCCCCAACTAATGTCATGCTGATTTTAGCAACTGAGAAGCCCCTCCTGGTTATTCTACCTAGCCTCCTTGTCTCCAAAGCCACAGGCCAGGGAAACACCAAAGCAAACAGATAGCATGCTAATAGAATCGTGCCTAAATGATATGTAAAACTGGCCTGATGGGAGAATCCAGACCTATGAAGCTCACCCCCAGACTCTGTGACCCCCACCTTCTTGTTCTATCTTTTTCTCAAGTGCATTTCCATTAATAGGCACCTGCTGCATACCAGGCGCTGCGCCAGATCCATTACAGGCATTCTCATCTAATTTTCACAAGGGCATGGTAAGCTGGGTAGTGACATCCCAGACTGGCAGGTGAGGAAATGAGGCAGAGCAGGTAAGTCACTGGCCAGATGTCCCCTGGCCATTATGTGGCAGGGTTAAAAGTTGACTCGAGGCTTGAATGTCTTCAAAGCTCACAGTCCCACTGCTGCCTTCTGCTGCTATGACCTTTTATGCTGAACTGTCTAGATAAATGAGTCCGTAAGGCTGACATGGTATGTACTATGAGGAATGAACAGGATTGCTTTCTCATTGGTACCTTAGTGATGCTTCCAAGGCTGCAACGAGTCTGAATTCCACCCACCCCCACCCCGCAAATCTGCCACAGCCATCTATTCCTCCCACTCCCACTACCCTCTAACTCCTCTTCTCCAATCCATTCCGTTTTTCTACTCACCTTTATTTTAGGAAGAAGTTTTTTGCACTCTCATAGCTCACATCACTTGCTATAGTTCATCGTATACAAATTCATCTATACGTCATTTAAAATTAGCATATGTAGCCTGATGTACAGGATACTCACCTTTAATCTCAGCACTTGGGAGGCAGAAGCAGCCAGAACTCTATGCGTTTGAGGCCACTGGTCTACCTAGCAAGTTTTAGGACAGCCAAGACTGCCCCAGAAACAGAGAGACCTTGTCTCAAAAAATGAGAGCAAAAGAGAATCAGCATATGCCCTGCATCCTACACACCATATGCAATGACGTTCTGCTATAAATCTACCCTGACATACACATCTACATTCATATTTATTATGCATACATGTACAGACATAACCTTTATTGTGGAAGATATTTCCTTTTCTCATAAAGAGTTTCAAAAGAAAACCAGAAATGATTAATTGTGCAGCAAAGCCTTGTGTCCTCATCACTCAACTTCAACAAGTATCAGCTTGTGGCTAGTCATGTTCCTGATGTACCCCAACCCACTTCACTAACTCTGAAATGTTAAAGCCAGCGTGGGGCATCATGCTGCTTCTTTCACACCCACAGCATTCCTGGTATCTAGGAAACATTTGAAGAATGTCTGGTGGGTGCCATTCAGGTTAAATCAAGGCAGACACACACTCACACATCATCAGGAATCACAATTTCGGGAACTTATTGTCCTCCCTGCCTCACAGATGGTGACAAGGGGGTACAGAGGCAAAAGCAACCAACCAGCCCAAGGGTGCATGACTGATTACAGCAGATCTGGAACTTGAGCTCAGGTATCCTGAGCTCTTAACCTCTGCATCGTACAGGAAGCACAGGCCCCTTTCTCCTAAGATCTTCTTCTTCCACTTGTCATAGAGCTGGCCCAGAATGAGCATTGTGCAGTTGTGAAGAGAGCTCATCCCCTTTGCTGTCCTGCCCAGCACCTCTGCCACACTGCCTTTCTATCACACTGCCTGAAAGGAATTGTTGCCTCCAGACACAAGTTGACACTGAGGTCCCTGTGGTCTTTGCTCAACGCAGTATGTGAAGCTAGTTTACTAGACATGAGCCTCCACTCCTGGGGCTGAGGAGACCAAAGTCTGTATTGCAGTCACAGGACACAACGCAGGTCAACCTTTGACAATTTTTTACAACTTGACACCCCAGTGCTCTGCAGCCCATACTGTCTTCACTCAGGCGCTGATTTCTCCAAGGCCTTGTGAATGCGGCTGCCGCTCAGGTTGCCCTTGACCGCACTGGAAACAGTCTGGGAGGAATGCTTTTCGTCTTGATTGAAACCCTCCGCATTCATTTGCTCTCAGCAGCATGCAGGGTCCTGGTTTAAAGAGGGGGTGAAAGGGCTTAAATGTCTCCAAAGGTTTCCGAGACACAGGACTTCTCGAGGGAGAAAGGGTGATGATTTCAGGGGTTAAAGGAATCAAAAGCACATGGCCTGCCTTTTTCGGTGCATACAGAGTGACTTAGAAATGAAGGGAAGAAAGAGTTAGGAAAAACAGTTTTGAGTTTCGTTGAACCAACATTGGAAAAATGCAGCAAGACCCTTTCCAAATCCAAAGCAGAACCGTGTCCTTCCACCTCTGTGGGAAACTCTGCTTTGGAAACCTGGTCTCCTGGGGCTGCCAAGAGCCCCAGCCTCAGCAGAGAACCCCCCTGTTCTCCCTTCTGACGCCACCGTCCCATACCTAAAAGCCCAAATGAAGGGTGGGAAGGAGACCAGGCCAACACTGGTGATTCCTAATGCAGAATCTACCCCTTGCTTGTCTGTGATGGCCAGCATAACCACTTTCATAGACAAGAATGTGAGTGGACCCTTGGCTGGGAGAATCGGTTAGCAGGTAAGATGGTGAACATGTTCAGAGGCCTTTCTAGCCACCTGTACTTGCTATTAGCTACTCTCCTAATAGTCCCTGCCTGTTAGTCCATGGCTTTGAACACTCTTGACCTCTGCATTGTCTCTGACTGCCTGCAGGCATCTATTCCTCTTTGGTACCACACCAACCAAAGGATTTGATTGCATACCAAATCCTGAGTCTCAGCATCCTGCAACAGTGCACCCACCAGCCTGTAAGACACTGCATTAGTGCGTCTCAATACCTGGTCCTATGGAATGTGGCCAGATGCAAAAGAAGCCACCTTGGGCCACTCTGCTTAGACTGCAGACTTGAGAGTGGAGGAGAACGTGGAATCTACCACGATCCCATATGTTGCTCCAGACCTTGACACAAAGGCCCCAAGTTCCTGGGCAGAGCATCAGAGGCTAAAAATGAAGCCTCATCCCAAGGGAGATGTGTAGGCATGTTTGTGTGTGGAGCAATGCTGAGCTTTGATTAGGTTAAACCTGCTTTGTAAGCTACCCTGGCCTTTTAAATCACAACTGTCATGGAGCCTCTGCTTTCCAGGAAGTTATTCCCAACAGCAGTTGTTTTTGCAATCGTGGTTATTATGAAACCCTTTATTTTGAAAACACATCTCAAAACAAGGCTCCTTATGCATGCGCTTTCTCTGGTCCACTAGAAGCAAGATGGCGCAGCTGTTTCCCTGTGGCCCACTTACTCATGTGTTATCCCTGCAGGCCACTCAAGTCCCAAAATCCATCTTGTCGTCACTGCGAAAAAATGCAGAGGCACATTGTGGGGGAAGCATGTCAGCTCATCCCAAACACTCCCCTTCAGCCGGCTCCCTGCCCCACACATGGCTGAGCCATAACACAATGACCTGTTTGGAGAATAATTCATTATGTAATTAAAAGTTTTTCATCAGAGTCTATTTCTAACGCAACTGCTAGGATAATACCAATTAGGAAACACTAACAGAGGAGGAGGTGGGTCCTGACGTCAGGGCTCACGCCCTAAAAGTTTACATAAGTTGTCAGCTTCTTGAGCCAGGGACCCCGACAGAATGCTGGGCAAGAGAAAAACAGCACATGCTCCTCGGGCTGGCTGGACCTTTCTGAAGAGGGCTTAGTCCCACAGACTAAGCTTAGAGAGCACCTGAGGAGAGTGCTGGGAAGACAGGGGACTCTGAGAAGGGGCCAACTAAACCCTGCTCCAACTGTCACAGCTGCAGCATCCTGGGCAAAGCACTGTTACTTCCCTGAAACTCAGTTTCTGCATTGGCGTGCTCTTTTCATGCCAGCTGTTATATAACAGAACTCTGTGGGGATGGAGGTGCATGTGCAGACACTGGAGAGGAATGAGACCCATTGTCAGCATGCTGTATGAATGCCTCTTTGTTATCGAATGCCCTCCAATGTCGGAGTGTGGTTGCAATCTATTAACCCTCCGGTGGTGTGTCTCTCCAGGGTCTCAAGAGGAACGAAAGGCTGCAGTTCAGAAAAGGGCTCTGCTGGAGTCTCTCGCTAGCAGATTGCCCTCTTCCTTGATAGGCATGGTTCCCTCAAGATCACTGTAAGGGGATGACAAATAAGAAAATATAAGCACAGCTCCACCTGACTACAGTGGTGAAAGATGTGTGGGTGATGCTGTGGTGGTCATCAAGGAAACATCGTGCCCCACTTCCTGCGGGTGGACACAGGGGGAGGGCACAGTTTCTAGACAAATGGAAGCTGTGACTAAGAGGTGAGGGGATGACACGCTGAACATGGCTGAGACTGTGGATGCACACTAGCCAAGGCCAGTCTCCCCGCTGCACCTCCTACCTCTGTTTTCCATGCTCTCCCATTCCAATACCGGTCCTTCCAGTGAGCATTAACACAAGCTGTCCCTCCTGCCTGAGGTCCCTTCAGCCTTCTGGCCCATAATGCCCACTTTTCTCTTTCCCTAATTCCCAACTAATCCATTTCTGATTAGCGGATGCCCGCCATTGGCATCTCGATGGATCCCACTTGAGAGCTGGTGTCTCTGATTGTCTGCACAGACCAAACTTATGGTGTGAACACCTCTGAATCAAAACCCAGCTGGACACATCCATGAAGAGTTCCTCTGGCACACATCCAGAGGACTCTCTAGACACTAGTTAGCAAACAGTTTTCATTTTCAGTTTGGTGTGTGTGTGTGTGTGTGTGTGTGTGTGTGTGTGTGTGTGCATACCACATTCATGGAGTGTCCATGTGGGCCAAAGGAGGGCATCAGATCCCCTAGAATTAGAATTACTGATGGCTGTGAACTGTCATGTGAGTGTTGGGAACTAAAACTGGGTCCTCTGTAAGTACAGTAAGTGTTCTTAACCAATAAGCTACCTCCCCAGTAGCCCAGAGGGGAGTTTTTTTTTTTAAATATCTCTGAGAATATTTGGCCCCTTCTTGAGAATGCAACAATTCTTGGACTGCCAGAACTAGGGAACAGGACATGCTCTGTGTCTGTGGTAAAGGGAGCCAGTATCTGGCTCTGGTGTCCTGGCAGAGCTAAGGAGCCAGCACCGTGTTCCTACCCATCCATCCCAGGGCCAGGCTCCCGGGTGTAGAAAGAAGACCTTGGGACTGATAATGGCACCTAGCAATTCCCATCAAGTTCAAGCTTCTGAGATGTCATTAAAAGGGCTTGTGGGAACAAAGATGGGAACCGTAAGGAAAGGAGCCCAATATTCTTGAAGAAGGTGTTAGTTCTTCCACAAAGCAGGACCATTGAGCCATTGGCCCCGAGCCAGACAACAGCTTCTGTCACCTTTGACCCCCCATACATTAGCATGCTGTGTGCATGTTCAATCCCTCATCTTTCTGTGGTCATAGTCCTTCTCTTCTGTGTCAAAGCCACCGGTCTCCACCATCACCCCATACTCTCGACTGTTAGCTCTCAAACCCTTCAGGCTGCCCATACTACTGCTTACAGGATGAAGTCTAGACTCCTGCCTCACCACAGCCTGGCCTGCCTGCTAACAGCCTGCCTCCTTCTGCTTTTCCTCCACAATTTGAAGTGTCCACCACATTAAATACTTAAAGGGCTTTGATCCATCCACAGTCCATCGTGCTTCCGGAAGTTTGTAAAGGATGCAGGCAGGCGTAGCTGCACCTGAACCCTGCTCAGTAGCCTCCTCTCAAATGGCCTTCCCTGGACCTCTGGATGTGCTAGACAACTCCCTTCTGTGTTCCACAGGGTATCCATGCCAATGGCAGTTCCCCTCATGAGTTGAGCTCGGGGGTCTGGACTCTCCCTGGACCAGATGGCTGATTAGCTATGCTGTCAAAGTCATCACCTGCTTGCCTCCCCCTGTCGTCATGAACTTGGAGAAGCAAGGCAGTTTACTGAATTAGGCAACCCAGCGGCAGGGCCTCTCCATTCTGCACAGGCACCGTGGTGAAAACTGTTCCCTACTCTTCCACAGCTCTCTTCCTGCCTGCGAGAACTCAGCCAGTCCCCCAGGGTATGATCACAATCCACGGATAAGTGCTCACCGTGAACTCACTGGAGTCACGGCTACTGATGCTAAAACTAAAGGCTGGAGAGTATTCCAGAATGAAGTCACTCCAAAGCCAGCCATCTCTCACCAGCTGCAAACCTTTGTGGGAAGAAAAAGGAGCCACATGTCATGCCAATGCCATAAGTACCCTCTGAGCTTTGCATCAATCCATGTTTGCTGATCCAAAGTCCTACCAAATCGCCTTGATCTCTCTGCGCCTCGGCTTTTTCTTCTGGAAGAATAAGAAGTTGTATCTCTTGTGGGATTACTGGAAGAATGAAACAAGATGAAGTGTCTAGCACAGCTCCTGGCTACTCCTATAGAACAGTCCCCCAATTTTAATAACATTCTTGCCCATACAGCACACATTCACACCCTCATGGTAATGCAACAAGGCCCAGAAAGCAGGACCCATGGTTATCTTCTATTTACACCGTGTATGGGGCCTTGCCTTTGTTCAGATCTTCACTCTGAACAGACTGTCAACCACAGCTATCTTGATTCTAATTAGCCCAATGTACTAGATATGAAAAAAAAATGAAGCAAGAGACACTATGTGAACCACTTCACTGTGAATGGAGCTGGGCCTGGAAACTACGGACTCCTGAAAACTCACCCTTCTGCAGGGCTCTGCTGGACCTCCAGTGTGTATTCACATAGTCAGGTATTGAACATGGTCCACACAAACCCTCAGCCTGAGGCAATGGCCTGGGAAGCCTCTCACCCCATCAGAAAAGGTTTCCTTATCTAACCTGGGACATTCCTACTCTTGCTAAGCCTGCTTGACAGGAGTCACTGTCCTTAGCCATGTGTATTCCATTACCTTGTATCCACTTCCAGACCAGGGTCTTGTGCGTGCTAGGCAAGCTCTCTCCCACTCATCTACATACCTATCCCTTGTTCACGTTCACATATACAGAACTCTTTTCTTTCTGCCATCTCTCACAAGATTGTAAGATTTGGCCTTACCATTTGCCTCACCAAAATTTTCCTGGCATATGACAGAGGAACAAAGAGGAGTTTGATCCGGAAGCATTCTTTTGGCAGCCATACCACCGGAGGATGAGACAAATGTTGGGTTGCTATTTGGAAGCCTTTTCAAACACAGAACTAGGTGAATTGGAGAGGCGAGGTGAATGCAGAAAGACATGAGTAACTCCATTTGCCCCTGTCTCTACCTACAAAAATCAATAAATGCGTTGGATAATTTCCAAGTTAGTACTAAATAGTGAGATTCCCTAACGCAGGCCTCTGTCCTCACTTAGAAGTGTCCAGGAGAAAAAGGATGAATCATGGGTACCTTTCTTGACCCAAGCCCTGGCAGACGTCATAGAAGACAAAAGAACTCTTCTCCCAAGCAGGCCTAAGCTCAGCAGATTCCTCATGCATGCACCGCTGAACCCATTACAACCTAAAGGAGTAGACACAGACAAAATGTGTCTGTGACAGAGACATCAGCCCAAAACTTGCTTCACTCAAAATTCCTCAATATTGCCCGCACAGCCTCTGGGAACTGGGGCTCTTTAGCCCTCTGGGACTTGATTTTGAGAGGACTTTCCAGGCTCTCCCCAAAGACTGGGCCTTCAGGAAAGCTGGGCCTATCCTGGTTACTCCATAAGCCCCTAGCATTCAATGAGAGCCCACAAAAGCCTTCTCAGAAGCAGCAAATTTTATTCTAAGGAGAATTTCCAAAGAAAGGGAAAAACAAAAGATGTGCTGTCACACACACACACACACACACACACACACACACACACACACACACACACACAATTCTCATGGAAGAAAGGACCTGCAACAGTGCCATCTAGTGGGAACCAGAGACTGTTCTATATTTCCCCCAGCTGATCCCCATGAGGCCACTAAGATTCCAGGTTGAAGGTGTGGCTATCTATGTCTCATCAGAAAGACAGAAAAGACAAGACAATGTGAGTCTGTAAACCTTACCATCACTCAGTTCCCACCTGCTGGCTGACTCCCCCACACCTTCTGCCTCCAATGCACACCCACGGACATATTCTCTGCCTTTGGCCATGCCCTGCCTGCCCTCAGGCTCTGAAGCAAAACTTTCCATCCCGCACAGTCTCTATCTCAGATGCACATTTCCAATGAAATGGACAAGGCTATCTCCGGATTTGAGCTCAGCTGCTCCCATTTTTACAGTTTCTTACTTCTGAAACTGTTGGCATTATGACTGGGTTGCCATGAGAAGTAAATCTTTCTTTTCAGAGTCTCTATCCATGAAGAGTGCCCAGGAAGGCCATGGGCTCAGGATAAACAGGAAGGCCATTTGCTAGAAGTCTGGGTAGTTTCACCCTTCCAGGGGCAAGGATATCCTGAAAGTCCCTCTTACACAATGGGAACTCTGCACTATCCCTCTCTGGTGAGGGTCAGGACGCCATCATTTTACAGAATTTTATGACTCGGGCTGCTGTCCAGGAGGAGCCTGCCTTGCCTTTCAGTATCCAGGTATGGAGGCTGTGGCCATGGCAGTGGGTGCCAGCAAGTAGTGTTTGCATAGTACTGGGCACATGGATTGGGGGTGTTCTTTAGCCCAAGATGAGCAATGAGGAAGAACACTAATGTTGCTGACCTTTAGGATGGGGATGGGGAGAACTGAGGATGCATCACTCCCAGCCTCCTCCTTCCTTCAGTGCACACAGGACCACTCTGGACTTCTGGGAAAATCGGGACTCCCAGCATCAATCATCCCTGAAAGAAGCATCACTTTGTGTGTGTAGAAGGACACAGAGAAGGGATTTATTCAGGTCAAGAACCAAGGTGAGATCTGCTGTTTCTCCACAGGGCGTTCTTGTATTCTTTCTCTCCCAGCGTCTCTCTCTCTCTCTCTCTCTCTCTCTCTCTCTCTCTCTCTCTCTCTCTCTCTCTCTCTCTCTCTCCCTCTCTCTCTCTTCCTCCCTCCCTCCCTCCCTTCTTCCTTCCCTCTCTCCTCTCATAGGCTCATTCCTGATTCTTAGTCCCTGATTCCAGTGTCCTACCAGCTTGACGCACCACCACAACTTCTCTATTTGTTAGTTCAAATCTCAAGAGCAGATCTGTTAAGTTTAATTTGGTCCCTGATGTGGGTCTTCTGGAAGCAGATGACCTTTCTCATCCAATCAGCTTACAGAAGAAGGGTAAAAGTATTGAACCATGAGACGCCAATGGAGCAGCTAGCACATGTGTGAGGTAGGAACAGAGGCAGAATGGCACATACATATGTGTGTGTGTGTGTGTGTGTGTGTGTGTGTGTTGATAGAGATGTAGAGATGCTCCATGCAGTGCTATTAATGACAACAAACACCATGTTCCTCTCTCGCGCTGGTTCACTCCAAGATATAAATTCCCTATTCACTGTCTAGACATATATGTCTTCCTAGTCTCGGAACAAACACTGAACACTGAGACAAGTCAGTCATATCACAGTCTGCCAAAGGTTCACTGGATCATTATATGGATATAGTCCCAGCAGACATCCACTTCTCAAAGGGACACCTAACAGAAGCTGGACTATGGCTGGCATGTCCCCCAGAAAAAGGAATAAATAAATAATCCAAATCAAATAAACTTAGCTTTAATGAGAAAACTGCAGAGTAGCCTGGATGAAATGAACAGCAAGACTCGGGCCCTTCCAGGGCTGGGGCCAGGTGCCAATAGTGTCAGGGTCCTGTTGGCCATGGCCAAGAGCCTCAGAATCCACAAAATCAGAACCCCCTCCCCAGACTCAGCAAGTCTGTTCTCCCAGTTAGAGCCTTCCTTTAGGGCCGTGAGCTGGCAGCCCCAGCTGATAGATACTGCGTCCTTGCCTCTACCTGAACTTAATTCAAACCATTCTGCCCAACCCTAATTCAGGGCTTTTATTAGGTTTTAGGTTACTCTATGTGGCACAATAGAAATATTTTTTTCGATCTTAAATTAGAAACATACCATGGGAGGATTTTTGAAAGCCTTTTGCAAAACTGTAGGGTGAAATTGTCTTCAACTCTGCAGCTGAAATCTAACCATAATGGCCTTCTGCTGGGGGACTGACATCAAGACAGGCATGTGTCCCCCTGCAAAACGTGCCCCCCTCCTTTTACCTAAAGCTGTCAACAATATTCCCCTACTAGTCTAGGGTGTGTGAGTACTGGAAGCAAGAATACCCTAGAGACATTCCCAGGAAGGACAAAACTAAGTCACTCTGGCTGGCTTTTCAGATGTGCTTAACTGTCACCTCTGTGATGGTGCAGACAGGAACTGGTTGTAGCTCCATGACCAGTGCCTGCTGGGTTGAGATCCAGTGCCAGCTGCAGAACATGCAGGAAGCTGCCAGACCAGAGACTGGGTCCTCAGGGAACAGTAGGGGAACTGAAAACCCCATAGGTCTAAATGATATGTCACTTGGGTATTGTAAGGGGAATGGGGGCTCGGGAGAGGAAACTGGCTGAAAATCCTAAATCATGTCTTCCAAGAGAGACAAGATTGGAGTTGTGCCTGAAAGGAAAGGGAGAGAGGCAGTGGCTATGTCAGATGGATCTGTCCATGCTGCAATATCCAGGTGGGAATGGACACCGTGTTCTGGGACAGGCAGTGTGGGGCAAAGGGCAGTGTGGGGTAGTGAGGCAGAAATAGGTAAATCTCAGCCTCGAAGCTTCATTTCCAGGGCGTGCTCTCTGAAGGTCTTCTGGGGGCACTCAGCAGAGCTGCCTAGAAGAGCGCTGAACCTCCCCACCCTCAGCCTCAAGCTGAGGTTTTCCTGGGGTCTAAAGACATGGGAGATGCTGCCTGGTCCCACTGCTCTCTCCCCCAATTCTGGTTCCTATAATCTTGGGCAGAAGCTTCTCCCACAGATAAATCCCCAGGATCAAGGCTCAGTTTGCCCTGTGTTGCAACATGGGAGTCAGAGTGGGCCCTGGGACCTTAGGCACAGACCCCAGATGCTGGGCTGGCTAAAACACAGGCTTAAGCCCAGCTCCTGCCCATCCTCCACTTTGAGAATATCATCCTACCAGACTAGAAAGCCAAGGAGCACCGCTGCATTAGAGTGTGAAAGGGGGCTAGGAAGAAGTCTCAGTAGCCACACAAGCATCATGTATGAGTTCAGATCCCAATAACCTGCATAAGGCTGGGAGAGGAGCTCATGTATGTAATCATGTGCTTTATAGAGAGATGGGAGGCAGAGAAAAGAATCCCTGGAAACTCAAGGGCCCACTAGCCTGACATATGCAGCAACAACCAAGAAAGAAACCCGGTCTCAAATAAGGTAGACTGTGAGGACTGGCACCTCATGTTGTCTTTTGACTTCCATATGAATGCTGTGTACACACACACACACACACACACACACACACACACACACACACACACACACACACATACACACACACCACAGTACATACTTACACCTCATACAAACATATCCACAGGTATCACACACACACACACACACACACACACACACACACACACACACACACACATATGTAAGCATATGGGGTGGCTTACACCTTCTGGAGTTAAACCAGTGATGGCCAAGCTCTCCTCTCACCCTAAATGATGCAAATGTCAGGGGCTCTCCCAGGGCTCCAGACTTCCTCTGGAATGCTGCAGTCTCCCTCATTCAGATTGAGCCACACATATGTGAATACAGGGAGTCCTTCCCCTCACCAGCTCCAACTCCTGCCCTTTCAGCAGAGAGGGGCACCAGAGAGCTACCCTGGGCCACCTCACATGCTGCTTCCCAGGGGGAGCCTGTGCAGTACTGCAAAACCATACTGTATGGAGTGAAGGACGTGTCCCACAAAGCCTGGAGCCTAGTACCAGCCCCAGGCCTGGGGAAGTGATGAGAAGCTAGACCAGACCAACAAAACCCTCTGCAAAGATGCTTGTCCCTTTCGGCACAAAATGGTGGGTAAACCGATCTCCAATGCCCAGACAGCCTGGCTCTGCCTGTTAGCTCAGCTCCATTTACTACAAAAAGGGTCCCTCTGAGGAGGAATACTTATGTAGTCACATCATGGCATAGTTTGGATCTTCTATGTCTCCTAAAAGCTTTTATGTTCAGGGATTAGTCAGTCCTATTGGTGTTAGCAAGAGGTCATCTGGTCACTGAGCATGTGACCTTCAAGGGAATGCTGGGAAACCACTCCCATACCTCCTTCTCTTTAACTTCCCTGCTGTGGGGTGATTTATTGACTGTCTTGGGTATCTGCTACAGTAATGCCCTGGTTTGCCAAAGCTAATGAATGAGTGGTTGAGACAGATTGGAACTCAGACTGTAGTCAAATCCCAAGCTCTCACCCATTCAGATAGAGTGACAGTCAAAAGCGAGGGAGACAGATGCCAACAGTTTGGTAGTTCCTCTATGCAGTGTGTGTGTGTGTGTGTGTGTGTGTGTGTTGTGTGTGTGTGTGTGTGTGTGTGTACCTGTGTTTGTGGAGGGTGTGTGTGTGTGTGATGTATGGGGGTGTGGTCAAATCCCAAGCTCTCACCCATTCAGATAGAGTGACAGTCAAAAGCGAGGCAGACAGATGCAAACAGTCTAGGTAGTGCCTCTGCCTCTATAACAACAGAACCCACTAGTGTTCTAAAGGAATTTCAAGAAGGAAGTTTCTAGAAGATTCTGCCAGAGATATGGTCACAGGCTGTTCCCAGTGAGCCTGGATACAGAGGATCAGTGAGCGTAAAGGCAGAGTCAAGCAGGCTGACCCTAAGGCTATGAGGGAAACCTGAAGACTGCCAGTGACACCCACCTCAGCACCGAGGTGGCTGCAAAACGTAGGTACTTTTCCAGGAAATTGTCTGTGGTCTAAAAGACCTGCATTTGAGCTTCAACTAAGAGGCTTGACCTTGGAGTGGACTCTGGCTATCTAAGGCAGCAATCAGAGCCAGACTGCAAGTGCTTAGCAAGCCCCCAGTTGGGGAGGATGACCTGTTTCTCTTGGAGACATCAAGGACATTTACTGGGCAGGTCACAGGCAGACTGGCCTGGAAAGCCCTGTCTGGAGGGCAGCCTGCAGTGGGGGTGGGGTGCCACTGTGCTGTATTTGGAAGGGGTGGGCATCAGTCAACAGTAGCATCAGGAATCTGGGCATTATAAACCCCTGGAGCTTACATACTTGAACCAGGTGCCAACTATGTGGGATCCCAGGGTGAGCCATTTCTGGTCATGGTCTAAGAGCGAAAGCTAGAGACCTGGCCTAGAAGGGCTGCCATAAGCTAGTACGTCTTCATGCCTGGCTCTGATTCTTTTGCATTTTACTTTAGTTCCACTGAAAATTCTTCCCCAGATCCAACCCCTGATGGACTCAGGATCTGAAGTTAAGTTGGGGTAACAATCATAGGGAATACAATCTTCCCTTAAGGAGTTTTTCACAATGCATGGATATAATTATGTTTGTTTACATATTATATGGTTGTTCCTACTACCCTGGAAGCTCCATAGGAAAAGGACTGAGGTTGTCTTACCCATCGACGTTTCCTAGTGTCTGCAGCGGGCAAACACACTGTTCCTTAGGCCCTTTCACCCGCTCACCCAACTAACCTTATTGAGTACATAGAATGCACCAGATCCAAAGTTGGGGGAAATGACTTTGCTGTTGCTGTTTTAATTCCTTTAGACATCAGCCCCCACAAGAAGGCAGCATTCTAGGACCCTGCCGGTCATTCCTGCTGGTGGAACGTCATGGAAGGCCTCACCCAGCCTCTGAGGTGGGAGAAGTTCATCAGTAACTGTGGTGCAGCTCCTGGCAGGCCTGGAGGAGAGCTCGCCTGGCTTGACCACAGACAGTGGGAGGGAGCCACCACCTCCCTCCCGTGCTAACCTTGCCAGGCAAGGCCCTGAGCCTTGCTGCACAATCAGAAGACCTTGGGAACACGGGAGCGAGGAAAGGAGAGATCTCACACACCTTCCATCAACAACTCTTCCCGCCTTGGGAGAGTATCAGAGTCCGTCGTTAGCCATGTCAAAACCAAAGGCCCAGGGGCAGGGCAAGCCCCTAAGCGTCTGACAGGATCTGTGTTACAGATTTATTTTTAATCTTTAAAATTTGTGTGTGTGCAGGAGTGTGTGCGCGTGCCTGTGTTTATGTGCTCACAAAGGACAGCAAAGGCTGCCTGTTCCCTAGAGCTAGAGCCACAGGCAGTGCTGGGAACTGAACTTGGGTCTTCTCCAAGAGCAGTATGGTCTCTCCAGCCCTGGGAGGAACTTCAGGAAATACAGTCCTACTCTCTGCCCTGCTCTGCCCTGTCCTCCCTGCACAGGACACCTGCCTCCCCACTCCCCAACAGCCACACTTACAGGAGTTGGTCATGGATAGGAGTGCTCCATGGAGAGTGTGAGGGAAGGCCAGGCCCATGCTTCGGAGGGCCTGTCAGGATGTGGGAATGGGCACATGCTCAAAGAATGTGGAGGTCAGAGAAATGGAGCCAAGGACTCGGGCAGTGCAGCCAGATCCCACACTTTAGCAATGGAGAACCCAAGGCCAGACAAGAAAGATCTCTCTCGGCCACAGAGCACGGAACAGCACTGCGCTGGGACTGTTTCTCTCTGGGTAGAATTTAGCTTAAAATGGCGCTCAGGCTACAGGGGCCTGAGAAGCCCATGGCATGCACCCTTCCTCGCAGGAGTCTGTGATGTCACCTCCTCCCCCTTCATGGGCCAGAGGCTGAGCTTCTCTGAGTACTCAGTGTCCCACAGAGCCCTCTCACCCACCAACAAGGAGAATGGGAGGCCACAGAAGAGAAGAGGAGAGGCTCTTACCACATGAAAACCTGTGCTCACATTCAGAGTCCCTGCCTACAGCTCTGCCCTTCAGACTCCTAGACTGAACCCTCACCTGCCCATCAGGGACCAGCAAGGTGCCTGCCTCAGAGAACAGGAGAGTTCACCAGACCACATACCAAACACAGCATGCCCCTCCTCTTCCTCTCTATGAAGAATCTTTTCTTCCTGCCCACCCATGCGATCCCCCAGGGCCTCAACAAGCACCTTTCCAGTTGTCCCATCTGTCAAAGGCATTTAGCATCACCACATTGGGGGGGGGGATTCAAGGCCCAGCAGCAAGCATGAGCCCAGTCCACTGGTAAGGATAATCATACCTGCACATAGCATGCCCTTCAAAGAACTGACCAATGGCCTGTATAGTCAGTCAACAATCTATTATTCTCAAGTCTTCTTACTTACAACAGGCTGCCATGCCCAGAGACATTCCCAGGACTGGCTGAGGTCATCCACAGCAAGCTGGTATCACTGACAGGAACAAAGTATGATCAGATAAGTTTTATTCACATATGATAACAATTTTGGAGAACCTATTAGCTTGGATTTCAGGCCCTGTTATTTCCAAGGCTATGCAGCCTTGGGCAGGACTCTCAATTCTCCGACCATCATTTTCCATTGCAAAATAAACTTGACACCTTTGCTCAGAGTAGAAGTGAGGATGACAGGTGATCTCTGTCCATAAAGTATCAAGTGTGGTATGAGGCATGTGGATGGCCTCGGCCATTGTCGCATCTAAAGAAGCCAGAGGGCAGCAACACAGTGATGTGTGAAGAAGTATGGCTCATTTCTAGAGTGTCCATAGAATAGCAAGAAGACAGGAAACCACACAGGAGCTTGTTTTTAAAGACAAAGGGAAAAATATGATTAGGCAGCCTGAGAATGTTGTTGTACAGGAATGAAAATATTTTCCTTACGAGGGCACTTGTGTGTCAACAGCTGATAGGGAGTGGGGCCAGCCACCTCAAGGCCACCGGGCACCTCCAATAGCACCGTACGATGTCCAGGTCCTCATGGAGGATGGGTAAGCTGGGACACAGCAGGCTCAGAAGCCAGCTGGGTGATGTCCGGGTTGTGCAGCCTGTGAAATGTGACTGTGCAAGCTGCACCCAGTCCAGCCATGGCTCCTTCCTCTCTTCCCTCCTCCAGGGAACTGGACCATTTCAAAGTCACTGTCAGGCAGATGATTTAGTCAGGCTCAAGAAGGGAAGAGATTGCTCCTTAAGATTACCCGGCTAATGTGGTACAGCCATGCAACAACCCATCAGAGTGATCCCATGATGCCAGACCACAGCTTCCCCAAACAGACGCTGCTCTTCTGCTCAGTCTCTGTAGCCGTGCAGAGATGAGCCAGATTCCCTGCCCCCCTTCAGCCCACAAGCAAGACCTCTCAGCAGCAGCCCCACCCGGTCACTTCGTGGTCCTGCAGTGCTACACACACACACACACACACACCGGACATGACTGTGGGCATTTCCTTCAGTCTTTCAGCTCAGTTCCCCTGTCCTCCATCCCTGCTCACACAGCCATGACAGGCTTCCTTGTCTTCTTTTCGCCTTCTGAGCCATGGCAAGCGTCCTCCTGGCCTTGCACATTCCAGCTTTCTGCTCCTCTAGACGTAAGGAAGCACCCTGTGCTACAGCCCCTTCTGCCTACAAGGCACTCTCCCTGCCTTGAACCCCTTCTACACCACTGCACCCCACCTCTATCACCTACACAGTACGAAGCTTCTCCCATGAGCTCAGCCTGTCTCTGCCTCTGCTATTCTCTCCGGCAATGGCAGAAAGTGCTCATCTGTGTATGCCGCTGTGCTTTAGTATTAATTACTAAGACTCCCTTCCTCTTGCAGGAGCTCCTGGAGCCTGTGACCTTGAGCCTGTGACCTGTGGCCCCAGTGAATCAGCCCTTGAGCCCACTGTTGCAATACCTCCTAACCAGAACCCTACAGTAGAACACATCCAAACAGAGGGAGGTCACCTTGGAGCTGAAGAGACCCGGAGAGGAGCCTCCCATTGTCCTAAGAGGAGGGCTCTAAGTTTAGTGCTCTCCAAATCCTGAGTATACAGGGTGGTTCTCAGTCTACCTCTGGAACTGCTCCAGATGGAGACTCTTAAGGTAAGGGAGAAGTGTGTCAGAGCCTGCCCAAGACTTCCAGAGCCCACGTTCACACTGTTGTTCCTATTCTTTCCACAATGCCATGCCATCCCTCTCCACCCAACATCCTCAGAGGAGGCTAGGATAGACCCTCAGCCCTTCACAGCCTTCCTAAGTGCTGGCTGGGGGTGAGAGTGCCAGGGTGGGGACAGGAGCAGCATGCTGGGAGCAGCAGGGTACAATTCCTTCCCTGCCAGTAGGTGGCCCCTAGGCCCTAGGACAGGACCTGTGAGAAAGGGGGCATCTTAGTGACAGCAAGGGCTAGAGGTCAGTGGTCTTTGTGCTCACAGTGCAGTCACAAGCAGGCAGAAACTAGGAGAGCTCGAAATGCTTTGCAAGGGACACCCGGAGAGATTTTCCTTAGCAATAGGCACCACCAAACACGTGTAGAAACTTCCCAGGCCCAAGCTCTGCAGGTCAGCAGGGAGCCTCGTACCATCCCACAGGAATCCACACCACAGCTCTCAGGCCACTCTGGTCAGGCCTGAAGACCAAGCAATACATGGATCCCACTTTCATCAGCTACAGCTCTGGCTCCACTACTATGAATAAAGGATCCCAGGAGGCTGCCAGAGCTCACAGCAGGTATGCAGGAGTTCTAGTCAGACTTGTCAAAGTTGTGACAGAATCTTGACATAAACTACAGAAAGAAGGGCAGACCCATCCAGGCTGCATATCAGAGGATTCAGTCCATGGTCAGCGGCTCACCTCACTGAGATGGAAAAGAGAGAGAGAAGAGACTAGAAACAAGCAACAGCTTTCCAGGGCATGCCCCCAACCCCTGGTGACCCACTGCTTTCAAGGTCCTACCTCCCAGTAATGTCGTGCTGTAACATCTCAATAGAGCCACCAGCTGGGGACCTAATCTTCAACATGTGAGACTTTTGGAAGGACACTCCATATCCAAATCACCGACACAGGCCACCCTGCTTTTCACAGGGACCTCCTATTCCAATTTCCAAGTTTAACCCTCTTTTTCAAGTACTCACACGGGTGGGGAGTAGATACTTTTCCCAATGCTTATTACTACATTTAAATATCTGGTTCTTTTGTTCAATAGTGTTCTTCCTGAAGTCTGCTTGTTCCTTTCTTAGTGGGAGTGAGGGCTGAGAGCCTAAGAGAACTCCAACTTCCATATACAAGAAAATATATTGTTCCCAACCCAAAAATGAAAATAAAGGCACAACCAACCAGAATCTTTGGGGTACAGCAATGACAGCCCTAAGAAGTAAGTGTATAGGTTGTAAATTTAAAAAGCCAGAGAGATCTCAAATAAATAACTTAATGGTGCACCTCAAAGTATTAGAAAAACAGAAGCAATCCCAAAATTATTATAAATAAATAAATGATAAAAACTGAGGGTTGGGAGATGACTCAGTCCTTAAAGGCTTGTGTCCAGATCCCCAGAACCCATGGAAAAGCAAGCATAGTGCATGTATTTATAATCTGAGCACTGGGAAATCAGAGACAAATATATACCTGGGGTACATTGGTCAGGCATCCTAGCCAAATCCTCAAGTTCAGGTTTAGGGAGAGACCCTGTCTAATAAAACTATTGGGGCATGCAAATGAGAAAGATACTAACATTAACCCTTTACCTCCACATACATACACACACATGCATACGAATTTGTAGGCACAAATACATACACACACATGCAAAGGAAAAAAATTTAAACAAAATAAAACCAAGGCAAAAACTAATAAAATAGAAACCAAAAGAATAATATAAAGGTCAAAGAAACAAAAAAGTTTGTAGCGTGTATGTTTCCGCCAGCCCGCCAGTCTGTGCCCTCAGCCACATCAGCCAGTCCCGCAGCCACGTGTGCCCCAAATAACACTCAGAGACTCTGTATTTGATACAATCCTGTTGGCCAGTTACCATTATTGTTTATGGGCTAGCTCTGCCTTAATTATTAACCCATTTCTACTTATCTAAGTATTTCCACGTGGTCGTCTTATCGGGAGCCCCGGCGGGTGTCTTCCTTCCTCCCTGGGCTACATTTCGACTCTTCTTCCCACTTCCTCTTTCCTTCTCCTGGTCTCCTAGCCCCGCCTATCTTGTTTCCTATTGGCCAAAGGGCTTTATTAACCAGTGTGAGAAACATATATACAGAATAACATCTCCCATCAAAAGTTGGCTCCTTAAGTAAGACCAAAAGGCATTAGTCAAACTATCAAAGGAAAATAGAAAGTCTGAATTAAAATTGGAGACAACAAAGAAGTCATCACAACAAATAGAACCAGAATCCAGAATGTTGTTGAAGAATATTTTGGGAATTTATATTCTAATATATTGGAAAATCTGGATGAAATGGATATATTTCTATACATAGTATCCTCCAAAACTAAGTAAAGACCTCCCAGGCTCCTGAATGATCAACAATTATACTGAAAAGGATCGTCATTATTACCAAAAGTGAACCACAGATTCAATGAAATCCCCCCAAAAAACGAGATGCTTCACAAAAATGGAAAGGGGAAACAATCTTAATATAATAGCCTGAATACTCAAAGAAATCCTGGGCAAAATGAGCAATGCTAGAGTCCTATACCTCTGAGTTATGCCAATAAAAGTTTCATGATTCTGGCACAAAACAGATATGTCAATCAATGAAACAGAATAGAAGATACAGAGGAAAAGCTCACACAACTGCCACTATCTAATTCCTTACAAAGATGTTGACACATGCACTGTAAGATAGAGTCCCTAACAAGCAGTGCTGTATAAATGCTTTAAGAACCCTAAATATACTCTTATGCAGAAGACTGAAATCAGATCCCCCCTTTCATCTTATGCCCCCAAATTCAACTAAAAAGTAATCAAAGACCTTAACACAAGACCTGAAACTTACAAACTCCTAGAAGAAAACAAAAGAAACCTTCAAGACATAGGCATAGATAGGCAGCAAGCTTGTGAGTAGGACTCAGATAACCAGAGAACATACAAGAATTGGAAATGGTATTTCATCACATTAAAAAGCCTTTGCCCAGCAAAAGAATGGTCAACAGAGTACAGAGAGAGCCTGTAAAATCTCTGCCACTTAGTCCCCTGGCAGGGGTTTAGTATCAAATACATGAAGAATTCAGAGCAAATAATCCAAGCAGTAACATTGGGTAAATGAGCCGAACAGACACTTTTCAACGAAAAAGTACATGGGGACCAATGGCTAAATACAAATCAAAACTAAAGAGATTCTATCTCATTCCGTCAGAACAGCTATCAAAGGGCCCTTACATTCTGCTGGTGGAACTAGAATCAGTTCAGCCATTGTGGAATCATGATAGAGGCTAAAGAAACAAACTGTAGAGCTAGGCTGGGGCAGACAACCTCTATTGGTAAAGTGCTTGCCATATAAACACAAGGACCTAAGTTCCGTCCTCAGAAACCACATTAACAAAACAAAACAAATGCCTGGGCATGGTGACTCATGCCAAGAAGCAGAGATGGGTGAATACCTGGAGCTCATTGCTCACCCAGCTAGGACAAGGTTCAGGCCAATGACAAACCCTATCTTCAAATACAAGATGAATGGCAATTGCAGAGTGACAACCAAGAGTGACTTCTGGCCTCCACATGTATAAAAACATATCTGCATGCATATTCCCTACCCCACAAATACACACATAATAATAATAATAGCAATAATCATAATAAATAATAATATGAACCCAGTTACACCACTCCAGAGACTACACCCCAAGGAATAAAGTCAGTTTCATGTATAGATACCTTGTATCTGTGTTTATGGTAGAACCATTCAATAACCAATACGGCATGAGCCTAGGTGTCCATCAACAGATGAAGAGATTAAGAAAAAAGAAATCTGGTTCCTCATGAAAGAAGATGGAAAAGTCGTTCACCTCTGAAAGGATGGACTGTCCATGTTCACACCACAATTAAGCAATAAGGAGTGATCCGCATCAGCAGCTTATACTGAAATGCTGCCTAAGATGACCAGTAAACCAAGCTGCCACCAACAGAAAACCATGGTGCTCAACTGCATCTTGGCCCCTGGAAGAACCTGGACTTGAAAACGCACTAGGGTGGGTAATAAGATAAGTGCAGAAGGGCCTGAAGCAGGCAAAGGGTGGGGGAGGGAGAGAAGATGGGCTCTGAGGCGAAGGCAATCGAAGGAAATGCTGCCCAATGACCATTTCAACTCCCACGCCAAGGGAATGAAGGATTTGGGGAAGGCTTCAGGGACAGCAAGCAGCTCTAGGATCCAAGTTTAATTGTTTCCCTGCAAATGCAGCTAACTCTAGTACCTTCCCATTAGGTGCTGCTGTAACAGAAGTCCACAGGCTGGGTGACCACAAGAAGGGTTGATTTGACCCAGTTCTGAAGCTGGGATAATCAAGGCCAAGGGTTTATATCTGATAAGGGCTGGCAGTAATAGCCTGGCCAAAAGCATCATCATGTGTCACAAGAAAGCAAGATGGCTGAACTTGCTTTTACAACAAGCCTCCTCTCTTCTTGTTTACAAGCCAGATCCTGTGGCATGACATCAGTCCATTCATGATGGCAGACCATGATCTAGTCATGTCTTGAAGTTCCCACCTCTCCCTGCTGTTGCATTGTGACTAACTCTCTGACACAAGAACTTTGGTGATACCCTCACAACCAGGTGGTGGGGGTGGGCAGTTTCCTGGCAAACTGGGACAGATGGCCTCTGTAGTTATGATGGAAGGTGGCTTTTCTACCATTCCAGAAAGAGTTCCTAGCTCCAGGCCCTAGGTGAATGGCCCCCTACATCCCCCAACACGGAGACCTGCCTCACTGGGGAGGCCTCTCAGGAACCAAAAGCAATCTCTTGGGCCTATTTATACTTATCCCAGTGCTTTATGGGCCAAGCTACACACCTCTGGCTGAGGGTTCCAGTGAGAAAGCAAAGTCAACTGTTGTCCTGACTCAGAAAAGGAAGGTCTCAGATTGCTCAGGGAGGCCTCTCCACCAAGTCTGGACTCCCAAGGGCAAAAACCTTTGGGCTTTGTTCATGAGCCAAGTAACAGCCAGAAACATGGAGTCAGTAGATACTAATCAGAGTAATTATGTGGAGGAAAAACAAAACACATTCTTAAAACTCTTGTTACAGAGTTTTGAAATTTCTTTTTTAATGTTAATGAGATTATTTATTATCAGTTTCATGCTATAAATGGCCTATAAGGGAAAAACATGAACACTGCCTCAGTCAAGCTAAATGGAACAAGTGTTGGCTGCGGAGCCTAGGATCCTCAACACTGGATTATAAAGACAGAAGCTCAAGAAGAGTGGGAAAGAGAAGGACACATGCAGCTGACAGATTGCACAGTACCACGGGAAGGTGATAGAAGCCAAGAAGCTAAGGGGACCGCACCTCCACATTCCTGAGGGATCTGCTCTCCATCCTTCCTACCTGCAACTCTGGATGGGTTGGATACCCAGGACACATTCTGAACAGTGTACCCTCCTGAACATCTTTCAACTCCTCCACCTCTGTCCATCACCAGGACCCAGCCATTGTATTTTCTCCTATGAACAACAACATCAGCTCCTTCCAGTGCTGTTACGAGCACATTTTTCCCCCACTCTTTCTTCCTCCCTGCTGGCCCCCGTCCTGCGGCCACGCGAGCCCCAAATAACACTCTGAGACTCTGTATTTGATACAATGCTGTTGGCCAGTTACTATGATTATTTATGGGCTAGCTCTGTCTTAATGATTAACCCATTTCTATTATTCTAAGTATTTCCACTTGGTCATCTTTACCGAGCACGGCGGGCTAGCATCTTGCTTCCTCCATGCTCTACATGTTGACTCTTCCTTCCTACTTCCTCTTTCCTCCTTGTCTCCTAGCCCCACCTATCTTGCTTTCCTATTGGCCACAGTGCTTTATTCATTAACCAGTATGAGAAACATATTTACAGAATGACATCTCCCATCACAGTGCTGCCTAGAGACAGCACCAAATCAATCCTTTCAGAACAGTTCTTCCTTCTGAAAGCCATGCTGCATATTTTACAAGTCCAACAAACAAAATTTATGACTGAGCAAAGGGAAGTTTGGCTTTTATTGAATTTCCTACAATGGACCTATTTGTGTGTATATTTTTTAATTTTTCTTTTTTTCTTTCTTTCTTTCTTTTTTTTTTTTTTTGGTATTAGGAATTAGCTAAGCATGTCCCTTACCACTGATCCATGACCCTAGGCAATACACAAGTTTTAATGGAATAAAGTATTGTAATTAAACTCACACTCAACTAAATTATGAAGGTGCCGGTAGGTTAAGCCTCCACATAGTTTACAGCCCACAAAAGAGAGAAGTTGACACACAAGAAACACAGCTCTGATCACACATTCCTCTACCTGAAACCCTCCCATAACTTTGCCCATACTCTGGAAAAAAGAATCTAAACTCCTTTGTAACAGACTGGACATAATCTAGCTCCTGACCATCACTGTAGATGCTCATCTTGCATCTGTTTTTTTCATGTCCTACACGAATCACCTCTCAGTTCCCCTACACAGTCAATCCCTTTGTACCACTCCTAAGTGAGGAAGCCTGATGAAATCCTATTCATCTTCCTCCCATTAGCTGGGACCAATCACTGCACCAATCACCCAGTTTAAATTCTAGTTCAACACCAATTGCATCCATAGATCTTACCAAAACCTGTGATGACATTATGTCTGTTAATTCGCTCTTGGCAGTGCCCTTCCCCAAATGTCCCCCATCTGTAAGTCAACATTAATGACAGCACCTTGTCATTAAGGAGTCCAGGACCAAGGTGGAACACAGCTATTCTCTGATGGGGAGGTTGGTGATTAATAAGAACACAGTCTTGTAGACAAAGGTGTACACACTCCTAGAATATGGGTAGAATACCTACCCTAGTAGAATGACATAACAATTAAATTCACTTCCCCCTGTACACAGTAGATGCTCTTAATGCCTTTCTTAAATTCCCCCACCTCCCAAGGAGAATAACCAGGGATATGGGCTGTCTGATTCCTCTCCCTGCCTCCTCCATGTCTACCCTGAACTTCGATGTCTGGGTGGGAAACAGCTCAAGCTGCAGATGCTATGACAGCACCGCTTAAATTGAATTACTCTGAAATAGGAGAAGCCTTCAGCTCTCCCAGGGAGTTCAGAAGTGTTTGCCCCGAGAGTAACTGCACACTGCACAGGAAAAGGCATTCGACTTGATAAGAAGTTGTTCAGATCACCATCTAAGGCAGCTTGAGCCTTTGAAATAAACTCATTCCTTATTAGCACACACTTGGGATTCCCAGGATTGAATATTATTTCGATTACACAAACCCATTTTTGAGATTTTTTTCATGCTGTCAGGATCCTATGTAATTTCATCTGCTCACAACGATACTTTCTTTCACATACCCGGAGTCAATAGTCCTGATGAGAAAGGGGAAGAAAAAGTGAGTTCGAGCAAGAGGCATTGCTCCAACCAGGGCTGGAGCAGGGCACGAGCTCATTAGCCAAATCCATGTCACTGAAGCTGTGGCCAGGAAACAGCCACTGAGAAATGAGCATTGGAACCGACTAGTGAAATTCTCCTTTTGGCATACTAGCTTCAGCTGCATTGAGAAGATAAGGGGTGGGAAATAACTTAAAAACTGTCCACTCAATTTTAACATGCGACCAAAGGAAAACATGGTGGTGAGAGAAAGAATACGTGACTTGAATACAGAAAAACTGAAATCTTTGTGCCTCAGAAGTGACAACACAAACCATAGAACAAGTGGAAGGAAATACTTCCGAACACTGTGTCAGCTGGGAGAGTTGTATCAAGGATATAAAAAGAGCTCTTTCAGATAAACAATAAGAAGGTAACACGGTTAAAAATTAAGCAAAGGTTTTGTGTTTTGGTTTTCGTTTTTTTGGTTTTTTGAGACAAGGTCTCAAAATGTAGCCCTGGCTGTCTTGGAACTCACTCTGTAGACCAGGCTGGCCTAGAACTCACAGAGATATTCCTGCCTCTGCTTCCAAACCCTGGGATTAAAGGTGTGTGGCACCATGTCCAGCTTAAGGCAAAGATTTTGAAGAGGCATGTTTCTAAGGAAAATATAAATGATGGCAAGTATATGAAAAGATGCTCAACATCATTCCCTAATAGGGAGTACTTAATTGAGCCTAATGGTAGAAGCCCAAGCAGAAGGATTGCAAATTCAAGGCCTGCCTGGGCTACAGAAGGAGTTCAAAGCCCACCTGGGCAAAATAAAATATGAAAAGCAGGGGTGCTAGATATATAGTTCAGTGGTAGGGCACTTAACTAGTATGTTTAAGATCCTAGGTTCAATCTAAAAGACAGCAAAATAAATAAATAAATAAATAAATAAATAAATAAATGAGTGAATTTTATAATATATGTGCTTATATGTATATATATAAAGTATATCAAAGAAGTTATCATAGAAAATAAAAAGCATTCACTCAGTAAATTGTCTAAGCATCATACCAGGCAATGAAGTCAGCAAAAGCAAGATTAGCCCTGCTGTCAGAGAACTAACTCTTTAGTCAAATATGGAGAGTCTCAGTGGGTTAATAGAACCAGAGAGAACCAGGTTAGACTCGACAGACACTCTTCAGTAATAATCTGCATGGCCCCAGACCAGTGGGGAACAAGAATGATATGTGAGACCACTCCTCTGGGAACTCCACATCAACCCTTGCAAACACAGTTCTTCACTTTTAAAACACTGGGAATTTTACACTGAAATTTGGTGATACAAAGAATTCAGAAATTCCTAAAAGATTAAAAGAGATTTGGTTTGAAATAGAAAAGTTGCAGCCAAACTTGAAGGGAAAGAACCTGGTACATACAAGCAGGCCAGACCCCAAGGCTCCTCAGAACTCAGAGGCTGTGGATTCCAGGAACACGAGAACATTGGGAAAGAATTTTCCAGGGCCTCTCTTGTTTCTTCAAGGCACTGATAACTCTTGCTCCAGGTCACTGTTTTGAGGGTGTTTGAATAACACAGAGGTGTGAACCAAAAAGAGGGTCTCTCCAGGAGCAAAAGGCAAAGTTAGCTGCTATCCAAATCAACAAAAGCAACATCACTCTCTGGGAAACATGCTGGGCTCATAGCCTGTCACAAATGCTGTCACAAATGAAGGGCTTCTATACACAGGGTCCTTCAACTTTAACAATTTACTACACGCAAAGCACCTACCTGAGCCAGCTCTTCATCACCTAAGACCAAGCAGCACAGCAACTTAGAAATAGAAGGGTTTGCTCAACTCACATCCTGAAGATGGCATTCATCGCAGCTGGGAGGCCACTAGTGGCAGGCACATGAGGCAGCTGGTCCCAACTCACAGTTAGGAAGCCAACGGCAATGAAGCCTGGTACTCAGCTTGCTTCCTTCTTTATATTAGCCCATGACCCTAGAATGCCTATGTAATGGTGCTACTCCCATTTAAGCTATGTAGTCCTAGCCCAATCTAGAAACTGCCTTGCAGAAATATCCAGAAGTTTGTCTCCTGGATGATTCTAGATCCTGCCAAGTCTGCAATCAATAATGACTATTGCAAGAGTGAAACCAACAAATCTTCAGCCAAAGAGAGAAACTTGACAATATCTCTCAGTGAGTAAGTAATAAATTAGACTAGAAATAGCCAATTCTACAAAGGTGGTATTCCATGGGATGGTATATTTAAAATGTGGCTATTTAGAAGTAAATTTAAAATAATTACAATAAGTAAAATTTAAGCTTTATTCCTAAATTACAACAGACACAGTTTTAAGTGCTTAATAAGTTATAGATATATGACTAGTTACTATTTCAGCAGGCAGGGCAGATGAAGCACATTTTTATCATCTGAAAGCCCTGTTGGACACTATTGACAGGGTTTAAATACCACAACCAAGGAACTGAATTTAACTGAAAAACACAGAAAATGACACCCAAAAACAAGAAAACACAATTGCATCAAACTCACATGAAACATTATAAACCATTGGATATTGGGGCACATACAAAAAATCTCATAGACTGTTCCCTAGCCCAATACATAGAGTTAAAAACAAAGTGTGTACATATGTGAGTATGTATATACACACACATATAAGAACCTATATATAAGGAAACTCTAGTTCTGCCCTATTTCTCAAAGACAAGTACTAGGTTGTAAAGAACTGTTCCCAAGCAGAGAGAAAAATCAAGTCACTATAACTTATCTCACAAAACTGTGACAGAGCTTAGAAACACACACACACACACACACACACACACACACACACAAACACACACACAATGCCAGCCACAAGTACAAATCCAAATAAAAAGATCCTAAAAAAAATAAATGCTAAAAGCATGTGGTCCATTTCAATATCCTCTTAACTTTTTTTAATCTCTTAAAACTACCAACTGAAGAAAAAAAAATGGCTTCAAGTTGATGATTAGCAAAAGGCTACCACAAAGCTCAAAACTCTGGAGGCTATTTTAGTCAAAACTCAACCAGAGGTAGTGTCCAGACCCGCTGTAATACACCTGGCTAGAGATGGTCCCAGGACAGCACTGGAGCTGCCACGAGCACAGGAAGAAGAGACACACCCTCACGTGCAGGTGAAAAAGATACTCAGGCAAATGAACTCAAGAGAATAAACGAGATGCTGACCATGAGCTCACTGAGATCATCAGATGCATGGGACACACAGTAAAAGCAGGAGACAGGTGTGTGGAAAGTGCAAGGAAATCCTAAGTAAATACTAAGAAATTCCCAAGACCTATGTGAAAAAAATTTAATATTCTACATAAAAAGAAAAATCTAGAAAGTCAGATGTAATGTTCCTGGATTTAAAGGGTACAAAATTATGAAGATACCAAGTACTGGGTCTGGAGAGATAGCTCTTCTAGAGAACTCAGGCTCAATTTCCAGCACCCACGTGGTGACTCACAACCATCTGGAAGTCCAGTTCCAGAAGGTCAGATGTCCCAGATGTCCTCTTTTGGCCTCTGCAGGAGGCACGTGATACACAAATACACATTCAGCTGAAATATTTGCAAAATTTTTAAAACAATTTAAAAAAAAAAAAGAAAACAATGCCAACCCAGACAAGGTGGTACACACCTTTATTCCCAGTTCTCAGGAGGCAGAGGCAGGCAGATGTCTATGAATGCGAGCCCAGCCTAGTGTACTTCGTGAGTTCCAGATCAGCCCAGGCTACAAAGTGAGACCCTGACTCAAAACAAACAAACAAATGAAAAGAGAACTCTAAAGACAACTGGATGCATAGTACACATCCACTAATGGAGAATTTGACTAGTTAGGAGGAAATAAATATCTTTAATTTGCACTGGAAAATTCTATCAAAGAAAATGATTACATTTTTGCACAACAAAATACCACAGCCTAAGGGGAAAGAAGCAGCATCTTTAAGGAAAGATTAGCAAGGAGTTCAGTCCCTAATGAAGGTGAATGTCAGTCACTCATGAGCAAACTTCACATAGTAGGAGATAGCACAAAGGCTGCCAGGAGCAGATCACTGATGAATCACAAAAACATACTGAATGAAGAAGACACAAGCCGCCACCCCTAGATGCTATCTCCAACTGATAAATAACCACTCGAAAAGGAAAACTCAGGGTTTTTTCCCAAAGGAGGCTCACTGGGTATACACTCCATATACAGGAGCAGGCCCCACGCCCAGCAGTGGATGGCCAATGCAAAATGGATTCACTGCTATTGCTTTTTGGTAGGAGGGAGGTTTTTTTTCTTTTCTTTTTCTTTTTTTTTTTTTTGTCTCATGAAGTTTTGTTCAGGCTTTTGTTGTTGCTTTTACAAGACTTTTGTTTATATAATGTGATTTTCTTTCTTCTTTCTTTATTGTGGTGACATGGGGGATTCAAGAAGGGTTCAAGACAGGATTTCTTTACAACTTTGGAGTCTGTCCTGGAACTGGCTCTGTAGACAAGGCTGGACTCCCGAACTCATAGAGATCTTCCTGCCTCTGCCTCCGGAATGTTGGGATTAAAGGTGTGTGCCACCACGGCCCAGCTTTTTTTTTTTTTTTTTTTTTTTTAATGTATACAGTGTTCTGCCTGCAGGTATGACTACAGGCCAGAAGAGGTCACCAGATCTTATTACAGATGGTTGTGAGCCACCATGTGGTTGTGAGAATCGAACTCAGAACCTGTGGAAGAGCAGCTAGTGTCCTTAACTGTGAACAATCTCTCCAGCCTATATTACAGTTTTCTATTTAGTCTGTATGGGTTTTCTGTGTATGTGAGTGTGTATCGTGGCATCTGTATGTGTTTCTTGTGGTTTTTATTTGGCTCTTTTATCTGTTTAGTTTGTCTCATTCTAATTTGTTTGTTTTTACTTTATATTATTACTGCTTTGGATGCCTGTTGGTTTTCTAATGAGAGAGAGAAATGAAAGGTGTGGATTTGAGTGGGTAGGGGAAGTGGAAGGATATGGGAAGACTTGGGGGGGAGGAAAACCATAATCAGAATGTAGTGTATGAAAAACATCCATTTTCAATTTTTAAAATGCTAACAAAACATGCCCAATAAGTAAAATTTGTGGGTGGTTGAAACAGGGCTTCTCTGCTATGCAGCTCTGGTTGTCCTGGAGCTCTCTACGTAAACCAAGCTAGCCTCAAACCGACAGGGATCTTTCTGGTTCTGCCTCCCAAATGCTAGGGTTAAAGGCTTGTGTCACCACTCCTGTCTTCCAATAAAATTTGTGAAAATTCTAATTAAAGGAGCAGTGTATACCTGTAATCACCTTAGATTATGATATCTTCTGTCATACAAAAAAAAAAATGATGTCACTTTGATAAAAACTGTCTTGTGCCAAGGAAGTTGGTACAGGAAATATTTCTTTCTAATAATTTAGTCAATTTCTCCACTAATAAAAGAGTATACTGTATGGAGATTGCTGTCTCTACACTGATTCTGAATAAACCCCTAATAAAATAATAACATGCTCAGTCTTGCTATTACTTGTAAAAATTCTAGCTAAAATAGTAGGAAATCAATAGTACAATATATCTGTAATCCCAGCACTGAGTCACAGGGAGTTCAAGGCCATTCTGGACTACATAGCAAGACTTTGCTTTAAAAGGGGGGAGGGGGAGGAGAAGTGGTAGTACACACCTTTAATACCAACACTTGGGAGGCAGAGACAAGTAGATCTCTGAGTTTGAGGCCAGTCTGGTCAACAAAGTGAGTTCCAGAACAGGCAGGGCTACAGAGAGTAACCTTGTCTCGAAAAACAATCAAAAAGTCATATTTTGTTCCATGTGTCGAGAAGAGGTTTTAGGGTTGCTAATGAGCTATAGTGAAAGTTCTAGAGAAGCAGAAACGCTCACACTGTACAGGTGGAAACGAAGATGGGAAGGCTTCTGGTGCCTCTGGCAACCAGGTGCCTCTGATCACGTGTGTTCGGGATAGGTCCCATCATCCCAGGCTGACTTTGAACTTGTGATCTCTCTGTCTAGGTTGACTGAGTGCTGAGGTTACAGATGTGCACACCCCCATACCTAACTCATAAAAATTTTTATGTGAACACCAGTAGTTTGAATGCCCCCCACTTTTAATGTAAATGATCCCAAAGGTATTAAGCATGGATGGGAACATAGGTTAAAACCCCCAAATTCCAATCTGGGGGCAAATAATGAACATGTAAGTGCTCAGGGGAAGGAGGGGCCAGTAAATATCATAAAAGTTCAGAAAGGGAAGAGTTTCAGGATTGTGGCTGAAGTGGAAACGTAAGTCTTTTCTGTGTGAAAGCTGCAATGGTGTCCCAGGTTCAAACTGGAGCAGCTGGGCCCCTCCCCGAGTTAGTTTCCCGAAGGCTGAACAGAATCACCATATTTATGCAGGCAATGCGGGGAAGACAAAGTTTGTCTCACAGCACTCCAGATAATCACTAGTTATGAGGGAAGGGGTACAAAACCTTGCCTTCAAAGAGGAGGACTCTAAAATGAATCAGCTCAGATCAGCTCATGGTGGTGGCACCGTGCCTTTAATCCCAGCTTGGGAAGCAGAGGCAGGAGGATCTCAGTGAGTGCGAAGCCAACCTGGTCTACAAAGTGAGTTCCAGACAACCAGAACTGTTACACAGAGAAACCCGGTCGAGAGAGGAGAGAGGAGAGAGGAGAGAGGAGAGAGGAGAGAGAGAGGGGGAGGGAGTGAGAGAGAGAGAGAGAGAGAGAGAGAGAGAGAGAGAGAGAGAGAAACGAAATAATACGGCAGAATCCAAATACACTAGAGAAATGTAAGACAAAGATGAAAACTTAGAAAGAATGACGTCACAATTAATGTAGAGGTCTCAGCTATATAATGAAGCAAGACATGGAAGAGAGATGGTGAAAAGATGCCAGAAGAGGAAATGTGAAAGGGACAGTTTATTACGGCCAAGTTGGACAGTAGAAAAGGGTAGGCAGATGGTTTTTGAAAACTTGGCAAAGGGCCTAGAAGATATGCATGGGAATGTGAAGAAAGGAAATAAAATCAAAGTGTTTAACTAACACACTATAGACACAGAAAAAAAAAAAAGTAGAGAAACAATACCTAAAGCTTGAAGGGAACAAAATTACTGCAAAACACCTTTCAAAGTTACGTTATAGTTCAACATCTACATTGAGATCACTTTCCTTATTGTAAAAGAAAGTTTGGCTCTACAAACTGCCAAGGAGCTAGAGAAAGTTGAGACAAAACACAATCAAAGCTGAGTTATTTCCTAGCAAAACTCCGGGCTTCAAGATGAAAGAAAACAGTTCTCCGGGCTGGGAGGCAAAAGACCAAGAGGTTTACAAGGTGGAAGCAAGCAGACCAGCCCGAGATTGGACATCCAGAACTGAGACACAGTCGAGCAGCATGCAAAACTTTTAAAGGGACAAAGAATCGAGTCGCAAATTTTTCACAGGTCTCCTGCTGTCAATTGAAAAGGCAACAGACACATTTAAATACGAAAGGATAAAATTAATAAATAAACATTTTTTAAATGGAATAAAATTAAAGTTTGGGGGCTGAACCTGGAAACAATCAGAATTTGAACCTGAAAATGCAGGAAGAAAAGGAGAGGGGAGGGGGAAGGAAAAGGAGAGGGGAGGGGGAAGGAAAAGGGAAGGAAGGAAGGAAGAGGGAGGAAGGGGCAGGAAGGGGGAAGGAAGCAGGGAAAGAAACTGTGAAAACATGTACAACATCTAGTATGAGAGAGGCTATAAAACTCTGTTTTGTTTTCAGACAGCCTCACTATACAGGCCCAGCTGTCCTTCAAACTATCCATCCCCCTGCCTCAGCTTTTGTGTCCCTGGGATCAGCAGCAGCAGGTGCTGCCATGTCCAGCAATGACACTCTGATGAAAGGAAAAAAACATTGAAAAAATTCAATATTGTCAAGATGTGAGTTCTTTGCACTTTGACTTGTATATTCAACAAAATCCAAATGACAAGCTCAGCAGGTTGTTGTATGGAAACTGACGAATAGATTTTAAGACATATGCAGCGAGGCCGAGTACAGCCACCACACTAGGGAAAAGATCAAAGCTGAGGGTCTGATGCATCTGATTTGAGCCTTACTGTGCAGCTGCATTGATGGAGACAGTTTGTGTCAGTGAAAGAACAGATCAACAGAACTGAAAGCAGGGCCCACACACTGAGCCATTAAACACGCTGTCCTGGTTTGCTTTCTGTGGCTATGATAAAACACTGACTAAAAAACAGCTTGGGAAAGAAAGGGTTTATTTCACCTTACATTCCACAGTCCACCATCAAGGGAAGCTCTCAGAATTACTGTCCAGGTACCTACAAGAGCTCATTAAGCCCTGAGCATTCGATGACTTCATGGACAGGCGCATCACAGCAACACCCAACACTGGGTACAAATTTCTGTATTCATTTTCTTTGTTGCTGTGATAAAACACTGACCAAAAGAAGCTGGGAGAGGAAAGGGTTACACTTCACAGTCCCTCTGGGGAAGCCGGAAGAGGAAATCTGGAGGCAGGATCTGAAGCAGAGGCCATGGAGGGGTGCTGTTTATGGCTTTGTTTCCCATGGTTCATTTAGCTACCTTTCTTACACAACCCAGGACCAACTGCCCAGGAGTATCCCCAGCCACAGTGGAATGGGCCCTCCCACACCAGTATCAATCAAGAAAATGTTCTACAGACATGGCCACAGAAAAAAATCTGATGGAGGCAGTTCCTCAACCATGCTTCACTCTTCTCTGGTGACAACAGAGGAGGGACAGGGGATATCTGGACATAGACCAGGAATACAGCCAGTAGGTGACAGAGCTAAGATTTAAACTGGAGCAGTTCACATCAGGGCTAATATAATTAATCAGGAAAATATGAAAAAGCAGATAACAGACATTATGAAATGGTAGGGGATTAATAATTACAGATACAGTAACCATAAGAACATCTTTACTTAAACATTTTTAAAGGACACATGGAAACAATCACATTCTTTAAAATGCAATTCATCCAAAAGACTAGAAACATGAAATCAAAATCTAAAACCTACAATTAACAAAGAAGAAAGAGCAAGCATATCAAGCTGGCAGTACCAGACCCACAAGGTTATAATACAACACTCTCAAAATTGTTCCAGTACAGATTATTCTTACATAGCAAATATAATACCAATACTAAAACCTGAAAAAAATTACAAAATATTACAGACCAGTCATGGTGGCCAGTACTTGGGAGGCAGAGGCAGGTGGATCTCTGTGTTTGAGGCCATCCTGGTCTACACAATGAGTTCAAGGACACCCAAGGCTACATAATGAGGGACTATTTTGAAAAAAGAAAAAAACAACAATACTACAGATCAATGTCACTATGAAGTCAAATTGTAAATACACTGGCAAACAGAATCCAATAGCACATTTCAAAACTGTACAATTAAGGCCATGGAGATAGTTGTCTGGAGAAGGAGCTGGCTTCATAAGTCTATTGACCAAAATTCTATCCATATACATATAAAGGTGAAAAGAGTTCCACAATGTTGTGTGCCATGACATGTGCACCAACACACACACACACACACACACACACACACACACACACACACACACACACCAAAGAGAATCAAGGGGAAAGGATAAAACTAAATATAAACATAAATGAATAAATCAAGCTATATTACTATGCAATGAAATGACCTCATCAAAGAGAAGTACAAACCCAACCACATTCTGAACACATCTTAACTACAGTCCTTCAGTCAGCAGCATGACAAATAAATACAAATAAATCTGGAAACTTTTTAACTAAGTTTGTTGTGATAATAAAAAAAAAATCTATCAAGTCCAAAAGTAAGCTGTATGAATTATATGAATAAATCAAATGGTAAATAAATTGAGAGAATCTGGAGTGCTTGTCCTGAAAGAAATTTGAGGGAAATAAAAAATAGGGAAGATTTGCAAAGCCAAGATTTAAGATAACTGGAGGAACCTAAGTGTATGTACTGTAAGAGCAGACAGACAACCATATGATCTTCCTCAGAGACAGACAGGATGAAAAAGCCCAGATAGCAAAATGATGAAGATGATGATAAAAGATACATGTTGGTTCATTTCTGCACATTTGAAAATACTTCACTAAAAAAGGCAGCAAAACATATCTCTTTTATATGTTTATTTCTGAGCAATGGAGCTAGTATGTTTAACTGGCAAAGACCAGCAGCACTCTCACCAAAATCCCATTATTATTTATGTTTAATTGAAGGTACCCATCAACAGAACTAGGCAAGGGAAAGCATTTGCAGGTATAGAGCTTGAGCAAAAGAGAAACTATCACCATTCCAAGCCACACAATTGCACAACCCTGAAAACAACTAGAAGCAAGAGTCTTTGGAAGACAACTGAAGACAAAAAAGACAAAAGCAGAAATCATTGGGTTTGATGGTAACAGCAAAACTCTAAAGCCTGACTTCACCTAAGGACTTGGTAAAAAAAAAAAAATATATATATATATATATATATATATATATATATATATATGTATATATATATATATATATATGCCATTTCCTTTCATCTTTTCATCCCTAGGCTTTAAGGCCAAATCAGTTTGGCATCCTAGAGATAGAACAGGATTAATGATCTTGTGATCATAGCTAATCCTTAAACAGCATCAGCAACAGAGCAGTGGTGGCCCATGCCTTTAATCCCAGCACTCAGGAAGCAGAGGCAGAGGGATCTCTGTGAGTTTGAGACCAGCCTGGTCTACAAGAGCTTGTTCCAGGACAGCCTCCAAAGCCACAGAGAAACCCTGTCTCAAAAAACCAAAACAAAAAACAAACCACAAAAAAAAATATAGCATCAGCAATATAAGAGCATTCATCCTTCAGTGGTGTTGGCAGGAAATAAAGGTGGCATACAGTACTAATACACCACAATTACCAGGGTTACTGCAAGGCAATCAGAAAGCTGAGCTGCCTTCAGCATTCTGTTAGAGGCAAAGAAGTTAATATACAAGTGATTTTTGAAGTTGCCTTTTTTATACAAAACACTCGAAATCTAGATTTCAACTCTGCATGCTGAAATGGCCTCTGAAATAAAATGGGAGAGGTCATGTACTTTGACAGTAACAATACAAAATGGCAGTGAATTCTGACATGGCATAAACATGCTCACAAAACATCACCATTCCAGAGAGAAAACCATTGTAATCACACAGAGAAGGGGTTCACAGCCCCAACTCTATCTCACAAGTTAGGTGGAAGCTAACCAGAGGCTACAACCTTTCAATCTGGCTTATTGAAATGCAATTGTAACTCGTGTAAATAAAAATAAATAGTAATTTTAAAGCCATTTAATTCTGTATTAAGGTGGGTGAGTATATGGTCAAACTGCCAGGTGCGATGGCATATGTCTATAATCCAAGCACTTGGGAGATAGAAGCAAAACCAGGAGTTCCAGCCAGTTTCTACTACATAAGAGCTCAAGGCCAGCCTGATTACATGAGATTGTCTCAAAAACAAAACTAAAATTAGGGATAAAGAAATATTCAACGTCATGAACACCAACTAAGACCCAAGTCTTCGGTGGCTTGAGTCCTGTTTATCCATGTCCTCATTGTATCCATGTTCTATGTCCAAGTCCCCTGGCTTCCTCCTCTCAACTGGGCCCATCTGTGCACACCTAATTACCTGTCATTTTTGCCAATTCAGTCCACACAGAACTTTAAGTAGGTTCCACTAATTTGCAGTATTATATTGACTGATACCAATGAGCACACCTAAAAATCCACCCTACAATCTTGGGCTTTTTTTTTTTTTTTTTAAACCGGAATCTCACTATGTACCCGCAGTTAGCCTTGAACTCAGAAATCCACCTGCCTCTGCCTCCCAAGTGAGAAGATAAAAGGCCTTGCCACTATGTGTCCAGCTTCTTTGGGCACTCTAAAGAGGAGAATAAAATTGGTTTAAGATGAAGAGTATCTGATTGAAAGCCACACATAACCATGTAGATACTGCACCGTGAAAAGACCTAGAAGCCTGTTTCCTAATGGCTCAAACACCCCTTTGGGATGCAATGGTCTTCTTACTGTCCCCTAAGTGCTTGCTGTACAACATGGAGGAACAAGGCTGGCCAGTACAGGTAAGAGAGCCCAATTATAAATCTTGCAGCAAATAGCTAATATCTAACATTGCTACATTCCAGAAACGTGACACACACTACCCAGCAAGCAACATTTCCCGAGTTTACATAGGAGGAAATGGAGTCCTAGAAGAGGTGAAATGGCTTGCCCAGTATTATCCAATTAGGAAATGGAAGAGAAAGGGAAACTAAGATCCCTGCTAACTCATTTCTGTCCCACTCAAAAGATCACATTCTAGATTTTCCGCCAAGATAAGCTGGTGAGACCAAGCAAACAACTGATTTAAGTGCCACCCACTCAGCCCTGAAACCCTCACTGCATGCTGCCTGACTGTGATAATCCATCTGTCCTTACAGCATGACGCTTATTGCCCTATTCAGGGACATTCTGTTTCTTGGAATCTTGGTACTGTCAGTTGGGGGTCTGGGCCGCCTATAGGGCCTCTGGCAGTGGAACCAGTATTTATCCCCAGTGTACGAATGGGCTTTGCCCATTCCCTACAGATACACATAGATACACCGGCCTAGATATCTCGGCCTAGATACACCGAGGGGAGGATCTAGGTCCCGCCCCAAATAATGTGACAGACTTTGGGGATTCCCCATTGGAGGCCTCACCTTCTCTGGGGAGTGGATAAGGGTGGGATGGGAGGTTTGTGGGGGGGGGGGAATAGGACTGAAGAGAGAGGAAACTGGGATTGGTATGTAAAATAAGATTCTTTTTAATTAAAATAAAAATGAAAGGGAGTATAAATAATATGTGCATAATTTTATTTTAAGTGAACAAGATATTCTATTATGATAATTACCTCCAGACTGATGAATCGCATGGCTAAAAGACAGGCATGAGAGGAACTATTTTGTTGTTGTCAATTGGCGTTTTAAAACACTTCGTGTTTTGTATTTACCCTGTTATTATTCGGCCATCTTGATACACCAAACAGGCCTTGAAGCTGCAGCTTACATCAATGCGCCGGGAGCCGAATCAACTTCCTAGGCTTGAAATGCCGGACCTAGTTCAGCTAGATCCTGGATCTTAGAAAAGTTAACTCTTTAGCATCACTGTTCAACAGCTAAATATACTGGACTAAAAACAGATATACGGTATACCTCGGAGTTGTGATTTAGATCCAATTAAGTAAGCTCCTGTTTCAGCTGACAGCATAATGCTTGCAAGACTGGCTCGCACAATAAAGACAACTTTAATCACAGATCACGTTAGCTTTACATTCTCTTTCACCATCCCTGGAGGATGATTGAGTGGTATTTTAAAAATCGGACAGAGGCTCAAGGATACACGCAAAACCACCGACATTACAGGTCAAGAGTAGAAGAAGGTCCTGTGTTGAGATCAACGCTGAAAACCAGGCTTACACATCAAGTCCTGACATAACATTCCACTCGCGAGACTTGAGCAGTGATGGCTTACTGCTATAACCTGACCGAAGCATACAACGCCCACAATCCAAAGCGAAGTGAAGAGCCTACAAACCTAATGGCTGCTGCTGGAGTGCAAACGCATTTCCACACGGACCTACAAACTACAGCCATGGCCATTGGTCAGCTCCACACTACTGGGCGGAGCCTGGAAGGGGCGGAGCCTAGCGTGACATTTCCCGATTCGACCTGGGTTCCCGCGCATCTCTTGAAATATAATTGACGTCCAGGGTGTATCCGGCCGGACTTGAGGAAAGGACAAGACTCCAGAGCCCGCCCGCGCCTTCGCACCTGTTCGCGCTGCACCCCGCGCCTCGCCAGCCCCGCAGCTTTGTCATCATGCTGCACATGCCACCTCGCAGCCCCAGCGCCGACCCCGCGCCCTGCTGGGTACCACAACCACAAGGACCCCACTCTGCCAAGCGCCGCCGCCTCCACGAGCCCGCCCGCCATGAGCCCCTGGCGTCTCCGGACCTGGAAGCGCCTGCAGGGGCCGCCAGCGAAGCGCTCACCTCCATCGTGGTCCTGGCCTCAGGCTGTGCCATGCAACTTCAGCTGGATGGCGTCGACCTTCTGCTGGAGCCCGAGCCCACCTCGGTTATGCAAGTGTCGCTCCCGGGACACACCTTCATCCTGGTCCCCGAGGGTCTCCAGTCTTCTGCCCATCTCGGACAGCCTGGGTTCTCGTCCACCAGCCCACAGGAAGCCGCTCTCCTGCACGTGCCCCAGGACCACCTCGTCGTCCCCCAGCAGGGATCCATCTGTGAGTACATCCTAGACAATTCCTATCTAGACGACGCCTGTGGTGAGGATGAGGACTCTGGCTTCCTGTCACCCTGGATAGATGCTCCAGCTGCTCAGGACTCTGAACTCCTTTCCTCCACCATCGGGATGCCCAGCCCTTGGCCTCAGGACCTCATCATGGAACCACAGCTTTGGGTGCCCTCCCCTAATGCAGAGCGATGTTCTCCAAGGTCCATCTGGGACTTGGACAGCTACCTGCTGGGACCTTTCCCCACCTCACCCCTGCAGCCTCTGCCTCCATCTCCTCCTCCAAGTCCCCAAGAGCAGGGCCCTCCCCGCTCTCCACGGGCCCCGTGCAAGGCCAGGAGGCGACTGTACTATGAATGAACTACCCCGCACAAATCCTGATGCCCCTCAAGTCAAAGTCGTTGTGTGTGCCTTTACGCAGCCTACAAGGTTAGAAAGGCACTCTTGTTTCTGAAATGGGCAGCATGCGGAATACTGGATCGGTGGTTGACTACAAAGTCTGTAAGACAGACTATCGTCTCCAGCTCATTGCTGTTTGAAAATCGCCTATGTTTGGTCTTGGACTTGACTGCTTATGGCATTTTCTATATAGAAGTTACCCTTGGGTGGTTTCATCCTTGCAATCCTGGTTTTGTCCCAATTTCCAGTTTTACTCCAGCACTTTTCCTTAAAACTCCACCCTACTATTCTGTGGTTCCCCCCCCACACACACACACACACCTTAATTACTTGAATTAACTAGTAATTAGTAGTGAAATGTTTTTTATTTTATGAGCTTTATCACTAATCTCTCCTACTCTATGCTGGTTTTGTGGGTTGTTTTGCTTTTTGTTTGTTTGTTTTGGGGGGGGTTGGGGTTTTTTGTTTGTTTTTTGTTTTGTTTTTTGCCATGGGCCCTTTTCCTTATGGAGGCTATTCCTTGCTTGGGAGCATAGCAAATGGTTGTGCCTCACAGACATTGTTTCCTTAGCAAGGATAGCAATGATCACATTCGTTTTTTAATAATTAGGAAGTAGTTTATATTGGTGGAGTTTTTGTTTGATGGAGGCGTTGTTTGTTTGTTTTGAAGCTTGTTTTCATTTAATTTTGGGAAGTGTTGATGTTTCTTTTTCTTTCCATGCATGAGAGCCAAGTCTCTTGATATTATTTTGTGTATTTTTAATATAGTTCTCCTGTTCTCGAGGTCACCTTATGTTACAGTAATTAGTTATACGACTATATTGCTAGAATAATTAAAGGTCCATAATTTATGTTGTTGCTTGTTATTGGTGTATAGATATAAGTATAGATATAAGTTGGATTCGATATCCAACAAAATTTATTAATTTCTTTAGTAGTTTTATGTGCCTTCTTTAGGATGGTTGATAAAAACAGTACCTCTAATGAGAAAGTTGAGGTCTTTGACACATGAATATATCTTATTTTTCCTTAACAGTTTCTATGGGATATTTAAGTTTAATTGAAGTATATTTAGTAGGGATATTCCTATCATATGTAATGAACTTAATTAAGTTTTATGGAATATTATCTTTTCTGTAAAAAGCCTTTGTCCTGTTGACGATGTTATTTTACGATGTTTACACAAAAGAAATGTTGTGTTTTTGTTTTGATTTTGGCTAAGTACAAAGACTTTATAAAAATGTTGGATTTAGTCATTGATTAAATTATATTTTAAAAACCTGAATATTAGAGTATCTTCATGTATGAGCTATGTTGAACCCTGAGTCTTTGGCATACACACAGCAACACAGTAAGAGAAAAAAATGACAGTAGGGTTGGGGCTGAAGAACTTTGCAAAACTCAGATGTTCTTTTAGAGACTTGAGCAGAGATGGCTAGAAGAATAAATGATTTAAGAGTTGCCTTAAGGTGTCAAATGTTAACAGTTTAGCACTCGGGAGGCAGAGGCAGGTGGATCTCTGTGAGTTGGAGGCCAGTCTGGTCTACAGTGCTAGTTCCAGGACAGGCTCCAAAGCAGTACAGAGAAACCCTGTCTCAAAAAAATATATATATTTTTGCTTTGTGCTTGGTGTTCCACGCTGTCTTTTTCATCAGTCCATGTGGTGGCTTGGCCCAGACAGAATTTATTAAGTAAGGTTCTTTGCATCTCTGCTCTTCCACAGGATTTCCTTGCGATTGTAATTATACCCTGGGATGTTTTTGCTTAGAAGGTTAGAGAGTCGATTGGTTGATTGGTTGATTGGTTGATTGGTTGATTGGTTGATTGGTTGGTTGGTTGGTTGGTTGGTTGGTTGGTTGGTCTGTCGGTTGGTCTGTCGGTCAGTTGGTTGGGTTTGTTGAGACAGTTTCTCTCTACATAGTCCTGGTTGTTCTGAAACTATACATGTAGGTAGATCAGGCAAGCCTCAAACCTCTGCTGGGATTAAAGGCATGTGCCACCAAGTCTGGCTTGATTGTATATATGTTCATTTGTTTGCTGTTTGGTTTGTATTCACATTGCTCCTAATTAATATTAAATTATTATTGTTTAATTAAATATTATATATATAATATGTCATCACAATATATATAAATATATATATATATATATATATATATATATATATATGTGCACCACTTGAATGCCTGAATGCCTGTAGGCCAGAAGAGGGCATCAGATGCCCTGGAATAGGAGCTACAAATAGTTTGAGCTGTGATCTGGGTGACTAGGTTCCTCTATAACAGCAGTCAGTGTTCTTAACCACTGAATGTCTCCAGCACTGATCCATATTTTATAATGAAATAAGTCAATACTGAAAAAGCAGATATCAACATAAAGCTGTTTTTAGGAATATCAATAATTATATTTTAGATTTTCCAAGTGTGTTGCCAGTTTTTTTTTTTTACTCATTTTCTATTCTTGCCTTCTATTCCTCATTCTATCCTCCTGTCTTCTTTTTAATTGTTTTAAAAAAATTTTTTATGCATTTGCTTTTTGTGTGTGTGCATGCTCGTGCCCTGGCACCCATGTGGAGGTCAGATACCATTACTAGAAGTCAATTCTCTCCATCCATCCTGTGGGTCCCAAGACTTGAACTGGGTTGTCAGGTCTGGCCACAAGAACCTTTATCCTCTGAGTCATTCCACTGGCCCCTCATTTGTCTTCTTTCTATGCTACAATTTTTGGTTTTATATAGATAGGGTTCCCCTGTGTGGCCCAGACTTACCTCAAACTTGAAATTCTTCTGCTCCTGTGTCAAAAGTGCCAAGATGATTGATACAGGCCACCACCTCTGACCATCCTACAAAACAATCTTAGAAATTCTTTCTTCCTATGTGGCCTATGTGGTGAGTCTTAGTTGATGTCTGGAAATGTTTCAATGACACCTACAAATCTGTGCTATTTTAACTGGGTTTGGAATTCTAAAGCCACATCTGTATTCTCTCTTACTTTAAGACACTATGCAGATAAGAAGTTTCCTGGGTAAACTGGGGTGGGGGTCATGGTGGGTAGAAGGGATGATGATGGGAGGGAACATGAGGGATGGGGATGGTCAAGTTGATTACATTAATATAATGATATATATAATATATCAAATACATAATACATGAGTGTCACTGCACCACATGTGTGCAGAGGCCCAAAAAAAGCATTGGATCCCTAGGAACTGGAAATAACTTGTTTTTAGTTAATGTTACCTACATTTCCTGCCCCTTGGATGTTACCTCCTTTGTCTATAAAAACTTTTAAACATCTCTGCAGCAGCAATTCCAGAAGCTGAACCATTGCCTCCACAATAGCTGATGTCAAACTGATCATAATTTGATCAATAGCTGCAGATTTCCTAATATTCTCTCCCAGCTACTATATATGACCAACCAGAAAAGGCCATTCCTAAGAAGGACACAAACTACCAATCACATAGGATGCTCACTGCTAATCAACACTTCCAGCTACCTCCCAATACCAATTTCCCCAGCATACTTGCTGCCTTCTCTGTTTTCACTGTAAACATTACTCATTTCATTTTCCATCAAATGCAAGTGATGGACTAGTGTCTCCACTGCAGAATGCTCTGAACTGCCTCTGTTCTTTTTTTCATTGGATGGACTATCGTGTTTTAGCTTTTCTAATGATCCACATAATCCAGTGTGGACTACCAGTAGGTGGTCTGAACTCTTTAAGTTCTTTGTTTATTTATTCTAGATTTTAACACCAAATTTTATTATCACTTAATCTGTTTGCCATCTTTGGTAGAACCCTTTCCTTTCATCTGTTGCTCCCTCTTAGGTTTCATTGTGTTGTACTGTCTAAAAGGATGTCCAAAGAAGGAAAATCCCAGGGTCTTGAACTGGAAGACCCTGTGTGTCCACTGTCGGAACCGGCCTCCTGCTCTGGTGATTTCTCAGTTTGCACCACCGGTAGAGCATCCACGTGGATCACCAAAGCATCACCAATAAAACTATATGAGTTTTCTGTTTCCATTTCCATTTTCTATTTCGAGGGCTTGGTCTCTGATCCACTGAGTGCCCTTTCTGGTTTTTCTAAAGGAAAACTGTCATATCAGAAGCTACCATCTGGCCGTTGCCAGCTATTTTGTCAACAACCTTTCCTCTTTCAGAAAGAGTGACTGCTGCCCATGGTCTTCTCACTGAAGTCCTGACCTTGGGTCTTTCTTTCTGAATGACACAGTAACATTGAGGATAGTGTGGGCTCTTGGGGGCTATGACAGAGCATTTAACTTGGAAAACCATCTAAGAGCACTTAGAAAAGGAAGGGGAAAGGTTTCTTAGGTTCAATGATGCCCATTTTGGGCTGGATACTCATGGGCCTCCAAAAATATCTTCATTAAAAAAAGTCCCCTCTTCCTCCAGGTCTCACTCCCCTGTCACACTGTCAACCTCTCTCCTTCAGCATCTCCATCAACTCTCCCTTCTCTTTGTCCTGATCTCCTCTGTTTACCAACAGCTTTCCCAGGAACCTTAAATGTCTGCTTCTGAAGACTCCCTGACCCCATGAGCCAGATATTCAGGAAACTGTGGAGTTTCTTTGGACTTGAAGTAAATTTAAAACTAAACTTTCCTAAGCACAGACAAGAATAGACAGTATTCATAGGAGGGTTTTCTTAGTCTATGGTGGCCTTGTACTTGACGTGCCCAATTAATCACTAATACATTTCCTGCCTCCAATGCCTAAGTACAGAGACTACAAGCATGCACCACTACATTGCTCAAAGGGTTTACCTTTCTTTTTTGTTTTGTTTGTTTGTTTGTTTGTTTGTTTTTCAAGACAGGTTTCTCTGTGGCTTTGGAGCCTGACCTGGAACTAGCTCTTGTAGACAAGGCTGGCCCCAAACTCACAGAGATCGCCTGCCTCTGCCTCCCTAGTGCTGGGACTGAAGGCACCACTGCCTGAGTTTACCTTTCTTTTTGGCACAAATGAGCCAGTATTGCATGACTTACTCATGCATATGTTTGTCAGAAACACAGATAATACATTCTAAATAGCAAAAACCGGTTGAATTGGCCCAGAGTCTTACAAATTTCTCTTCCTATAATAAAACTAACTGAAGGGGGGAAATGGATTAAAAAGTCAAAGCTTCCTCAAAGCTATACCTTGTAAAACATTTCCAATGACACATGCATACTGGAGCTGAAGAGATGCCTAGCGGTTAGGAACACTTGCTTCTCTTCCAGAGGACCCAGGTTTAGTTCCCAGCACCCACATCAGATGGCTCACAATTGCCTGTAACTCCAGTTCCAGGAAATCCAAAACCCTGTTCTGGCCTTCATGGGTATTTCACTCATGTGGTGCACATAACATACTCTCAGGCACATATACATACACATTAAATAAGTAAATGTTTTTAATCAATATAGTGGACTGGGTATAATGACTCACATATTTAATCTCAGCACTTAGGAGACAGAGACCAAGGCCAGCCTGGTCTGTTTAGCAAGTTCCAGGCCAGTCAAAGCTACACAGCGATCCACTGTCTCAAAATGACACATATGCTATTATTTCTACACTAAACACAGCTAGTTTTGTTTAGTCTCTTTGCTGAAGAAAAAGGACTGCACAGATGTAAGATAGTTCAAATAATTCACACATTTTCCCAATATCATAGGTTTTTTTTTCTGTAAACCTTGGTCCCTTGACTGAAAATATTCCTCTGTGAGATGCATTAATGAGGTTTTTTTTATTTTATTTTATTTTTCGAAATGGTTTCTCTGGGTAACTCCATAGACCAGGTTGGCCTTGAACTCACAAAGATTAGCCTGCCTCTGCCTCCCAGGTGCTGGGATTAAAGGTGTGTGCCCCCCCCCACTCCTGAGACTTTTAAAAGAAAAAAACCCCACTTTGCATATTGACTTGTATGGTTACATGTACACCAGGCTGGACATAGTAGCTCACATCCGTAATTCCAGCTGAAAGAAGAGTTACTATAAATCTGATGACAGCCTGGGCTATAGAGAGAGACACTACTGAAGGAAAAAAGTCTTTCTCAATGTAGTTCTAGTCAGGAAGAGTCAATATTCTTTTGCCTTTGCCCAGGGAAGATGGTTATCCCTCAAGTGTCCCCTCAGACTTTCCCAGTTCCTTGAACTAGGCTTAAAAGATTCAAAACTCCCCCTGGGATTAAGTCCTCCTGAACTATGTAAATGGTGTCCTACTATGCTCAGAGAATGAGAAGCTAGTAGAGAGGGTCTCATTTACAGCCCTCATTTACAGAGGGTTTCATCACAGCCACAGAAAAGTCAAGACAACTCAGTTGATTCCATTTCCTTTCTATTAGAAATAGATCTGCAGTAAACACGTGTAAGCAAGGGTCTTAAAACCCTATTACTTGAATATGGCCTAAATTGGGACAGAAAATACTTCCCTCTTTGTAGCATAAAAACCACTCCCAAAACAGTCTAGACTCCGTGCTAAAGATAATTAAAAATAGCTGGATGTGGCAGACAATGAGTGCAATTTTTTTTCCTTAGATCAAAATGCCTTTTTTTGAATTAAGTCCTCACTCATTTAACTAAGATTCTTTCCACAAGAAACCAAGTAGTCACATGGATTCATGTGATTGCACCGACTACTCATGGACTTGACCTCACAGGTAAGAAGGGGAGTGGGGACCCAATGATATCATTTCTAATGAAAAGTTACAGGAAAAGGCAGCCTTTCATGGAATATGAAAGACTGATGGTGGAGCTTTTATATTTAAGAGACTGAATTGGGAGTGCTCTAAGAATAGGATGTTTGAAATTGCGATTAAGGAAGAATTTCAAGTTGGGGTAATGGCAGAGTCAACAGCTAATGAAATAGAAGGCAGCATAAAATGTATTAGAGGATCCAAGCCTGATGGCTAAGTCCTGTGATACCAGCTGTGAGACTGAGGCCAAACAATCACATGTACAAGGCTAACCTGTTCTATAGAGAAACTTCAAAGCCAGTCTGGTAATTTACCTAGACCTTGTCTCAAAATAAAAAGCTTTGAAAGGAGAACTGAGAAGATGATACAGCAATGAAATGGAAACATACACAGCTGGCAAAGATGATAGCAGGCAAAAAAATACTTTGAAAAGTGGAGGGGGTTCATAGGGGCTGGAGATGTAACTCAGAGGTAGACCAGTTGCCTAGAATGTATAAGACTGTGGGTTTGATCCCTAGTACTGTATAAAGGAAGGAAGGGAGGAAGAAGAGGAAGAGGAGAGGGACGATTAAGAAGAAAAGAGAAGGTAGGGGAGACATTGTATGTTAATTCAAAAGACACACAAAGTACCAGTGAACATCTCACAGGAGTTTATCAGACATATGTATGATGTGTCTTTGTTTAAATTAAAATACATGTCTGCATCACATTTCTAGAGTAACTAAAACTAGATTTTTAACACCATTCAGAGCTCTATATGTTTTGAGGATCTAAATGTATATTTTAAAGAAATGCTTCAGTTGTGAAAATATTTTTTAAAAAAAAAAAATGCTTCGGTTGTGAATGGAGATGTACCTCAGCTGTAGAACACTCACGTAGGCTGCAATAAACCCTTTGTTCAATACCCAGTACAAAGGAAACTGGATAAGGCAGTGATCTCCATCACTCAGGAGGTGGAAGCAGGAGGATCAATGATTCAAGGTCATCTTCCTCCACATACCAAGTTTGATAATGGTAAAATTGTTTCAAAAGAAAATTTGATTAATTAATTAAAATAAAAATAGACTATTAAGATTTTATTGATTTTGTTTCAATTTTTAATGCTCTCAGTGATACTTTCTTCTTTCTTCATCATGTTTTGAGAAAGGATTTTTAAAGGAGTCCTAGATATCCTGGAACTCACTAAGTAGGCCAGGCCTGTCTCCACACACAAAAGTCTTGTCTCTGCCTTCCAAGTGCTAAAATTAATGAGGTGTGCTACCACTGCCAGCCTCCTCTGTCTCTCTGTGTGTGTGTCTCTGTCTCTCTCTGTCTCTGGCTCTCTCTCTATCTTTCTCTGTCTCTGTCTCTCTCTGTCTTTCTCTCTGTCTCTCTCTTGTTGTATTTGTTGAAACATGTTTTTCTGTGCAGCCCTGGTTGTCCTGGAACTCTCTATGTAGTGTCAAGCCAACCTGGAACTCACAGAAATCCTCTTGCTTGAGCCACACCACACACCTTTAATCCCAGCACCCGGGAGGCAGAGATTGGCAGATCTCTGAGTTCGAGGCCTGCCTGGTCTACAGAGTGATTTCCAGGACAGCCAGGAAACCCTGCCTCAAAAAAACAAAACAAAACAAAACAAAAAAAGCATAAGCCACTACTACCAGACTATTTTTTATTGATTTTTTAAAATTTATTTATCTCTCCAGCCTTCATTTCTTTTCTTTTTAAATGAGTCTTCATTCAAATGACACTGACCGCTAGCTCACAAGGCAGGATGGAATTCCTGCTTCTGCTCCCCCAGTAAGAATTATAGGTGGCTATCACCACACTGGGCCTATCTTCAACAATTTTATTACAGCCGTTAATCTTCAGGGAATGTCTACCTGAATATTTAACTTTAGTATTTTAAAGGCACTTTTCACAGAACTGGAGAAAGACCTGTACATTTCACTAACCATGGAGTGGGAGATATATTCCAGTCCTGGGTTCGAGCCACACAGCAAGCTGTAAATCCAGTCTGGTGGTACACTCATAGAATTCAATAACTCAGGAAACTATATCTTCACCATTTATTCACTTTGGTTGTTTTTTTTTAAAAGGATGTTATTTTTTTTATTTCATTATATGTATGGATGTTTTGCGCTCATGTTCGTCTGCTGCCAGTGGAGGCCAGACGAGGGTATCAGATTCCCTGGAACTAGAATTACGGAAGACTGAGACGCCATTTGAGTACTAGGAACTGAACGCAAATCTCCTATAAGAGCAGCATGTGCTCTGAACCCTGAGCCATCTATATAGCCAATGCTTGTTTGTTTTTAAAAATGGTGACCCAGGCTGGTCTGAAGCTTAAGAGTCACTTCCATTACCTTCTTATAATGCTGAGATCACCACCAGCCTATAATTCACACCGCCAGAGAAACGAGGATACAAGGAGGAATCTAAGAGATTCATATAAGGTCCCTCACAGAAGGGGAAAGGAACAAGATCTCCTGAGCATATTGGGAGTGGAGGCGGGGCAGTGATTGGAGAGGGAGCTAGGAGAAAGAGAAGGAGAGGAGAGGAGAGCGTGTGGGACTAGGAAGATTGAGTCAGGGGAGAAATAGACAAGAGAAAAAAGAGAGAGAGAGAGAAATACCATAAAAGAGGGAGCCATTACAGGTTTGAAGAGAAACCTGACTCTGGAGAAATGTCCAGAGACCTACAAGGCTGACCCCAATTAACAATTTGAGCAACAGTGGAAAGGCTACCATAAATTCCCCTCCCTGATAATGAGATTGATGACTAACTTATCCACCATCATAGAGCCCTCATCTAGTAGCTGATGGAAACAGAAGCAGACACCCACAATTAAACACTGAGCCAAACTGGAATCCAGATGCAGAGAGGGAGGACAAGACCAGGCTACAGAAACCTAAAGAGACCTGAACACGGAGCTAATGGGCCCCAGACTGATAGCTGGGAATCCAGCATTGGACCGACTCAGACCCCCTGAATATGGGTCTCTGTTAGAAGGACTGAGCAGTCTAAGGGACCTCTGAGAGTGGAACAAGGGTCTATCCGTGGTGCACGAAAGGACTTTGGGAGCACATTCCTCATGGAGGGATACTCCCTTAACCTAGAGGCAGGAGGGAGGGCGTAGTCCCTACTCGAAATGACTTGACAGATTTTGCTGATCCCTCCTGGAAGGCATCACCCTCCCTGTAGAGGCAGAGGGGGGGACGAGAGGGGGGAATGAGAGGGTGGTCAGGGGGCATGAGAGAAAGGGAGAGAAGGAGGGAGGGAGAAAGAACTGGGATCGATATGTAAAATAAGAAACAAACAAACAAATAAATAAATATAATGCTGGGATCACATACTCATATATCAACCACAGCGCACACATACACAGTGAAACTTTCTCCAAAAGATGAAAGCAAAATAAAAAAATTGATAAACACAAAAGAGAAGTAAATGTTTAGGGAGTGATGGTATTTGCTGGGTTTTTGTTTTGTTTTGTTTTGTTTTTTTGTTTTTGTTTTTGTTTTTTTTTTTGTGAGGGAAGAAAGAAATGGGGTCTCTTTTGGTAGTCTCTGCTGTACTGGTGCTATGTAGACCAGGATGGCCAATTTTCGTTGGTTTTTTGAATTCTCAAAAACAAGAATTCTAAATATCAACCATCTTAAAGTCGTATTCCAGCGTTGGTGGCACAGGCCTTTAATCGCAGCACTCGGAGGGAGCAGAGGCAGGAGGATCCCTGTGAGTTCGAGGCCAGCTTGGTCTACGGAACGAATTCCAGGACAGGCTCCAAAAGCTACACAGACAAACCCTGTTTTGAAAAAACAAAAACAAAACAAAAAGCCACGAACGCCATTCTTTCCTCTCTAGGCCAAAAGAGTATTTCTCAAGTACAGCCTGGGCTGTTGGAAAGCACAGCCCAACCGCTCCTGGGCGGAGCCTATGCAATGGGGGCTCAAGGGGCGGAGCCTGGTGTGAGATTTCTCGACTTCACTTTCCGGTGCATCTCTTGAAATACAATTGACATCCAGGGTGTATCCGGCCGGACTTGAGGGAAGGACAAGACTCCAGAGCCCGCCCGCGCCTTCGCACCTGTTCGCTCTGCACCCCGCGCCTCGCCAGCCCCGCAGCTTTGTCATCATGCTGCACATGCCACCTCGCAGCCCCAGCACCGACCCCGCGCCCTGCTGGGTACCACAACCACAAGGACCCAGCTCTGCCAAGCGCCGCCGCCTCCACGAGCCCGCCCGCCATGAGCCCCAGGCGTCTCCCGACCTGGAAGCGCCTGCAGGGGCCGCCAGCGAAGCGCTCACCTCCATCATGGTCCTGGCCTCAGGCTGTGCCATACAACTTCAGCTGGATGGCGTCGACCTGCTGCTGGAGCCCGAGCCCACCTCGGTTATGCAAGTGTCGCTCCCGGGACACACCTTCATCCTGGTCCCCGAGGGTCTTCAGTCTTCTGCCCATCTCGGACAGCCTGGGTTCTCGTCCACCAGCCCACAGGAAGCCGCTCTCCTGCACGTGCCCCAGGACCACCTCGTCGTCCCCCAGCAGGGATCCATCTGTGAGTACATCCTAGACAATTCCTATCTAGACGATGTCTATGGTGAGGATGAGGACTCTGGCTTCCTGTCACCCTGGACAGATGCTCCAGCTGCTGAACTCCTTTCCTCCATCATCGGGATGCCCAGCCCTTGGCCTCAGGACCTCATCCTGGAACCACAGCTTTGGGTGCCCTCCCCAAATGCAGAGCGATGCTCTCCAAGGTCCATCTGGGACTTGGACAGCTACCTGCTGGGACCTTTCCCCACCTCACCCCTGCAGCCTCTGCCTCCATCTCCTCCTCCAAGTCCCCAAGAGCAGGGCCCTCCCCGCTCTCCACGGGCCCCGTGCAAGGCCAGGAGGCGACTGTACTATGAATGAACTACCCCGCACAAATCCTGATGCCCCTCAAGTCAAAGTCGTTGTGTGTGCCTTTGCGCAGCCTACAAGGTTAGAAAGGCACTCTTGTTTCTGAAATGGGCAGCATGCGGAATACTGGATCGGTGGTTGACTACAAAGTCTGAAAGACAGATCATTGCCTTCAGATCACTTGCCGTTTGAAAATCGCCTACGTTTGGTCTTGGACTTGACTGCTTATGGCATTTTCTATATAGAAGTTACCCTTGGGTGGTTTCATCCTTGCAATCCTGGTTTTGTCCCAATTTCCAGTTTTACTCCAGCACTTTTCCTTAAAACTCCACCCTACCATTCTCCTGCCCCACCACCTTAATTACTTGAATTAACTAGTAATTAGTAGCGAAATGGAAGTGGTTGCGCCTCACAGATGTTGTTCCTTATGAAACAAACTTAGCAAGGGAAGCAATGATCACGTTCTTTTTTTAATAATTAAGAAGTATTTTATATTGGTGTAGTTTTTGTTTGTTGGGGGGTTGTTTGTTTGGGGGCTTGTTTTGTTTTGACTTTGGAAGGTGTTGATTTTTCTTTTTCTTTCCATGAGAGCCAAGTCTCTTGATATTATTTTGTATATTTTTAATGTAGTTCTCCTGTTCTCGAGGTCACCTAATGTTACAATAATTAGTTATAAGACTAGAATTATTGCTAGAATAATTAGAAGGTCCCAGATTTATGTTGTTCCTTATTACTAGTGTATAGAGATATAAGTCTTACAGTGATTTGTTATCCAACAGAATTTATTAATTTCTTTAGTAGTTTTATGCACCTTATTTAGGATGGTTGATAAAAACAATATCTCTAATGAGAAAGTTGGAGTCTTTGACACATCTAATGTGCCTTGCTTTTCCTAACAGTTTCTATTGGATATTTAAGTTCTATTGAAGTATATTTAGTAGGGTCATTCCTATCATATGTAATGAACTCACTTAAGTTTAATAGAATATTATCTTTTATATAGTCCTTGTCCCGTTGAAGATGTTACTTTATAATGTTTCTGATCATAAAACAAAAATGTTGTGGGTTTTTTTTGTTGTTGTTTTGGCTAAATACAAAGACTTTGTAAAGCAAATGTTGGATTTAGTAATTGAATGAAATTATATTTTAAAAACTTGAGTATTGGAGTATCTTCATGTATGAGCTATGTTGAGCCTGAATCTTTGGCATACACACAGTAACACAGTAAGAGAAAAATGAGACTAGGGTTAGGGCTAAAGGACTTTGCAAAACTCAGGTGCTCTTTTAGAGACTTGAGCAGAGATGGTTAGAAGAATAAATGACTTAAGAATTGCCTTAAGGTGTCAAATGTTAACATTCTAAGAATTTTTTGCTTTGTGCATGGTGTTCCACGCTGTCTTTTTCATCAGTCCATGTGGTGACAGAACTTATAACAACTAAGTAAGGTCCTTTGCATCTCTGCTCTAGCAAAGGGAGCTTCTATTGTTTGGGCTTGGTTTTTCTCCATGTGCTTGCTGTTTGGATTTTATGCACATCACTCCTAATGTTTAAATATTTTCTTTTTCTTTTCCCATTTGACAGGATTTCCCTATCAGTGAGTATAAGGATAAATATTTAGGATGCAGTTAGAAATCATGTGTGTTTAGTAAAGTGGATGGAGTAGATTGTCCTCCAATAGCTGTGACCTCACTAGCCCTTCAATTCATTCCAACTTTCAGTTCTCATCTAAGCCTCCTCCATTTTTCCAACAATTCTGCCAAGAACCTAACATATCAATTGCCTCTAAAAACTCCGTGGCCCTGTAGAGTCAAGGTATTAAGGAAACAGTGGAATTTTGACTTCTGGTGTAAGCTTAATTAAAAACTAAAATTTCCCTAACCACAGACAAGACCAATTAATATTCTTAGAATTCTCTTGGCCTAGACTGGCTTTGAAGATGACATCCTAATAATTTTAGGATGTCACCAGACTTCCAAGTGTTGGGATTACAGGTGTGTACTATTATACGTGGCTATTAATTTATATTTCTTTGGATACGAATGACAGTCTCATACACATTTTGGTCAGAATATCCTAAATCCTGGATAGCAAAAGTTAACTGAATTGGCCCTGGGGGGAGGGGGGAAACAAAACAAAAAAAAAAGCAAAACAAAAAAAACCTACAAGTAGGCATAGACTACCTAACAACACCCACCCAGTGCCAAGCATAAGAAACCTCCCACCAAGTTTTTGATGTGAAGGAAGAAAGAGACTTTCAAAAATAACATAGGTGATTGCCACTGCCCTTGGTTGCCTCCCACAAGTTGAAGGTGAGATGCAATTACTAAAAATTATGCATACTTTAGACACAGTAATTGAGTTGGAACTGACCTGGAAGCCTCCTCCTTAAGGATTAGCTCCTATAGCATCCAAAAATACCTTGCAAGCTTCCAGTGGAGAAAAGCAATCCATAGTTCTAACCAGCTATAAAGCCTATGAGCCACAACAGAGACCAACATGGCAAGATAGCCCCAAAGGGTACAACAATGGCGTTTGTATCTTGGTAGCAACCAACAGCTGGGCAATTGCATTTAAAGTCTGCTCCATATGAGGAAATCCACGTGTGATACTGTAAACCTAGCCACCTTACCATGGCTAATGGACCCTAGAGGATAGCCACTTCCCTGTAACAGTATAAATTCTGGCTGCATTCTAAATACTTATCTTAATATCCATGGGTAAATGTAGCTCTTACTCCTTATCAAAGAAGCTTCTCTTTGCAGAAGACAGTGTTCAACTCCAATTGATACCAGTTGTATCAATCTACAATACAACTCCTACAACAGAAGCCCAGGGAACATCATGGAAGAGGGGGCAAAAAGATTCTGAGAACCAGCTAAGCATGGTGGTCCATGCCATTAATCCCAGCACTCAAGATTCAGAGGTAGACAGATATCTGTAGCCTAATCACATAATGAGTTCCAGTCCTGACAGTAATACATGGTGAAACACTGTTGAGAGAGAGAGAGAGAAAGGGAGGAAGGGAGAGAGAGAGGGGAGAGGGAGAGAGAGAGAGAGACCTTAAAAGAGCAATACTCAACTTCATATGGAAAAAAAACCCCAGGATACTCAAAAAAAACCCTGTACAATAAAGAATCATCTGGAGGCATCACCACCCCTGACTTCATGCTCTACTATAGAGCTATAGTAATGAAAACATCTTGGCATTGGCATAAAAATAGGCAGGTGGACCAATGGAATCAAATCTAAGACCCTAGTATAACCCACACACCTATGAACACCTAATTTTTGACAAAGAAGCTAAAAATATAAAATGGGAAAAAGCCATATTCAACAAATGGTACTGGTATAACAGGCTGTCAACATGTAGAAGAATGAAAATAGATCCATATCTATCACCATGCACAAAACTCAAGTCCAAATGGATCAAAGACCTCAATATAAATTCATCTACACTGAACATCTTAGAAGAGAAAGTGGGAAATAAATTTGAATGCATAGGATAGGCACAGGAGACCACTTCCTAAATAGAACACCAGTAGCACAGACTCTGAGAGCAACAATTAACAAATGGGACCGCCTGAAACTGAGAAGCTTCTGTAAAGCAAAGAACATGGTCAACAAGACAAAAAGGCTCCCTGCAGAATGGGAAAAGATCTTCATCAACCCCACACATCTGACAGAGACCTGATCTCCAAAATAAACAAAGAGCTCAAGAAACTAGAAATCAAACTACCAAATAATCCAAATGAAAAATGGGGTACAGATCTAAACAAAGACTTCTCAACAGAACAATCTCAAATGGCAGAAAAACACTTAAGGAAATGCTCAACATCCCTAGTCATCAGCGAAATGCAAATCAAAACCACTCTGAGATTCTATCCTATACCAATCAGAATGGCTAAGATCAAAAACACTGATGACAGCTTATGCTGGAGAGGATGTGAAGAAAGGGGAACATCCTCCATTGCTGGTGGGAATGTAAACTTATACAGCCACTGTGGAAATCAGTATGGCCATTTCTCAGAAAATTAGGGATCAACCTACCTCAAGACCCTGCAATACCACTGTTGGGCATATACCCAAAGAAGGCACATTTACACCACAAGGACATTTGCTCAGCTATGGCCATAGCAACAATATTTGTAATATCCAGATCTTGGAAACAGCCTAGATGCCTCTCAACTGAAGAATGGATAAAGAAAATGTGATACATTTACACATTTACATTTCTTACTCGGCAGTAAGAAACAATGACATCCTAAAATTCTCAGGAAAATGGACAGAAATAGAAAAAAAAAATCCTAAGTGAGGTAACCCAAAACCAGAAAGATAAATATAGTATGTATTCACTCATAAGTGGATACTAGACATAAAGCAAAAGATGCCCAGACTACAATCCATAACCCCAGAAAAGCTTGAATCCTCTTCCAGAAACACATGGGAGCAGATGCAGAAATCCACAACTAACCAATGGGCCAAGCTCCTTGAGTACAAACAAAGTGAGGGAGGAGCAATAATACTAACAAAAGAGTCAACACCACGATGGGGAAACCCAAGAATCAGCTGACCTGAGCTAGTGAAAGATCACTGACTCAGGTCTGACAAATGGGGAACCTGCATGAGACCAAACTATTCTCCCTTAATATAGGTGACAATGGTGTGACTGGGACATTATATAAGGTCACTAGCAGTGGGCCCAAGAACTAATTCTAACACACTGACTTAGTGGATCCAATTCTATATGGACAGATACCTTGCTCAGCTTAGACATGGAGATGTGGGAGGGGGGGAGTTGCCTTGGTCTTGCCTCAACCAGATGATGGGACAAATTTAGTAGACTTCCAAGAGGAGGCCTTACCTATTCTGTGAAGCAGATGGGAGGAGAGGAGGGAGGGGGAACTGGGATTGGAATGTAAAAAATAAATTAATTAAAAAAATGAGATATTTACAAAGAAAGGAAAGGAAGGAAGGAAGGAAGGAAGGAAGGAAGAAAAGAAGAAAGGAAGGAAGAAAGGAAGAAAGGAAGAAAGAAATTTAAAGCCAGAGTACCAGGACATCTACTGTGAGATATTATGTTCCATATGATAAAAAAAAAATCTATATACCCTGAAATCTCAAAATTATGGTCACCTTAACAAGGCCTGCACAGTGACAATACCAGTTGACTTCAAGGCAATAACTGGCTGCTGAAAGAGAGAAAATCAGTCTCCTCCCAGGATGAGCCCACAAGTCGTGTATCCAAACCCAGGGATCAGCCCTACATAATTAAACATGGAAGCAACACTAAATGGAATCAGCAGTCTGTATTTATACATACATATAAAGACGCACAAGTAACAATTAAAGAAAAGGTCATCAATTTGAGGGAGACACAACAGTTAGAGGGAGAGAGGGGGTAGAAATGATGCAAAATTAATACTCATGTATGAATTCACACACACACACACACATTAAGTTTAAAAGAGGAAAGGGGGCTGGAGAGACAGCCTTGCCTTTAGAAGTATTTGTTGCTCCTTCCAGAAGACTTAGGTTTGATTCCCAACATCCACACTGCTGGCTCAATTGTAGGGGATCGAGTACTCCCTCCTGGTGGCCATAAAGCAGTACACACATGTTGTACCAGATGTGTATGCTGGTAGAAGACCCATACGTATAAAATCAAAATAAATTTTAAATAAATTATAGTGTAGCCCTTGATATTCAGGAAGCATCTACACAAATGTTCCATTTTACTGTTTTTAAAGTGCTTTTTTTGGACAGGCAGTGGTAGCACACACCTTTAATCCCAGATTGGGGAGGCAGAATCAGGCAGATCTCTTGAGCCTGCCTGGTTTACAAAGCTAGTTCCAGGACTACACAGAAAACCAAAGTAAATAAATAAATAAAAGAACACTTTTGGGCAGTGGTTTTTAACATTCCTAATACTGAGACCCTTTAATACAGTTCCTCATGTTGTGGTAAGCACCCCACACACCCCACACGAAAATTATTTCGTTGCTACTTCATAACTGTAATTCTGCTACTGTTATGGGCCCTCTCTGGACCAAAACTGTTTTGTTGTTTTTGAGAACATGTGTCGCCCTGCAGCTCATCTTGACAAGATTCTTTTCACCTCAGCCTCCAGATTGAGGAATTTCCGGTGCACAAAAACATGCATTATCTCAGGCGTGAGTACTTCACGTCTCACATCAGACCCCGCTAACCTAGTAACCCATTCTCTAAACAAGAAGAAAAAAAAACAAACAAACAAACAAAAGCGCTAAAGCAATTTCAAATGGCGTTTTAACTGAGGGCCGGAGTGGGGGCGGGGTGCACAAGGTTTTCAGCGATCGTTTGGCTCCCCGAAACCATAGGAGTTCTAATCCTGAGGCAGCTTGAAATTCTATTCCGGATAGGTCGAGCGGAGCAACCTGTTCTGCCTCCTATAGGCCAAAAAAAGTATTTTCCAACTACAGCGAAGGCTATTGGTCAGCCCGACACTCCTGGGTGGAGCCTCCAGGACACAGGCTCCCAAAGGTGCAGCCTAACCTGACCTTTTCCGTCTTGACCTGGGTTCCGGTTCATATTTTCAAAATTGATTGGCATCTAGTTAGTATCCGGCCTTGCGTGCGCAAGATCCAGATTTTCCTGCAATAGGCTTGCGCCGTCGCACCTGTTCGCTCTGCACCCCGCGCCTCGCCAGCCCCGCGGCACCACCAGCATGTTGGGAGCGCGGCCCCGCAGCCCCAGCGCCGACCCCGCGCCCTGCTGGGTACCACAACCACAAGGACCCAGCTCTGCCAAGCGCCGCCGCCTCCACGAGCCCGCCCGCCATGAGCCCCAGGCGTCTCCCGACCTGGAAGCGCCTGCAGGGGCCGCCAGCGAAGCGCTCACCTCCATCGTGGTCCTGGCCTCAGGCTGTGCCATGCAACTTCAGCTGGATGGCGTCGACCTGCTGCTGGAGCCCGAGCCCACCTCGGTAATGCAAGTGTCGCTCCCGGGACACACCTTCATCCTGGTCCCCGAGGGTCTCCAGTCTTCTGCCCATCTCGGACAGCCTGGGTTCTCGTCCACCAGCCCACAGGAAGCCGCTCTCCTGCACGTGCCCCAGGACCACCTCGTCGTCCCCCAGCAGGGATCCATCTGTGAGTACATCCTAGACAATTCCTATCTAGACGACGTCTGTGGTGAGGATGAGGACTCTGACTTCCTGTCACCCTGGACAGATGCTCCAGCTGCTCAGGACTGAACTCCTTTCCTCCATCATCGGGATGCCCAGCCCTTGGCCTCAGGACCTCATCCTGGAACCACAGCTTCGGGTGCCCTCCCCAAATGCAGAGCGATGCTCTCCAAGGTTTATCTGGAACTTGGACAGCTACCTGCTGGGACCTTTCCCCACCTCACCCCTGCAGCCTCTGCCTCCATCTCCTCCTCCAAGTCCCCAAGAGCAGGGCCCTCCCCGCTCTCCACGGGCCCCGTGCAAGGCCAGGAGGCGACTGTGCTATGAATGAACTACCCCGCACAAATCCTGATGCCCCTCAAGTGAGAAGTTTCTCTGCCCCTAGATGCAATGCACTTAGTCACCTGTTTGAGGAATAAAAGTGCCCCTCTTGCCGACACAAAGGACCGCACACAGAGGACTCTTGCCGAAGGCCCTAACAGATTCCTAGAGGTACATTCCCAACACCCTCTGATACCGGTTTCGTCTCTAACCAAAAAATAAGTAGGTTTCTTATGCTCTCGGTGTCCTTTGGTGTTTTTCCATGAATTTTTGAAGAGCTGGACATCACTAGCCTCCCTGGTGTTTCAGGCTGCACTCCTGAGAAACGACCCCAATACGGTGATGAGCTATGATGACCACTTAACCTTAATGTACTACTGTGCTCTCAGCAGTCTCCGAAGCTGCTGGTAAAGCCTTCTTTTTCAGTCTCTTCTTTATAAATGAGATTTGTAGTGAATTTTACCGGCTGTTTTCAGCAAGCACCAGGATAGGCATTTATTTTGGATTTTTGTTTTGTTTTGTTTGCTGCTGCTGTTGTATTTATTTATTTTTAGACAAGATCTCACTATGTAGCTCTAGCTGTCTCAGAAGTCGCTATGTAGTTTTAGAAGTCAGGCTGGCCTTGAATTCATAGAGATCCACCTGCCTCTGCCTCCCAAGTGCTGGGATCAAAGGCCTGTGTCACCATCCCTGGCTTGCATGCTTTTTATAATATGTTCACATCAAAAATTCGCCAGTAAACTAATGGAAAATGTTTTTGTTACTATTATTATTCCACATTATTGTGTGTTTTAAATTCTGAAATTATATTTTCTCCGATAATCCTAACTTATAATGTCTTATATGCAATTACCATTTTTGCCTTAACTTATTTTATTTTTGATGTTACTGGTAAAGGTGAAGTCAACAAGATGATTCATAAAATCACAGCTGTTCAAATTTACCAACCTACTTAACCAAATCTTTCCTCTGTGTTCTGAGGCTAACCACAATTTTCTTCTTTCTAGGGACCATATATCTGCTTCTAATTTCTTTTTGCATTAACGCAGATTTAACTTAGAATGTCACACTTGCTGGGCAAGAGGTTTAATACAGTTACATCCCTTGCTCTCACCTTTGTATTTTGAGACAGGATCTTACTAAGTTGCCCAGGCTAGCTTCGAACTCATTCCTTAGCTTAGAGCTACCTTGAATATGAAATCCTCTGCACCAGCCACCAGAGGACTGGAGACTATAGGCCTGAGCCTATCTCTTACACACAGCTTTTTTATTGTTTAGTTTATTACTGATGTATATTTGGGTGAATGTGTGTGAGTACAGGACCATATCTGCCATCCGTGTCTGTACCACAGCACACCTGTGGAAGTCAGAGGACAACTCGGAAATCAGTTCTCTCCTTCTACTGTCAGTTCAGGGGATGGATTCAGGTCATCGGGCTTGTATAGTGAATACTTTCCCCCGTTGATACCATCTCTCACCTGCCCAAAAAACATGCTCCACGACATCTGCCTGAGCATGAGTTTGTGGGATAGACTCTTAGAATTTTATGCTTGAAAATGTTATGATTACATAGTAAGGTTTTTTTTTTCAGGATTCTGAAATGTATTTAACCTGGAATAGAGATGGTTCAGTGAAACTCAATAGGCTATAAACCACTGTATGACTTTTTTTTTTTTTTTTTACAAAAGTTTATTCTTAAATGCACAATAGACCCCCAGCACAATGCTGCATTCTAGACACTGGTGAGGGGAAATTTTCAATAGAAGTGGAAAGAATCAAGGGGCATCAGCATCTCAGCCCAAAAATAAACAAATGCATGAAAACCATGCTTTAAAACTCAGCCTTTTCAGTTCCGCCTGTGGCCAGGGGCCCTTCCCTGAAGGCTTCACTTTTAGCTCCTGGAGTGTCTGCTCTTTTTGCCGTTTCTGCTTGAAACTTTGATCTTCCTCCTCTGTCTCTTTAGCATGTCCTTTGGGCTGACTTGAGGCTTCCAGCCACCTTTGTGGAATGTGTGCTATTTGTCATCTGTTCCCCAGCCCTTGATTCTACACAATTACTCTTTATTACTCTTATATACCGCATATACTTGGCTACATTAAATACATTAATTTAGCATTTCACAGTTTTGGGGGTCTAAATAAATGGTCATCTGAACAAAATAAAGACTATGTATGGGTTTCTTTGTTTTTGTACATTTTAGTTTGGGGGATTTGAAGTGTTTTGTTCTTGTTTTTTTTGTTTGTTTGTTTGCTTGTTTGTTTGGTTTTTTTTTTTTTGGTTTTTTTTTTTTTTTCTGAGACAGGTGCTATGTAGCCCAGGCTGGTCCAGAAGTCCTGCTCCTCCTGCTTTCATCTTCCACATCCAAGGATTATAGGTGTATGCCATCACTTCTGACTTCATTTTACCATACTTAAAATATTTGTTTGGTTTTTCATGTGACATGGTTTGTTTGTAATGTGTCTACAAGGAGCTATTTCTATTTGGATTGACTGAATGTAGTTGCCTATGGTTGTTGAAAATTGTCTTTTACCTGAAACCCCACAAAAAGACTCTGTCTCAGAGTCTCGCCCATCCTCAGGTTGAAAATTTAAGTAAATATATCATGGCGCTCCACCCATCTCTTATGACTCATTGTGTTTGTAACTTTTCTGTTACTTCGATAAAACATGATCAAAAGCAACATGAGGTAGGTGGTGGCAGCACACACCTTTAATCCCAGCACTGGGGGGGGGGAGAGGCAGGCAGGTCTATGTGAGTTCGAGGCCAGCCTGGTTTACAGAGCTAATTCCAGGACAGCCAAGGCTAGACAGAGAAATCCTGTTTCAAGAAGCTTAGAAGGGGTGGGGGACGGGTAACTTATGGTTCCAGAGGGCTGTAATTAACAATGGCAGGGAAGGCATGGCATGGCTCCAGAGAAGTGAGCTCATTCATCAGGGTAGGAACTCAAACAGGACAGGAACTTGGAGGCAGGAGCTGAGGCAGAAGTCATGAAAGGGAGATACTTACTGGCTTGTTTCCCTGCTTAGCCTGCTTTCTTATAGGTAGGACCACCAGCACGGGGATGGCAGCACCCACAAAGGGCTGGGCCCTCCCAAATTGATCACTTACTGAGAAAATGCCTTAAGCTGTATCTCATGAAGGCATTTCCTCCTTGTCTCTGGTGACTCTAGCTTGTGTCAAATTGACACAAAACACAGGCAGTTTAGCCACCCCTTTGACCTACTTCCCCCTGGCAAGATTCCACCATCTTAAAGATTCCAGAATCTCCCCCAAATAGTGCTTCCAGCTGGAGACTATGTATGCAAACCTATGAACCTATAAGTGGATATTTCTCATTCAAGTCACCATACTCATAATATCTTAATATTATAAAATGGTTATAACACAATTGCTACTCATTAATTCTTCCCAGAATTCTATTAATAGTATATCTGCAAGAAAATTCTCATCTCAAGATTGCATTAATTTTCCAAGATGTTTATTTCCTTATTTTAAATCTTCCCCTTAAAGTAACGGGCTTGTTTTATGGATGTTACTTTAATAGATTTTACCTTTTTGTAAATGTATTTATTCTTCATCATATTGGATTGCCTCATTGCTCAGCAGTTTTCCTTGGTGGACACTGGGAGCAGGAATTTATCTGTTTCATCCTGCATGTTCAGCTCCTCATAGGAATGGAAACCTTAATTCCACTACAACTTTTATTCTCAGTTCAGTAAATACATTAAAATGTGAGCCAGTTAGTCAACAACTGGATTTACTACTCATTTTCTGGTTCCTATTTAAGGTGACGGTGATACCCGTACCTTTCTTTTAAAATAGATGTTGGGTATAAAAGCTATCCGTGCTATTAGCCAGAGAGAAACTTTACTTGCCACAATATTAACCTGCCAGGCCAGCTATGCAACATTGGGAATAAACAACTAATTTTGTGTTGGCTTTGAGGCTTGTTCCATGGGAAGGAAGTCATGCCTTGAATACAAGTAAGCTTGATCAAAATCTGTGGCTTGGAAGTCATAGGTCCTAGAGTAGAACCTAATGCTGTTGTACTGATAAGTGGGCATGTTGTCAAACTGCCTTCTAAATATTTACATTCATTCTTGTAGATTAGTGCTACCTTCAGCCTTGGTCGGGAAAGCTTCTCTCTGTAGTGGTTAGCAGCTAATGCAGAAACCCACAACTGTTAAAGTGCTAAGAATGAGTGAGTAGCTTGTGTTTGGCCCTACTGAGACATCTATATCATCTGCACCCCCATATCCACCATGATAAAGCTTAGGCAACATCACAGAAGAGAGGGTGGAAAGCCTGTAAAAGCTGAAGGACGAGGAGGAGTGCTATGAAATGCTGACTTATGAACACGATGTGGCCACTGCATCTCATGAAGTCATTGTAGCTGTTATTACCTGCACAGACATGCACAGGGTGAACCCAATGAGACCAGTCAACATTACAACAGGCAGCATCAATTGAACTCAGTGGGTTACAGAGGGAAGAGGAGGGGAGGGTGAGGAGACATGAAGTGGGAAGGGGGACATGTTAGAGGTGCCCAGGGAGACTAAGGGGGAGTTGGAAGTGGATGTGAACAGGTACGTTGTTTACAGGTGTGAATTGTCAAAGAACACCTAAAAGACACTGTTAAAACGAATACATAAACAAAATAGAAGTTGGCATGTCTTGTGCGGGTTTTTTTTTTTTTCTGGAACTTTCTTGAACTTTAAAAAGAAAAGAGGTTTATTTGACTGGTAACTTTTAGAAATTGAAGAGTATGGGGCTAGAGAGGCGGCTCAGAGCTTAAGAGCAGTGTCTGCTCTTCCAGAGGTCCTGAGTTCAATTCCCAGCAACCACATGGTGGCTCACAGCCATCTATAATGATATCTGGTGCCCTCTTCTGGCCTGCAGTTACACATGCAGGCAGAACACTGTGTAGCTAATAAATAAATAAATCTTTTAAAAAAAAAAAAAAAAAAAAAGGAAAAGAAAATATAAATTGAAGAGTATGGGACAGATATCTGGCCATCTTTAGAAAGGGCCTTCTGGCTACATGTAACATGGCATAACTAAGACATATTGTGGTCATACAGGGAGCCAGAGAAATGCAGTGACCTGCTTTTCTCTTTTTATAACAGCCCCGCTTTTTACAAAATTGAGTTCCTGTGAGAGCCACATTAGTAATTAGTTCCCACAAGTCCTCTGCATTAGTTACCACTCTTGTGATCTAACAAAATACCCCACAAAAGCAATTTAAGAAAGGAGGGTTGTTTATTATTATTATTATTATTATTATTATTATTATTATTATTATTATTATTGAAACAATCTTATTTTACATACCAATCCCAGTTCCCTCTCCCTCCTGTCCTGCCATTCCCCCACCATCTCCCCATGCACCCCCCCCCAATTCACTCCACAGGGAGTGAGCCCTCCTATGAAGAATCATCAAAGTCTGTCACATCATTTGGGCCAGAGCCTAGGCCCTCCCTGATCTACCTAGGCTGAGCAAGGTATCCCTCCATAGGTATGGGTTCCAAAAAAAGCCAGTTCATGCATTAGGTATAAATACTGGTTCCACGGCCAGCAGCCCCATAGACTGCCCAAGCCCCCCAGCTGACACCCACATTCAGGGGGCCTAGTTTGGTCCAGCTGTCAGTCTGGAGTCAGTGAGATCCCACTTGCTCAGGTTTCCCAATATGGTCTTGACCCCTTTGCTCATCACTCCCCCCTCTGTACAACTAGACTCCAGGAGTTCAGCCCTGTGCTTAGCTGTGGATCTCTGCTTCTGCTTCCATCAGCTACTGGATGAAGGCTCTAGGATGGCATTTAAGGTAGTCATCAATCTCATAGGGGAAGGGAATTTAAGGTAACCTCTCCACTATTGCTTAGATTCTTAGTTGGGTCATCCTTGTGGACTCCTGGAAATTTCCCTAGTGCCTAGTTAATGGCTCCCTCTATCAAGGTATCCCTCCTCCTTACTTTCCTTTTCTGTCCTTCCCCCAACTTGACCTTCCTGATCTCTCATGTTCTCCTCCCCCTCCCCTTCTCCCCTTTTCTCCTACCTCATGCTCCCAATTTACTCAAGAGATCTTGTCTATTTCCCCTTCTTGGGGTGGCGGGCATGATTCCACATATGTCTCTCTTAGGGTCTTCCTTGTTTCCTAGCTTCTCTGGGGTTGTGGATTATAGGCTGGTTATCCTTTGCTTTATGTCTAATATCCACTTCTGAGGGAGTACATACCATATTTGCCTTTCTGTGTCTGGGTTACCTCACTCAGGATAGTTTCTTCTATTGCCATTGTTTTGCCTGCAAATTTCAAGATGTTATTGTTTTTTACCTAGGAGTAGTACTCCATTGTGTAAATGTACCACATTTCTTTTATCCATTCTTCAGTTGAGGGGCATCTAGGTTGCTTCCAGGTTCCAGCTACTACAAATAATGCTGCTATAAATGAACATAGATGAACAGATATCCTTGTGGTGTGAGTGTGTATTCTTTGGGTATATGCCCAAGAGTGGTATTGCTGGGTTTTGGGGTAGATAGATTCCCAATTTTCTGAGAAACCACCATATTGATTTTTAAAGCAGCTATATAAGTTTGCATTCCCACCAGCAATGGAGGAGTGTTCCCTTTAGTTCACATCCTCTCTAACATAATGGTGTTTTTCATTTTAGCCATTCTGACAGGGTGTCTCAGGGTTGTTTCAATTTGCATTTCCCTGATGGCTAAGGATGTTGAACACTTTCTTAACTGCCTTTGGGCCATTTGAGATTCCTGTGTTGAGAATTCTCTATTTAGACCTATACCTCATTTTTTAAATTGGATTATTTGGTGTTTTGGTGTCTAGTTTCTTGAGTTCTTGTATATGTTGGAGATCAGTCCTCTGTCAGATGTGGGATTGGTGAAGACCTTTTCCCATTCTGTGGGCTGCCATTTTGTCTTGTTGACTGTGTCCTTTGCCTTACAGAAGTTCCTTAGTTTCAGGCGGTCCCATTTATTAACTGTTGACCTGTGTCTGTGCTACTGGTGTTATGTTCAAGAAGTGGTCTCTTGTGCTAATTTGTTCAAGGGTACTTCCCAGTGTGGCTGGATTTATGTTGAGGTCTTTTATCCATTTCAACTTAAGTTTTGTGAATGGTGGTAGATATGGACCTATCTACATTCTTCTACATGTCAGCATCCAGTTATGCCAGTATCATTTGTTAAAGATGCTTTTTTTCCCCATTGTATAATTTTAGCTTTGTTATCAAAAATTAGATGCTCATTGGTGTGTGAATTAATATCAGGGTTCATTGGTCCACATGTCTGTTTTTGTGCTAATACCAAGCTGTTTTATTACTATAGCTCTATAGTAGAGCTTGAAATCAGGGATGGTGATACCTCCAGAAGTTTGTTTATTTGTACGAGATTGTTTTGCCTATCCTCTGTTTCTTGGTTTGTTTGTTTTTTTCATGTGAAGTTGAGTATTGTTCTTTCAAGGTCTGTGAAGAATTGTGCTGGGATTTTGATGGAGATTGCATTGAATCTATAGATTGCTTTAGGTAGGATTGCTATTTTTACTATGTCTATCCTACCTATCCAAGAGCATAGGAGATCTTTCCATTTTCTTGTATCTTCTTTAATTTCTTTCTTTAAAGACTTAAAGTTCTGTTATACAGGTCTTTCACTTGTTTGGTTAGAGTTACCCAAAGATATTTTATATTGTTTGTGGCTATTGTGAATAGTGATGTTTCTTTGATTTCTTTCTCAGCCTGTTTATTATCTATATATAGGAGGGCTACTGATTTTTTTTTTCTTTTTTAGTTAATCTTGTATCCTGCCACATTGCTGAAGGTGTTTTGTTTGTTTGTTTGGGTTTTTTGTTTTTTGGTTTTGTTTTGGTTTTGGTTTTTGGTGTTTTTTTTTTTTTTTTTTGGCTCACAATTCAGATATATGATCCATTGTGGTGGGGAATAGCACGAGACTGAAGCCATTGGTTCCATCATATTTTCTTAGGACAGCGAGTGATGAATGGTGCTATTCAACTCCCTATCCCTTTTTATTGAATCTGGGACCTCAGCCCATAAAGCAGTGCTGCCTGCATCTAGGGTCCGTTTTTTTCACCTCAATTAATCTAGTGTAGAAAGCCCCTTACAGAAATTACTGTGAATAAATTCCCAGAGTGCTTCTAAACCTTATCAAGTTGATGATCAAAAGCAACCATCACAACTCCTCTCCCTTGTAAACCTGATGCCCAGAACATCACTTTTAATCCATAGCTTTTTATCTGTTGGTCCCATACATTTGTGACCATGGAGCAAAATGCTTTCAGTCCAACGTCAGAAGTCTCCATGGTCTTCAGTGGTTCCAACAGGGTTCATTCAGACAGTTATCTCTTCTGAAACTCAGTTTCTTCACTGTGAGCCCCTGTAGCAGCCAAAGGGAATTTGCACACAATAACACACACCAAACATTTTCATTCCAAAAGGAAGAAATGTGGGTACAGAAAGGACAGATAGGCGTGAAGACTGACTTAAAAACCCAGCAGAGCAAACACCAAATCCTGAAGTTCATGTCCAGGATCTAGGGTTTAGGATTAAATCACATGGGCTCCAAAGAGCATAGGAAGCTCTGTCCCTCCATCCCTGCTGCCTGTAGTGGACGCAGTCTTTTTCTTAAGCTGGTTCTACTTCTTGCCTACAGCAATGCTTAGGAGATACCCGGTAGTTTGGGTGTCTCTGACTCCCTGAGAGTTCCACTGCAAATAAGGCTTCACTTTCTGAGCTTTAGAACGTCCTTTCAAAGGCTCCTTTCAGGGACTCTGCTAGCATGTTGCCTGGGCTCAGAAGCCTCTGGAATTTTTTGCGTAAGTCTCTATGACACCTTCAGCCTTGCATCTTACATATCTGTAAAACCAGTACTATGTGAACAATGCTGCCAAGTTCTACTGACAGCTTGAGATGGAGCCTAGCTCTTTGTATTGCAGTTTTAAGAGCTTCTCTATTCATCTCTGTCCTACCCAGGGAAGCTCTTCAGTGGCTCCCAGTTTAGTTTCTATCCTTGTAAATACTATCTGGTTATTCTGAAGAGTCGGGCAGCCTATCTGATGAACTGTGTCCTCTATTGCAAGAGTCTTATAACCTAGATGCCACATGTGAACCAAACGATTCCAATAAATCTTCAAAAAGAGCACTCTGAAAGTGCCAGCAAAATATCTGATTGTATTTAAAGGCCGTATATAATTTGTAAAATGAATTCTTCACCAAAGCTGAAAGTGATAACAAACCACACACCCAGAGAGGTAAATAGTACTGAATCAGGGAGTGGCCTTGAGAGTATCTACAATAGTGGCTCTCAACCTTACTAATGCTGAGACCCTTTAATGCAGCTCCTCGTGTGTGCTGGCTGACTCCCAACCACAAAACAATTTCATTTCTACTTCATAGCTGTAATTTTGTTACTATTATGAATCATAATCCAAATATCTGACCTGCAGGTTATCTGGTATTCAGCTTTCCCCAGGGGTTCTTGACCCACAGATTGAGAACCACTGATCTAAAACCTCAGAGTTTTAGACCTACAGCTTTGATTGTGACAACCTGTTTATGGAAGACAGAAAGCAAAACTCAGTGGTCATATTCCCTGAAAGAAAGTTCAGGCTTCCAAAATAATGATAACAAGGAGAGAAAGAAGCTACACAGGTCAGAAATAAGATGGACCTGACTCAGACTTGGCTCTAGGTCAGATGAAACACAGTCTGCTTGGGGAAGGGGGTTAACACACTCCAGAGTGGATGGGTAGCCTGGATAAAGGCAAACTAGTCTTCTCTTGGAGCAAATACACTACACCCAGGACTAACTTTATTGTCCCTGAGCTCCAAGCTCTTACTCAAATATCAAAGACCACATGAGGAAATAAAGCACTAGAAAGAAAAAAATGGGGAAAGGAGAAGCAGTCCTTCAAGTGGTGGAGAAAGAATAAAGAAAATTTAAAAAGAAAAGAAAATGTACAGATAAAATATGTTTGATCTCAATTAGAAAAAAACAATGAAAGATAATATTTGTAGAAAAAAGAGGACAGATAACTACGAAGAAGAGAGAATCCACTAGAAAACTGTTTTCTAGGAGCTGGAGAAATGGCTCAGTGGCTAAGAGCATTGGCTGTTCTTCCAAACAACCCTACTTCAATTCCCAGCACCCATACGATGGCTCACAACTATTTGTAATTCCAGATCTGGATTTCATAGGAGTTACGGGAATTTCCCACCCAGTTCCGAAGCTGCCTTGCCCCAAATGAACTGTTGGCCCTTGGCTTGGACTTCTTATTGGCTAGCTCTGTCTCTTAATTATTAACCCATTTCTATTAACCAAAGTATTTCCACGTGCCCTTATCTTACAGGAGAAGGGTTCAGACCTGTTACTCCTTTGGAGTCCTACATGGTGGCTAACTGTGCCTACGAGAATTCACTTCATCTGGTAGCCCCGCCTATTCTTCCTGCCTGGCCACTAGCCACACAGTGTTTTATTCATCAACCAATAAGAGAAACATACACAGAAGGACCTCCCCCGTCATGCTGCATATAGGCAGGATACAGATATACATCCGGGCACTCATAAACATAAAATTAAATTAAATTAAATCTCAAAACAAACAAAAACAGAAGCCAGAAGGTAGTGGAATGGCAGTGGGTTAAGAGGAAAACACAGAAACAAGAAATGATTCCATCAGGGTCTGGCTGGGGTGAACTAATGAGTATACCAGAGTTACTTAGAGGAGCATGGCTCACCAAGGCAACTGTACCACCCAAGTCCCCTGCATCAACCTTCCAGCAGTTCAGGGGCACCAAGGTCTCCTCTCCTGGGCAACTAAACTGAATGGGAACAGCCTTGTGAGGATAATGGTATCTCTCCTATATTTCTTCACCCTTGTCAATCTCTTCCATCCCTTGAGGGAATGTTTCAATATGCAGGAAACAGCTACACAAGAAGAATTACGTCATAAATACCTCAAAAGTACTAAAAGAGATTGCTTATTTGAACATTTTGTTTTCTTATGTTTTGTTGCCACAAGGTCTCTCTATGTAGATCAGGCCTCAGTTTCACAAATATTCTTCTGCTGACAGGCAGTTAAGTTGGGCAATGAACTTGTCTTTATCTGTCAAAGCACCACACATATCTATAAATACATAACTTACTAGTTTACAATTGGGAGAGATTGGGGGAATTTAATCAATACGTCAGACAAGAAGGACCACAGACATTCTCACACAGCAAATAATAAAAGCCTATATGACAATGGAAATAATGGCATCCAGTACAGAAGATAAATGTTTCAACAAACTGTGATAGGACAATTGGTTTTGCATATTAAAAAAAAAAAAGCTGAAATTGGAACACTACCAGTGGTTTCAAAGCAAATCATTACTTCCAGATAAAAAGCTTAAATTGAGCCCCACAGTGGTGGCACACACCTTTAATCCCAGAGCAGAGGCAGTTAAGTTCCAGACCAGATTGTTCTAAAAAGCAGGTTCTACGACAGCCAGAATTCTTATACAGACAAACACTATCACGGGGAGGGGGGCGGGAGATTGAATTACTGGTTGGGGTATTATTTACCAGAGGTCCAGGGCACCTGTGTGGGATTTTTCTTGATTCAATTATTGGAAGTGGGAAGCCCCACCCTGAATCTATATCTTTGGAGGTGGAAAGTTCCCGAACAGAGCAGGAGGGGAGGAATGTGTCAGTAGGAACACATCCAAGCTTTTGGGATGTGGCCACCCAAGGGTCTTGCCCTCATTGAGCCCCACCCTGCCTGGGCGGGGCTTCCTCCAAAGCAAGGCTTATAGAAGGAATTCAGGTCCTCCCACCAACACTCCCGATCAGCCAATCTTCCTGATCACATCTGCCCTGTGCCTGAGAGTCCACAGAGTCTCTTGCAGAAGCCAGACAACAGCTTCCTTGAACTAGGCACTGCAGCGCACAAGTCCTTCTTCTGCATCAGACTGTGTCTACTCCCAACCACCAAGTGCCAGGACCGCATTGCCACCAACATGCTGGGACCACGGCCCCGAAGCCCCGAGGACTATCTGCTGCAAGATGGACTCAACCCCGCCAAACGGCCCTGCCTCGGTGAGCCCAGCTGCCCGGAATGGCTGGCACAGCCAGACCTGGAAGCCCCCAGCTGGCCCGCCGGGGAGGAGCCCAACTTGGAAATAGTCGTGCCCGCTGGATCCGCCCTGAAACTTGACCTGGAAGGCTTCAACCTGCTGCTGGAGCCCAATCCCACCTCGATCATGCAGGTATCGCTCCCTGGATACACCATCACCCTGGTTCCAGAAGACCTGCAGGTGCCTGGACAGTCTGGGGTCTGGCCCTGCACCCCACAGGGGGCCGCTATCATGGACATGCCCCAGGAACACCTAGGACTCATGCACCTGGGATCCGCCAGTGCACCTGGATCACACATCGAAGGTCCGGGAAACGCCTCTCAGCCAGGTGAGGTTTCTCACAAAGACTTCATGATGTCATGGATGTGTGCTTCAGCTGGCATGGACCGGGAGCTCTTTAACTCCTTCACTGGGATGCTCAGCCCCTTGTTTGACAGGCCCTGGATGGAATCCCCTCCTAGTGCAGGGAGGTATGCTCCCTGCTTCAACTGGAGCCTTAGAGAGAGCATGCTGGAGCCTCTGCCCGGCTCACCACTGCAGCCTCTGCCTCCATCTCCTCCGACAAGTCCGCAAACCCAGCGCCCACAGAGTCATCAGAAGCCTCCACGATCTCCCTGCAAGGCCAGGAGGCGTCTTTTCTAGGCCTGTTTCCCCTACCTGCAGCACCTTGGACAATGACTTCGCTGAATGCCTTAAGAGACTGATTTCCAGTGTGCCTCGAGACACCAAGGAACCGAACATCGAGACCGTGTGCACACAAGAGCTTTGTGGATGGGAGAAGAGAAAGACTTCAAGAAGAGTGGGGACACTAGATCTCACCCCTGAAGCTAAAAATGCTGCTTTCGAGAACCAGAAGACGAATTTTCCAATTCAGGGCCTCGTCTGCATCGCGGCTTCCTTGGAAGAACACGGTCAGTGGCTGTCCCCTGTTTCTCCCAATCCATGACAGCACTGGCTTCGCCATGCTGCCAGTGTCCTTTTATGTGTTCCTATGACTCGAGGGACTTGACCCTGGCTTAGTCCTCCTGGACATTTCAAGCTGCACTCCTGGGAACTGACAGACAGACACCACAGTGGGAGGAGATGTTTCCCAGCCCTGAGTGTGGGATGATTCTTGACTTCTTCGCAGCCAAGCCTGCTGGAGTAGCTTTCCCTGGTCTATCTCAAAGAAACCCTGTCTCAGAAATCACAACAAACAAACAAACAAAGAAACAAGCACCAAAGACAGCTCCTGAAGAAAGCAGCTTGGAACAGGCTTGCAGGCATGGGCCTTTGCTTCCCGGCCCTTGACAAGCAGAACCTAGCAGAACTCTGTCACGTCCACCTAGCTCTCCAACAAAGAACTCTAGTTGCATCATATCTTGCTTTTCAAAATGCTCTTTGTCAAACCAATGCTTGTAATCCCAACTTCACTTGTGCATCAATAAAGATGATAAAACAGTAGCTGAGTGTGGACAAAGTGTTTATGAGAGTGTGGAAAGAGAATGAGAGAGGGAAGGAGGGAGGACGGAGGAGGGGACAGAGGAGGAAGGGAGAGAGGAGTAAGGAGGGGTGCAGGGGGAGGGAAAAGAGAGGGAGGGAGGCAGTGTGTCTGTGTCTGTGACTGAGAAAACACAATAAAGAGCACAAGCATTTTTCAGGCCTGTGTGAACATGCAAATTTGCTGACTAGGTCTCGCCTTCCCTAGGCCCCACCCAGGATGAGTCAATATTAAATATAACCTAACAAATACTCAGTATGTTAAAGTGTCCATTATTTGAAATTGCCTCTGCTTACCCACATCGGAGCAAAGAGTTTTTTGGGATTTTTTGTTTTTTTTGTTTTTTTGTTTTTTTGGTTTTTTTTTGGTTTTCCGAGACAGGGTTTCTCTGTATTGCTTTGGAACCCCTAGCACTTGCTCTGTAGACCAGGCTGGACTCAAACTCAAAGAGATCTGGCTGCCTCTGCCTCCTGAGTGCTGGGATTAAAGGTGTGCGCCACGAATGCCAGGCGTGCGTGAACACGAACACACACACACACACACACACACAAAATCCACAAACAGCCACTGGAAATGATGGAGTTGGGTGGGAGAAGGCAATGTTTTTTAATAACATAAAAGGACCCACTGATGTGGCAGCACCCACAAGATGACCCTTAACCACCCCTATCTACAATAGGAAGGATGGCCCAATGCTGGTGGCGAAGGCCTTTAATCTCAGCACTCGGGAGGCAGAGGGTCTACAGAGTGAGTTCCAGGACAGGCTTCAAACCAATACAGAGAAACCCTGTCTCAAAAATCAAAACAAAACAAAACAAAACTAAGATGAACACCGTCTTTTGTCAGGCCCTTGCTTGTCTGGTCTGAATTGTCCATAAGGCATACAAACATGCATACAACCAAACAAATTGCAAATAAATAAAAGTTTCACAAAAAGAATGAAGAAAAATAAAAACAAACAAACAAAAAAAAAAACCTGAGGGCAGAAAGAACTTCTCATTTAGAAAGGTTGTGGTATCTATTCTTGGTTGTCAACTTGATTCCGACTGGAATTAACTACAACCTCCAAGATCCAGGGCACCTGTGTGCAATTTTTCTTGATTCAATTATTGGAAGTGGGAAGCCCCACCTTGAATCCGTATCTTTGGAGGTGGAAAGTTCCCAAACAGAGCAGGAGGTAGAGAAAGGTGTTGGTAGGAACACATCCAAGCTTTTGGGAAGTAGACACAATCACAAGCCCTCACACCATCCTGGATTTTAGGCTAGTTGGGTGGGTTACACGACACTCTTGTTGAAAGGACTGTTGAAAAGTATTTCTCAAGTCCTTAGAGTGTGGTGAGGAAGAGTCAGGAAAAGGAGTGGAGACAGCTAGAGGAGAGGGTGGAGGGCCAGCAGAGCACATAGAATCATCCCATGAATGTCTTCGGAGCTCTTAACATACTTTTCCAATAGACGTCAAGATATCCATGGAGTAAATCTGTAGACACACCACTGAAGTGGTGAGAAAATAATTTCAACAGCAGTGCAAATCAAAGAGTGTGTAAACCCCATAATCATCAGCTCAGGGATACATAGCAAATAGAGCAGATACAAGACTATGTCAGCTGAGCCCCCACTTGAACACATATAAATAAACAAAACAGTAAATAAACAAATAAGTACATAAGCCTAAGTAGGCGCTAGGCTGTGGCTCTGAGCTATTGCCTGTCTCCACCTTGAGTGAAAGTTCATGCAGAATTTCCTCTGTTTTCACTACTCAGCGTGAATGTCTTTTTCTTTGCTTAAGTCACAGAGTGCCTTTCGCTGCAGTCCCATGGAAAAATAATGAAGATACTCCTGTACCACATGGTTTGTGTGTTTTCCTTTAGGGTTCCAAACTTGTGAAAAATGTGTTCATTATGGATTTTTTTTCCCTCATCTTTATGGAAAGTAATGTTAATCTTAAAAAGTTTATGTATATGAGAATTTTTTTATCTTTTTAAAGTTTATATTTTTAATGTTCGTTTATTTTCATATGCATTGGTGTTTTGCCTATACATTTGTCTGTGCATGGGCCCCAGATTATTTTGAACTGGACTTCTTGACAGTTTTTAGTTGCTATGTGGGTTCTGTGAATTGAGTCCTGGATCCTCTGGAAGAGCAGCTGTTGCTCTTAACCATTGAGGCAATTTTCAATCTTTATGGTGTTTGGCTTTTTTTATCATCTTCATAATATTTTTCTTGATTCTTTGGGAATTTCATCACATGTACCCCATCACACTCACTTTCCAATCACTATATCTGCCCCTCTCCCCACCATGGGACCTATATCCAAAGAAAGTAAAAATTAATATAAAAAATAGAAAAATAAAGAAGTCCAATTTGTGGTATGTATATGCTCACTGGAGCACTTCTCTCGGTGGCCAGCTCAGGATACAGGATTGAGTCTTTACCCTTCAGCACCCCTGACAGAGCCATCAATTGTGGAGAGCAAACTTCAGCTTCTTTGTCACACTTTTTATGAGTTCTCTTCACTGGCTTCCTGCTTAGGCTGTCACTTTTGGGGGGCATAGTGGTTGTCATCGAGGTCTTCCATGTCCCTTTTTCAACTCTTGGGTCTGCAATCATTGTCATCACTGCAAAGGTAGTGTCCTTGTTTTCACTATCAGCAGGGGCATGATTCCTTTCTTCCACATGGTTTCTGCTGACAGCTCAGATCATGAACATGGGCTCCAGCTGCAGTAGGACTATGGACCCAGACAAGGCCCTAGGAGGCAACCCAGACCACCGACATCAGCATGGCCTCATGGCAGCACGAGATTGGACATCAATGTGACTTCAGGCTGCAGCATAGATCGTGGACATCAAGTGGTCTTTGGTGGTATCATTGGTCAGGGACAACAACATAGGCTCTGGTGGCATCACGGACCAAGATGATCCTTCAAGGAGGTACAATCCAGAAAGTGAACCATTCCTCATGTCAGGCTTCCAACATTGCTCAGAACCAGGGAGATCCCACTGCTCACCAGCCTGCTTTGCCCTACGGGGCAACATGTTCCACTGTCTGCCTCAGCCGTCTCTCACACCTGTCTGTCGCCGCCAATTTGTCTGCAGTTCCACCTCTCCTCAGCACACACACAGCTCCATTTTTCTGTCTTCCCCACCTCTCCATGGTACATTTGTTCATTCAGGGCTCCATCAAATCTGAGGGAAGCAGTGATGGAAGTCACAATCTGGCTAATAAGGCAGTTCAGGTTAATGCTCACTGGGTGCTCAGTGTCAAGGTTTCTACACCAGATGTCATATATGGCCTCTCTGTCAACTATGAAGACACAATCGGAGTGCTTCAGGGTGGATGGTGAGGATGCAATTGTAGATCCCAACCACATCAGTGGAAACATAGGGTGTAAGTAAATAGAGAGCTCCATCTAGGACTTCTTTCTGTAATCGACAGAGAGCCCCTCTATCAGGAGGGAGGTGAGCCCAGAGCCAGTTCACCCCATACAACTGTGGAAAACCGAGAAGCCCTGAAGACCTGTGCACTGGTTAGCCAGCTTTTTAATTAGTTCCAAAACAAGGTCAATGATTTCCTTGCCAATGATGTAGTGGTCATGGGCACAGTTATTGGCAGGCATCCTTGCCTGTGATGAGCTAGCTGCTCGGGGTGGAGAAGCTGGCAGTAGGTACCAGTGCAAACGTCATTAGTAACTAAGGGTTCCAGATCTATGAACACTGTCCAGGCCACTTGCCAGTACCTGGCTCATTGAAGATGTGGACAGAGACAAGTCATCCCCCCAATGGTCCTGTCACTCACTTCTGGACATCAGCTTGGATGGCATGTTCCAGACAGTAGGTCTCCCAGTAGGCATTACAGATCTGGACACCAGCCAAGCCAATGGGGATGGAGATACGCTCATGCATGGTAGCTACAAGTTTGAAGGCAATGGTGACAGAAGCAGATCCTGGATCCCCAGTTACCATTCCCAACAACTAAGAGTCAAGGTAAGTAGCAGAAAGAGGCCGAGATAATTCCTTGAAATAGTAACTCTTTAAATGCACTGCTTATCCCTTATCAGATCACCCATCTTTTTGTTCTTAAACTCCCTCAGTCTTAGCCTCGGTTTTCTTCTTGCTGAATGCGTACATAGGCGGGTAGACAGACACACAGATTTTTCCCATACAGCAGATTGAACTGCCTCCTACAGTTCTTTGCTACTTTGCAAGCAAGGGTTTAAGCATGGTCATGCAGGGGTTTTTTTGGTGGTTTTTTTTTTGTTGTTGTTGTTGGGTTTTTTTTTTTTGTTTTTTTTTTTTTTGACCAGCCTACAAAGTTGTGACAGATTATTGACTTTCGTGGAGGCGGCAGCATTCTGCAATGTTTGATATGTGACTGACTGAAATGACGAAGGAAGAACTTGTCCCTAAATCCCTCCCATCCACTGAGCTCTTGAGGGTTACCGCAGTGCATTCAAAGGCATGCAGCCACCTGGTGTGCGGCGCCTTTATTCCTATGCAGTCAGTATTTAGCTATGTTTTTCTCTTGTGTTTGGTTTCAGATTTTAGGTTGTTTGTCATTGTTTAACTTCTTTAAAAAAAGGAAAAAAGATCAAGCTGGCATGGTGGTGCATGCCTTTAATTCCAGCACTCAGGAGGCAGAGGCAGGCGGACCTCTGAATTCAAGGGCAGTCTGGTCTACAGAATGAGTTCCAGGACAGCCAGGGCTAGACAGAGAAACAAAAGCAAAGCAAAGGGGCACAGTGAGCTGTGGTGTGACACACTTTTAATCTCACCACTCAGGCAGAAGGAGGCAGATTTTTGTAAGTTCAAGGCTAGCCTGGTCTACAAAGTGAGGTCAGGATATCCGTAGCTAGTAAGACCCTGTCTCCAAAGGGGTTACCCAATGCTGTGCTCTCTTGTAATGAACACTGTAACCAGCAACCCTGAACTTCAGGGAAGTCTGGGATTTGTCTTGGGATAATAAAAGGTGCAATTATTCATCAGGGCATCCTCCATTCCACAGCATAGATATGTGTCTAATTGGCTTTCAACGATTGTTCATGCTAATGAGTCATCACCCAGAACTGGCAGTTGTGTCTTAGTACTATTTTAGGATCTTTTTTTTTTTTTTCCTTTTTCTTTCGTTTTGTTCTGCTTTTGTTTTTGTTTTTCGAGACAGGGTTTCTCTGTATTGTTTTGGAACCTGTCCTGGAACTAATCCTATAGACCAGGCTAGCCTCGAACTCACAGAGATCCTCCTGACTCTGCCTTGGGAGTGCTGGGATTAAAGGTGTGCACCACCAACACCCGGCTAAAATCTTTTTTTAACCATAAAAAAAAAAAAAAAAAAAACCTATTGTGTGTAATGTCATGAATGAGTATCTTTCAACACACACAGCCCTTATAACATTCTCTGGGAAATAAAAAGATTTCCACTATACCCAAGTTGTTACCAGGCAGTCAAAAAAAAAAAAAAAAAAAAAACCTATGGATAGATATAAAAGATAACATTTATGTTGTTTTGTGAACAATTAAATTACATAACTGGTACCATATTCTTTGCTTGGTTTTTTTACTAAGCTGTATTTTTAAAACATAACATAAATGTGTGTAATTTATTTCTAATAAATATTTGAATTCCATATGAATATACTATATTCTACTGATTAGTTCCTTTATCTTACTTGATTTTGAGATGGAGTCTTCCTGTGTAAACCAAGCTGGCCTCAAACTCAGAGATCCCCCTGCCTCTTCCTTCAGGGTGCTGGGGTTCCTGGGAGGCCTGCTTTTTTCTGAAGGGAAATAAGAGGAGCAGTGCATCTGGGGGAGTGGGAAGGGGGGAGAGGGAGGGGGAGAGGGAAGGGGAAAGGGAGGGGGACAGGGAGGGGGAGAGGGAAGGGGAGAGGGAGGGGGACAGGGAGGGGGAGAGGGAGGGGGACAGGGAGGGGGAGAGGGAAGGGGGAGGGAAACTTCAGTCAGAATGCGTTGTATGAAAGAAGAATTTTTTTAAAAAAGAAAGAAGGAAGGAAAGAAAGGAAGAAAGACAGGAAGGAAGGAGAGAGAGAGAGAGAGAGAGAGAGAGAGAGAGAGAGAGAGAGAGAGAGAGGAAGAGAAAGAAAGGAAGGAAGGAAGGAAGGAAGAGGAAGGAAGAGAAAGAAAGAAAGAAAGAAAGAAAGAAAGAAAGAAAGAAAGAAAGAAAGAAAGAAAGAAAGAAAGAAAGAAAGAGGAAGATCAGTGGCTGATGGGAACAAGAGAGTTTGTCTACTTCAAAGACGGCTCCCCCAACCAGTGGTTCTCAACAGTCAAATATCAGATATCCCATGTATCAGAGTTGGAGTGGGTGTGGCCTTGTTGGCCGAACAGTGTCCCTGTGGGTGGGCTCTGAGGTTTCCAAAGCCCAAGCCAGACCCATTCTCTCTCTCCCCCTCTCTCTCTCCCTCCCTCCCTCCTTCTCTCTCCTCCCTCCCTCCATCCCTGCCTCCCTCCTTGCCTTCTTCTCTCTCCCTCCCTCCCTCCCTCCCTCCCTCCCTCCCTCCCTCCCTCTCTCCCTCTCTCCCTCTCTCTCTCTCTCTCTCTCTCTCTCTCTCTCTCTCTCTCTCTCTCTCTCTCTCCCTCTCTCCCTCCCTCCCTCACTGCTGCCTTCACATCCACATGTAGAATTCAGCTACTTCAGTATCTGCCTCACTCCCCACCATGACAATGGAGTAAATGTCTGAAACTGAAAGCCAGCCCTCATGGGAAGCTCTTTATAAGAGTTGCCGTGGACTTGGAGTCTCTTCAGAGACAGGACACTGCCTAAGACAGGTACCCTGGGTCTCACAGGTCATACGATCTACTTCCTTTCTGCCATAATCTGAATGTTTACGATTCCTATAAGTGTGTATGCTGAGCATCTGGTGACTGGTGCTGGTAGCAAGAGGCAGTGGCTTCTAGGGGATTTTAGATCGTGGAGACGGATACCTCATGCAGGAGACTGGTGACCCGAAGAGCTGTCCTGCCCCTCCATCACGTGTGACCATGCCTCCAGAAGATACTGTGTGTTCTGGCTATTCTGCACTGTCAAATTGACTACCTCTAGACTTAACTAAAGCCCACGCCTCTGGGGTTTTTCTTGATTGAATCGTTTGGAGTGGGAAGACCTACCCTATGTCTGACTCTTTGGAGGTGAGTGAGAAGATCCACCTTGCGTCTGCCACCTGCTCACCCCTGCTCTCCTGGCAAGTTCATTCCTTTGCTGGCAGCAGTTTTTAGATCTCCCATCAGGAACTGGCCACTGTTGGGATAGGAGAAACCCCTGACTAACACCACACCTGAAGCAGGAAACTGGCCCTCGTCAGATGTAGACTCTCATGGTGCCTTGACGATAGATTTCACGGATTACAGAACAGTGAGTAAGTTCCTGTTGTTTCTAAGCCTCCCTGCCTCAGGAATAGTGTTGTAGCACCATGAGTGGACTAACATTGCCTCTAGTGAGACCCCAACAGACAGCAGCACAGAGGAGTCCTGAAGAGTTTCTTGAGAGTCTTCATATACAGCTAGAGGGACAGAAAGACATGGAGGCTCCTTGCAAATCTCTCTCTAGAGACCATCAGACAGTGCTAAATGAAAAAAACAGGAAAAGTGGCGTAGATCAGGGAAGAGGCAAGGGCATAAGGCCTCACTCAGAAATGAGATGTTAGTCACAAGAAAACATTAGCCTCTTGGGAAGGAGTCAGCCCATTACCCTACATCTGTTAAATGGGCAGGTGTCAGACCAGATCTCAAAGACCCTCCCATCTCTATCTTTTAAGCTAAATCCCAGAAACGCCAGTGACAGACCAGAGCAGAGGGTAGCAAATGAAGGTGGAAACAAATGAGAGGAATAATACACTTCTCCCAGGGTCACTGCTCCCAGAAAGACTTCCCGGGACCCACCCCAGGGCTGTCTTCTAGCCTCGCTTCACCACTTACCGAGTGCCCAGAGCAAGCCCTGTCCCCTGGATAGGGGATCATGGGTAAAGAGAAGGAGCAAACTTTCGAGGCAGACTGTTCCCGAAGGATGTGAACAGGTTCTGGGTAAACCCTGTAGGACCGGGCAGACAAAGATGTGGGTTAGTTTTATGTGTACATAGGAGAGGGCATTGATAAGGGAGGACTCAAGACTGGGAGACTACCTTCTCAAAGAGGGTCTTGTTGGGGGAGCTGGCTGGTTCTGGAGGTGATGGCAGGAGCTTGGGCTCAGAGGTGAGTTATTGAAGTGGAGTCCTGAATGCATGCCAAGTGCCCCTGAGGCCCAAGTCACAGCTGTGGTTTAGAAAGAGGCATGGAGAAGCTGGAAAGGATAGTGGAGGGGTCTGTGGTGACTCAGTACCCCCATAGCTCTGCCTCATGCTCATTCACCCTCCATCAGTCAGCCCACTGTCCTCTGATGCGAGCAGAGGCTTCCCGGCCCTGTTAGGAGGCACCAACGCCTTTTGGGCCTCTCCCTCCGTGGTGGCTTGAATAGGAATGGTCACCAAGGTCCCTAATGGTCAAACACATAGGTTCATGTATTTGAAAACTTGGGCATTAGAGGGTGGTGCTACTTGACAAGGATTCGGAAGTGTGACCTTGTTGGAGGAAGTATGCCACTGGCGGTGAGCTTTGGGGTTTCAAATGCTCAAGCCAGGCCCAGTGGTTCTCTCTCTCTCTCTCTCTCTCTCTCTCTCTCTCTCTCTCTCTCTCTCTCTCTCTCTCTCTCTCTCTCCCTCTGTCTTTCTCTCTTTCACCCTCCCTCTCTCTCTCCCTTTCTCTCTCCCTCTCTCCCTCCCTCTCTCCCTCTCCCTCTCTCTCTCTCCCTTTCTCTCTCCCTCCCTCCCTCTCTCTCTCTCCCTTTCTCTCTCCCTCTCTCCTCTCTCTCTCTCCCTCCCTCTCTCTCTCTTTCTCTCTCCTTCCCTCTTTCTCTCCCTTTCTCTCTCCCTCTCTCTCTTTCTCTCTCTCACACACACACACACACTCCCCCCTCTCTCTCCCTGACACCTGTGTATTGTAATATAGAATTTCACCTCCCTCTCCAGCACCATGTCTGCCTGTGTGCCGCCATGCTCCCACCATGCTGATAAGGAACTGAACCTCGGAAAGTAAGCAAGTCCCAATGAAATGCTTTCTTTTATAAGAGATGCTGTGGTCATGTCCTCTCTTCATAGCAACAGAACACTGACTAAAACACCTCCTTCCTTCACAATTTTAGTTAAATGACTTTATTACTCCACATGACCCATAAGGGCAATGACAATTATTGGTCTCGGAGTGGCCAAGGGCAGACTCGGACTTGGCACATACACTTGGGAAATATTCATCAATACAGGCATGAATGAAGCCAGCCAGAGGCTAAGTGTTCCTTTCAGGGCCCTTGGAATCAACTGGCTGATATTGGATGGGTGGAGAGAAGGGGTGAGCCTTCTCCCTACCTGCCACGTTGTCCCTGTGTTCCACGTTGATTCTATAATTTGGTTCCTGATCCACCAGAGAGTACAACTTCAACTCCAAGCAGCAGTGACTTTCAGGGAGCCTCTCTCCAGTGATAGCACCAAGCTGCCATTGAGGAAAGCTGGTGAGGTATTTCAGCCAGTCTGCCTTGCCTGTGCCATACCAGCCCCCACCCGTTCCTCCACCAACCCCTGTGGCTAAGTGATCAGGAAGCTTGCCCAAGGCTCCTTACCCACACCAGGAACCCAAATGAGCTGAACTCTTACCCCAGCTCACACACGGAGCCAAAACATCCTCAGCCTGGTTTTACTTTCCCTCCTAAACCCTTACACTTTTCCAAGCCGGGGTCTTTCTGAAATCTTAGAGGTCTTTTCCCAAGTGGAATGTTCCATACAGGGCCTGAAGTGGGATTACGGTAGAGATAAATAAAAGATTAGCTTCCGAGATTCAGGACTAAATAAAGGATCAGATTCTTGGTGATTGGGAGATTTGGGGGTTTGTTCATGGATGAACCCATTCAGAAGCAGTTTGGGGCAGTGGGTGGGATCAAAAGCTCAACTTTCCCTAGGTCCCTCCAAGCCACCCTCACTACCCACCCCAGCCATCTGGTTTCACTTGTGAGAAGGCAAGCACTGGCTAGGGCAGCAAGGAGCCCTAAAGGAGTCTGGGGCTAGTGTGCAGAGGCTGGGTGTCGAGTGTCACATCCAGGTGACATTTCACTTCAGCAAGAGCATTCTCTGGAACATTCCTAGCTGCCTAAGACCAAGCAAAAGCAGGCATGTAGCTCAGGCTAGTCTTCTTTTAATCCAAATGTGATGCTGTCTTGCTTGTCCTAGGTCCTGGTGAACTCGTCACGAGTTAGCAAGGTTTGAAAAGTCCTGAGGCAGACACAGTGGAGTCTCTGAATGGGGGCAGGGGACCATAGAACTCGGGGAGAGAAAGAACCCAAGACAACATCACCAGCAGCGTTCCGAGGAATGGTAGGCTGTACCCGCTGGGACCTGTGTCTGAAAGCAGGATTCCTGTGAGGAGAGCCATCTCCATACAGGATGCATTACCACAGCTGAAACACAAGGTTGACAGACTTCAATTTCTACCTCATGATGGGGCTTTGCAAACATCTCTATGTTTGTTGAATGCAGAGAAGAGAGGCTCAGACAAGATATTTGCGTTTTTACTTTCTACTTGTTTTAGGAGCCGTGTGGACAGCCAAATCATCGTGTGTGTGTGTGTGTGTGTGTGTGTGTGTGTGTGTGTGTGTGTGTGTGTGTGTGTGCACGCGTGTGCGCACACACACACACCAGCCAGTCTGTTTCTGACTGTTTCTTCACAAGGAGCATGATTTGGGCTTGAGGCTCAAGTTGGGGAGAGGAGTTATGGAGGATCTTCATAAAACAGCTGAGGATGTGCCTAGACCCTGGTGCTATCATTTGACCTGTGACCTTTCTGAGCGTGCCTCACAGGCCAAGTGTAATAGGTGAGAGCATCTGTCAGCTGGGGACCTGTGTCTCAGGTAGCCAGCAGGGTGTGAGAAGCAAGCACAGCCATCCTTCCCAGTGCCTCCTTCCCTGGTGCAGACACACTCAAAACTCAACTGCCTCATCCGACTCCTGGAAAGCAATAGGCACAAAGGGAGGCCCCCCTCGATGTTGTTAACTTCCACTCTAATCCTGAGTGCTTCCCACAGGCTGCCTACAGCAGGATTCCCAGGATGGCGCGTTGAAAATAGGATTCCCAGGCCTCACCTCAGCCATCTGGATGATCTCCGTGGAGCCCTGGAATGTAATGTATATGGTGCAAGGACGTCAGTCACTAACCTCATATTCCATAAAGCCTGAGGCTCACTTCTCTAGACAATCTGCATGGGTTTGCAGCTCCTTTCTATCTACAGATTCACCATTCTACTGTGCTGATCTGGACCAGGCCATGTTCTAAATGCAGAGGGTGCAACTGTAATGGGTAGGTCCCGTCTACAAAAAACTACAGTGATTTCAGTCTCACGGCAACACTGAGGAAGAGAGCACATGTTAAAACTCCAATATTGCACACGAGAAAATAGAGACCAGGGAACGTAAGTCCAAGGTGACAAAGCTGCTACACGCACCCCCGTAGCGAGGGTCAGACCTGTGCTCCCTGCCCTTCTCTCGCCGCCAGGTCTGGTAATAAAGCCACAGTGGCAGAGCTGCAGCGGTCCTTAGACAAGCAAATGGCTCCAGAAATATCCAAGAGGCTCTAACTGTCATTTCAACTCCTAGTAGTTGACAGTGATTGCCTCCATGTGTGCAGGAGGACTCTGTGCCACATTCAGGATCACGAACGAAGATGCTGCAATTGATTAATCATGGTCTACGGTGGATGTAGCATCCGGAAGTGGCTGCATATGTCCCACATATGCTCACTAGCCCAGTGTATGGACGGCTCTCCTGTCTCACTGACGAGGAAACTGAGGCTCATGGAGTCTGGGCGAGGGGCAAGACCTCCTAAATTCTAGTGGAAAGCTCTTTACATTAGGTAGTGCTACCTTTTTTGTGCAGCCCAGCTGACTGGATGAGGAAATGAACCACTGGGGTCAAGGAACTCCCGATGTTAATATGAAAAGTGTCTTTGAGCTGAAAGGAGGAGAAAGAGGCTTAAAGGTAGAGGGACCAGTCAGAAAGGTGAGCCCTCCCATTTTCCCTTCCAAACTGAAGGGGAGACCCACATTCAGAGCCCACGCCTGTCTCGGGCACCATACTAAATACACTGATGTGTTCACACGGTCCTTTCCACTACTCAAAGGTCCACTTTGAGGTCTGGTGACTGAGTGTGCTAAGCCAGGACAGGCTCCCAAGTCTGTGGCTCCACAGCCTATGCTGCAGAGCTGTGCTGGGAGCCAGTGGGGGGAGGTAGAACACCCTTAAAGGTTAGAAAAACCTCAGTTTTGAATTCCAACTCTACCACAAATTTACTTCAAGGTTTTGAGCTGAATGTCTCCATGCCTTGGTGTCTTCATCTATAAATGGAGGAAACAGGCCAGGTGTGGTGACACACACCTTTAATCACAGCATCTGGGAGGCAGAAACAAGCAGATCTCTGTGAGTTCAAAGCCAGCCTGGCCCACATATCAAGCAGGGCTACATGGTAAGAGCCTGTTGGGGCTGTGGGTGAAAAGCAGGGTATAGCTCAGTAGTTTGTTGTTAGGAGTAAACAGACTCGTATACGGGAAGGGCTCAGCCACATAAGTGGTATCCCTCACTCGTGCTGCCACCATGCTGCCCCAGGCAGGCCTCAATGGAGAAGCCCCATTCTGCTTGTCCTCCAGAGGAAGTTGAGACTCAGAGCCCTACATGCCAAAACATGCGAGTGCTGTGTAAGATGCCAAGGACGGTGTCTTTGACGATATTAGAACTGGCAGGCAGAACTGGACTGAGAGCCATTGCCACAAGATGGCAGCCTAAGGAGTCACCTGGCCTCTCAGCCTGTGTCTCCCTAGCCATGCTCACTGGGATGGCCAGGTCCTGCACAGCAACCCTTCAGAGCAGGATGCAGCCTCTGCTCTATCGACCTCAATTGGGGCCATCTATATAGAGTGGTTGCAGTTTTAGCCCAGGAATAAGTGGGACTTCCTGCCCTGTACTCTCTGATGGCAGAGGACAACCGACACACCTCTTTGATGGAGGAGAAGTCCCAAAGAAAGAAGGCACAGTGGCAAACAAAATCTCAGACACTCAGGAGACGAAGACGGGAATGTCGTGAGTTCCAAGCTATACCAGGAAATTTAACAATCCCCTGCCTTAGGGGAGACAGAAAATGGGAGCTGGGATGTGTAAGGTTCTGGGTTTGACCACTAATTTTTAAAAAAAAAAAATGTTTTTGCTTAAATAAACCTTATAAAGGAGACAACAAATAACATTAAGTGCTAAGTGCTATGATCTATAACACACACACACACACACACACACACACACACACACACACACACACACAAAAATAGGGGCTGCTGGGTAGGAATGATGTGTTCATGTCTCCTGATGACATTTAGTCTGCCAAATATGTGGGTTTCCTAAGACAGCAGGAAAGGGCAGGAGTTTCTATATTTTTTTTATTCAAATGAGTAGTGAACTTGGAAGGCCTGAGAACTTACTTCTAGTAAATTCCACAAACAGAATTTCTGGTACGTCTCCTTTATCTAGGTACTGAACCATTGGATCCAACTCACAGAACATTATACAATAACATAACAAGTATCATCATCCCTTCTCACAGGTAAGAAAACAGACTAAATGTTATTAAAGAAATTGCCCCAAATTCTCATCCAGGAAGTAAACTTAGTTTCTCTAATCCCAGACGTAATTCCTAACAACTTCTTGGCTATCCCTCTGCCCTCACCAAGCAAGTTCTGGGTTTCCTAGCAGACCAGGCAGATAAGCAGAGTGGAACTCGGGAGATTTCTGCCTTAGGGAAACTTGGCGCCCCCTTGACAACACTAGAATCCCAGAGAAGACACCTTTTCACGACCTTTCCCTGGAAGGAGGGATACAATAGGACTGGGCTGTTCTGATGACAAAGGCACTACGGTATAACCTTGACTTGACTCATAATGTCTTGGTACAGGGGTAGCACAATCTGCCACCTCCAACAGGAACCAATGTGGAGTAGGTTTGGAATCACCATGTCACTCCCTGTGGGCTGCTCTGACCAAGAGCAACACTTTCAAAGGGCGGCTGACAAAAAAAAAACGCTATTTTTATTTTCCCCTTGCCAGAAAGCCAGGCATCATCAAATTAGTCTTCCATTATTGCAGAAATAGTTTGGAGCTGGTTTTATAATTAATTCCCCAAATAAAGATATCTACCAAGTAAGTAAACAAGAGCTTGCCAGGAACACACACAAGCATGTGTGCACATGCGTGAGCCCTGTTGTGTGGCTGACTCTCATCTCAGAGTATTTGGTTCCCTCAGGTCACCTTGTTCAACCTTTATAGACGAATGCCTGCACACCCAGACCTTGTGGAACACACGGAGAGTCATCTGAGCTCATTACCTCCGAATTCAGCTTAAAAAGCAGCAGTCCATATTGGACAAGGCATCATATCAATTACCCTCAAATCAGCTGAAAGTGCAAAATAAAGTTATTCATTCAGGCATTCAGCACATATTCACTGAGTATGAGGGAAGCTGCTGAGAATATATAGCTTCCAGTCCCTGCTCTTTTACAAGATATAAACTAATGGGTGACAGACGTAAGTCATCATGTAAGCATGAATGAACCACCAAATACATAAATAAACAAACAAACAAAGATAATGGTGGCTCAGCTAGAGGCATGGCATTTGGAAGGGAGAGAAGCCAGTGGTCCCCAACATGTGGGTTGTGGCCCCTTTGGGGAGATCAAATGACCCTTTCACAGGGGTTGTATGTCAGATATCTTGCATATCAGATACTTACATTACAATTCTGTTACTAACAGCAGCAAAGTTACAGTTATGAAGTAACAATGAAATAATTTTTTGGTGGAGGTCACCACACCATGAGGAAGCTATTAAAGGGATGCAGCACGGGGTTGGTTGAGAGCCACTGAGTTAAGCAAAGAATTGGGTACAGAACTGAGCCTTAGAGAACTTCACCGCGAAGATGCTCATGGCATTGCCCCAGTAACAAAATATCCTAGTCCTTTGCCATCAGCTGATGCTGTGATTCCAAGCTCTGCTGTTGCCGTGTGTGTCTGAACCCATGTACTTGGGCTGTCTGTGCTTTGGTCACATGCATCCTTTTGCAGTATTTGATCTCTCTCCCTTTTACCACCTTCCTGTCTGTGCATAACCCTTGCCTCAACACATCCTCCATTTCTGACCCACAGCACCTCACCTGCTCTGTGAATGGGAACAGTTTCAGTGCCAGCCAGTTGTGTTATGAGGGGTTCTCAGGCCTGAAAGCAATGTGGCCCAACTGAAGTGTTTAACAAGATGCTGTACCTTGACTTCCCCTGGAGATGCTGATGAATCTGAGTGGCCTACATGGCAGGGATTTCCCAAAGCTCTCCTGTAGCGTGCTTGGGATTCACAAGTTTACAGCCAGGAAAGTTGGAGTCACAAAAAAAAAAAAAAAAAAAGTCACATTTCCCTGACTTTGACAGGAAGAACCTCTCCAGCAGGGCCATTAGAAGCTCCAGTCAGACTCTTGCCAGAAAGAGATGCATGTTCCAAAGTCTTAGTGGAAGGGCATCCCTTGCCTCAGAACTGGAGAGGCTGCGAGCCAGGCTGTGGCATCCAGCAGCCTGTCTCAATTCCCCCTTTCTATGCCTTGGGTTTGGACCATCACTGAAGCTCCCTGAGGTTCATTTTCATTCTTTGTGATGTGTAGTGCAGAACTGTCCCAAGAGGTACTTGCTGCAGTCTCTACATGCAATACATGTTCAAAGGAAACTATGTTACAAATAGAAGTTTTTAAAGGTGTATTTATTTTCATGTGCATGGATGTTTCACCTGCATGTATCTATGCACCACATGCATGCAATGCCCACAGAAGCCAGAAGAGGGCAGCAGATTACCTGGAATGGGAATTACAGATAATTACTAGCCACCATGTGGGTGCTGGGAACTTGAACCCTGTTCCTCTGCAAGAGCAACAAGCCCCTAAACTGCTGAGTCACCTCTGTGCGCCCACAAATAGAATTTATATCAGCATCAAGATTCCCCCACCTGCTGTGGATTTCCTCTTTCTTCTCCCACTCTTCCTTTCTTGTCTGGACAATCCTTGTCTCCCCAAAATGTTGAGTAAGCAAATATAATAGACATATTCAATGGTAAACGTAACAATAGGGTGGACAGCATGGCTCAACTGAAAAAGGTGCTTGCTGTCAAGCCTGGCAAACTGAACTGTCTGGAGTTTGATCCCTCATTGGAAAGAGAGAGAATCAATGCCTTCAAACTGTCTTTCCCCTGACCTCCACATATATGCTGTGACATAGACACCTTCAGGCATACACACACACACACACACACACACACACACACACACACACACAATAATAAATATTTCAAGTGGGAAAAAAGATAACAATAACTATACTCATGTGTCACAGTCTTTGCTAACAGATTAGGTCCTGATGCAGATGCTCATACCAAGGGACCAAAGGCAGGAGGCAGCAATTGTGCCATCCTGTTTATGAAGTGATGGAATTTTAGGAAGTATAGATGCCCAAATGACACAAACCAAAGATGCTTGAGGTAGAATCTCTTCTCCCCCTTGTTAACTCACCAGTCCTCTTGTGTACTCAGATTACACAAAAATCGGACTCTTGATTAGCCTTACGGGAGAAAATTGTATTAAGCCACAAAGACCCCCAGAATCCACCAAGGGTGCCTGTTTTCGGTTGCATTTGAAGCATCCCTAGTACCCAAATGGTGATGATACCATTTTGGAAGGTTCTAGAAACTTTGGAAATGGGACCCTGGTGGAGAAAGAAAATCACTGGAGAAGGCCCTTGGGGTTCCTGGCCACTTTGCTGCCTTCCTTCCTGCTTCCTGATCGCCCAGCAGTGAAGAGCTGTCCCCAGCCATACACTTCCGCCACCGTGATGCTCTTCTCAAGTGCACATGGGCAGGCAACCAAATACTAAATCCTCTAAAACCATGAACTAAAATAAATTATCCCTCCCCTAAGTTGAAAGAGGTAAATAACACAGTATCCTAAACATGTTTTGGGCAAGTTCTAAGAATCACAAGTCCAACTCCAGCCATAAAACTGTCAGTCCGATCTACTGGAAAAAAAAAAAATCTCCAGCTTCACAAATGAAAAAATTTCCAATTAGTTGATAGTAAATCCTCCCCCGGTCTCAGAATGCAGAAAGACCTGTGGCCTTTCCAATTCAGAGCCTTTCCAATTCAGAGCTTACTCTGCTACAGCAAACCACCATTACTACAGCCACAGCAGCCACGGGGGTGCTTCCTCTGCCTGGTGGGCCACTGTCAGGGTACAAAGAGGAGGTTCAAACCCCACAGACTAAGAGGTCCCAGTGCCCTGTGTGTCCTCCATTCCTGGGTCGTCCTTATCGACCCCACTAGCCATAGTGTCACAGAGTGCACGCTCGCACAGAGAGCCAGGTCAACCCGAGCTGCCTGTTTATTTTCCTTCCTAGACACATGGGTGAGTCGGTGTTTAAAAAGCTCCAACGTGGCTGGAATGAGAGCACATAAGAGAATGGACAGTCACCTCGAGGAGGCCTGCTGGTGATTTGGAATGTCCTTTTAGAAGGCTTTTTAATAAACTTTGTTTGTATCTGCCTTGATGAGGAACACATTTGCCTGGGACCGTGCAGGGATGTTTGGCTTCGAGGCTTCCCTTTCTTGGCCTTAGAAGTTCTTGGTGACAGTGGCTGCCTGCAGGCCTTTGGGACTCCCCTGTGGAGCACTGACCTGCCTGCAGCTTTGTCCTAGTAACTCTAGTCCTGCTACACTCCTGGCCCCGATGTCTCTGATAATCCCAGAGCAAAAAAAAAAAAAAAAAAAAATCACAGGGTGAGATGGTTTGAGAGGTCAACAGGAAGAAAGGTCCCATTACCTTGCAGAAGCTTCCCTACCCAGCACTGGGATTTGTTTTCTCAATCTACCCAGCAATGCGTTTCCCTGTTCTCCCAGTCCTCTCTTGTCCAGACCCTTAGCAATTCTGGGGATTGATTTTAGTATCTTACGCACATTTGCATTACAGTTCCTGGCCAAGGACCTTCGTTATAAAGGAGAAGACAAAAATCAGATGAGCGTGCCTGTAAGTCTAGCACGCTGGGATAGAAGGGCTGAGTCTAAAGCCAGCAAGACTGTGTGTGTGTGTGTGTGTGTGTGTGTGTGTGTGGGAGAGAGAGAGAGAGAGAGAGAGAGAGAGAGAGAGAGAGAGAGAGAGAGCAATAACTGTCTTTCCAGACTTTCCACTTGAGATAGTTGCCCCTTAATGTCTGTTGCTGTTCATAATGTCATAATGTCCTATTTGGGAAAAAAAATAAGGATGAACACTCAGCCCCCAGTGCTCAAGTCTAGGGAATGAGAATAGTGACCAACTGTACTCTGGGGAAAGGGTGGTTACCCTCCTGTGCTGACTCACTCCCATCTGGCTCTGGGGTGCCCAAGGCAGAATGTAGTGTAAGTAAAACAGTTCAGCTGGCTGAGATTGTACTCAGGGAAGGGCAGGGGCAGCCAGGCACAGCTCCGGCTCCTTTATTCATGGTGACATCCATTTGGTCCAAATGTACTGAGTGTCCATCTCGACTGACACGTTTGATATAAATAATTGCCCTTGGAGAAGGGTAACTACAAGGAACAGTAAGAAGCACATTACCTTGGTCTTGTTCACTAAGACCAAAGCCTGAACCTGGCTGAGGTCGGGAAAGTGCCAGAAAGACAGGGTCTGCCCCACTCTTCCCATCACACTCTGCAATCATACAAGCTTGCATTTGCACACTCACTTCTGCTCCTTTTAGACTGTGTGACTGATGTTACCAAACCTGTCCTTCACCTGCTCCCCTCCCCCCCCCGGAGAGTGGAAATGCTTTCCTTGTTAATGCTTTTCCTTGGTTTATGGTTAAAATAATACGTAATGGCTGCATCAATGACAGGAAGAAAATCTGGGTCATTTTGGGCAATACCAAAGTTAGATGTGGGGTGAAGAGCAGGGTTGGGACATAGGAGAGGCATGTGTACTGTCCCCAGGCATATAAGGGTGACAGACTAGGAAAACGCAGAGATGGAGAGGAGATAGAAAAGAAAATATCTAACCACATTATAAGCAGTGAACTGTTGGTAAATAGTATCGCTTCTTTCTCGAGACAGAGTCTTACTATTAGCTCTATCAAACTCATGATCCTCTTGCCTCCACCTCCCCAAAGCTGGAATTATAAATGTGTGCCACCACATCGGAAAACTTTTTTCTTCTAACCATCCTCACTATCCACAGATGTAGTTAATTGATTGTCTCCTTTAATTCTGAGGGAGACAGAAAGTAAAGAATTTTGGTCAGAAGACCATAATCCTTTCTTTCGACTCAAAAGAGTCCAGAGGAGAGGAAGCTGGGTATGTGAGCCCTCTGTGATCATTTTCTTGTTATGGAATCTGAGAGCACTACCATGCTGGTAGACATGGGGCCTCCCTTCTGGCTCCACAGGAGCCCCAAGCTGTAGCCTACAGCACCTCCCTCCTGATGCCATCCTGGAGGGGCGGCCAGATATGTGGTACAAAAACACAGCAGTTGCCCATTTCATAACATCACATGTCCAAATAAATGAAGCTGTTGACTCAGGCTGATTAGATGAGGGGCCTTTCCTAAAAAGCGATCCTCTTGAAGCTAAGAAAAACAGGATTCTTGGAGGAATTAGCCCTCTAATCCCCTGCTTCCCCAGGAGCTGGGTTGGGGGAGCCCCCAGAGATGGTGCCAGCAGCAGGCTAGAGACTACATTCCTCTTCTGCTGCCTGCCTCCAGGCTGGCGAATCCTGCCGGGGCAGGAGGACGCTGATCTCAAGGCTTCTGTGGGGCTAGGAACGATGAGCTGCAGCCAGGGTTAGTGAAGGAATCCCACATGCGTTTATCACTCCACTGAGCATCTTTTTAGATCCCAGAAGGGGCAAGCTGTAGCCACTCTGCTTCGTGCTCTCAGTGAAAACTGACAAAAGACTGAGCTTTTGTGCATGTCAGGGTGCATGTCTTCATCCATGCCACCACACTCCACACAAAGCATGCAAAAGAGAGATCAAGAAAAGGCAGAAATGGGCATACAGTAAGGCACCTTCATAGTGGCTAGCCATATCACCAAATCATAATGTTCTGCGCACACAGCTCCCAGTGCAGGCATGATGCCCTGCGTCCACAGTAATTACTGCAAGTATAATGTCCTGCGCACACAGCTCTTACTCAGATACCTGGGAGCAGGGACCTGGCTCTAATCACGTATATAGCAGGGATAGTGTTGATCTAATGCTTGCCCCAGCTTCACAGATGCTAAAAGCAAGGAAAGTGAGCAAAAAGGGTGATGGGCTCTGGAGGGAAACCTATTCAAGAGTAGAATCCTCTGGGCACGCTGCCCAGACTCTCTAACTCTCTAGCTGCCTCATCTTTACGTGAAAACAGTTGTTGCCTCGTGTGAGTCACTATGAAGACTGAGTCAGAAACTACATGGAAATTACTTGACCCCTTCTGTGTCCATTGCCCATGATGCTCATAGAGCTAACCAAGAGTGTGGAGGGCTGGGGCCCCACTTGAGCTAAGGAGACACATCAGCTACAGAGGTTAGACAGACTGTGGGAAGAGGCCCAGGTATTTTCAGGGAAAAAAATGCATCTGTAATGGTCAAGGAGGACTTCGAGGAGGCACTAAAATTCCAGTGGATATGACAGGGCAGGCTCTGGATAATGGAGGTAAAGGGCAATGGAAGCAGAGACAGCAAAAGCAAGATGGGAGCCAGAAAAGAACTTAGCAATGACAGAAAAGAAAAAAAAAAAAGCCAGGGACCACAAAGTCTGGGGACAGGGCCAGCTGGAGAAGAAAATATGGGGTGGGGGAGGCAGGAAAAATAGCTCCATAGCCATTGTGAGGATGAAACAGGGTACCCGGTACCAAGGCTGAACAGGAAGTTGTTCATCAACCTTCTCCCTCACTGACTCCATTCAGAGCCAAGTTGGTTTGACTGCTTGCTCTTGTCTTCAGTTCCTACTATTTCCAGGGCTGGCTACGGGCTCCCTATCTTCTGACCCTTAAACACACCCACCAACTCATCTTCCCCAAAGGACTCTCCCAGTGGGGAAATGGCTCTGTGGCTTAACCAAAGCCCTCATGGAGACCCTCATACCTGATATCACACGGCTTAGTGGTATGTCCAGTGCCACCCACAGGTTACACTTTTGTAAGACATGCCTGGCCATCCACTGTTGGGGACAGCCAACAGGCTCCCCTTCTCTGCACTGCAGGGGTACTGCTGGGGGGGGGCATCAAGCCTACCCAGGCGGCTGGCTGGCCAGCTCCAATGAAGATCAAACACATCTGAGAGCACTTTGAAAGCCGGAGACCTGGGGGACTGTATTCAGAAGTTCTGACGTTTTTCCAAGCCAGCCCCCAAATCTCAGATGATCATGAACAGGTGTATGGTGAGGGGAACTTAAAAGGCCCTGCTGCCCTGCTGGGAGCTGCCTCCTATCTCCCTGGGATCTCCCACAGCTCTGGCTCTGCAAAGGGATGGTAATTGGGTCCCTCTGGAAAACAGCAGAAGCGGCTTAGGGCAGCTGGAGGCGGCAGAAACCCTATCCCCTCTAGAGCCCTGACATTCTCATATCAGCCAGCAGAGCCTGTGCCTGCAGCCTCCCAAGACCACCTGGCCTCCCTGCCCTCCCCGTTCCCATGGCTCCCTACAGCCTTCCCCCACACCGCGGCTGGCAGAGGCCAGTGGTTGGAGACACCATTTCCCTTCAAGGTCCTGGTGGCAGCTGCCAAATGGCACAATGACCTCTTCAAACCAAAGGTCCAGCGTCACCCTCACCTCTGAGGACAGGGGGACACTGAGCCCTCACCTGTGGTCCAGCCTGACCTCAGACAGTGAGACCAGGCGTTCCAGTCACCAGGACTACAAGTTTCCTGTGATCAAGTGTGTTCGTTGGTTTCACGTCAAAGATGATGTGATTATTGTCAAGGCTCAGGCACCTGCTCCTAACCCAGCACGTTCCAAGATCTCCCAGCGACTCCAGGAGACAGTGTTACCTTTCCTACCTTTTAGATGGGGAAACTGAGGTACAGAGAGGCCAAGGAACATAAACAGAATCCACTCTTGATCTACTATAAACTACATGCTTTTGTTAGCAAAAAAAAAAAAAAAAAAAAAAAGGAAGGAAGGAAGGAAGGAAGGAAGCTTCTTGTGCTAGGACTTACATGTTTTTTTTTAATGTTTTAATTAAAAGAAAGAAAGAGAGAGAGAGAGAGAGAAAAAGAAAGAAAGAAAGGAAGAAAGAAAGAAAGGAAAGAAGGAAGGAAGGAAGGGAAAGAAAGAAAGAAAGAAAGAAAGAAAGAAAGAAAGAAAGAAAGAAAGAAAGAAAGCCTACTTGACAAGCTCCAGGTCAGAGAGAAACTCTGTCTCAGAAAAGGGGGGGGGGGGAAGGCAGCAAGATGGTTCAGCAGGTAAAGGCACTCACGGTGCAAGCCTGCTGATTTCCAAAACCCACATAAAGGTGGAAGAGAAGCAACTCCACAGGGTTGGCATTTGCCTGCCACGTGTGCACCAAGGCACATGTGACAACATACAACAACAACAATAATTTGTAAATAAAATAGAAAGAAAACGAGACAGAATGCTGAAGGATAGCATTCATGGTTTTTCTCTGGCCTTCACAGGCATGCATACATACACACAAAAAAAAGTCAAAGCAATACATGAGTGAGACAAAGAAATGATGCTGAGTGCCGTGAGAACGCCAGGGCAGCAGGGTCTACATCATGCCTGATACTGGGTCAGCAAAGGCTTCTGGGAAAGTGTCCACTGAGCTGAGTCCTAAGTCTCTGCCAGTAAGAGTCAGGTGACAGCCTCTGGTCCTAGGGTTCAGATTTTTCCCATTGGCAGAATACATCATCCCTGATTACTATCCATCCTTTCTTTCCTGGTCTTTCACCCACTTATCCTTTTAAATAAACATATCGTGTACCTCCTTATCCCAACCCATTAGCTGCAGTGTAGCTGTTAAACCTCTCCCTTTAACCCAATGTCAAAGACAATAAAAAGTGTTCATAACAGCTTTAGATTAATATGCAACTCAAAATTGAACATAGCTCATTTGTTCAACAACAGGAAAATGGATAAACTAGATGTGTTGTAGGCAAACGATGGAGTACTACACAACAATATAAACAACTACTGATTGGCACACACACAGCATGTATTAACCATTATTCTTCAAAATCCAGCTGAAGGGAAAAAAGCTTGCCTAAGGGAGTGGGCCTGGTGAGAGTCTGTCTATGTGATTTTCTACTACACGAAAAACTAATCTGTGGAAAGATATCAAGAGTGATTCTCTCTGGGACAGTACAGAGACTTGTCTACAAAACCAGTGGCATTCCTACTTCACACATACATGTGGACATATACTTCATAAATATATTTATTCATCCCAACTCACAGGATGGCAGTTAAGATGGATTCGTTTGTGCCTAGAGAACCATTGAACAGATATTAACTCCATCAACAATGTTCAATATGAACCATATAGGAGTACAGTGTCTAAAGTTAACAACGGAATGTATCGTGAAAGGCAGAGGGATCGGCTCTGCATGATGAAGAGTCTCGCCATGCAGGTCTGACAACTTGAGTTTGGGTCCACAAAAGCCAGCATGGAAGCTAGATGCGGTGGTGATCCGAGGAAGCATGAACACCCCTGCACTGAGACAGGAGGTGGAAACAGAAGGATGACCCTGGTTCTCACAGGCCAGCTACCCGGGAGTACTCAGAGCATCAGGAGGGGCAAGAGAGATCTGACTCAAGCAAGGTGCAAAGAGAGAACCAACTGTCAAAAGTTGTCCCTGACCTCTCTATGTTTGCCATGGTGTGAGTGAACACACACACAAACACACACACACACACACACAGAGTGGGTGAGGGGTAGATTAATAGAAGGCTAGGCAAAGAATACATCTATGATAAAGCAAATTTAGCAAGATGACTATTAGGGGTTTGGTGCGTGTGTAACGTGAGATGGGTTGTGTTTGGAGATTTCCTTAAAGAGCATCTGGAGCTCTGGATGTTTAAGGACTCAGGGGAGTCAGAAAAGCCTGTGTTCAAATCCTGACAAGTCCATTGCCTCCTCATGTGCTCTGGAATGAGATTTAAATTTGTGAAGCCTTGGTATCTGAATGCATGGAAGGAAGTTGATCGGTGACATCTCTGTCCAGAAAGCTTGTCGGGGTGAGAGGACAGAATACACAAAGGGCTTGCAAAAGTTCAACATGACCTGAAACTGTGAAAGAAATATAGTCTTCTGTTATAGAGTCACAGAACAACTAAAATGATCTCTCAATCCTCTGTGTGTGCGTGAGAGAGAGAGAGAGAGAGATGTATGAGTGTGTGTGATGTATGAATGTGTGTGTGATGTATGAATGCGTGTGTATGATGTATGAATGTGTGTGATGTATGAGTGTGTGTGTGATGTATGAGTTCGTGTGTGATGTATGAGTGTGTGTATGTGTGATGTATGAATGTGTGTGTGATGTATGAATGCGTGTGTGTGATGTATGAATATGTGTGTGATGTATGAATGTGTGTGTATGTGTGATGTATAAATGTGTGTGTGATGTATGAATGTGTGTATGATGTATGAATATGTGTGTGATGTATGAATGCAGTGTGTGATGTATGAATGATGTGTGATGTATGAATGTGTGTGTGATGTATGAATGCGTGTGTGATGTATGACCATGTATGTGATGTATGAATGTGTGTGTATGTGTGATATATGAATATGTGTGTGATGTATGAATATGTATGTGATGTATGAATATGTGTGTGATGTATGAATGTGTGTGTGATGTATGAATATGTGTGTGATGTATGAATATGTGTGTGATGTATGAATGTGTGTGTGATGTATGAATATGTGTGTGATGTGTGAATGCATGTGTGTGATGTATGAGTATGTATGTGATGTATGAGTGTGTGTGTATGTGTGATGTATGAATGTGTGTGTATGTGTGATATATGAATGTGTGTGTGATGTATGAATATGTGTGTGATGTATGAATGTGTGTGTGATGTATGAATGTGTGTGTGGTGTATGAATGTATGTGTGCTTTGTGTGTGTGTGTGTGATGTATGAGTGTGTATGCATGTATGTGGGCAGGAATATTTCCCTGTACATGAACATGTGGAATCCAGTGGTTGACATTGGGTGACCTCCCCTTCACTTCCCTTTATTTTTTGAGACATCTTATTTCTCTCGCTGAACCTGGAGCATGCTGTTTCAGATGGTATGCCCCGCAAGCATGCCCCTGGGATCCACCTATCTCCACCCCCGACCCCAGCATTGGGTTATGGACCCCAGCTTTTATACATGTGCTAGGGTCTGAAGTCAAATGCTCATGCTTGTGCAGCATTATTACCCACGAAGGCACCCTCCCTAACTCAAAAGAAAACAAGGCTTCTAATAGTCGGTAACACGATAGGATGATATTTCACAAGAGTGATTCAAAATACCTAGTAAACAGGATTTTTTGCTGTGCCCAATACAAATGAATGCTAAATGCCCAATGTGATAAATATGGCAGTTACCCTGGCACAATTGCAGTGCTGTGGTATCCCAAACATTTGCCTAATTACTATGTGGCAATCAAAAATAAAATACATTTGGGAGCTTTGAGCATAGCATGCACAGTGCCATGGATTAAATATGAACCAACAAAGTGATTGATTTGCTTGCTTTAAAAAACAAAACAAAACAGGATTGGGCCTAGAGAGTTGGTTCAGTGGTTAAGAGCACATACTGCTCTCACAGAGGACCAAAGCTCTGGTTTCTTGCTTGTTTTTTGTTTGTTTGTTTTCTTTTCTCCATGCAACAGCCCTGGCTGTCCTAGAACTGGTTCTGTAGACCAGGCTAGCCTCAAACTCAGAGATCCACCTGCCTCTGCCTCCTGAGTGCTGGGATTAAAGGTGTGTGCCACCATCCACCTGGTTTCAGACTTCTGTTCTCAACTTCTGTTTCAGTTCTTTTTTCAACTTTCAGTTCACAGCCCCCTGTAACTCCAGCTCCAGGAATTCTGACGCCCTCTTCTGGCCTCCATAGGCACTGCACACAAATCCAAAACAACCCACAGAATACACACGCGCACACGGGCACACACACACTCACACACACACACAAACACACACACACCAAGCCTGAGCAGTGGGACCCTTCACTTCTCCTCCAGGCCAATCCCGCTGCCCCGCTGCCTTTCATGATTATATATATATATATATATATATATATATATATATATATATCATGATAATATATATATATATAATCAAAAAACAACTTCAGGATGCTGATGTAGTTCAGTGATATGGCACTTCCTTAGTAATTGCAAGAGCCTGGATCCAATAACTCAGGACTTTTAGAGACCTGCACTCTCTGTAGAAAAGAGGGGGGTTAGAAATTATGGCTCCCACCCTCCCCACATCAGATCAGAGATGTAGCTCAAGCTTGTCTCTTCCAGATCCCCCAGGAGAGATCAAAGCACTAAGCTGCAGGAGGTGGGGGGTTCCAAGTTGGACTTATAACATCCTGTGCCCTGACCCAACACCAAAATATCAGCAAAGGATCAAAAAGGGCACCTCACAAAAGCAGAATAAAACCGCGAGGCTAACCCTACAGTCCAGGCAGTGCAGCATTCTTTCAGATAGAGAAACTGCCAGTGAGAGGCTGGAGAGACGGCTCAGTGGTTAGGGGCACTGGCTGCTCTTCCAGAGGTCCTGAGTTCAATTCCCAGCTCCCATATGTTAGTATACAACTGTCTGTAGCTCCAGCCCCAGGGGACCAGGGGATCCAACACTCTCTTCTGACCTCTGTGGGCAGCAGGCATACATCTGGTACACAGACATATATGAAGGCAAAACACCCATACACATAAGTAAATACATACATAAATAAATAATAAATGCCAGGAAATGTCTCAAAGAACCGAGTAAAGCTTCTGGAAATTAAAACCCCATGGTCATCATGCTCACTTTGACAGCACATATACAAAAACTGAGATGACCCAGAGATTTGCATAACCCATGCTCAAGGACAATACAAATCCTGAGCATCCTAAACTTCTGTCTGAGCTGGGATTACAGTTCATATTTGGAAATCTCTTGTTCAGATTCCCCCATTTCATGCTTACACACGCCTAATTACTTAAATGTGAGATTAAAATGTGTGCGTATACACACACACACACACACACACACACGTGAGAAGTCAGCCATCAATTGGATGTGGTGGCAAATACCTATAACCCCAGCACTCAGGAACCCGAAGCAGGAAAATCCTGATTCAAAAAAAAAAAATCATCAATATTAAAATGTGTGGAAGCAGGTAAATCTGTAGGTCAAATGAAGCTGAAGAGATGTGTAAACTAGAAAATAACTGTGGGGATTATCCAGAGGGTTAGGCAGCACGATGAAACAATGGAAAGCAAGGGACACAGTCAAGGGAGGAGACATCGAGAATGTGAATCTGGAGTAAGAAAGCATAAGAACTGGAAAGAGGCCATCAAGAAAGACCCAGCCATCGTGAGCTTCAGTAGCAGTGAAAAAGATGAATCTTCATAAGGACAAAGCATTTCAACCCCCGGGCATATTAAATGCAAACAACCCCATGCCTGGACATATCATAGCATACATTTTTTTTTAAAAAAAAATCCTAAAAGCGTCAGAGAAGAAACATGTCTCCTACAAAGGAATGATTAGACTTCTTGACAGCAACCACAGATGCCAGATGCCAGAAAACAATGCAATGCTGTGTGTATCTCCTACATGCTGAGCAGAAAATAACTGTTCTTCCCGTGTTCCGTGTTCGGCCACATTATCATTTGAGTTGTCAGTCAGACAGTTATGACTCACAGACCTTAGTGGAAGTACACACCTCTAGAAGACGACATTGCACTCAGAGGAGAGGAAGGAAGGTGCAAAGAGCATGCTGGCATTGGCTAGCTCGAGAAAGCAGTAACGTGACAGCGCACCTGTAGTAGTTACATGGGCTTAGCACATTCGCGCTGGACAAACATCATTGTTGGGTCACTCCGTGGTCTGTGCCTCCTCTGAGACACAGTTTGCATGTGTTTGGGGCATGCAGCTCAGCAGCATTTCTGCTTATCATGCCTGTCACATCCAATTGACTTCTCCATTTCTGGAATATTTCGCTCTTTCTGGCCTAACAAGAATATCCCTTCCTAGTTTAAGAGCAATTCCACACTATCTTTTTTTTTTTTTTTTCATTTTTACCATCTTTAGCTGGCAAGGGAGGGGAATCCTAGTTCTGATTACTATTTAGACACTCCGTGGGATAACATTTTATTAAACTGGAAATTTTTATTTGCATTCTGGGTGGTGCTTCAAGAATAGTAAGTGAGGCCAAAGGGCCTGCCTGCCACAGAGCCTGAGGGCAACGTAAATCAGATCCCCGGGACCCACTTGGTAGTAGGAGAAAACCAACTCCCAAAAGTTGCCCTCTGACCTCCACAATGCACACATATACATATACATACACAGTACACACATACATACATGTGCACACACTACACACTACCCACGCATGCACGTGAGCACACAAAATAAATAAATGTTATCCTTTCAAAAGGAACCCTTCTCGTCTGCCAAATTCTACAGGAGATCCTTGCATGGTGACTATGGTTGTAGGTTAAGGGTCTAGCAGCACTAACAAAGCCTGCGGAGCTGCACAGCATGACCTCCCACTGCAACACATTGCTCCAGACAGCCTCAGCCCGCTGAGACCCCACCTCAAAGAGAAGAGTGCGCAGGATATGGAAGCCACAGTTTTCAACTATCACCCGTATTTGTAGCCCAGCTGAAATTAGGTGCACTTCACAACGGAAGATAAGATATAAGATCTGCAATTGATGGGTACACACTGTGTTCTGATCGCCTTCCATATTCTGTCCATCATGATGTCACAGAAAAAGAATGTTTACTCAAACTGTTGTAACCTCCCGAGGTCCAACAGCTAATGAGTGGACACAGTCAGATCAAGGGTGGTGGCAGTGGGGAGATGTGTGACACTTTGCTGTTGTTCTGAAACCAGGTCTCTTTGTAACGCTGGCTGGCCTCAAACTCATGTTCTCCATGCATCACCCTCTGGTGTGCTGGGGTTAGAGGTTTGTGTCATCATACTGAGTAAAGCTACTCTTTTACGCTATTAAAGAAAAATAACTGACTTCAGTCACACTCATCGAAGCAGCCTATGAGGAATACAGGTTTAGAGCCAGCCATCAAGAGAGGGAGGTGGGATCCAGGAGCAAGGAGCGGGCTTCCTGTGTAAACAGGAGGTGCATGGGAAGCAGCGCTGTGGTCCTGGGACAATGGGCAGCGAGCAGGCAGGGCTTCCAGTCTCCGGTGGCTGATCAGGCCTGGAAGGGACCAGGCAGGAACAGCTGCCTGGCCCTGGAGAGGAACTGGCCTGCTCCTGGCTTTCCCAGGAGGAAGTTCCCCACTGCTTCTCGGGAAGCCCTTCCCATCCCAGGCCTCCCTGTGCTGCAGCTTTCTTCTTCAGGAGCCTGTTGTCTTTGGGGCTAATCTGGGAGTCCCGCCTCTTGTGAAGTCCCTGTGGCCTGGTTGGGGTGGGGGAGGCTAGGCAAGGCAGGCCAGGCCCAGATGCCAATCCAGGGGGCAGCCCCTGCAGAATGTTCACTGAACACCAGAGAGAGAGAGAGAGAGAGAGAGAGAGAGAGAGAGAGAGAGAGAGAGAGAGAGAGAGAGAGAGAGAGAGAGAGAACATGCAAGGAGACCCAACTGTAATCCCAGTCCAGCTGTGAATAGCTTTGTGATCAAGGCAAGGTGCTTATCTTCACAATTTCCTGAGTTGTAGAATCAGGAAGACGGTTTCTATCTGAAAAGCCTTGCTTGAAGATAAAACAAGCTAACGTATATAAGTAAAGAGACAGACACCAAGCTTTGTCTAAATGGTAGCATGAGTACAAAGCCCATAAGAACCTGAACGCTGAAGCACGTCTAACAGGTGTTCTGGGTGCGTGGTTTTCCTGAGGAGGACTGTGTGTGTGCCCAACTGTGTGTGCATTCTTAGTGTATGCACAAGCACTCAAGTGCCAGTACACACTGCGGGACATACAGCATCCTCAACACGTTTCCGAGTTCCCATCATACAAACTTTTATGATCACCAAGGCTGAGGGTGCTATGTCACATAAACACGTAGTGCAAACTGCCAGAAGCACATTTAGGATCGTTTCAGGTCATTCCAATTTCACAATTGGAAATTCCATCCTAACCTCCGGCCAAAAGTTGGCAGAATACGTTTCTTAATATGTATGGGTGTTTGCCTGCATGTTTGCCTGTGTACCACCACCACATGTGTGCCTAGCACCCCCTGTAGAGTCTAGAAGAGGGCAGATAAAGGAACCCATGAAGCTGGGGTTGGAGACAGTTGTGAGCCACCAAGTAGGTGCTGTGGTCTTCTTGAAAAGCAGCCATCTCTCCAGCCAAAACCCTGCCCTCTTTTGAACAGGGTCTCACTATGGCTGGCCTGCTACTCTCTTATGTGGACCAGATTGGTCTCAAATGTACAAAGACCCATCTACCTGCCTCTGCTCCATGTGCTGAGATTAAAGGAGCCACCACAGCTGGCTCAGGGAATAGTTTCTTACGTAACTGAAACAGCAACTCAAACAATTTTAAACACCAAACAGTCCAACAAAATACGGTCCAAGAAGGAATTGATTTGATGCTCACATGATGAGGGCTGACAATAAGAAAGCATTTTAAAATTACCTTTACAGTATGTGTATGGTTGCTTTGCCTGTGTGTGCCCGTGCACCACATCTCTCTGTGTCTGCTGGCTGAAGAGTCCAGAAGAGGACATCAGGATCCCTTAGAGCTGGAGTTAGACTGTTGTGATCACGATGAGGGTGCTGGAGCTCCATCCCAGTCCTCTGGGCAAGCAGCAGGTGCCCTTAACCACTGAGCATTCCTCCAGCCCTGGGAAAACATCTGTGAAGTCTTCATCTCCCATGGTTAAATCGTCGTGTTTCTTTAAGAGCAGAAATCTTCCCTTGTTCGGTAAAAACACTACTTCCTAACAGAGTAGTCACTGACCTGAGTTCCTGGATTCCAGCAAGCATTCCATGAAGTCTCCCGAGTGCTACAGCAAGCCCTGCCAGAAACACCTGAGCTGCGTTTGACCTTTTAACTCTTTTTTTTTAATCCTTGTCTGTTAGAAAGCTTTTAGTGGCGCCATTTTTTTCCCCTAGGCCTGATGGTCTGTTATGGTGACCCACAGTTGAAGAAGCTGAGCCTTGAAACCCAGTCCCCAAACCAGTTAAAACCAGGCAGTCCCATCTGCCCTTAATGATGATGCACACACCACCACGGGGACTTCAGCCGTCCTCAAAACTGTCCCTGCCTGGGCAGAGCTGCCCTGGGCCTTCCTGGCCTGCAGGCCTGCCTGCAGTCCTGTTTGGCGTCCTGGATGAGGCGACTTGGCACTCTAAAGTGAGGATGCTCACACTCGGTGAGTACTGCAGCTGGCCAACACAGATGACAGCATGAGTCACCATACCAGCAGACTTCAAACACAGGGAGGTGGCGGCCTCGGTCCTCTACCCAAGAGCCTGTCTCAGAGCATCCTCCCCACTTCTATTCTGCTGCTTCCTCGTGTGAACGCCACTTCTTCCGTGAGGACACTAATGACAGTCACAAATGATGTGCCAGATTCCCTCAGTTTCTACCTCTGACCTACCTACAACTAAAGTGAGACTGGATCGGGCCACAGAGATGGTGCAGCTGTTAAGAGCACTCACTGACTTCTCATTCAGATGCAATCCCCAGCACCCACGTGGTAGCTCACAGATGTCTGTTATTCCAGTCCCATGGGATCAGAAGCCCTCTTCTGGCCTCGTCCGGAACAAAGCGTGTACACTGTGCACAGATACACACTCAAGCAGAACATACACATGAAAAATAAATAACTTATTTGTTTTAAATGGGACTGGTTCATACTGAAGAGTCCATGACTAGTTGGATATCTAATTCCTTCCCAGACTAACAGTTCACCTAAAACTCTAAATATGGAACCAGAAAACACTTTCTGTCAGATACTGTACATCAAGTACTTAAGAATAAAAGTAGCTGGATGGTGGTGGTGCATGCCTTCAATCCCAGCATTTAGGAGGCAGAGGCTGGTGGATCTTTGTGAGTTCCATGAGAGCCTGGTCTACAGAGGGAGTTTCAGGACAGCCAAGGTTATGCAAAGAAATTCTGTCTTCAAAAACCAAAACAATCAAAAAGAATATAAGTATGGGGCGGGAGAGATGGCTCCCCCACTAAGAGTACCAGATGCTCTTGCAGAGGACTCTGTTTTGGTTTCCAGTACCCTAAAGGTGGCTCACAACCATTCATAGGCACATAGGAGCTACACATGGATATACATATACATATACATACACACACACACATACATATACATACATAGGCAGGCAAAATTCATGCATATACATGAATCTTATTTAAAAAGGCTATAAAGATGAGCAAGACGTCAACTGTGTCAGGTGTCTGTAATCCCAGCTGCTGTAAAGTGAGGCAGGAAGGTTACTGTGCTGTAAATATTTCAGGACAGAGTGGGTAACACAGTAATGGAAGGTGGAATCCAGGATGCAGAGATGGGAGAGAGTTAGCCAGCCCTGCCCTCTGGGAGTCCACAGTTCAGTGGAAAGACACAGATTAACAAGGAAGTGACAGCATAGAATGTCAACTGTTCCAGTAGGAGTAACCTCAGGCAAGGTACCCAGGAGCCCAAAGGGAGTCCAGCTTGTCACCATTCAAGAATGGGCCAACGTGGCTTCCAAGGAGCTGTGAGACTGAGTATGGGTGGGAAGCTGGTGGCCAGATGGTGCAGCAGGTAAAAGGGCTTGCCAGGCAAGCCTGACAATCTGTTTGATCGCCATATCCCACACAAGAGTGCAAGGAGAAAATCAACTCCACAAGGTTGTCATGTGACCTCCATGCATGCTCAGTGGCACATGTGCCACACACACACACACACACATCATGCACACACGCATGCTAATAATACTTTTTTTTTTAATGAGTTTGTGGGAAGACCCTGAGAGCAATTCAACTTTGTCATGTCCATGGAGGGCAGCCAGAAGAACACACCCCTCTTTCAAGGTTACGAGAGGGATGGAGACAAGCAGAGCATCCAGAATGGATATCCTGAGAGAGCCAAGGGACCAAACCCACCCATCCTCCAGACACATGGACACCTTGTTAAACCATAGGGGATGCGCCGGTATCATAGGCACAGTAAGACCTTTGCTTACAGCTCCCAGAGCACTCAGTACCTACTTTGGTCCCTATCAGTGTGTGGCTGATAATCTCCCTGGACTTAGACGGTAGCACCTGAAAGACACTGGGGGTAACTAGCTCCCTGCTACATTACCCCACTCCTTTCCTAACCCTTACCTGTAACTGCCCAGTCTTAGTGCCCCTGTTTTCATCTTCCTACCTGCAGCACCAGAACATGGGCTTGAGGAGCTGCAGGTGGTGGCACCCTGTCACCTGAAGCTCCACTGGGCAGACAGTCCTTAACAGCCATATACCACATGTCGGCAAAGAAGCCAGTAATGATGATGGGAAGTTAGCATGTTTGACAGTCATTCTTTTTTCTCCCCTTTTCTTCCTGGGTGGAAGACTGTGCCGAACCTTTCAGAGCCCGTGAAATCAGCAGTTTCCCAAGTGACTACTTGGAATCTCATTGCCATTGTTTTAAACATAAGAAAAAGCCCCCCCCCCTTTGCCTGTCTGTCATCCACGGCTCCAAATGGTGGTTATTGGCTTTCTTCTTCTTTTCTTTTAAAGTTTCTCTTTGTGGAATGGTTTAGTTAATTCCTGGAGAATGATAGAATTAAATTACCACTGTTTTTGCAATCCCTAATGAATAATGTCTCTAGGCAGTGATCACCAGTGATTGTTAAAATATAAAAGAAAAATAATCGAGACACTGGTGCTGTCTGCCACCCCTTCACTGCGGAACTTCACACTACGAGAAGTGTCCATAATCTCTAAATCAATCTGGGTGAGCCTCTAGTCCTGCTATATAACCCATCACTGTACACTCAAGTATTCCAGTGAATGCCCTAGGCAAATTATCTTTAAAGGAGACAGGGTCTATTTGGCTCCTGGCTTTGACATTTCCACCCATGATCTTTAGCCCTGTGACAGTGGGACTGTTGTGGCACAGTGCATCGTGGCAGGGGCTTATGGAAGAGATGTCCTAAACCTCTAGAGAGCAGAAATGGATCGGGACCAGGCCTGGCACCCCTTTCACAGACACACACACACACACTTACTTTCTGTTGCTGTGATAAAATGCCATGATCAAAAGCAATTTAAGGAAGAAAGAGTTTACTTTCAGCTCATCATGGCTCCAGAGGGATAGAACCTATTTATGGTGTTGCAGCAAGATCAGAAAACATCCACACACGGGAAGGAAGGAGGAGGCGGAGGGAGATCGTGAAAGAGATGGGGGTGGGTGGTGGGGGGAAATGGGGAGAGAGAAAGGGAGAAAGGGAGGGAAAGAGAGAAAACAGGAAATGGGGCAAGACTGAAAACCATCAAAGCTTAGCCCCCACTGATGAGGTACTTCCCCCAGCAAGGCTCTGCCTCCTGAAGGTTCCATAACCTCTTAGAAAAGTGTACAAATACATGAGTTTATGGAGGATACAGCTCAGGTAACCCCCACCCTTTCCTAGAGCAACTGGCCATTACAATTAACAGACATATATGACAGGAAGAAAGAGGCTATGGTGACAGCTCAGTGAATGCTATGCTGGCATGAGGACCTTAGTTTGACTGCCAGAGTCTATATTTTAAATATAGTCAGGCACAGTGACACACGTTTGTAATCTCACTGGTCGGGAGACAGCGACAAGTGGGTCCCTGGAACTCACTGGCCAGCCAGCCTAGACTAATTGCTATGCCCCAGGTCCTAGTGAGATTCCATGTTTCTAAACTCAAGGTAGAAAGTTCCTAAAGAACAATACTCAAGGCTGACCTCCAGCCTACACACCTACACACACACACACACACACACACACACACACACACACACACATACACACACATACACTCACACACACACACACACACACACACACAGAGTTGAGAAAAAAAAAAAGAGAGAAAGAAATGAGTGTTTTCAATAGCTTAAAAAAAAAAGATGAGACAGTAGTCGGGCAAGTGGTGGCTCATACCTTTAATCCCAGCAGAGGCAAAGGCAGGAGGATCTCTGTGAGTTCAAGAGTTCAAGACCACCCTGGTCTACAAGAGCAAGTTCTAAGATAGCCTCCAAAGCCACAGAGAAACCCTGTCTTGAAAAAAAATGAGACAGTAACCAAATGCAATGTATAGGCCTTTTTTTGATTCACTGACTCGAACAAAACAGCTATAAAATTGCTTCACCAAACTGAGCATATATGAACATTGAATGGGTATGCATTATACCAAAAGGGCCTCTCTTGGCTTTTAGATGCAATTGTGGTGTGGCAGCTATGTTTTCTTAAGTGCTTATATTTTAGGGCTAGAACTTGAAATTCTTGCAAATGAAGTGATAGATTTATCTGTGATTGGATCCAAGTAATGTCCTGCAAAGCAGACATAGCATGGTGGTATGCAGCCATATGCCAGCATTCTGGAGGCTGAGACAGGGGGATCAGGAGTTTAAGGGAAGTTCTGCTATGTAATGAGTCCTGGGCCTGCTGCGCAGTAAAGGGAGGACCCTGGAGAAACAGAAACACAGGCAGAACATAACCATGCTAATAACAATCAGTATTTGTACCAGGCTCTCTTTGGGGCCACTAGCCAGCTCCCAAATGAAGATACAGACACTTATTAGTTATGAATGCTCAGCCTCAGCTTATGCTCATCTTTGGCTAACTTTTTTTTTCTTCAACTTAAATTAACCGTTTCTCTTCATCTACATTTAACTTTGTTTTGTTTTTTACCTTTTCTTTCTGTGTGTACTACTCCACATCTGCTGGCTGGCAGCTCCCTGGCTGGCTCCAGGTGTGTTTCTTTCTCCTACATTCTCTCCTCTTTTCTTTCCCCTATCCCCATGAGCCCAGATTTCTCCTCCTATTTATTCTCTTGCCTGCCAGCCCCACCTATCCCTCTTCGGTCTAGCTATTGGACATACAGTTTTTTATTAGACCAATCATCGGGTACCTTAGGCAGGCAAGGTGAAATAGCAGCACATCTTTACATAATTAAACAATTGCAACATAAACAATGTATCACACCTTTACATCATTAGACAAATACAGCATAAGCAAATGTAACACACCTTTACATTGTTGAACTAATATTCTACAGCATAAACACATCTTTACATAGTTAAATGTTCCACAATTACTTATGCCATTGATAAATTCATAATATTTATATTATGAATGATTGCTGAGATTTTTCTGTGCTTCCTCCATGCCAGACTCTATACTAAATATTTACACACAGTACCTCAGTTTCTCTACCTGGGAATCCCACTGAATGCTACCATCACCATTTGCATCTGAGAGAACCAAATCTTGGAGAAGCTCTGTAACCATCTCAAAGCCCACCCAGCAAATACATCACAGAGCCAGGATGTGACTGATATCACTGAAACCCGAGCTCACACCTCCCACTGCTCCATCTTGCTTGCTGGCTTAGGCAAGAAGAAGGCTCCACTCACAGCAGATAAGGCTCTGCTTGCTGGTGACTGAACAACTTACAGATTCCTGTCACCTTTGACCCAGCACTCCCACCCTTGGCAAACTGCAGCCCATACACAGTAGCAGCCATGTATAAGAAAGCCCAAATGCAGAGCTATGGGTAACAGTAAAGACTAGGAAATGATCCAATGCCTCTCAACAGGAACATGGGTAAATAAACCACAGCATGTTTGTACAATGGAATGGTGCCACACAGAGGTATTAAACAGTGCTTGTCTTTGTGTATCGACCAGGAGCTTTTTCACAAACATATGGTTGAATAAAAAAGCAAGCACGTGTCTTTTAGAACAACCGGATGCCAGTTAAATAAAGCTACGAGATCCCAGAACTTAATTTATTGCGTAGGAGTGCATACACATGTCATACACATGTCATAACAGGTACGAGAATATTAAACACCAAATTTACCAACATGTTCATTCCAGAAGAGAAACACAGGGAAAGGAACCAAAGAAAGATGCAGATGAGTCCTCGACTAATCTGCAAAATTTCTATCTTGAAAGGAATGAGCAGTGGGCCATGGTGGCCACACCTGCAGTCCCAGCACTTGTGAGGCAGAGACAGAAAAATCACAAGTTTGAGGTCAGCCTGGGCTACCTCGTGAGCCCCTCGGCCCTCTTCTTAAAGTATGTACCAAAGTGGGAGGAGAAACAGGAGTCTAATTCACTGTGGGTGGGAGCCCATACTTGTTCTTCCTAGGAAGAAAACTTTGCATAAGCTACCAAACTTAGAAAGATGCCATTTGACCCCAACTGCTAGAAATTTTGCTTTCAAATATATGGCTGCATCTACAAAGTTAAGTACACAAGATTGTACACTAAAGTATTGCTTGTGTTAACCAAGGCTTGGAAACAATCTAGACATCACTGTATTAATTACATTTTCTGTTGCTGTGATAAAATATCTCACAGAGAGGGTGGAGAGATATCTCACAGCAAGCAAGGGAGTTAATTTAACTGTTCTTCCAGGGGACCCAAGTTCAGTTCCAGTGTCCACACTGGGCAGTTCACAACTACCTGTAACTCTAGCTCCAGGTAATCTAACACTCTCTCTGGAATCCTTAGGCACCCTCGCACCCTTGGCATAAACCAGACAGAGACAGAGACAAAGAGAAGCACACACATGCAAGAATGAACAATAAAAAAAAAAAAAAATCTTAAAAGATTTTTTTTTGGTCTGGCAAAAGCCACTTTGGGTTCATAGTTTGCGGGGATAAAGTCCACTGCGGTGGGGAGGACATGGCAGTAAAAGCCCGGCAGTAAATGTCACATTGTGTCAGGAAGCAATGAGATAGATGCTCGTCTCTGCTAAGTTCTTCCTCCCCTTTTACTCACTCCAGGGCCCCAGTCCCTGGGATGGAAACTCAGACATGCTCACAGGTGTGTTTCCTAGGTGATTCCAAATCCAATCACAGGGGCCTTGAAGATGAACTAGCTCAGCCACTCAGCTCTGTAAAGAAAATTCATTAAGATGGGGTGACCTGATGAATATCTGAAATCAGAGACGTGAGTGCCGATAGGAGGATTATCTCCAGTTCCAGGGCAGCCTGGGCTAAGGGAGAGACCCTGGAGTGGGTGGAGGGGAACCAATACAGAAGGGTTCCTAAGGGCCAGAATGTGGGGCACTAGTTGCTACCATATACAAAAAGTGGCAATGTACAGGAGAAATGCTTGTATATGCATAAAATACGTGATTTTAAAAAAAAAAAAAAGCAGGGCTCTGGTTGTCTGTGAGATGTGTAACTTCAGAACAGAGACTTTGTGCTGCAAGCCTTCTGTATTTCATTTAATTCGGGTGACTATGCCACTACTAAAAAACTGATAAAAATGTAAAATTCTGAAGCAATACAAGATCCCTTAGTTTCCCAGGCTGATATTACTGAGAATTAACAGGGGCCTTTGTCATCTGTTTCATCTGGAGTGGCTCCCAGCCTGTCAGTGTTACCTAACAGAGCCTGGCATGCCCAGTGTGGTGGCACATGCCTATAGTCCCAGCGCTCAACAGGCAGAGGCAGACAGATCTTAACCAAGGACAGCCTGGTCTACAAAGAATTCCAGGCCTGCCAGGACTACACAGTGAGACCCTGTCTAAAAACAAAAAGAGGCCAGGCATAAGGACCCCCATTCTGTCTGCACCAGGTACCTCTGTGGGCTAACACGGACCCTGCATGTTTCTGGACTTGGGTTTTGACCGTCCATACAACAATACCTTTTCTGTTCAGATGTGTTACTGATCCTTCATTCCACCGAGCAAAATGCCAAAGCTAAAAAGTATTGGGGACTGGGCACACTAAGATCCTCAATTTTCCAATCCCAAAGACCCTAAATTCAGACTATTACCTCCCCCAACAAAAGCATGCTTGTACCAATACAGCAGCCTGCCAGTAATTATGCCCAGTCACAAAACCAGAGCCCAGCAAGGCCTCAATTAGTCTACAAAGGGACCTAAGGAAGGGTGGGCTACACAGCGTGCAGACCTGATAACAAGTGGTCCTGAGCAGAAGGCTTGCTTGGCTGTCTGGCCACCCCAGATCCTCTCCAGAAACCTACGTTCTGTTCTCTTACTGTCCACAAATCCTCCACTTTCCAAGTCAAGATGTAGCATCTTCAAGCCATTGCTTCATTCATTCTAGAACACGTGACCCTCCTTGGACACTGTCGCCAGATGCCCAGGCCTGGCCTCCAGCGGGCAATGAGCATCTTCTTTGTGGAATCCAGAAACAAAGGGGTCCCCTGACCTATTCAGCAAATATCCTGAGAACCATTAGGTCTCCAAAGCCAGGACAGGTTTTCACGAAATGAAATCCCCTTCACATGGAGCAACCGGCTAGGAAGTCGAGAGGTGAAAAGGGCTTGCTAGTGTTTAAAAAAAACTTAAGTGTCTAACAGCCAATTTAACACACTTCTACCTAAATGTGCAGGATCTGAACTAGTATGTGCAACAAGTGAGCTCGGAGAGGATTTGAGGTGATGGAGATAGGTGGACAGGGGTCATTGTGAGTGTATTAGAGTGGTGTACACGCCTGAGATGTGAATGTGAGCCTCGAGGTCGGTTAAGTGTGGAATTGGGTAAGGAGGTGTAAGCCCCACGGAAGCCCTCTTTTCAATGCGCTGCAGAGGCGGCTTGCGCGGAGGAGTGCTTCAGCCTTGCCGGTTTGCCCCTCCTGACGCAAGAACGGGAAGCTAGGACTGTGCAGGGGACCAGTAAGAGGGGCGACCTGGGGGACCAGCAGCCGGGTGTGCGTTCAACCTGAACCGTGCTGGAGAAATGCAGCCTGCCCAACAACACCGGAAGCTCAGCCCGGGAGAGAAACATCTTCATCAGGGACCAGGGACTTGCCGCCTGCCGTTTAGACGTCTAGACGTCGGAGCGCGGGCTGCCTTGCTGAGACACTGCCGGGTCGGTGTCTTCTAGCATGGCGTTTGCAGGCATTTCTCTAGCGGCACAAGGAGTTGGGAGTCTCTGAGGCTTAGGACGAGGGCCGCTGGGCGTGAATGCAGGCGGCCAGGGGTCACTTAGTGGAAGCACAGCTTTGTCAGAATGAACCAGCAATATGCAGTGGCCTACACAACCTCTGCAAACAGGCCTAGAGGAACAGAATCTTACCCTTGCCAGGACGTAGGGCCCTAGCCAGTCTGCCTAAGGAGATGGGGTGGGCGTGAGAAGTCAATCAAAGTTCACCCAGTCGCTTCCTGGAGCTACAGCTGCACCCACCTCCCGCTGAACCATTGTGCAGACAAGCACCTTCTCCCCAGTCTCCCCCAACCCTTAGCTCTAGCTGCTTACCGCTGGCCAGAGGCAGCCCAGCCAAGAGAGTGATCCCCGCAGTGCCTGCAGTTCTGTTCCCCAGCCTTGCACGCACATGAACGAGGTACTCTTTCTCCACCTGGGATTAGGATGCTGATCCTGCAAAGGACAGCAAGAAATTAATTCCCAAGAATGCCTGACTCCTATTTCCACTCAAAAAAAAAAAAAAAAAAAAATCCCAGTCCTACAGCCGCAACAACACACACACACACACACACACACACACACACACACACACACACACACACACGGCCCCTTAAAGACTGAAAAGGGAGCTCGACAGAGGAATTCGGGAAGTGATGACACATTCAACAATGCTGTCACACCTGGCTGCTGAGGAGCTGAGCAGCGGAAATGGAGCCATTTGGAAGGAAGGGGGGAGAAGGACCCAGGGTCAGCTTGGGTGGTCAAAAAAAAAAAAAGAAAAAGAAAAAGAAAAAAAAAGAAAGAAAGAAAAAAGCGGGGAGCGACCCCCACCAGAATGGGACCAAAGCCAGATGTTTTGGCTGTGCCCGGATCAATCTGGCTCATCACTCCTGCCCACAGCTGGCCGTGCCTGATGTTGAGGAAGGAGACACACACCTGCCAGCCTGCTCCGGAAGCAGTCTGGTTTAGAAGAGTGTTGTTTGTCCCACGTGTGCTCGGGGAAGTGACAACAACCTAGAAAAGCACCGAAGCCACTTGGGGCTATTTCCATTAAGGGCTGGAATTAGGTATCTCCCAGGAAATTGAGAGGACTCCAACTCCCACTCACCCTGGTGGTTAGGCCAAGTTTGGCCTGTTGACCTCTCTGGAGTCATCTTTATGATGCTGGATTAAACGCGCGCGCACACACCTCCCTTCATCTCAAAGTGGGAGTGTACCATGTAGGTAGGTGGTCTTCGGATTCTGGAGAATTCTTGAAGGTCAAGCAGCCTGGGAGAAGGAAGTAGAAACAGGCAGTGAGCTAGCCACCTGGACATGCCAATCACCAATACACCTTCAGGACGTTCATTAAGACCACCACCCTTCACAAAGCGCCTGGACCCTCTGCGCCGCCCCCCTCCCCCCACTGCACCGCGAAGCTTAGAGATTTGAAACACTAGCCTCTCTCACACTTCCAGACTGTGGAGTTGTGTTAAGGCTGAGTTAAATGGCACACCTGAGTTTGTGCTGGCACAGATTTCCTCTGAGTCCTTTTCTATTCTTGCGGGTGTAACTGAATACCCATCAGACCTCTGTTATCATCTCAAAACCTTTAGAGAAAGAAGACCAAACTGCCGTCATGACTGAGATGTGAGCAAGCACCTCCCCCTGTCCGTTGCTTTCCTTTCGAGTTAATGACAGAATTACCAACGCTGGGACGGGAGGAGGCAGGTAACGATTGTGGGGATGGAGGAGGAAAAAGATAGAAAAAAAGAGAAGATGCTCTATCTACGAACCATCTAATCTGGTGCTCACCTCACTAATGAGTAGATTCAACTCTCAAACCTTGACCATGAGCATACCTGTTTTCTGAACTGCACATGTGCACAGTATTTCATATATCACAGATCGTCCCCCATGTGACATCTGTGCACACAACAGTCCTCAAAGTCCCTCAGCAACATCTTTGTCGGTGTCCAAGCCGGAGTACAGGGGACCCTACTTCGTCTTTAAAACACACATCCGACTCGTGGGATTGCAAGGCGAATTCCGAGGAGAAACCTGGTTCCTATATCCACCGGCTGCACAGATGAGGAAAGTGTCGATGCAAGCGGTACTCCTCTTCCCATCTTCCCAGCGATCCTCTCCCCAGCCCCAATCCGGCCCAGAGCAGGCCGAAGCTTCTGCCTTCCGTGACACGAGCTCTGGGCTGGTTTACCTCCAGCTGCCGCAAAGTTCTGCCACTCCAGCCTAGTCCGGCCCCCTCGCCAGCTCGCCCCTCCCTAAGCCTCAAGTTAGAAGTCTAGCCCCAAGCAGAGAGCAATGGGGTTGTTTTCTGTCACCTGAAAGCTGCCAGGAGGCTTGGATTACCCCTCCTCGCTGGGGACTGTGCTCCCGGGACACTGACAGGGTGCAGCTAGCCCCCATGCGGGCCTTCCGCAAAGCAAGCACCCGCAGATTTCAAGGACTCGTGAGAGCTTGAGCCCTGCTGTCGGCGGGGGCCCCTAAGCTCCCGAGGCCGGGACAGGCCGGTCCAAGCTGTGCCGGCCGTTTAAAAAAAGAGAGACTTAGAGATGAACTCGCCCGTGAGCTGCTGGCTGCCCGGCTATAGGGGCGAAGGCCCCTGACGCAAGCGGAACTCGGCGGAGCCCATACGAATCAGAACGGAGCAGGACTCCTGGCGCACTAGGGACTCCAGGAGGCGGCTGCGCCAGAGACGCGGGTCGCGCCTCGGGGAACCGGGCGGTGGGGGGAGGGGAAAGCTCAACCAAGAAAACCCACCGAGGCGGGGACTGGCCTGGGCGGGGAGGGGCGGCGGGGCCGGAGCCCCTCGCTGTTGGGCAGACTCGCGATGGCCAGAGGCTGACTTCCACTCTCGCCGACCGCTCCCCCGGGGGCGAAGAGAAGAGAGCGAGAGCGGCGCGAGGCCTCCGGTTCCCGCAGCTTGCAGAAATTGGAGGCTTGGCCGCGAGCGCACTGCGCCCGCCTGCAAGGCGAGCCTGCGCCGGGAGAGCACAGCCCCGGGGCGGTCCGGCCGAGGAGCTCCGGCTTTTGTCATGATGGCCAGCTACCCGGAGCCCGAGGACGCCGCGGGGACCCTGCTGACCCAGGAGAGCGGGCGCGCGGTCAAAGAGCCCGAGGCGCCGCCACCGAGTCCGAGCAAGGGTGGCGGGACAGCACCCGAGAAGCCGGACCCCGCGCAGAAGCCCCCGTACTCGTACGTGGCGCTCATCGCCATGGCGATCCGCGAGAGCGCCGAGAAGAGGCTCACCCTGTCGGGCATCTACCAGTACATCATCGCCAAGTTCCCGTTCTACGAGAAGAACAAGAAGGGCTGGCAGAATAGCATCCGCCACAACCTCAGCCTCAACGAGTGCTTCATCAAGGTGCCGCGCGAGGGCGGCGGCGAGCGCAAGGGCAACTACTGGACGCTGGACCCGGCCTGCGAGGACATGTTCGAGAAGGGCAACTACCGACGCCGCCGTCGCATGAAGCGGCCCTTCCGGCCACCGCCCGCGCACTTCCAGCCGGGCAAGGGGCTCTTCGGGTCCGGGGGAGCGGCGGGTGGCTGCGGCGTGGCGGGCGCGGGCGCCGATGGCTACGGCTACCTGGCGCCACCCAAGTACCTGCAATCGGGTTTCCTCAACAACTCCTGGCCCCTGCCGCAGCCGCCCTCGCCCATGCCCTACGCCTCCTGCCAGATGGCGGCGGCCGCGGCAGCAGCTGCAGCAGCCGCTGCAGCCGCCGGCCCGGGCAGCCCCGGTGCAGCCGCAGTGGTCAAGGGGCTGGCGGGGCCCGCCGCCTCCTACGGGCCGTACTCGCGCGTGCAGAGCATGGCGCTGCCACCGGGCGTCGTGAACTCCTACAACGGCCTGGGAGGCCCTCCCGCCGCGCCCCCGCCGCCGCCGCACCCCCACCCGCACCCTCACGCACACCATCTGCACGCGGCCGCCGCACCCCCGCCAGCTCCGCCACACCACGGGGCTGCGGCGCCACCCCCGGGTCAGCTCAGCCCCGCCAGCCCGGCTACCGCCGCTCCCCCGGCTCCCGCGCCCACCAGCGCGCCCGGCCTGCAGTTCGCCTGCGCCCGGCAACCCGAGCTCGCCATGATGCATTGCTCTTACTGGGACCACGACAGCAAGACGGGCGCACTGCACTCGCGCCTAGATCTCTGAGAGCCACCGCGTACGACCGCGGCCCAGGGGTGGAGGAGCCGAGCTCGGGGCGCAGCCGCAGCAGCCAGCCGGACGGCACACACTCTGGGACAACCCCTTGAGCCAGAGCCCTCGAGCCTTCTGCGCCTCCTCGTTCCGCCCTGCTCCTGCGGCTCCGCTTTGTCGCCTCCCGTGCTCTTCCCCACCGCGGCCTTTGCGCGCCCCTGGGTCGGAGGCAGCCCCGCTCCGCGCTTTCCGCAGGCCTCCTCTCCCCACGGAGCCCCGGAGTCACCACCGCAGGGAGTGTGTCCGCGGCGCTGACCTCTTGGCCTTCTCTTCCAGGTCGATGGACTCGCGTTCGACTTTCTCCCCTGACTGCCGCGCTGTCCGCGGCGAGAAGCGCTGGGCTGCTGGGGTAGCGGGACCCACGCTGCGCTGCGGGAGAAAGGAAGGAACGCGTCTGGCTGCTCCGCGATCCCTCCTGGAACTGATCAGAAGCCGCTTGCAGAGGGGCCCACTGGGCGGGGCGGGGGTTGAGCCCCGGGCTGGAGCAGGGACAGCCTTGTTCCGCGGCCTGTAATCGGGTTCACATCCCCGCGCCTTGCGAGGCCGCGGTGCCTCTGCTCTTCAACCCAGCGCTTCAGGCACCACAAGGCCAGCGTGGCTGGCCAACGTCTTGCTGAAAGGATCGGTGAGGTTTTTTAACGATATTAAAGAATACTTTTAAAAGGGATGAAAAGAAAGAGAGAAAAAAATAAACCTTTCATCGGGAGAAACGGTGAAGTGTAATGGCCTTCGAGTTTGCTAAAACTCAACAACAAAATCAAAAGATTTAGTTTCTTCATCGTCCCTGCTCGGAGATTTGTGTAGAATTCCCATAGTGACTTCAGACGGCTGTATTCAGAGCCTGGAGAAAATAACTAGCTAAAAGAAGGTTTCCACTACAAATCGGGAGTTTGCCTCTGTATTTTAAAAAAGCAAAGCAAAGCAAATCTCCCCGGATCTTCCGATTCTAGCCCGGGATGCCAGAAGATTACTGCCTGGCTGGGCCACACTTCGGGGATGACATTTCCCTCTCTGGTTTTTGTTTTTCAGATGTCTTCTTCTTCCACCTTGGGAAGGAGAAATGTGAAACCGGCCACGGCTTTTCTCCTACACGGGCTTCTGGCCCCAGCCGGCCGACCCGAAATTTCTGAGACCTGGTGGTTGAGTAATGTCTTTCGGGGACCAAATTTTCTAGAGGGAACGAGAGCACTTTTGTTGTGTTTGTATGTGTGTTTGCGCGCGTGCACGCGCGCGCGTCCCTTGTCAACTCCCAAATAAATGTTTTGTTTTTTTCTTTTAACACGGACTTAACATTGCTTCTTTTACGTCGTAGTTAGCAGCTAGCTAGCTAGCTAAAAGAGCTAGCCCTTCAGCAAAACTGTGTTCTTTTAAAGAGTGACACAAACAAGGTTTGAGAGCAACCAGGGTGGCAGTCGCTTTGGGCTGTCGCTACTGCATTGTTTTTCTGGAGATTGTTTGTTTTTCTGTGTCATCGCTCGTCTGCTGAAGCTGTTTAACACAGGCAAAGATACCGGTCCTTCTCTAGAGGCTACTGTAGGCACGGTTTGTTCTATTTTTTGCGCCCGTGTAAGCTTATATTTTTGCCTCTTACATAATTGTATTAGATGTGTGCAGGGTGTTCTCATTATTATCCTCATACTTCTAAGGTTTTTTGGGTTTTTTTCGAGTCAAATATATAACATTTGTGGGGTTTTTTTCATATAAAATTCCGAGTTCAGGAACATGCTGAAAGCTTCTCTACAATGTATTAGCTGATTTGTTGTACTGTTGTTTTAAAAAATCGGCATTCGTTTTTCGTGAGGTAAGGGTGGGAAACTTGGTGCTTTTCCTGAAATTGAGTGCACTATATGTTGCAGAGATGAAGTTTTGCTTTTTATTTACCGAGCTCATCAAATAACGAATTAAGACCCAAGTTTTCATTAAGATACAAAAGGCATTTGACCTGGTTGCAGTCTAAAGCTATCAGGCTGATTGCAAGTGGCTGGCTTTCAGTTTTCGGCTGGGGTGACAGATATTGGATCTCTTACGGTGGCTGGGAGTTGATACAACAAGGACTAGATCCCATGCTACGCCATACATCTTATACCTCCCTTTCTTCTACCCTTGATAAGAGACAGGTGCAGAGAAATAAGTTGGGAGCAGCAGTGAGCTTGAAGAATGAATTTATAGGTCCTCATTTCCACTAAGGGAAGATCTAACCTTGGAAATGTGAAGATGGTATCTAGAGTGTATATTGCTGGGATCAAGGGGAAGTCATTCCCACTCAAAATGCCTCTTCTCCCCCAAACACCTCAGGAGAATTGGGGTGGTAGAGAAGATTGTGTGGATTCTCAAAGCCTGTCTACCCATTGGGGACAGGCTAAAACGAGAGTCTCAGTGGCAGTGGGAAACAGGAAAGTCTGATCAGGCCTGAGGATGCTTTTGTAGCGATGTCTCAACTGTCTGATTGGAGTGTGCGCGCATCGCCATGATTTCTGTTTTGAATACATATCCTACTGATAGTGGTGTGTAGTCTGTACCTGATGTAAATATGTTTATAGTGTCTTATTTAATGGTAGTAGGGTAAGAGGTGTGTATATATTCACCGGCAGAGGGGGGTGAATGACATATTTAGGACACTGTATGACTAACATTAGAGTCTGCTTATTGGACCACAGTATGTGTTGCATTCATACCTCATGCTGATGTAAGCAGTTGTGTTTCTGGCTTGCTGAATGATGACAAAATATATGCACCCATCACTTCATCTGGCAGAGGCTCCCTGTTCCGGGACTAGTTGTCAGCACCCCTTCAAACCGCTATCCAGAGCAGAAAACTGGGACAGCTTGCAAGGCAGGGCTCTTGGTGGACAAGTCATTGCCCACCTCCCGCGAAATGGAGAAGCTGAGCAGAGGCTGCCCTGAAGAACCTCTTCAAAAGCTGCACCCAAGAACTAACCAGCAAGAGGCTTCCACAGCTGGGAAGGCTTTGCCAAGTAAGGAAAATTAGATGAAGGAATTACTGAGGGTTTCCCAGAATCTACACCGCGGTTGGAGGAGGTAAGAGAAGGGAGCCACTTCCCCAGGGATGCCTCCAGAAAGACATCTGTCTCTAATTCCAGCCCTAAGGGGTTTTCCAAAGTGCTAAAATTTGGTTGTTTTCCCTAGTTGGGGACAACAACAGACCTTGTTCATCTCAAATTTCCTTTCTCTTCTCTTCCTCTTTGCTCTTTTGAGTTTGTTAGAGAATCTGACTCAGATAACCTTCCTAAGTGAGAGCAAAGATATTTAAGAGAGCCCCTGACACAGAATGGTTATGCCTTGGAATACACTGTCTGGGTTGGAGAGCTAGCAGCCCATATGGGAATGTGTATATATGTTTGTAGTGTGCTCTATAAATGTGACATAAATAGAGTTTGATACAAATATCCTGCCAATTTCTCAAGGTTCTGGGTAATGAGTTGTTAAACGTGTGTGTGTGTGTGTGTGTGTGTGTGTGTGTGTGTGTGACAGTGAGGCTGTGTAAACATCCCGTGAAACACTGACAGAATACAGCATTTTCTCACTTTTACAGCCAGAATCTTAGTTACCTTTGCTCTCCCTAAAAGCCCAAAGTAATTGGATTGGTGGAGGGACAGCCAATTCTCTAATGGGACTAAAGAGACATTTTCACCAATGCAAGAAATATAATGAGGAATTGTGGGAAGAGAGGCTAAGTAATCCTTAACATAGTTCCACATTCCTCTCCAGTATCTGGAGGGGTATTTTCTATTGGGCATCAGTAGAGGGTTCTCAGCTCTGTACCCTTACTCGATGGGCAATATGCCCAGGATCTTTCACTCGGTGGGCATTCGCTCTTTACATTGTCTTTTGCCAGCCAAGACTGAAAAGTCAGCCATGTAGAGCCCCCTGGTGGTGGGTAGAAATTGGGGGCAAATCCAAGCTTCATTGGAAAGTACTTTGGTGAAGGCCTGGAGCTTTCCAACTGCTGACTCAAAATCTTAGCCTTCTCCCCTCAAAAGGGGTCCTAATACCAGGAAGTGATTCGGTCAAGCTCAAGATTCCCAAAGTATCCCCCACTTTATTTAAACAGCAGTTAACTATGTCCTGTTGGCTATGTCACCACTATATGGCAGCCCCTCAGAGTAGCCCATGGAACTTGTAGGAAGGGTTGGAATCAGGAACCAGAACTTCTCTGTCATAGGATAGAATAGGGATCAGGGTCAAGGAGCTGGCAGGAACAATAGTTATACTCTGCCTTCTGCCCTGATGATTCTTCAAACCAAGAAGGTCAATGACTGGTTATTTTTTGGACAGAGAGGGTTCCAAGCGGTACCAAAGCAGTGTCTGGGTCCCAGGAACCAAGCTCACGCAATTGACTACTTGAAGATCTGACCAAAGAAGAGGCCAGCTTCATGTCACCAGCCTCAGAAATCCTCAGAGGAGACTTGAGAGCAGGTGACACTAGCTGCCACCTGGCTCTGGGAGTCACTCGGCTCTGAGAGACAAAGTGCACCCTTGGGTGTGAGTTTGGGCAGACCATCCAGCAGGAACTGTGGTTTGTGGCCCAGATTCTGGCTCGAGATGAAGCCGTGTTCTGAGTCATGTTACCCCAGAGAGGTGGCTCATGCAGGATGAGCCACAGATAGGAGCCTGGACACTAGGAAGAACCCGAGAGGAAGTGGAGGCCGGGTGTCCTGCTGATTCCAGACTTCAGTTCTCTCATTTATAGGATAGATCGACCAGTGTGATTACAACAGTTAAGTATTCCGATTCAAAATACCTAGTTTATTGTTAAGAAAGCTGCCCGTTCATGGAAGAAGGGAGGAAGAGAAGGGCCAAGCCGTTACGGAAGGGTCCCACCAGCTGTCTTTGCCAGGCCACCACCGGCACCCCAGGAACCCAGAGAAGGAGCGCCTACCACGGGCACAGCTAACCGTGTCTGCCTTGTTCAGTTCATTGACATCAGGAATGAGGCGCAAAGGCACTGAACACTTGCTCCCCGAGGGCACAGATGATAAACTCTTGGACTTGCCCTGGAAACCTCCCTATTGCTTCTTTCAAGGCTATTTTCTCTGATAGTTGAGGTTTTCTCTAAGATGCTTTCCCCATAGGTCACCCTCCTCACTGATGCAGGAATGTTTGGGTTTTTCTTTACCCTTGCCAGAACAGCAGAAGGTGGTCACTCTCTGTGGGAGATAGGGAGGGTTATCCTGTAGGTGAGGCTCCCTAGACTTTTGGGTAGAAACAGGGAAGGGGGGACAGGAGCAGGACGCGGGCTGAACTGAGAGTTGGTGGAAGACTCTGGGCTGCTGCGGAGGCGGAGGCGGAGCCGAGGTAGTGCGGGACCAGCTGCTGGGGGGGGGGGATGGTGGGGGACAGGTCCTAGGCCTCCAGGGATGCTGGCACCCTCTTGTGGGCAGCCAGCAAGCTCAGACCCTCTGGCTTGGGCTGAAACTCTCCAGCTAGCCCTACTCATACTTTGGGGATGGAGGAATGAAATGATTAGGCAGGCAGGGTGTGAGCCTCCGGGTAGTTTGCACTGTAAGGCAAGGGTAGGAGTCATGGGAGGGCCAGAAAGCCCACAGCAGGGCTGTAGCAATCCGACCCCAGGCTCGGAGGGAGACCCAACTGAGACCACAGCCTGATTAGCTGTCTCTGGCAATACTACTAGCACATCAAACAACACATACCTTTCTCTGGGTTCTCAGCTGTGTAAAAGGAACGTTGGGCAAGCAAAGAAAAGGAAAGAGCGGGGTCCCGGGAACTTTCGTCCCTGAGGACTACCGTGAAGGAGCATTGGCCTTTTTACTTTTTTGTCCTTTGCTTTCAGAAGAGAAAAAAAAAAAAAAAAAAAAAAAAAAGGAAATTCTCCACGTATTTTTGAAAAATCTTTCCCAACTACCACTAATGGCTGTTAGAGAGAGCAGAGAATCAGGAAACTGTCCCCCGCCCGTGGTGACACGGGGCCTTTGTCCTCTTTCCTGAAGCCCCCGCTACTGCTGACCGTGCTGAGATAAAGGCCGGGTCAGGGCCCTGTGGAATCCCGGGGGAGGGGGCAGCAGGTCGTCCGATGGCTCCTTTCAACTCGGCATAGAGTTGACAGTTCCAACCCGCTGACCTCGTGGATCTACGGAACAGGAGCCACAGCCTGCCTGGGGTCCCAAACTGCGTTTTCCCTGAGAGATTTCTGCCAGTTCCCATTCTCAACAAGCACTTTTATTTTCTATTTAGAGACTTGGGCGGGGAAGAGCTGCGCTCCCTGTGGACTTGCTTCTCAAAGGAGGAATAGTGTTGAGTCTTTGCAGCCTTTACGAGGTTTAGTTGTCCCTGTCCTATTCTGTCTGTTGTCTGTGCTGCCATAACTATGTGCTTGTTGGTTTTGTTTTATGTTTTGTTCCCCCTGCTGAATTTCAAATTATCTGGACAGCGTCTCCTGGCCTCCCGAACCCTCTGCAGAGAAGGCAGGAGAGAGGCTATAAGCCTAGGTTATCTACCCCTGTGATTCAGAAAGCTGGGTCTCTGCAGAACTTAAATCTTCTTGAGGAACCTTTGTGATAATGGCCTTGGGCTCCCCAGGATACCCTAGCCACACCTGAGTGCCCTGATGTTCCCAATCCCTTTGAAGGAACAGACAGCAGAGCCAAGCTATGGGCTAGTGTGGAAATGCAGAGTTATCCCGAGGCCATCAATATCACTGCTCATTCAAGCATTGCAGTGTGTCCTGAGATTCTTCAGCCCGAAAGGACCCTAGGTCAAATTAGTTCTACTCCCTCCAAGGAGATTTGTGCGATGGTGGCCCCATGAAATTGCCCCTAAGATGAATATTTTATCCCCAGGATGATTATACCTGGAGAGGTCGACAGACACAAGAAGACCCAGGACACCCTCTACCACCTCCTTCTCCGGCTCCCTGCCCCATTAACCAGCTCTGGGGGCTCGGTCCCCAGTGAAACTGGAGCTGCCCACCTCCGGCAGATGAGAGATAAAGGAACCGGGTGGCGCCAAGTCGCGCTGACCAACAGACCCTGATCCGGCCTTTTCCGCACCCCAGAGCCACACAGGAGACCCTTCTTCCCCAGAGCCGTTGACCTAGCTAGGGAGAAATAGGTAGGCTGAACAATGTATACACCCTGCTTTCAAACATAGAACTTCGGTTAGCCTGCTAAGTGCAATGTGCACGCGATTGACTCTAGGAGGATGTCCTGTATCTGGGTCCTTGTTCCAGCATCCTTGTCAATGTGTTTGTCATGTTTGCATAGAAACAGACAAGTGCATTTAAAGCAAGGACGACGACACAGTGGGGGTGTGCATGAGTGCTTTTAGCATCTATCCTGTTGTCTAGCCGCCAAAACACAGGTAGCAAACCTTGAGTCTTAATGATAACTTACACTTCGGCTTCTACAATTTTCAAACATAATTTTGAAACAACAACCCTAGAAAATGCTCCCCTCTCCAATTTTACAGAAGGAGAAAAGAGCCAAGAGCAATCAAATAGGGCCAGTTTACAACCAATCTGTGAGAGAGGAAAACTAGCCAAAGCTCTGGGGAGCCTGGCTGCTGCCCAAAGCCAAAGTGGGGTTTTCTTCTGGGTTTGTTTGTTTGTTTGTTTGTTTGTTTGTTTTGGTGTGTGTGTGTGTGTGTGTGTGTGTGTGTGTGTGTGTGTGTGTGTTTCATGGGATCCCACTTAGGCAGGCCCTTTGGACCCTTTGGTAGGCTTCCTGGGAGACCCACCACAGCAAGCACTGATTTTTTGGTGGGTTTTTTTGTTTGTTTGGTTGGTTGGTTGGTTTTGTTTTATTTTTCATTCCTTTGCAAACGATCCTTTCCAGATCTGGTGACCCAGGTGGTCATTACAGAAGCGTTCCAGGCTGGTCGGAAAGCAGGTAGGGCGCTCCCTGGCGCTCTTAGGCAGTGGTCTGACCTTCTGCAAACGGATCCCAAACCCAACCTGGGTTTCTGGGGCAGTAACTCAGGCACGGAGAAGGGATCATTTCCTCCAGAGTCAAACCTAGCAGTGCTGCGCTGAGCCAAAGCCAGAACAGCAAAAAACCCTGAATTCATTTAGCTCCAGCAGTCCGGAATCCCTAACTTAAGCCCCAGAGACGACCACGCCCATTTCACAGCAGTGGTCACTAGGATAGAGCTGAGTAGTGAGTTCCTTTAGCTCAACATCCAGAAAAGGCCAGGGGAAACCTGAAATCTCTAGTTAAGTTTGCCTGGCTCTCCTAAGTAGGTCCCTCTGCTCCCAGAGATATCCCACAGTTAGCCGCTTATTTCCCTTGCCAAGGATGCGAAGTTTTCTCTAGCGTTCACTAACTTCATTAGGTTTCTACACGCTTGGATTCTGGGCGGGGGGGGGGGGGGGGGCATGCGTTTCCTGGGTGCAGAACCTTTGCTTTCTTTCCTAAGGCAATCGTCCTCCCGCCCAGTCCCCTTCTCTTCAAGCCCTCATTGTGGCAGAGTAAGGTTGTTCCAGTACTGTAGCTTGCAGGGTGCCCTTGAGCCTCAACGTCTGGCTTTTCCGACAGAGGTTGCTCTTGGAGCTCCAAGGCCACTTCTCTGCAGAAGTCGGGTCTTTGGAACTGAGCCCTAAGTTCGGCAAGGTCGTCGTTTGGCCTACAGGCTGCCCTCTGCTGGCACCAAACGACATCACCGCCGCCTTCTTTGCCACTCAGGAACTGCAGCCATTGAAGAGGGCAGAAAAAGGCGTCCCTACTGTCACTCTATCTCCAAAGTGAGTGTGGCACCTTCAATTACCGAACCTTCCATGGGCACCAGCCACTTATACTAGCTCCCCTCGGTTGCCGAGACTGCTGGTGGTCAGACTAGGAGTTTCAAAGTCAACTGCAGCTCTGCGGAGCTGCTCCGCTGCAGTGCGGCTTCCGCGGGACTGGGGAACGATCAGCCTTCCCCAAGGCAAGCCCACGCGTGGGAAACCCAGCAGCACCCGCCAGACCCTTGGCTGCAGGCCACTGGCCGACTCAAGGAACCACAGGGAGAGCCCCAGGCTATGCTCAGGCCTTACAGCCACGTTCAGGCATCCAGACCCGCGCCCCAAAAGCCTGCCTCTGGCGTACTCTTAACACCACTAGGACATTGCCTGGGCTCTAGGGACCTCCTAATTCCTGAAATGCATTTGTCTCCCCCAACAAAGGGGCAACGCTGCAGTGACAGGAAGGACTTCCCTCTCTGCCGCACACCACAGGCCCTCCTCCGGGTTTGCTGACAGAACCGATTTCACATGTCTCATCTTGGCTCTGGAAGGACTTTAGCAGTGAGGTGGAGAATGTCCCACCAACTGCAATCCACACTGCTGCGGTAGAGTCAGTGACCACACCTGTGCATTTCCAGCAGCACTCCTCCCATTTCACCTTTTCCTCTAGTTTCAAAAGTAACTCAAAGTAAAAATAGGGAAATTAAAATATTGAGATTCCCTCTTGTCTCTGCCCCTCTCTGTCTCAGTCTCTGTCTTGCAGTCTCTGTCTCTCTCCCCCTCTCTCTTCCTCTCTCACAGTCTCTCAGTCTCTCAGCCTCCACCCCACACACACCTCCAAAATGACAGTAATCCCAGCCATCCTCTGATAAAGGTAACCACAGCTAATATCTTGGTAACATTTCTCTTGTCATTTATTCATATGTTGCAATACAAATAAAAACATTTCCCTAGTAATTTCCATAGAATTTACAGGGTCTTGGTATATATGTAGCCTGGGCTGGCTTCCTTCAGTTATGTATCCTGCTTGTCTTAAACTTTGTCTGTATGGATTTCTCCAGATCTTGTTTGAAAAAAAAAATATGCAATAACTGTTTAACAACCCATCCAATGGATGAACCACCAATTCTGTTTCCCATCCAAGAATATTTCCTTAGCCACACTCCTTGGGTCATTCAATACACAATTAGTAGTTAATCATTACATACTAACTCTTTTAATAATCTAGTAAGGAGAGATAGGGTCCTATTCTCAGGACACAAAGAATCCACCCAAACGTTTATGACTGCCTTGCTGTAGATTCGAAGAGAACCTTCTAGACTTTTCTGACAGCTCAGTTATCTCCCTCTGCTGGAGACCCAGGGAGCAGGACTGATGGGAAGAGTAGCTTGATAAGCATCAGGAATGAACATTGCAGTTGAACAGACATCCTATGCTACTTCTAGGACCAAAGCCAGGCAAACTGAAAACAAAACAGTGTTTGTGACTTGAGTTTGTGCAATGTCTTATAAGGGTGGGGCTCAAACATGCATTCACCTGCCACTCAAAAAATTCCGATAGCAATGCCTTCTCCATCAAGTGAATAGTTACAGCCTCAGCCTGGTCCCCATACATAGAAAGCTCCAACATGTGGTAGATGCCACTCCTGTTTCTGTCTCCATATCAGCTATGACTATTGCTTCTGGCAGTAGCTATGGGCTTTGAGATCACTGCAATTGCCCTCTCCCTCAACTCCTGACCTCATCACTACTGTTAAATACAAGCCCAAATTCTGGCACAAAGCCGGGCATAGGTTCTCAGGGCTCAGGCAGTTGTTTCCAGCACTCTGCTTGGGCTGCTCATGACCTACTGACAATCGGGCCCAGGCTTGGGTTGTTAAAACAGGAAAATATGCAAACCCTTCATTCACAGGGATCCGGCTATTGTTGGGTCAGAAATGATATTGTTGTTTCTAAAATAAAAGGTACATGTGTGACTACACACACACACACACACACACAGACGAGAGAGAGAGAGAGAGAGAGAGAGAGAGAGAGAGAGAGAGAGAGAGAGAGAGAGAGAGTTTGCTTTCATCTCTAGAGTTCAGAAGGCAACTGACCTGATTCATTTCACCAGCTCAAGTCCCAGGCTAGAAAGTCCCATTTGGCTTGAATTTATGTCCTATGTATTCCAGCAAGATTGAGCTTCGCTGGATTCCGTTTTTATGTCCACAATAAAAGTAGGCCTTCATTGGTCTGCCATACAAAATGCCTTCCAAAACCTATCTACCATAAAGGATAAGATGGCTAGAACACCACTTCTCTCTAGGAAAGAAACTCAAAAATAATTTAATTATTTTGTTTGTTTGTTTTGAAACAGGGTTTTACTATGTAGTCTTGGCTGATCTGGAATCTACTCTGTAGATGAGATCACTCTCAAACTTAGAAGTCTAGATGCCTCTTGCCTCCCAAGACTCGGATTAAAGAAAGGCATGTGCCTCCACTTGGGCCTAATTAAAAAAAAAAAAAAAACTTAGACCCAAACTTGGTGATATATTATACTCTCAGCACGCAACAAACTCAGGCGGGAGAAACTATGTGTTTGAGACCAGCCTAGGCTGTATCAAGGCAGAGAAAGCTCCCTTGGCAAGGCCTTGTCTTCAAAACAAAACAGAAAAACTCTTTTTTAACCCAAGTAGTCTAATTCTATAACCTCAAATTCGCATACACACACACACATATCACAAAAAGAAAATCTCACAGAGAAAGGTTTCTAAGCAAATAGACAGATAGACAAACAGACAGATAGATAGACAGACAAATAGGAGAAAAAGCCTCATTTTGTCAGCCAGACTGGCCTGAAACTTGCTTCATGGCCATTTTAGTCTTAACCTCGTGGCATCTTTGTACCTGAGCATTGTTATAAGAGGCATGGCACTCCATGCTTGGCCAAGCAGGGTCAGTGCTATCCTAGTCCTGTCAGCTAGAACTGTTGTTGAGGAAAAGAGTCTGATTATGAGCCCTTCCAGAAGGTAGAGATCAGTTAGCACTCATTAGGAAGCAGGTAAGCAGACGCCCCTTAACCTCTTATTATCATTAGTCTGGAACCAATCTAATCATTTACTGCAGTGATGGTTTGAATGAGAATGGCCTCCCGTAAGCTCATATGTTTGAACACTTGGTCCCCAGTAGGTAGATTAGGATGCTGGCTTTCATTGGAGGAGGTACGTCACTGGGAGTGAGCTTTGAGGTTTCAAAAGCCCATGCCATTCCCAGTGTCTTTCATCTGCCTCCTGCTTATAGATAAGCTGCTGTTTCCAGCCACCCATCACCATGCCTTTACTCCAACCTCTAACCCTCTGGAACCATAAGCCCAATTAAACACTTTCATTTTTCATAAGTTGCCTTGATCATGGAGTCTTATCACAGCAATAAGAAAGAAGCCAACACACTTGCTCAAGAGTTTCTGATCCTAACTGATGTCTAAAAGTGTCTAGATGGCTTAAAAAAAAAAAAAAAAAAGAAGAAGAAGAAGAAGCCACTCCTGCTGGGAGCTGATGGCACACACCTTTAATCCCAGCACTTGGGAGGCAGAGGCAGAGGCAGGTGGATCTCTGTGAGTTCGAGGCCAGCCTGGTCTACAGAGCAAGTTCCAGGACAGGCTCCAAAATAATACAGAGAAACCCTGTCTTGGGAAAAAAAAAAAAAGCTGGGCATCCCAGGTTCCATATGTAAGGTGTGGCCAAGACACTTGGGGTGTTTTAACTAACTGTGCTGATTCCAATATAAACCTGTGGCAAAAACCAGATACAGAACAAGTCAATTTAGCCATTCCCTGATAACATAGACTCAAAGTAACCAAAATTAAGAGGAAAAATATTAAGAGGTGGTCTTTGGGGGCTGGAGAGATGGCTCGGGGATTAAGAGCATTTGTTGCTCTTCCAGAAGGTCAGGTTTGAGTCCTGGCACCCACTTGGCAGCTCACAACTATAACTATAACTATATAGTTATATAACTCCAGTTTCAGGGGAAACTGAAACTGGCCAACTTATGTACCAGACACACATGGCACACAGAATCGGGCAAAACATCCATACACTTAAAAAATAAAATATATATTTTATAATGCTTTTACACAGCTTATTTTCATCTAGAGACAAGCATCTTAATCTAAATTTCAAATGCCATGATTATTCACATTTGATAGTTTCCGAATCTCGAATTCCTAAAGAAACTTGCTTTTGTGGAGATCCCAGGCATAATATTCCATTGTCCTTCTCTGGGATCTTTTGACAAGGCAGTCTCAAAACTCTCCAACCTGGACAGTCCTGCCCTTGCTTTGCCTCCATCCACCGTCCCCACACTTGAGGATACTCACACAAGAGTCTCTAATCCACCTCGCTGCCTTCAGGTCCTAGAAGAGCCTGGCCCCCACTCAAGTTGGGAAACAAAGATCCAAACCTGCCTGGCCAGTGTTTTGTTTCCACTCTGGTAGTTTCCCCCGAGCAGTCAATCAATCCGCAGATACGTCAAAAATGTCTAGGTGCATGGGTCCAATATTAAAAGAGAAGTATCACCCCAGAGAGTTGTCGAGGCAGAGGAGCCTGAGCTACCACTCCAGGCTTGGTCCCTAAGGTGCATATGAAAGGGATCATCCTTTTCTCAACCCCCAGCTTTTTCTCCTACTCAAGGGAGAGGGTAAAGAGAGCAAGGAGAGTTATGGAGAATACAGAAAGAGGTGCTATCCCAGAGACCCTACAGCTCAGGCAGAGCCAAGCGTTTGGAAACCTGAGCAGGTTCTAAGGATTCAGGCATAGCTTCAATTTGTCACTCCAGCTTGCTGCCAGCCTCCTACTCTTCCTGCCCTGTCCCCAAACTGTTCTTGCCTGGATTTTCTTGTGGCCCAGGCAGGGTAACGCAGGCCCAGGAACCTTCTCTAGCCACTGTGCAACTGGAGCAGAAATCTCGGAGAGGGGTTGCCTGAATGTTCTTACCTAGTTTGCTCCTTTGCTTTCAAAGGGGTTTGACAGTTGCTCACACACCAGCACAAGCTGCAGGGACAAGTCTCATTGGGTTGATAGAAGGTGTTTGTTTAACCGTTGGTGGGCCCTGTGTGTGTGTGTGTGTGTGTGTGTGTGTGTGTGTGTGTGTGTGTGTGTGTGGTATGTGGGGGGTATTGAACAAATAACCGATTGCAGAACTCCCTGGAACTCATCCATCTGAATATGGGGGGTAGGGAGAGAAGCGGACTTAAAGGCCAAGTTGCTCACCTGTGCCCACCTTTCAAATGGCTCTCCAAGTACCATAGCCCCAGTTACCCAGAGGGCTCCACCCTCACTGCTCCTTTGGAACCAGAAACTCTAGGGGTAGCACATCAAACTTCACCTGGCCCCTCTGAGGATCCTTTGCCCAAGCTTGAAGACCACAGGTCTGAAGGTGACTTGGGGTCACTCTGGTCTGCTCTAGCTCTGAGAGCAGCGTGCCTGCCCAGAGTCGCGGGTCGTCAGGCCCTGGGCCGCCAGCGGAGGCTGGCAGAGGAATGACGGCCGTGAGATTCCACTCTGACTGATTTTGTTCCATTCCGGGAGGAATAATTTGTTTCGTATTGGAATCAAAGCTCCTCTCGCGGCTCGTGCGTTTTATCTCGGCCGCTCTCGGGCCCCGTGGGAAGGGGCTTGGCCGCTGCGAGCCGGCTGCTTCCCATTAGGCCCAGCATGGTCCCCATTACGCGCTGACTCCATGCAGAGCCTGTCCCTGCTAACTGGACACAGCTGACCCGCCTTTGCGCGGCGACACCCAGGACCCTCCCCTCCCTGCCGGGTTACAGATGGCCCCACGGGGGAGAGGAAATGGGTGGTTGGAGCGCTGTGGCACAGAGCCCACTGTCGCCACTCCCTTCTGACCAAACGCTGTCCCCAAAGGGGCATCATAGGCACCTGTCCCTTGTATGGAAGTTCACAGGCCTCTTGGCTTTAGTTCTGGCCCTGTCCGAAGTGGCACATAAGGTGGAAGGGATGGCAGGCGCCCCTAAATCGAGAGAGAAAAGTGAATCTCTTTCACTTGTACCCAAAAGTTGGGGCCACCACACAGACTCTGTAGACCAGTTAATCTCCTTGAGTGGCATCCACGAATAGTGTAGAACACCCAGTACCCTGCCTTAACATCCCTGGTAGACATGGGGACAGCTCCAGAACCCACTGTGAAGCCAGTGAGTTGCCACTTGGTTTGGAGTAAACCAAAGAGCTATGACTTTCACAGTCTGGCTTCTAGAGAGCCAAGGGTCTGCCTTGGGGACCTGCCTGGGATGGGAGAAACAGCTAATTAATTCTACAGCTACAACCACAAGAGAAAAGACTAGACCCCCAAAGCCACACATGTTCTGATCGAATTTTACACTTATTTTCTTTGATTTCATTAACTTTTTATTACAAAACAATATTGTAGTAAATCATGGCAACTTATAAATAGGATGGGAATCCAACAATCTTCTTAAGTCTGACCACTAACAAAGCCATTAATGTATCCGTTTTCCAAGCTGCTACACAGTTCTTAACCATTTAACAACTGCAGACTGTTCAACCATGCATATTTACTTAGTTCCCCCACTAAGGAGTCTACCAAGTTTTCTATTGTTGTAAAAAGAAAATGTGGTGGTAGAAATTTTGATTGCTTCTTTTCCTTAAATTACTTCTTAAGAAGTTCATAGTAGTTTTTGTTGTTGTTGTTGTTTTTGTTTTTTTTGGTTTGGTTTGGTTTTGGTTTTGAGTTGTATGTGAGTGTGCAGGCAGTATTTTTTGGTAGGGAATTTGAAAAATTCAGAACCTTACAAGAGTGTAAAAATCAGCCAGGGTTTCAATCCCTCTTTTGCTCATTGAGGTTTTCTTGCCTCGACTCTGGCAATACACGTTAGCATTACTCCTACAGTTTGGCTGTTTAATGTGTCTCGTTTTGCTTTGTACTTCACGCTGCCTTTTTTGTGTTCCACAATTGTAATATGACTAAAGCAGAGTCCGTGTTTCTTTCATGTGGATAATAACCATCATAGCTAGTTTGTATTGTGTCCCTGGTGTGTTCCAGCCACAATACTTTATCTTGCTTAATCCCCAAAACCTATAGTTTCGTTTCTTCCAACTTACAAAGATAAGTAAGATTGATAAAAATGAAACGACTTGTCAGGGTCCCCAGCCTGGAAATAACAACAGCAGGGAAGAAACAGATTGCACAAGCACATGCTTTCCTCTGTGTGCTTCAGAGCAGAATTTCCCTGTACATGGGACCTCTAAACCTCTTCCGATTCTGGACACATTGATGGAGTTGTGACTAATAGCCTGCCATATCTCTGCATCTGTCACTTAAATGATGAAAACAATCCTCTCTCTCTTCTCTATCTCTCTATGTCTCTCCCTCCCCCCTCTCTCATACCACACACACACACACACACACACACAAGACTCAGAGGTCAGTAGCTCTAGCCTACAGGTACAGGAGCTAAGAGACCTACTAGCTTGCCGTGCTACTTAACCACCTCTTCCCTTCTGAAACTGCAGCAAGTGTCCCGCTCATATTTAAAATATCCAGCGGCAGGGCCTGGGGAACCAGCTCTCTCAGGATTTCTCTGAGGAGTCTGTACCACATTTCCGGAAGCCCTGATCACTTCATTCATCTCCTGTGCTGGCTGAACAGTATACTGGTTCTTAAATGAACCAAGGGGTGGGGGGCATGCTGGCTTGGTCTCAGTGAGGTATGTTAGAGTAGATGCCAGGTTGCTGTAGCATTTGAGTTACTAAAATCCCTGTACAAAAACCAATGCCCTCCAAAGAAGGAGGCAAATGACGCTCTAATCTCCAGTGAGGACCTTGAGACCCTGTTTCAGAAAATAACTAATGTATGTGAACTATAAGTTAAGCAGTTTGAAATGTTCTTTCCCCCACTTGGAATATTTATATGTGTCTTTAAACACTTTTTAATATGTTAATTGTTGGAGTAAGTCAATTAAATGCAAATTTTTAAATTAGTATGGTTTGGACCATGATGTTTCTCTGAGAAAAGAAAAGGGATTTCATTGTGTGGTCTTGAGACTGGATACCAATGGTACCAGGGGTTTCTTTGTGGTCTGGCTGGCTCTCCCTCCCGGGCAGTTTGCTGCTTTTCTTATATTCACCATGGTCTGCTGGATCAACTTCTTGCTCCCTCTTGGAGCTGGTGTACAAGTGGCCTCCAATGACCCTCCGATCTCCACCCCCTCTGCAAATTGACAGCCTTTCTGGGATTTGGGGTGGTGGGATGGGTTCTTGCTTTGTTGCCTAGGCTGGCCTTGATGCCTGATCAAGCAATCCTCCTGCTTCAGCATCCCAAGTGGTTGGCTTGCATCAATCACCACATTATGCTCAGCTTTGTTTTCCTTTCCTTTATTTATGGTTGGAGCAAGGTCAGGGGGAATGTGGGTGAGATTACTTCTTACTAAGTAGAAGTATATATATCGATCAGGCTGGCTTGGAACTTAAGATCCTCCTGCCTCTGTCTTCTGAGTGCTTGGATTACAAACATGATTTACCACACCCTGCTTGGCTGACTTTATCTCTTCAGTATCAGACGCAGGGCTTGGAGCATGCTAGACAAGTAGGTCTACCACTGAAAAACATTCCCAGCTCATCTTGTAAAACTTCTTAGGTTCAAACTCCAGGAAAAGAACTTTGGGGGCTATATTCTTTGCCTGTCTAACAAACCTATTGGTGGCACTGTCCCTCTTCTTAGATCACACTGTTCCGTACAATGGCTGAGGATAGCTTTTGTTTGAGCCTTTAAATGTCTTTCCAGCCCAGAGCATCTGTGGTTATGTGATTCTCACCTTTATCCAGAATGTCTGTGACCCATAGCCACACATTCCATCCTTCAGGAGTTGTGCTTGGCCAAGTGCTGCATAAGTGCCCCATGATTCTCCAGACCATTATGGACATGGGTTGTGAGGAGCTGTCCTCTGTGAAGCATTTCTAGCCTCTGCCACTAGATGTCAGTGCCCCTCTCCTCACTCCCCATTTAACCTTAGCAGTCAACACTGCAGACAATGGCAAAGGTGTGTGTGTGTGTGTGTGTGTGTGTGTGTGTGTGTGTGTGTGTGTGTGTGTGGGTGTCTGTGTCAGTGTGTGCACATACGCACATGGGGAGGGTGTTACACAAATTTCCCCAGGCTTAACACAGCTAAAATTGATAGAAACCTTTTCATCACAACTAGGGTTGGAACTAGAAGCTTTGATAGGAGCACAGTTGAGATCCTACAGTGAGATCCTACCCCCCAAAAACTAAAAGCAAAGCTAGGAATGTCCCTCACTTGAATAAGTGCTGGTTTACAATGTGTGGCAAACTGGGTGTGTTCACACAGGTCTGTAATCCCAGCATTCAGGAATCCAAGACAGGAGAATCAGTAGTTAAAGTCATCCTGGCTACATAGTGAGCTTCAAGGCCAGCCTGGATTAGAAGAAAAACTGTCTCAGAAAATAAAACAAAGCCTGGTCCTCTATCAGAAGCACACAGAGTATGGCAGACATTGTACTCTCCATTTTATAGAAGACAAAACCAAGGACTTGAGCCTACAATAGACCAGGTGTGGGATCTCAGCCTTCCCTCATTCACGGATCCCTCCCTCTGCCTCACAACTGCCTCCTGCTTTACTGGCACAAAAGGTGCTTCTAGACCCAATGTCTCAGCCACTGACACACATTAGAGCCACCAGGAACATGGATAAGACACACCCTGGTGCCCAGACTCCACACTTGGAGATTCTGGATGGCTTCATCAGTGGTAGGTCCCTGAATACCATCAGTTTTGCCTCAGTTAGGTGGTTCGAACGTGCAGCAAGCTGGCTGAGAAACTAGGACTATGAAAGGCACGGGCACCTTCCCTCTGCACAGCGTAGACTGGCAAGTCAAAGATACAAGGCCTGGAGGAAATCAAGTTGCTATAAAACAGCCTTTAGGGGAAACGATTTCCTCTTCCAGAGTGATATTATTAGTCATTTCCCCTCTCTTTGAAGCAGTGTACAGCAAGTATTTCCTTAGTTACTTAATAACTTAATAGGAGATGCAAAAAGAGAAAAGAGGTTGGGTTTAATTCATTGGCAAACGCCCTAATGAGTGCCTGGCAGCCAGCAGCCAGGTCTGAGGAGATCTAGTGTTTAGCCAGCCAGTCACTAAGTAAGACAGTGAGACTGGTGTACCAACACTGGGAGTGTGATGGTACAATGCATCCCGAAGATCCCGGAATCCACACACAGCACAGGCAAAACGCCAAGTCTGGTTCGGTGGAATCCATCTTCAGAAATCTATCTTCGAGAGGATGGTCCTCTCGACTGTTGAGAACTCAAGGCAGCCAACCCTGTAAAGGGACCCAGTAGGGCCCAGATGCCCATCAGGGCTCCTGCTAGCCTTTGCCTATTCCATCTAGTATTGGTATATTGGGGCTGGGGGAATCCCATTTGGAAATTCTTGGTATTAAAAATGTCCCTTCTTAGCTGACTGTAGTGGCACATACTACAAAGCCAGCACTCAGAAGATGAAGACAGGAGAAGTTCAAGGTCATCCTTGGCCACATAATGAAATCAGGGCCAAATTGCTCAAATAAGTGAAATCCCTTGTTTTCTGAACTGACAATATAATGTATCTTTGCTAATGTCATGATCAGCTACACCAATAGACACGTCTATGTTGTCTCCCCAATATTTCAAGGGTTTATAAAGTCTAAAAATGAGAATTGCCACACTAAACAGTGGTCTGAAGCTCACGGGAGTGGGAGAACCTTGGCTTGGCCACTGAGATCTGCCCTCCCTCTTTGTACAGAGTGTCTGAACAAGCCCTGTGACACCGAGCTCCAGCTCTTTGAATGCCAGCTCCACTGTGGAGCCTTTTTATCAGAATTGTTGAGCTGACAGTTGGTCTTTAAATTATTAGGAACAAATAAACAGTTTTGTACTATGAAATAAAAAAATAAAGAGTGCATAAATATTTTATTACTGAAACATTAGCGGCTAGAACAATACATAACCGACTAAACAGAGGAAATAAACCACAAACTTTGGCTGCTACCATAGCAGACCTGGGGTCCTGGTCCATTATGAATGTGGCTCATTGTAAGTCAGAGAAACTGAAAAAGGGAATTCAAAAACACAAACAGGTGACTCCTTGGCATCCATTCCCACGGGCCTTGCCACCCACCACCAGAGAACATCGCCTAACGCCTGAAATCAAAAAGATCAAAAAGATGCTGGATGCAGGTCTTAGCTGCTCGATATGGCACCAAAGCCCAAGCATCCTGCCAGGAAGAGGGGGTGGGGGAGGGGAGACGGGGGTCGATCGGTGTGTGTGTGTGGGGGGGGGTGGAAACACCGGGTCACAAAGTACCTGAAAAGAGGAAGGGAGGAAGGTTGAGGTGGGATCTGGGGAAAACTAAAACTCTCCGAAAATAAACTGTCTTCGCACTTGCAAAAACAGTCTTCCAAGTGACGCCCAGGGAGAAGGCGCAGGAACCCCACATTCTTCTCCGGTCGGTCCCTACCGGCTTCACCTGCATCCTACCCTCTCCAATCCTTTACCCTCTTCACCTCTCCTGGAAAGCAAAAACCTCTGAAGTCCCTAAGAAACAGCAGGAATTCCTATGGTGTCCAGAGCCTGCTCAAAGGAGCCACCTGTGCGACTCAGGACGGTGTCCGCCAGAGGGCGATGCGAGGGGACATGTGGGTACCAATTGAGTAGCTATAAAATGCCAGGCTGTCTGTCCCAGGCAGGGGATGTCAACGAACTACAAAATAAAGCACAGTCCCCTGCCTTTGTGAAGCGTCTATTCAACTTCGGGGGGAGGCAGTAATAAATAAACAGATATAAAGCAAACGCGCGTCAAAAGTGCACGGATGTCACCGAGAACATCGAAGTGGGGCAGGGATGCCGGCAGGAGAGCCCTGTGAGCACAGAGCCTTGATCTGTATTTGATGGTCACGAGGTCCTCTCTGATGACACGGGTACAATAGCACATCCTCTCAGGAAGAGCGAGGTCAGCCAAGCAAATGTTGAAGGTAAGCGCATGGGGGTGGGGAGATTGTATATATGTTAAATTTAGTAAGCTTTAGAAATTATGACATTTATTTGGGGGGGCAGAAAGGGCACACATATCTGCCACAGTGGAAGTTCAGAGAGCAACTCGGTGTGTGTGTGTGTGTGTGTGTGTGTGTGTGTGTGTGTGTCGTGTGTCAGTGAACTTCACTGGAGTTCCTTACAGTAGCCTGAGGGAGATGTTTATTACAGAAGAAGCTGGACCATCTTACCAATAGCTACATTGCTGAAGAAATCTCCCTCCCTCAGTAACCATCAGCTGCCTATAAATTCCCATGGTAGTTGGGGGGCTTCCAAAAGGGTACTGACAGGCAGGTTGTGTCCTGGTCTTATGTAAGTAGTAACAGCTATTAGCTCAGGACTGTGGCCTGGCATTTGTGGAAGACAGTGTTTCCACACCACCCTCACTTCTCCTATTCTTTCTGTCCTCTCTTCTGTGGCGTTCCTGTGTAGTTGGGTTTTTATTTGTTTGTTGTTACTCTTTGGGGGCCTGCCACCCAACTCCCAAATAAATACACATTCTTACTTCTGAACGCCCAGCCTTAGCTTGTCTTGTTTCTAGCCAGCTTTTCTAACTTAAATTATCCAGTTTCTCTTTAACTACATTTTGCCTCTGGAATTTTTACCTTTCTTTATTCTGTCTTTCTTTCTGTCTTACTCCATGGCTGGCTGTTCCTTTTCGTGACCATCCTCTTTTCTTGAGCGTAAGTTTTTCCTCTTATATATTCTTTCTGCCTGCCAGCCCTGCCTATTTCTCTCTCCTGTCTAGCTATTGGCTGTTCTGCTCTTTATTAAACCAATCAGGTGTTCTAGACAGACAAAGTAACACAGCTTTACAGAGTTAAATGCAACATAAAAGAATACAACGCATCTTTGCATCATTAAACAAATATTCTACAGCATAAACAAATATAACACATCTTAAACTAATATTCCACAACATTCCTGTAATGTTCCTGTTCCAGAGGGGGCTCTATAGATGCCCCACCTACAACTGATTATTTAACAGTCACTTGCTATCAGCATTTTGACTAGTTATGAGTCCATGAGTGGGTTTCAAAGTCCAGGTAGCAAAGTTTAGATGACTCTCTGGTCTGCTCTATACTACCCTCCACATCTGTCCAGTTCCCTTCACCCAACTGTTCATCCATAACACTACATGCTTATTCTAGGCAGGATTTTGAGAAGAGATAAATTGAATGTGGTCCCACTGGGAGGAGGAACAGATGTCTGGTTTTGGGGCACTAACATGAGGTTTAGGTTTAAGTATGTGGGAGGTATGTATAAGTGGTCTTGGCCACAGTGTGGTTCCATCCATAAAGACATGTCTTTATACTGGGTGTATTTCAGCTCTATATCCCCTACACACAGACACAGAAATGAAAAGGTTTTATGTACACTTAGAAAGGGGGCCTCAATGAATGCTATACATGCATGTAATCCTAGCCATTCAACTCTTTAGTAGATCAATCAGGTGCCTTAGGCAAGCAAGGTAAAACAGCAACACATCTTTACATAATTAAACAAATGCAGCATAAACAAATGTAACACTTTTACATAGTTAAAGTGATGTTCCACAACATAAACAACTGTAACACATCTTTACATAGTTAAAGTTAGACCACAACATAGACCAGTATGGTAAAATCATGTTTCAAATGGCAATAAAAAAATAAAGTAAAAGTAAAAGGCCTCATTCCTACTGCGGTGGAGCCAGAAAACAGCACAGGCATTTTAGAGATTGACAGGTGGGGCAACCATTCACAGAAGGTCCACTCAGGTTGAGCATTTCATGTCGTGTGTGGGGCTGCTGTCTGGATCAAGCTGACTGGGTTTTAGGTGCAGTCCCTACAATTTACAAGCCCTATACCTTGGGAAAGCTACTTATCTGTAGTTCTCAGCATTCATTCCTGTAAAATGAAGCCAAAGCTAAAAGGTGGCCTGCCAGGTTAGATGTATCCATGGTACAATTGTGTCATGAAGGTCTGTTGTGTGACATTATTCCTGAACAGGAGCAAACATCTACTCTACTAATCCTGGATAAGGAACCAATAACAGACCAAGGAAGGACACCACCAACACCCAACTTGGTGAAACAATGGGTTTTATTGTGGTTACTTACAGGAATATGGGTCCTGTGAAGGATTATTTATCAGAGCAGAAATGACTCAGGCAGCTGTGTCACTAAAGCCACCCCAACATGGATGATAAATCATGAAACCAGGAACCAGGTGTTCATGGCACAACTTGCAGGCAGCTCAGCAGGTTGAAGAGTCTCTTCCAGGCATCTCAGACATCTGCGCCTCTCTTTCAGGAAGCACAGCTGGTCTCTGCCTCTTCTAGGTGGCTCACCTGGTCTGAGAGTGCTGTGATATATCGTTTATGATCTAGTAAAGCCAATGGAGATCAAAATGCAAAGCTAGCCACAGCCATGGAACCAGATACTGTGAAACACACCTTTCACACAAGTAGCCATACTAGCTAGCCACTGAGGCCACTCGGTGGTGGCAGGCACCACTCACAGTAGAATCTCTGTGAGTTCAAGGCTACCCAGGGCTACAAAGAGTAAACCAGCAAAAAAAGAATAAAAGAGCTCACACCTTTAATCCCAGCACTAGGGAGGTATAAAAGGAAGAAGCAAAGGGTCTCGTGTGAGATTTAGTTTCCAGATTTGCCTCTGAGTAGTCATGGGAATAGGATTGCCATTTCAGCTTGGGAGAGGTAAGAGCTACTGGCTTGGCTGCTTTGCTTATCTGATCTTCAGCTTGAAGCTTGAACCCCAGTATCTATTTCTATGTTTTTATTATTTGTGTTACATGAGAGATTTTCTCAGCAGTCCTTAATGCTTATATATGCTTAGGCAGAGAGGGACCTCTTGCACCTTCTTGCTCTGCTTCAGGGACTTCCTGAAACCTTTGAGTTGTTTACTTCCTAACTTTAGCGAGCTTCCATGCAGAATGGACTGTTTCGCCTCTTTTTAGAATGTTCTCGCTTCACCTCCCTTGTTACATCCTGTGCTTAACAAGCTTACCTCCTTCCCTCCAAGATGGAAGATTGTAATCTAAGAGGAAAGTGCTACACAACAGAGTTATGAGAGTAACCAATCAATTTCTGATTGGATTTGAGGCCAGCTCCACAGAAGGGAATTTGTGTCTGGTACCATAAACCTGGTCGAAACACCATGACCCTAGGGGTGATCCTCCTATTGCTTTGCTAAAAGAACAAGCTGTCAAACCACCTTCTAAGCATGTGTGTTTATACCCATAGATCGGTGCTGCCCTTGCCAGAGAAGTTTATTTCTACCATGGCATCAGTTAACGCTGGAACTCATAACTGGCCACAGTGCTGAATTAAGTGATTTCTGAGTGCTTGTCAAACCCCTCGACACTCAACGGATCATTGGAGAATGTTAGCTTGAGCTAGCTTAGCTCCCTAAATAGCTAGTTATCCACTACTTCTGTGTGACTTAAGGTAAATTCTTTTTGGAAAGCCTGTGAATCACCTACCTTCCTCCAACACAAAGGCTAAGAGTCATCATCTAGTACCAAAGACCTATAGTGGAGATCTCCCAGCTTTGCTATAACCTACCTTCCTGATGTTGCCATCAGTGTAACTGAAAAAAAAATGTGTGAATTTGTGATTTTCTTTGTTATGCTACTATAAAAATTTCATGGAACTGGTATCACATTGGAACATCGAATTTGGGGAAATCTAAATTTATGTTTCAGGACCATAATCACTTTGGCTCTATGATAACTATCTCCTATTCCATTTGAGGTGATAGGTGCATTTTTGTGTACTGTGGTAATATATTGTTTATAATCTAATAAAGCTTGCCTGGAGATCAGAATGCAAAGCTAGCCATAGCCATAGAGGCCAGGCAATGGTGGAACACATCTTTAATCCCAGGACTCAGGAGACAGAAGCAGTTGGATCTGTGTGAGTTCAAGGCCACACAGGGCCACATGACAGTGAATCAGTCTAAAAGAAAAACAGAGCTCACACCTTTAATACCAGAGGTGTGTAAGACAGGAGCAGGGTCTCAGAGCTGGCATTCAGTATTTGGCATTCAGTCTTAGACAACTAGTCTCCAGCCATGCTGAAGACAGGACTGCCCCAGCTTTGGTAGAGGTGAGAGATCTCTGGTGATTTGGCTACTTTGCTTTTCTAATGTTCAGCTTGAACTCCAATATCTGTCTCTGGGTTTTTATCATTCATACTACAGTGTACCACATTTTAAAACTAAGGGGTACACAAAAGTCATTCTCTTTCATGTCAAACAATATGCCGATAGCAGCACCCTCTCCCAGCTCTGTGAAATAGGGTTTAGTCATGTAACACAGGCTAGCTGACCTGACTTCCAACTTGAGACCTTCCCGCCTCTGCTTTCCATATGCTGGGATAAACAGGTGTGCACCACCATTGTTGTAAGTGTGTGCCCCCATACCTTGTCAATAAATTCTTTATTGCCAAAATGTTCTCAAATAAAAATCTTATAAACCAGTTGTGGTGTGCAGACTTGTTATCTCCACTCAGGAAGCTAAACAGAAGGCCCTTGAGTTGGATGCCAGCCTTGGCTTCATAATTGGGTCTCATTTCAAAAAACATCTTGTGGGGCAGGAGAGATGGCTCAGTGGTTAAGAGCCCTGGCTGCTCTTCCAGAGGATCTGCGTTCAATTCCTAGCACCCACATGGCAGCTAACAACTGCCTATAACTCCAGTTCCCAGAGACCTGATATCCTCACACACGTGTGGGTAAAACGCTAATGCAAGGGAAGTTTAAACAATTTTTTTAAAAAAAGCATCTTGCATAGTAGCTGTTAACAATTGAATTTTTAATATTTATTTTTTTTTAATTTTTTTTTATTTATTTTGAGACAGGGTTTCTCTGTGTAGCTTTAGAGCCTGTCCTTGAACTCACTCTGTAGACCAGGCTGACCTCAAACTCACAGAGATCCACCTGCCTCTGCCTCCTGAGTGCTAGAATTAAAGACGTGTGCCACCACTGCCAGGCTGAAGTTTTAATTCTTAAAAAGGAATGCTGAAGCCCAGTTCAGTGCTGCTCCCTTGCAGTCCCAGCACTAGGGAAGTAGAGGCAGGAGGACCAGAAGTTTAAAATCATCTTCAGCTGCAGATCACAGACGAGAACAAGCTGCATTCTAAGATGGACACACCCCAGGCAGGTGTCCCGAGAGAGGGAAACCAGCACTGATCTTGAACTTGGCAGCCTTCTGCTGACCTCTCAAACAGTCTTGTGCCATCAGCACTTAGTGGCGTGGCTTTTTAATACAGTTATTCATCTTAACAACTTTGATTTTCTTTACCTTTTAACTCTTCTGCTCTAATTGCCACTTTTCTGTTGCCCCAAGGCGTGTGTAGAGGGCGGGGAAATGACAAGAGTGGGTCAAAGGGAAAGACTAAGGGAAACTTGGACTGTTTTAAAGCATCCCAATGGGCATGGCAGATCATGAGAGCAAGAGTGCTACGGGAGACTGTACCAAAGCTGTCTGGATGCCTTCATACTTTGAAATCTATATGCTTCCTTGTATAAACAAAATACAGGGAATCCTGAAGGGCCAGTGGCAGAGGGAAGCAAATGCTTTTAATCAGGAGGTTTAGATGAGTATCTCTTACAGCAGCAGCAGCAGCAGCTGTGTCTAGGCCCCAGGGGAAGGATAAAAGGTCCCTGGCAGCCATGGGCATGTTTTCACACCATGTTGTGCTCTGCATGGCTGGGCACAGCCTTGGGCACCCACCAGGAAGCCTGGCCAGTTTTCCTAGCATGATGTTGTCTCCTCCATATTTAAACATTCCTTATGGAGGGAAGGGGAAGGAATAGGAGGTTGCTCATGAGATTGTCAGGAAAGTTAGAAGAACTCAGAAGAAAACTGTAAGGCTTGTGAAGCCCCTTCACAGAGATTATATAAGCAGTAAGCAATTGATTGAGGGAAAGGGGACTCCTCTGGGGAATTCCGCACAAGCCATAAAATTAAGGAACCTGCCCACCAAACTAGTCACAGCTGGACTAGTTTCTTTAGCCAGTGCTTGGTATACTACCTGCAGTGGATAGATATTTGTTCACATCTCTCCAGGAAAAGTCACAAAATGGATCTGAACAAGAAGGATGCCTTGGACCACTTATGATTTCTCATCAGCCAGTGTAAGCAGGGTTAGTATCTGTAACACAAGATGCTATATGGCTCGTGGGAAACATGGTTTCTTTGTGATGTATTTTCTTTTCCCAACCCAATTCCAGCTGTTCTGTAGCTGTCTGTAGCTGAATGTGCTGGGGCATGCACAAACATACATTTTGTTTAGCAAGAACCTGCCAGGTTAGTTTCTTATAGCTACTGTAACAGATTGCCACAGGCTTTAGTGACCCAAAACAAGGTTTAAAGAAAAAGAAGGAAAGCAAAGCATTCTTTCATAGTTTTAAAGGCTGATGGTCTGACATGAATGCACTGGCTAGGGCTATTCCCTCTGAAACTTCTGACAACGACTCTCCCTGTTCCGCCTATTTTAACGATCACTAACAGTCTTTGGTGTTCCTTGACTGCATTGCTCCAAACTCTGCCTCTGCCTTTAGTTTCCCTCTGCGTCTTTATGTTATGGGTTAAATTATGCCCTCCACTTCAAATTTGTATGTTGAAGTGCTAATTTGCAGAGCCTCAGAATATGGACTTTGTTGTTGCAGTGTTTTTACAAAGTTAAAACGAATACTCTAACTGGTCTAAATGGTCTCTAATTCTACTCTACTTGCATGTTATAATGAAAGCAAATGACCCACACATGTGTGCAACACACATGCAAGGGCACAACATGAATACATACATACATACATACATACATACATACACATACACACACACACACAACATACATACATACATAGATGAAGGCAGAGAGGAAGATGATGCTTTCATAAACCAAGGGCTGCTGAAGATGAAAAGCCAACAGGAAGGGCTTTCCCTTCAGCCAAAACAATCAACTTTGCCAACACCCTGATTTGGGACTTGTAGCCTCTGGAACCGTGGGGGAATACGTTTCTCTTGTTTAAGTCACTCGGTTTATGTACAGTTGCCATCCCTTTGGTGTCTGTGGAGAATCAGTTCCAGCAATTCCCAGTAGGTACTGAAACCTAAGGACGAGGGATGAAAGTTTAAATCAGTGGTAGCTCATATGCCTAGCATGTGTGATACCTTAGGTTTAATCCCTAGCACTTAAAAAAAAATGAACATAATATTCCATATGTAATATGCCTGCATTTGCACAGAGCCTACATGCCCAATCCCATATACTTAATCACTACTAGATTATTTATAATACCTATATAACTGCTATATAAATAGCCAAGTTCTATTTATGTGCTAGGAAGACAGGAATAATGAATCAGCATATATTCAGTCCAATTAAAAGTATATATGTATAAATAAATATGTATATGTATTTATGAATACTGAGTTTGTATTATGTGTTTTGTAGTGTTGAGCATTAGATTGAGGGTTTCACATATGCTAACAGCTGCTCAGCCCTTACAAAATATTTTCAACTTGCAATTGGTTGAGTCTGTGATAAGATTAAACTTTCTTTCAGTGCTGGGGATCAGAAAAAAAAAGTTCACCATTTATATTTCCTGTCCTCTTAATATCCTATTTGTATATTTCACCAAAAATTTAAAAGCACCATTTGGTATTCTAAAAATATATTTGCAGGAACTTTTTTATGTAAGGGATAAAATGTGTCTGCCATCTGTTTTGTCCAGTTCCCTTTCATTTGCATTCTTTTCTTAAAAACTTTATTGCTATGTCAGGCAGAATTTTCAAAATATTAGGTAGACTAATGTTCTTTAATGTTGTGGGTATCCTGCCTAAAACTTCTGCTTCACTGAAGGCATATTACTTTAGTTTTATAAGCAAAGTTTAGTTATGAAACTCAGGATAGCCGGGAACTTGGATTCCTCCTTCACTCCAGAGTACAGGCACAGTGATTTAAGCAATAGGAGACTGAGGCAGGAGAGTCTGCCAAGTGTGAGGCTGTTGTTGATTACATATGGAGAGTTTCTTAAATCTCAACCAAGCAAGCATAAAACACTCCCAAACTAAGACTTTATCAAACTGTTCTGTTTTGTTTATTTTTCTTTACTTTTCTCCCCCCGCCCCACTTTGGTTTTTTTTAAGACAGGGTTTCTTTGTGTAAGAGCTCTGGCTGTCCTGGAACTCACTTTGTAGACCAGAGTGGCCTTGAACTCATAGAAATCCTCTTGCTTCTGCCCACCCACCACCACAACCACACCTGCCTCAGGTGCTGGGATCAAAGGCGCGTGCCACTGTGCCCAGCCAAACTATTATTTTTTTTAATCTCTGAACTGATTTGTTCTCTTTATGAGATTTATTTGTAGATTCTATATGAGACTACTCAATTGTTTGCCTGAGCTTTTACAATAGTATTGTGTTGCATTGGAGACAATACTGTGGTTGTATGTATACACATATTATATACATCCTTTTAAAAGATTTATTTATTATGTATACAGTGTTATGCCTGCATGTATGCCTGAACACCAGAAGACGCCTGATCTCATTATAGACGGTTGTGAGCCACCACATGGTTGCTGGGAATTGAACTCCGGACCTTTGGAAGAGCAGTCAATGTTCTTAAACCCTGAGCCATCTCTCCAGCCCCTATTATGTACCTCTTAAAAAAAAAAAAAAAAAAAATCAGTAGCAGACCTCTGTAAATTCGAGGCCAGCCTAGTCTACAGAGTGGGTTCCAGCACAGCCAGGGCTGTGTAGCCAGGGCTACACAGGCAACTCAAGACCTCACCCTAAGTGCCCTGTTTTGAGCTTTATCCTATCCCCCAAGATTTGGCTGTCAGAAAGTGAAATTCAAGCGTCTCACTAAATGAAGGCGTAAGAAATTTCCCTACAACAGGGAGATGAGGCCAGCAAAAACCTCTGTGCTAAGTGTTAGTTCGGCAGCCAAGCATCATCTGCGGCTGTGCAGAGATGAACCCAAAAGTGTTCCAGAGGCTGGACTCTTCCACCTAAAACGATAGTTCGTATTGCAGGGGATGAAAGAAAGGCCAGCTGAACCGTGGGAACAGAGGATGTCAGCAGAGGCGCTGCCGAAGCAGTAGGTACGGGTTCTCCCCGAGGTACTGCAGTACCCTAAGAGGCTACCACCCTCGGGGCTTCAGGCTGCAGCGGCGCACGCCGGGCGCACAGCAGAGGCGGGATTGGCTCAGGCTCGGAAAATAGGCGGGGCCTCGGGAGGCGGACACCGAGAATTGGCTCTCGCGCGGTGGGTGGGCGGAGCCTCCGGAGGGAGGGGGCGTCTCCCACTCGCGCAGGCTCAGTCGGGCAGTGGGCGTGTGCCTCGCTGAGCCCGGAAGGCAGTAGGAGGCTGAGGTCCCGGGCATGTGGTTGCGGGAGCCCGGCGGGCACGGCCCCGGGAGGTAGCTGCTGGCTGCGCCGCGGGATCAGGAGCCGGTGGCGGGGCGCCGGGCAGGTGAGCGCCAAAGGCGACGCTGGAGGCTCGGGCGGACGCTTCCTGCTCGGCTTCGCCGCGTGGACTCCGAGGCGCGCGGCGCCCAGGCCTCGGGCAGCAGACAACGAGCCGCGGTGGGCTCAGGGCAGGAGGCCCGGGAGGGAGCGGGTGCGGGGTGGCCTGGCCGGTCAATGAGGACTCCCTGCAGCTGCGGACCCTCAAGTGCCTCGGCGCAGCGTTAGCGGCGCGATCCGGGTTTCTCAGGCTTCGAACCGGTCACAGTCCGGTTGAAGCAGCAGATGCATCCCTCGCCGTCTTGACCAAAATGCCCTGGGGAGGTGTGAGCGGAACACATGCACCTCCTGGGGGTTGCGGGAGGCCGAGCTAACCCTGCTGTAGGTACGGGGGGGTGGGGAGAGGGTGGGGGAGACGGGAGCTCTTGGAAGCAGCCTGCTGCAGCATCCTTGCTGGCTCTGGCCAGTTCCTTCGTGTAGGTTGACAATTATTTCTGAATGGCTCTTGTATTACAATACGCTCTACTCCAGTTTCTTAATGAAGGAACCTGTTATCTCACAGTGGCCAGAGTGGGATTCTGTAGTCTCTTCCTAGAATTCTGTAGTTTATCTCTTGCAAACTACAAGGTTTATGACTTGGAAACCTGTCTCAGCTACGGAATGAATTGGTCCACTGAAACCGAACGAAATCAAACTCTGGTGGAAGATGGTGGGACAGGCACCGTGAGTTGTTTTGCTGTTTAACCGATCCAATGTGGTATTTAATCTATCACCTGTAACAGCGTGTAAACAATGTATGTAAACAGTGTGAAAATCCTCTGCATTGCAACTCATTGTGGTCCGTGTTAGTTGCTGCCTGGTGAAGTCATCATAATTAAATTAGTACCCTTTCTGAAACACTGAATGGATATTTGGAAATAGAATTTTCTAGTAAAATCATCTCCATAGAGTCCGAGTACTTGGTAGGTCGTTAGTCATTTGGGGATTGTTGGCTGCTTTGTAAGCAAACCTGTGCAGGTCATGATGCAGAATAGGGCAGAGTGGTAGGTAGCATCAGGATCTGACTTTAGGTCAGAACACAGACATGGAACAAAGTGGAAGTCGAAAGGTTCAATATGAATTATATTGATCACAGCCAGAGTAACTTAAGAAAAAAAAAACAAACAAACAAAAAAACCAGTTGGGCCAAGAGAGCAACCCCAGTGACACTTTAAAGTGCTGAACTTGAAATGAAATGTGTAAGATCACAGGTCACAGACTGATGGAACTTATGTTTAATAAAACAAAAACCTTGTGGTGCAACCCGAAGGGGACCCTGCAGAGATGTTCTCAATCTGTTCTTAAACACTGAGTCAGATTTGTTGAGGAGGATTACATTTCCAGATGGGATCTTGTGGAAAAATGTTCTTATATCCAGAGCCCTCTGTGGCCTTGTTGGAAAGTAACAGATGGTAAGAACCTAGGAATAGCAGTGGGGGTGTCTTGTTACTTTGGTTTCCTCACAATGAGGGAGAGAGTCTAGACAAGGTGAGTTCATTGGGTTTTGTTGTGGCTTTTCGAATCAGAGATTGTATGGCTGGGTCGTGGCAAGGTTTATCTTAGGAAGCACTTTTTAAAGTCTGTCTCTCCTGGAAAATGTCACAGGAGTTGATGCTTCACAGCCTTTGAGAAGACACAAATGCTATTAAAAGGTTTTACGTTTTTTTTTTTTTTTTAAATAAAGGAGTTTTAAGTCTTCGGGGGCTGGAGACATGACAAGTGATTAAGAGGGCCTGCTGCCATTGCAGAAGACCAGAGTTCTAGAGGAGCATGATCAGGAGATCTGCATCCTCTTACAGCCTCCATGGGCACCTGTACTGATGTGCACACACACTTACCACACAAACATATACAAACATTTAAACATAATAAAAAAATTTAGTCTTTTGCTTAAAAACAGTGGATAGCATGGGAAAACTGAAATGCTGCTAAGTCTCATTAAGACAGCCTTTCTCTTATTTGACCCTACCTATAAGGGAAAAAAAAATCACTTAGAAATTAGTTTTGTATTGATTTGTGGACTTTTTTGTGTGTGTTTTTTGCCAATTTGATATACACAAACATAAATAGAATTTGTCAGGTGGTTGCTTACTCTGGCCATTTTATGTAATTTTCTCCTAAGATGTGCACTCTAAATTATTGGAGAGTGAAATATCACTAATCTGTTTCCCTGTGATTTTTCTGTCTAGCTTTGACTGTCCTAGAACTCACTTTGTAGACCAAGTTGGCTTCAAACTCACAAAGATCCTCCTGCTTCTGCCTTCTGAATGCTAGGATTAAAGTGTGCACCACCCTGGCAGGCCTAAAATCACTAATTTCTAAATATTTCTGAATAATTATTACAAACAAGTATGAATATCTGTTGATAGTTTAGGATGTCTTTTAAAGATACTTGGTGTTTAACTTCCCTTTCAACTTACTGTGGAAGACTCACTGTGTCTTTGTTTGTTTGTTTGTTTTGTAGCTAGGATCTCTCTACATAGCTCTGGCTGTCCTGGAACTCGACCTGTAGAACAGGCTGTTCTCAAACTCACAGAGATCTGCCTGCCTCTGCCTCAACAAGTGCTGGGATTACAGGCGTGTACATCACACCCAGTATCTTTTATGTTTGGATTGGTACTCAGTCTTGAAGAAGGCAGCAGGCCTTGCTAGTGCTGGAGGTGCAGGTGGTTGTGAGCTGCCTGACATGGGTGGTGGGAACAGAACCAGTGTTCTCAGAGAGAGCAGTACATGTTCTTAACCACTGAACCATCTCTCCAGCCCCCGTGCCTTACTTAGTACGTCATGGTAATATTTGGAGTTGTAAAGTGCACCAACGTTTTCAGGTTGAGTGGTGAATTTCCTAGAATACTCTAGAAGTTGTATAGAAAATGTGAGTGGCCTCTGATTTACAGAGAAAGCCTCCAGCAGTTATATTATACCACCAGGCGTATTCCATTGCTATGCATAGAAACCTTCCTTCTCTGACATCTTTGAAAACCAGTTTGTGGCTCCTGACTTCTTCCAGCAGGAGGGGTTGGCAGTCTCCCACTGGTAGCAAAGGGAGAGCGCCTTTGGTCACCCAAGGGGGAAAACACTCATTGAGGGTCGTGTTACAGCTGGAGTAGGCCTCTGGAGCAAAACTCGGCCGATTTATAATAGGTTTGCAGGACTATCTTTCTCATATGCGTCTGCTGTGCATGTTAGCGTATGTGTGCTTCTGAGTAGTTCTTTAGCACGGCAGCCTGCTGCAGATGATGTTGTCTGCAAATGTAAGCGTAGACGCACTTGTGGCCTGTGAAACTTAACACTGGAGCAGTGCCCTCATTGCCTGGTATGGATCTGGGTGAGATTCTGCTAGTGAACCCAATGAGTCCTGTAACTGTGGACTTACTGGCTTAAGTAAGTGAGTGAGTAAACTTTGCTCCCACACAGCAGGCCAGCATATCCCTAGCTACTTCACACAAATTCACAGTTTCTTTGAAGGAAACTGGTTTAGATTATGTGTTAGCTTTCTAAACTATACTATAAAGACTGGATTTTAAATCTCACCCTGAATATTAATGCAGTCATCGAGTTTGCTTTGGAGTTTTACACATTCACTGGGTAAAGCTGTTTATCTTAACATTCAATGTGCTCCCTGAAGCACTGCCTCAAACCCATGGGGCCTCCTGTGCTCCAGGCTGAGACACCTGGGAGAGGGAAGGTGCCTTAGGCTCCGACAGCTCCAATATGATGTAATATTCAAGATAAACTAGAGTTTATCCCCCCCCATTTAATAAACTATTTTTTTTAAAGAAATTATAAACGCTTGACATAGGAAAATGGAATTAGCTGATTTGCGTGCTCAAACTCTCTGAAAATAAAAGACTGTCCCTCTGCTGTATGTAGCTACAGCTTCACTGGAACATGCAAAGTTTAAAAAACCCTTTGGAGCTTGTCTTTGTTGCTTCCAACCTCTCTCTGCTGCATTTCTGCTTTTCTCTTTCCTGGCTGCTAATTGGATTGCAGACTGTGTTGCTAACCATGGCATCTGGAGATGACAGTCCTATCTTTGACGATGATGAAAGGTAAATGTCTTGTTTTGCAATAATACTGGCCTTTGAAAGTTCCCCGGGGTTGTTAGAATAGGTCTGGAGAGTTCTGTGTCTGTTGGAGACACATAGTCTGTGATTGCAGAATGCAGGCTCTGCCTTCTGACCTAGAGGAGGGTAGTGATCACCTGTGTGGGTGTGGCCACTGTAAGTGTGGCATCGTCTTCTATCCATTCACAGCACAGAAGTCTTGGCAGCCACTTGAAAATGATTTAGAGCATGCAAAGCAAGAGATTAAAGCGAGCAGACAAGGAAATGCAAAGAGAATATTGTTGAAGTCAGTGGTTTACAGTCTGCTCCTTCTGCCACTTACTGTCACTGTGACTGTGGCTAAAACCTTAGTGGCTCTGTGTTTCCTCTGCAGAGTAAGGGACTGACCGGCTCCATCTCATGGAGGGAGAGGCGTCTGGGATTTAGTGACTAACTGGTCCAGAGAGAGCACTAGCCAGCCCCAGTCAGCTGCGACCCCATTATTGCAGTACATGATAACTTCTCAAAGCTAATAATCTGTATCAAATTCTTCCATTATAGCTTTGAATAACAAATTGGAACACTTTTTTGTTGTTGTTTTTATCATTGTTAAAACAAACCCCTAGTCATTGTTTCTGAAATAATTCTTGTTGGGAATTGATCTGATCTTTAAAAAAGGAAAAACCACTGGTTTCTGAACTTTTTATGTGGAGATGGTCATAAAATAGGGGCTTTTACTGACCTTTCCATGTACTAGACCAGCCTAGTCCAGAGTGCTGGTGGGGATTAACTGTTACAGTCTTAATCTTATTAGTATTAAGGTGACTTTGGGATTATTAGACTATACCTGTGCATAGTTGTTTCTTGAGAGAAGAGCCAGTGAGAGAGAGAGAGAGAGAGAGAGAGAGAGAGAGAGAGAGAGAGAGAGAGAGAGAGAACAGTTACATGTGCTGTGAGTAGGAAGTCAAGAAATATCGTTTATTATTTTATAATTTTAGGACCTTTGAAAATCTGCTATTTTTAGGGTAGAAGGATTAGTTATTCTCTTACGATTTTGGCCCATTTTAATGGTTTTGTTCTATCCCTTTAGCCCTCTTTATAACCTGGAAAAAATGACAGATCTTGTAGCTGTTTGGGATGTTGCATTAAGTGATGGAGTCCACAAGATTGAATTTGAGCATGGGACCACATCAGGCAAACGAGTTGTGTACGTGGATGGGAAGGTAGGAACATAGGTGACTTTGTAAAACACGACAGCAAAGCTTGGTTTTGTCAATGTAGCTTCTTAATAAGTAAAGTTTTGTTTTGTTTTGTTTCTTGACTGGTTGTTTTTCACTTATATGTTCAGAATATGCAGACTATAACATCTAACATTTAAACTTAGAATGACTACTTTGTGGAACTTGGACATGAAATAATTAAAAATATAAATAGTATTGCCATTTGGATGGTCTGAATTTTTACCTTGTTTTTAAAATTAAATACTAGTTTTTCTGTTTGTGTATATTAAACTTTTATATATTGTTATCCAGGAAGAGATAAGAAAAGAGTGGATGTTCAAACTGGTGGGCAAAGAAACCTTCTGCGTTGGAGCTGCGAAAACCAAAGCCACCATAAATATAGACGCTGTCAGTGGTTTTGCCTATGAGTACACTCTGGAAATCGATGGGAAAAGCCTCAAGAAGTACATGGAGAACAGATCAAAGACCACCAACACCTGGGTACTGCACTTGGACGGCGAGGACTTGAGAGTTGTTTTGGGTGAGTCGGGGCTGTTTCTGCAGGACCGTTTGGCCTTGGTGATGTCCTGATCCACAGACTTTTGAGGGCATTTTTGTTGGAGAGGAAATGTAAGCCCGGCAGTACTTGTCCCTTCCTGCAGGAGTGGGTATGCATACAAAACCACTGGGATTTGTATGTGGTGTCATAATGCCAGGTTTGATGAGGTTGGATTTGATGATTATATTCCTGGGTTTAAGTAACACTAATGCAGGCACTGATTGTTGGATATTTCTCCTTATAAACAGAAAGCAGGTAGAAATTTAAGATTCATCTCTAGGACAATTTTCATCACTAGGACAATAGTAGTAGGAGTAGGATTCCATTAGATCAGGGTCATCAACGTGCAGCCAGAAGCAGGCTTTTTAAGAAGTAACCTTTTCACTGTTTTGGTACCCCCATACTAAATGAAAATGGTTTAACAAATCATCTTAATTCATTTTTTTAAAGATTTTTTTTATTATTATTACATATACAGTGTTCTGCCTGCATGTATGCCTGCAGGCCAGAAGAGGGCTCTATATCTCATTACAGATAGTTGTCAGCTACCATGTGGTTGCTTGGAATTGAACTCAGAACCTGTGGAAGACCAGCTAGTGTTCTAAACCACTGAACCATCTCTCCAGCCCCTTAATTCATTTATTTAGGTCAGATTTATTAACTGCCTCTCTAAAGGAAGATAGTCTGTGTACCAGGTATTGAGGATACACAGATACAAGGAGCTTTAACCAAACCTTGGTGGCATACATTCTAGTTGGGTGCTAGCAAATAGGGTTTTTGTTTGGATTTTTTTTTTTTTTTTTTTAGATGAGAAATGTTTATCAACTAATAAATCACTTAAAAAACTGAAAGCCAGGAATGGTGGCTCATACCTGAAATTCCAGCACTTCAGAGACGAGACAGGAGAACCAGAAGGTTGAGGCTAATCTGAGCTACAACGTGAAGCTGTCCTTTTGAAAAGGGGGGAAGCAAATAAAAGAACCTAAATCAATTACTTACTATAAAAAAACTATAAAAAGTCAGTTTGGCTTGTGCTTCCTGTGGCCTGGGTTTTGCTGATTGAATGCCTGTGGGTTGTAGAATTCCTCTCCCATATTTTCTGTAAAGTGATACCTAACTAAAGAATTGTCAGATTTAGGCTTTATTGGATTTTCTTTCTGGCAAAACCAACTTACAGTTTGCTGCTGTCTTGAAGCACACACTGTGTATCGTTCTCTTCCTCTTCAGGGTTGACAACAATTGGTCAGGGTTCCCTAGAGGAGCAGAACTAATAGAGTGAACACATGTGTATGAGACTTACCAGACTGGCTGATACGCTATGGTCTGGGTATTCCAACAATGGTGGTCTCACCCTGGAGAGGCTGAAAGCCTGGTTCAGTCCATGAATCTGATGCCTTAGCAGTACAGCCTGGCACTGAAGGCCTCGAGGGTTCTTCAGTCCACAGTGGAACCCTGATGAAGCTGGGACCTGATAACTGTTTGGGATGACGCAGCAGCGTCAGGGCAGGTGCGATTATGTGGAGTGAAGGCACGCAGACAGAAAGGCCCTTTTCATCAGAGGCTGCCACTGGGAAGTGCCGCCCACATTTAGCTTGGATCTTCCCACTTCAAATAACCTGATCAAGAACGTTACAGATGTGTCCAGTGGCTTACCTTCTGGTTGGCTCCAGATCCAGATAAGTTCACAACCAGGATTTTAAACACTACCACTATTATTAACACTCGATGCCTAGACCATTCATTCATCAGTTTTGTAATACTTGCAATTGTAATATTTGGATTCTTTCATTCTTTGCTTCCTATTTAGGTGTTTGTCTAACTAGAAACTCCCAGTCACTCATTGGGATGCAGAGACCTACATTTCATGTAGGAAGTGCAAGATAGCTTTTGAATTTCCTCTATACTCAAGCCTTCAAACTACTGAATTGTTTCCAGTTTTAAATAATTGTTAATACAAAGGTAGAAACAATTTGCCTCACTTCAGTACATTGCAGTTATCACTGTCATTAATGCTTAAAATGTCCCTTTTGGGGAGGGGAATTTGCGTACCTGTGTGTTTGAGATTGGGTCTTGCTCCATCTCTGCTGGCCTGGTGCTCACTATCACCCAGGCTGGTTTTAAACTTTTGTTAATACTTCTGCCTCCGCCTCCCATCTGCTTGGAATACAGGTGTGAGCCACAAAAATGTACTGTTTTGAACCACTGAGGACTTCTCATTAGAGTGGTTCCTGAGTCCTTTGGGCATATTTCTAGTGGACTTTGGCAGCTCCCTTCAGATGATCTGAGCTGTTTGAATATTTTTCCTAGACTTGAACATTGTGTAAAAATGTATTTCAAGAGCACAATCTGACTAAGTACTGACTGTTGTTTCACAATTTCCTAATTTTCAGAATAAGGAAATTAGGTGGGTAGATGGGTGGGTGGACAGGTAGGTAGGTAGGTAGGAGGATAGATAGATGATAGATACATAGGTAGATAACAGATAGATGATAGGTAGATAGATGATAGGTAGGTAGATAGATGATAGGTAAGTAGGTAGGTAGATGCTGAGTAGGTAGATAGATGATAGGTAGGTAGATACATAGATGATAGGTAGGTAGGTAGACAGATAGAAGGTAGGTAGGTAGGTAGGTAGATGCTGAGTAGGTAGGTAGATGATAGGTAGATACATAGATGATAGGTAGGTAGGTAGATGCTGAGTAGGTAGGTAGATGATAGGTAGGTAGATGATAGGTAGGTAGATACATAGATGATAGGTAGGTAGGTAGATGCTGAGTAGGTAGGTAGATACATAGATGATAGGTAGGTAGGTAGATAGATGATAGGTAGGTAGGTAGATGCTGAGTAGGTAGGTAGATGATAGGTAGGTAGGTGAATAGATGGATGGATAATAGCTATAAAAGAGAATGAGGGATGATAATAGAGAGGGAAGAAGGAAAGAGCTTTTCTGTTTTGTTTTGTTTTTGAAACAGGGTCTCTCTGTGTAGCCCTGGCTAGTCTGGAACTTAGTATGCAGACCAGGCTGGACTTGAACTCACAGATCTGCCTGCCTCTGAAAGATCTTTTCTCTAAGGTGTCTTCTGAGTTCATATTGCTACTTGGAGGTCAAGTTGAGGAGTATAGGTTCTACTTAATCTTACCTAACGCTTGTATCTCCCTTATTTCTGCACTTAGAATCTTCCTTCTCAAGGACACACAGGATGATAGAATTACAATATCACATAACTACTTATTTGCTTTTGCCAAATTGCAGACATGTATAATAATGTAATAACAATGTGAGTTCAAGGCCAGCCTGGTCTGCAGAGCGAGTTCCAGGACAGCCAAAGCTACGCAGAGAAACCCTGTCTTGAAAAACAAAAACAAAATTTCAGATTTTCTCATTTTGTGTGTGTGGTATTTTGCTTGCATGTGTGTCTGTGCACCACATGCTTACAGTACTGCAGGGGTCAGAAGAGGGCGAAGGGGCCCCTGGGACCGGAGTGACAGTTGTTAGCTACAATATAGGTGCCAGGAATCTGCTGTTCCTCAGGAAGAGTACTCAGTGCTTGCAACCACTGAGCCAGGGCTCCCAGCCTTCTCCAGAGTGGCTGCCTGGGCTGACTTTCATAGTCACTAGGCCAGCCAGTTGCTACCAGCAGCTCCCAGTTTCAACTTGTTCCTTGAAATACATCTTTAAGGGATTATTCCAGTGGTCAAGGAGTTAAACATTTCCTGGCTTCTAAGCTGAGTTTCTATTTTTGTTAAATACAGCAAAATCATTTTCCCTCAGAATTTATGAAGGCCTTATTCCCATATTTTATTCCCATATTCTGTTATTTGTGGCTTTAAAAGAATTTTGTGTCTGTGTGACTCTCTTTTTTTTTTTTTTTTTTCCTTACTGGAGCTTTAATAATTTGTTTCATCCATCTTTGTGAATGTCACCATGATGTAGTAGGGTTGGAGCTTATTATTAATGGGAATTTTAGTTATGAAAGGGTTAGAGCAGTGGTTCTCGACCTATGGGTTGTGAGCCCTTTGGAGGTCAAGTGTCGGATCACCTGGATATCAGATATTTATAATGATAACAGCAAAGTTATTGTTATGAAGTAGCAACAAAATAATTTTATGGTTGGGGGTCAGCACAACGCGAGGAACTGTGTGCTAAATGGTTGCATCATCAGGAAGACTGAGAGCACTGGGTTAGGAAGCCAATGCATTTGAATATGTGGGCTTTGTTTTTGTTCTCAGTGTTGAGATGGTCCCAAAATGCAGTGCTGGTTCATTATTACATGGCATTGCTTGTATGTGCCTGTGGCCTTTCAAATGTGTTCTACCTTTCTTTTATCGTTTTTGGACTAGCCGTGTTCTTCATGGGCATGTCAGCAAGCCCTTTTAGATATTTAGGTAATCTGAGCATGTGTGAGTGTTCAGTAAACAGACTAATGGCCAGTTCTCACTACCACTGTCACCCATCTTAGCACTGGGTGTTCAGCCACATATTATGATGAGCTAGGTTCCCCTGCCTCTGACCATGTGTGTGGATCACATTCAGACTGCCTTTGGGGTGACCTCTGCACATATCTTGGGGCCACCACTGCCTTCCCTTTGTCACATTTCGCCCACCTCAAAGGCTTCCTATAGTTTAAATAAAGTGCCCATCTGGCTCAGGAAACAGGGAGAAGCCCCTTTGGCTTGAGCCACTGTAGCAGATGGCCCGCCAGAGTCACACCTGTGGTTGAACTCTCAGACGTGACTCACTGGCAGACTTGTCCTTGGATTCTGGTTCCCATGAAAGTCACAAACACAGGCTCTCTCTGCTTCCTCATTGGCTCCTTGGTCATCAGTCTTCTTCCAGCTAACCCTTAGGACACTAATGCTGACAGGTAGTACTGGGGACTCCCACCCGGCAGTGAGTTATTTATGGTAGCAAACTGCTGTGTGAGGTTGCCGCTATAGCACTGTGTTCCCCGAGGTTCCGTACCGAAGAGTTCACATGTTTGCTCTATTCTTACTTACGATCCAGTTTTTTCCAAAGTAAACACACTGTAAAATAGGATTATTCTGTCTAGCAAGAAACTAAAAACTAAGTTCCTACTGTCTGTCTTCTGCAAACCCCAAGGCCATCTTTATGCCATCGTCCAGTAGCTCTGTCAGTGTAGGATGCAGAAGTCACCTAGTCACTGATGCTAAATCACATTTCCGATGTTGGTTTAAAGTTGTTAAACCAGTTTCCTAAGAAAAAGGTCCTCGTCATTCCCTCACTCCTTTGTTTGTAACTCTTTACAAGATTGTCCTTCAGAATTTGTTTAACAAGATTTTTATCATAGTCTGGTGGGACCATGACTTTCTCTTAAAAGATTTCAAAGCTGGGCACTCTGTGAGTTTGAGGCCAGCCTGGTCTTCCAAGCGAGTTTTGGAGCAGCCATAGATACACAGAGAAACCCTCTCTCAAAAACAAAACAAAAAGATTAGAAGAACTAGTTTCATCTATGGACATTTCTCCAAATTTTGAGTTTCAAAGACATTGAAAGTATTGAGTTTTAGAATGTTGGTTACAGTTTAGGAATATAGTGTGTCCAACTTTAAAAGAAGTTAACCTTTAATATAGAATTGTAACTTTTGAAATTTATGTTGCTTTTACAGAAAAAGATACTATGGATGTATGGTGCAATGGTCAAAAAATGGAGACAGCAGTAAGTTACCGTTTATTTATTCCTAGTGTGTGAATGATAGTCCCTCATTCTAGACCAGGGTGTGGTTGTGGGGAGGATGGGAGCTGTATAGATGGCTCTGCTCAGCTCAACTGCCAAGCATGCAACAAGGACCTGAGTTAGGATTCCCAGTGCCATGGAAAAGTCAGGCATGACCTCTCTCTCTCTCTCTCTCTCTCTCTCTCTCTCTCTCTCTCTCTCTCTCTCTCTCTCTCTCTCTCACACACACACACACACACACACACACACACTTCTGGAGAAATGGCTCAGTAGTTAACAGCACTTCTTGCTGTGCTCAATTCCCAACACCCACATGGTAGCTTACAAACATCCATAACTGCAGTTCTAGGAGAGCTGATGCATGCTTCTGACCTCCACTGGCACCAGGCACTGATGTGGTACACAGACATACAAAACATGCAGACACATAACATTTAAAAATAATAGAAAAATAAAATTCATTTCGGTGTTTTGAGACCGGGTTTCTCTCTGTTGCCTGGGCTATCCTGGACTCACTCTGTAGACCAGGCTGGCCTCAAACTCAGAGATACTCCTGCCTCTGCCTCCTGAGTATCGGGATCAAAGATGTGCACCACCACGCCCTGCTTCTCAAAACAATTTTTTTTTTAAATGAAAATGAATCTTAATACATCAAGGCTAGGGTTGTAGCTCAGAAGTAGGGCTCTCACCTCCATAGCACGCGTGAGGCCCCCAGTTCCATCCTCACCACTGCAAAAACTGACAATAATGAGGTTTCTAGGAATAATTAGTGTATGTCATCTGCACAGAATAATGGTTTTCAGTATAAGTGCATGTGACTTCAAATATTCTTAGTAACTGGGAGGAAGCCAGTGTGAAGACAGCCCTCTGTAACCTCATTGCCTGCTTGTAGCTACAGCAGCAGAGCCTTCCAGCAGCTTCCCTATCTCAGCCTGCCCCTCACCTGTGCACATGCTCAGCCCCCCCACCTGTGCACATGCTCAGCCCCCCCACCTGTGCACATGCTCAGCCCCCCACCTGTGCTGCCCCCCCACCTGTGCACATGCTCAGCCCCACCTGGGCGCCCCCCACCTGTGCACATGCTCAGCCTGCCCCGTCAGCCCCCTGTGCACGCACTCCATCAGTGCACATGCTCAGCCTGCCCCCACCTGTGCACATGCTCAGCCCCCCCTGTGCACATGCTCAGCCCCCGACCTGTGCACATGCTCAGCCCCCCCACCTGTGCACATGCTCAGCCTCCTCCATCAGTGCACATGCTCAGCCCCCCCCCACCTGTGCACATGCTCAGCCTCCTCCATCAGTGCACATGCTCAGCCCCCCCAATCTGTGCACATGCTCAGCCCCCCCACCTGTGCACATGCTCAGCCCCCCCACCTGTGCGCCGTTGCACATGCTCAGCCGCCCCCACCTGTGCACATGCTCAGCCCCCCCCCCTGTGCACATGCTCAGCCCCCCGGCCCTCACCCCCCACCTGTGCACATGCTCAGCCTGCCCCCACCTGTGCACATGCTCAGCCCCCCACCTGTGCACATGCTCAGCCCCCCCACCTGTGCACATGCTCAGCCGCCCCCACCTGTGCACATGCTCAGCCCCCCCCACCTGTGCACATGCTCAGCCCCCCACCTGTGCACATGCTCAGCCCCCCACCTGTGCACATGCTCAGCCTCCTCCATCAGTGCACATGCTCAGCCCCCCCACCTGTGCACATGCTCAGCCCCCCCCACCTGTGCACATGCTCAGCCTCCCCCACCTGTGCACATGCTCAGCCTGCCCCCATCAGTCCACATGCTCAACTTCCTCCATCTGTGCACCAGTACTGTTTAGATGATGTTAGTGCCCTGACCAAGAGATGTCTTCCTCCCTTGCTGTCTAGGGCGAGTTTGTAGATGATGGCACTGAAACACACTTCAGTGTTGGGAACCACTCATGTTATATAAAAGCCGTCAGCAGCGGGAAGAGAAGGGAAGGGATCATCCACACACTCATTGTGGACAACAGGGAGATCCCAGAGCTCTCCCAGTGACTGACTGCTTGTTAATGGGTTTTGAGCTGAAGAGAAGACATCAGGACTTGCTAATGGCTGTGGTAATTAAATGTGGTCACTGTGTACATATCGGTAGATTTAGTCTGCAATGTTTTATTTTTATTTTTTACTACTTGAAACTGTAATATTCTAATGGTCAAGAAAAATGTGGAATCATAAAAATTTATTTTTTAAATAATTGTAAAAATGTTTCTAATTCAAATGGAAAATAAAATATGGACCAAACCCACTCACATCTCATCACAGTAACCTTGCCTGTAGTAAACACTGTAAAATAAAATGGTGCTGTTGGCTGTGTCCCACGGTGGGTTTGTTTTCACATGGCTCTCGCATGCGCAGAGAGGTTGACCTGTATTTGAAGCAATTGGTTCATAATGATGCAGCTGATGTAACCAGAGAAAACAAACATTTTCTGCCTGAAAATGTGAAAAAAAAAATCCAATAATGTCATGTAAGAATTTAATTTAGACGCTAGAGAGATGGCTTAATGTATGCTGCCACTCTTGCAGAGGACCTGGGTTCAATTTCTGGTACCCACATGGCAGCTCACAACCATTTGTAATTCTAGTCCCCAGTGATCTCACACTATTTATGCCTCCGTGGATATCAGACATGCATCTGGGGCATGCGTGTATATTCAGACAAAACACTTATACATAGAAAATAAAAATAAATCACTCAAAAGTGAAAAGATTGACATTTATCTGAGTGCGGTGGTATATGTTTTAAAGCCCGGGAGTTGGGAGACAGAGGCAGGCTGATTTCTGTATTTTGAAGGCCAGCCTGTGATATAGCAAATTCCAGGCCAGCCAGGGCTGCATTGTGAAAACCCTGTCTCCAAAACAGAAATGGTTTAATAGGAAGGTGCCTGCCACCAGCCTAACGACCTAAGTTCAGTCCCCAGGACCACACAGCAGAAGGAGACCCGGAAGTTGTGCTCTGTGGCATGTGTGCCCAAATCCACACGTACAAAATTATTTTTTTAATTTAATTTAGAACATGGGTTTCTGTAGAGGTTTTATTTTCATTCATGTAAAGAGAAAAAGATACCTCATTTATATGGACTGCATCCATCAGAGGAGGGCGTTGCCGGTGTGCACAGCACCACACGGGGCACCTCTGCCGCAGAGGGGGGCGCTGCCGGTGTGCACAGTACCATACGGCGCCTCTGCTGGAGAGGCGCCTCTCTGGAGGACTCGCACAGTGCTGTTCTCCCATGGTTTACCTCCCTGCTCTTCTCTGAAAGTCTTTCATGTCAGACACCCAGGTCCCACATACGGAGGCCAGAAGACAACCTCAGGGGTGCTCCTCACCTTCCACTTGGTTTGGGACAAGGCCTCTTGCTTGATGTCATGCAGGGTAGGCTGGCTGGGCTGTGAGCTTCCTTGGATTCTCATTCCCACCTCTCATACCCTGGTTAGGATGCTGTGTGGATTCTGGAGATTGAAGCTCAGGTCCTCATGCTTGCCACCGACTGGGCCTTCTCACACTTTGGTGCGGAGAATAAATATTTTCTTTTTTAGAGACCAATCTGACAGTTTTGAGTTACTTTGGTTGTCATCTCATTTTGCCCAGGCTGGCCTTGAACTCTGTTGCGTGACCTTGATCATCTAGCCTCCAACTCCTAAGCACAAAGGTTACATCACCATGCCAGCTTACATTAAGAATTTTATAAGATTCAGAGATGGGAAAAAAAAAATACCCCTTATATATGTGTGGCCTTAGAAGTTCACATAATGCCCAAATTAGGAGGGAATTAATATTCAGAAGTGGCAGAAAAAGAACCTCAGAGCTGGTGACAGTTTATGAAAATTAATATACCTTTATGCCATTTACTTTTCTGTGACACATGCTCTGCACAGACCTGAAAATAATAATTTTATAATTGGGTTAGGGATATAGCTCAGTGGTAGAGTGCTTGCCTAGCATGTGGGAGGCCCTGTGTTCCATCCCAGCGCTGACCCCATGTGCACAGACACACACAAATGGTTTTAATATATACTCAGTGTCTTTTTACAAAGCACCCTCGCTCTCCCCTCTTGGCAGTCTGACACTTAAGAATAAAACCATGAGCGACGGCTCGGTGGTTAAGACCTTACTGTGAACCCAGAAACAGAGCTTGTCCACCTTGGACTGAATTGTGACCCAAAATAAATCCCTTTGTCTTCTAAAAATTGTTCCCTTCAGGTATTGTATCATAGTGACAGGATTGATTAGAGAGAGTGAAAGTAACACAGATCTAAGAGTGAGATGGTAGAAAATCCTAAAATGTAGGAAGCAAGGCAAGAAGCTATAAAACAGGAAGTTAGTGGTCTCATATCACCACCGAGTGATGGAAAGCTTGAGAAGTGATATGCATGGCTGCAGCTCACTCTTTTAGGGCTCACATGATCATTAGCACCTTGAGGCGGATTGTCTACGATGGACCTTGATTCTTGGTAGTACTCTTGTGAGAAACCAGGAAGCTCAGTTGTCAAGCTAGACTTGACAGAATCTTCCTTTGGTTTATAGACTTCCTTCCTATTAGGCATTTGTAGATGTTCATCTTGTAAACACAGGACACCAGCAGGGCTGGCAACCTGGTGGATGATGGTGAGGAAATGAATGAGAACAGTCTCGATGTTATGAAACCACACTAAAGTGAGTGAAGAATTGGTGGGACACTAATGAAGATGCAAAAGGTGGCAGTGACCAGGCACCAGAAAGCTGTATTAGGGTAGAGGCCCATGTGCAAACAAAGGTGCTGGAGTGGGGTAAGTCGAGAAATGGATCAGGCATTTGGACATAAACACCACGTGGCCCCAAGATGGAGGGAGCCCTACGCACCATTCAGCTGGTGGTCCTGACAGATTAGATAAGAGCAAACCAATACAAGTGCCCACTCAACAAGGGTGAACCAGATATCCATATCAGGAAACGCAACTAAAAACCAAACAAAAACACAAACATGATGACCAAGATAAAACATCTCCAAAACTTCAAGCAAGTTAATGACAAACAAAATACGATTTCAAAACAGCTATTATAATTATGTTGAAGGAACCCAAAAAGGATATGGATGAATGCCAGAATGAAGACTGAAGGTAGTTGAACTAAAGGAAACAATTCAACATATGAAAATTGAATTAAATAGAGATAGAATTTCTGAAGAAAAACCAAAATGAAATAAAACTTTAAAATTCAGTCAAATAAAAAGCACAACTGAAAGTTCTGCAAACTGAATGGATTAAGTGGGAGAGAGAATAGCAAGGCTTAATAACAAGGTAGAGGTATTGGGTAACTGAGTCAAAAGAAAATGTTAACAACAACAAGCCAAGCAGTGGTGGCATAGGCCTTTAATCCCAGCACTTGGGAGACAAAGGCATCCTCTGGAGTTGGATGCCAGCCTGATCTATACAGAGCTAGTTCCAGGACAGCCAGAGCTGTTACACAGAAAACCTTGAAAAAAAAAAAAAAAAATCAGACAGGACCAGAAACGAAACTCCCCATGTCACATAATAAAACACTGAATGCACAGAACAAACAAAAGAATGTTAAAAGGTTCAAGAGAAACAGTCACCTATAAAAGCAAGCCTATCAGAATAACAACTGACTTTTCAGTGAAGACTAAAAGCCAGAAGAGCTTGGATTGATAGTCTGAGATTTCTAAATGACCACAGGTGCCAGCCCAGACGACTGTACCCAGCAAAACTATCAGCTGTAATGGGAGAAAGGAAAATGTGTGAGAAAAGCAGGTTAAAGGAACATATAACCACTAAGTCACCTCTGAAGAGGATACTGGGACAAACACTTTGATCTAAAAAGGATGAAAATGAGCAAGAGAACATAGGAGAATAACAATTTAATAACAGAAGAGATGTAAGAAAATGTAACAAAATGATAGTTAATACTAGTTTTTGGACAATAATTTACCATCTCAATTATCCAATAAAGACACACACACACCCGCCCTGCCTCCCACCCCAGCAGAGGTCAGAAAAGGGCACTGAATGCCTTGGAGCTGCACTACAGGCACTTGTGAGCCATCCAAAGAGGGGGCCAAGAACTGAACCCCAGCCTTGTGAAAAACCAGCCACTCTGAACTCTGGGTTCTGATGAGAGACCCTGACTCAATAAAGTGCAGAGTGATTGAAGACCACCAACCTCAACTTCGGGCCTCCACGACCATATGTGCACACATACATGCACCACACGCAACACACATACATACACCAATGAAGCAAAAGATGCACGTTTGTGTGAAACCTTCAGCACCTGGAAAAGGCATTTCCGATGCTGGATTACAGGAGCCCAACACTGGAGAGTCACTGCCGCAAGAAAGTGCAGAACGGGACCGACAGTGAGCAAACTTCTCTGCATTACACCTCTCCTGCAGAGAGCACGAAAGTGGAGTTAAAACAATTCCAAACCATATTTGTTTTTACCAACGGGTATCCAGAAAAATTACATCTCTATCTCCAAGATAATTATCCCAAGTTCTTTAACCCTAGAATACGGGGGAGAACTCAAGAAAGAAAAGTCAAACAAAACTATGAGACACTGGTTTATTCTCACGAAGGATGCTTTTGAGGTTGAAGGGGTGCAGGGACACAAGGCACATTTCATTGAAGACTCACGGATCAAATAATTGGCAAAACTTACTAAAAGTTCAACTGTTGAGATCTCTGGGGCAGATGATTACCCTGAAAAGAAAGGCATTTGCTTTAGGGAAAGCAATCGTGTATAATAGGTATAATTTACATATGCTAATAAAAATTAGAAATATTTCTAAAGCCTCAACAATGCAAACCATTTACAGATACAAAAATACAATCCTAAGACTTAGGAGGCAAGGCAGAAGGGGCCCAAGATCAAGGTCAGCCAAAGAGACCTTTAAAATAAAAACAAATAGTCCAGTTGAGAGTATATGCCATCCTTGGGTCTTGAGAGATGGCTCAGTGGTTAAGAGCATCTGTTGCCCCAGAGAGGACCCAGCTTGTGTTCCAGGATCCGTACCGTGGCTCATAACCTTAACTCTAGTTGTGAGGGATCTGACACCCTCTTCAGATCTCAGGGCACTAGGCATGTCTGTGGTGCAGACATACATACATGCAGGGAAAACACACAAAACAAATCTTGAAGCAAATAAAAATATGATGTCCTTATTGGAAAGCACAAATAGAGCTGGCTCAGTATCCACTTGTTGATAAGCAGGGTACCCTGAGTTTGATGCCGAGGACACAAGGATGGAAAGAGAAACCGACTCCTATAAATTGTCTTATGAGCTCCAGCATGTCTCATGGTACATGAGCACGCACGCACAGGCACACACACACACACACACACACACACACACACACACACACACACACACACAGAGGCAAATGTGATTAACATACATGCATGAATGGTTAACATACATACATACTACTTCATGTATGTAATTAACATAATACATACTACTTCATGTATGTAATTAAGTGTACTAAGGAATGCCAAAGTGTGTGGAGCAGTGACGTCATGACAGAACTGCAGTCACTCAGGCTGGGTCACTTATTTCACACTGTAGGAAGCATTCCTAACTGGCAGCACTCAGCCTTTGAGCAGGGTCTGTGCTCATTGCTGCTGCCAGCAGGAGATAAGCCGTCACTGCCTGTGGATGAGCTCAGTAGCCTTTCTCTTTCCTGGTCTCTGGGCTGATAACCTCCCTAGAGGGCAGCAGTGTTCAGAAGAGGCTGCCTCCCACATGGAACCCTTCTTCACCTCTTGATGAGTCCACCAAATAGAAGGGACAGTGAGCATGTGTATGGGGGGAGGAGCATTGACTGTTTACATCTATGGTTGTACCAGACAATCAGAAATTCTTACAAAAACCGTGTCCCCAAGGATCCTCCAAAACATGAGACCTTAGGTTGCAGAACAGGAGCTTTGCTGCCATAACGGGCACTAGCCAACATCCACCTGCATGAAGCCTGCTACAGTAATGTGCTCCAGTGTACTGTGAACTATCACCTTTCCAATTTCGGGACTTGGGGGGGATGGCAACGGGGCTCATTAACCACATGATCCCCAGAAAAAAGGAAACTTCTCAGCCCCTTGGCCATAGGAGTTCCCACTTGTCTTGTTGACCATCAGTGAGACACTTTACCATTTCCCAGCTTGGCTCACCTCCCATTTTCAGGATGAAAACACTGGCACCAGGGGTGTGACGCCCCTGCCTGATGTGGACTGGCTTCTCCAATCCATCAGTTTTCTCTTCTGTTCCTCCCCCCACAGCATCCTAAACACCCAGCTCTGCACCGTGGAAAACTCATTAGTCCGTGTGCAGTGAAAACAAAAGCTCATAGCGCTCACGTGCAGCTCTGAGGGGTGACTGACAGGTACAGGGACGATTACAGCTTTCATACTCCATGTTTCCACACACAGAGTAGACTGAGGCCAGAGGAAATGTAGAAACTTAATTCTCAGTGCAAACTCAGAAAACCAGACCCAAAACTACAGTGACAGTGACGGTGATGCAGCTCTCCTAGTCCAGGACCAGGGTTCTTTCCCACACAACAAGGCTTCATTTATTCTGAAAATCTCCAAGAATTTTGCAAAGAAGTTAATTGCCTTTTATTTTTCTTATCTAAAAACACGCCAGCTTTATGTTTTAAGCTATGTGAAGACACTAGAAATACTTGATAAGTTTTCTTATAATTCCAGGGCCAGGGGTGAGGCTTAGTGATAGAGCTCTTTCCTAGCACGCACAAGACCCAGGTTTTACTACTAGCACGTCAAAAATGAATAAGTACAATTGTTACTGTAAAATATGTTTGTCTTACATAAGTGATTGATTTTAGTACTGTGACCTTTCACCCAGTTAGCAAACCATCACTCTCTACCAACAACAGTAACTTACCAACAACTGTCAGCTGAATGGTCCTCTTGGTAGCCTCAGAGCCATGAAAGACTCCGCACTGATAGATGCCAGCGTCAGATAGCTGAACATTGCTTATGTTTATGGATGCGTCCCCAGACCTGATATCATTACTAGTAAATTTCACGCGTCCTTTCATATCTTGATAGAAGTCATCATAAATTTTGTCTGCTAAATTCACAATAAACTAAAGGAAAACCAGAACACAAGAAAAAACAAATAAACATGAGCTGAGGAAATGGCTCAGGGGTTAGAAGCTTGTAATTCTCTTCCAGAGGACCCAGGATTGGGTCTCAGCACGCACATGGCAGTGGCCTGTAACTACAGACCCATGGATTAAACAGCCTCTTCTGACCTCCACCAAGCAGGCACATGGTGCACAGATGTACATACAGTCAAAAAAGAAAAAGAAACTCACATGAAAAAAAAATCTTTTGTTAAATCTGTGTATGTACCATGTTATCACGTTATCACAGAATTTAAAAAGAAATAGAAAAGCAAGTAACGAGAGCTAGAAAGATGGCTCAGTAAATAAAGTGTTTGACAGACAAGCATAAGAACTTGAACAAAGACCTCCAGTGTAAGAGCCAAACGTGATCTCACATTCTGTAAGCCTACAACTAGAGTCAGGGTTGGGAGTGCATAGCCTAGGCACTTGCTGGCCAGTCAGTGAGCCCCAGTTTCAGCAGGAGAACATAGCTCAAACGTGATGGAGAGAGCCCAGATGACACCTGACCTCAACCGCTGACTTCCACATGCACGCCTACACATATACACATGCATCTATGCTCACATGTGCTACATTACATACACAGGAAGAAGAGAGAGGAAGGGAGGGAGAAAGGAAGGAATGAAGAAGAGAAAGAAAGGAACACATTATAAGGAAACCTACAATACTTAAAAACCAAATGATGAAATAAAAATGGACTGGTGTGTTTGCCCGGTTTTGGTGGCACACACCTTTAATCCCAGCACTCGGGAGGCAAAGGCAGGCAGATCTCTGTGAGTTTGAGGCCAGCCTGGTCTACAGAGCTAGTTCCAGGACAGGCTCCAAAGCAGTACAGAGAAATCCTGTCTCAAAAAAAAAAAAAACAAAAAAAAACAAAAACAAAAACAAAAAAAACAACAACAACAACGACAAAAAAAAATGGACTGGTTGTGGCCTGAGGTGTAACCTCACAACCCTATTTTTTATTGTTATTTTAAGCTTTGTTTTTTATTTTAAATCATATTTAGATTGAGCCAGGTGTGGTGGCACTCACTTATAATCCCAGCATGTAACAACCTTTTTCTTTTGAGCCAACAACCAGGTCTCAAATTATGACTCAGAGATCTATTATTAGTTTTGGAGGCTTGGCCTAGCTTAGGCACTTTCCTGGCTAGCTCTTTTAACCTAAAATCACCCGTTTCTCTTCATCCACCTTTTGATTTGGGGCTCATTGCCTTTCTTCTGAGTATCTTACGTTCACTGCTTCTCGATGGCTGTCTGGTGTCTGCCTGACTTCATGCTCCAGGAGCGTCCCTCCTTCCGGCTTCATGTCCGGGCGTGTCCCTCCTTCTCTCCTCCACTCGTTCTTCCCCTTCTCCCAAGCCTAGCTTTCCCCTCCTATTTATTCTCTCTCCCCGCTAGCCCTGCCTCTCCTTTCTCCTGCCTAGCTCTTTATTAGACCAATCAAGTGCCTTAGGCAGGTAAGGTGAAGCAGAGGCAACACATCTCTACATAATTAAACACTTCCTTACGTCATCAAACACGTGCGGCACAAACAAAAGTAACATAACAGCTGACGCAATATTCTGTGTATAAACAAATGTAACACATCACTGCCTAATTAAAGACAATATTCTCCTGGGTCGTGAGGAACTGAAGTAACAGTTACGTTGATGCTGGAAACTGAAACCAGGTCCTCAGGAAGAGCAGCCAGCTCTTGAGTGCCGAGCCAAATCTTCGGCTTTTATATTCCCATTACAAATGGAAAACCCAGAGTCCAGTGTGATTAAATAACATTCAATGTGATTAAATAGCACAGCCTAGTACTAGAAAAGGGTTTGGCGACACTGATCAGGACCACATAAAAACAAGAACAGGCCACTCTTTGCACCGCTGAGAAGGCTATCATAATTGGCCTGTGTAATGTAACAAAACAACAAAAAGAGCAATTGCTTTTTGTCTTAATGAAAATTTGGAAGGCAGGCATGATGGGACACACCTGTGCTCCAGTAGCTAGGGAGGCTGATGTTTGGTCATGACAAAAAAAAGGGCACAGAATCTGACTTCTGGGGGCTCGAAAGATGGCTTGGAGGTTAAGAGTACTGACTGTTCTTCCAGAGGTCCTGGGTTCAATTCCCAGCAACCACGTGGTGGCTCACAGCCATCTATAATGAGATATGGTGCCCTCTTCTGGCCTACACACATGCAGGCAGAACCCTGTGTACATAATAAATAAATAAGTCTTTTTTTTAAAAAGCTGACTTCTGACAGTCTAGTGACTCTGGCACACATACTCTACACACATTCCCTTCCCTTGCTGCCCAGCCCACTCAGCACACCCCTCTTGTCCCTTGCCACCTGTCACAAATGTTCAAGTTCACATTTTCAGAACTTCCACAGCATCCTCTTGTCCCTGGTGTGTTCTCATATCATTCTATCCATGTTCACAAGCCTGGGCAGTCAGACTTCCAGCCACCATACCACATCTGCCTAGCGAGGACGAGCAGGCACAGGGCACACTCACCATACGGTTCACCTCCTCATTTTCAGGTCCTGTAAGCTGTATCCAGTCAATGAACAGTGGTCCTTGGTCTCTGGGGCCAAGGGCGAACGTGCAGGGCAGATGGACAGTTTCCCCTTGGGCTTCCCGAATTGTCTGCTCTGGAGTAGTGATGTTCACACTTCCAGTAAAATCTGGAGAGAGAAGCATGGGCATGACACTGAGCATCTGCTGTCACTCACTGGCTGGCCCCAGGCTGAAGCCAATCAAGAGACAGGATGATGGGAGATGTTATCCTGTATATATGTTTCTCATATTGGTTAATTAATAAAGCCTGTGGCCAATAGGAAACAAGATAGGTGGGGCTAGAAGGCCAGGGGGAGGAAAGAGGAAGGAGTTGGGAGGAGTCAAGAAGTAGACCAGGGAGGAAGGAAGACGCCAGCCGCAGCTCCCAGATAAGATGAGCCACATGGAAATAATTAGATAAGTAGAAATGGTTTAATAATTAAGACAGAGCTAGCCCATAAACAATAATGGTAACTGGCCAACAGGATTGTATCAAATACAGAGTCTCTGAGTGTTATTTGGGGCTCACGGGCGTCGAACTGGCGGCCAGCAGGAAAAACCTGCCGTAACAACAGGATGAGGAGATGTAGGTGAGACCTGGACCTAGAAGGATGCAGTTCCACGCAGGGATGCCCAGGTTTGAGTCTGTGCTCATGAAAGTGGAAGGGCTGTGGACACTACCTCATCCTAAATGGCTCCCCTAGAGCACCACCCACTTCCCAGTGCTGGGCAGACACAAGCTTCTGCTAGCAAGTGATCACTCTTCCCAGAGGATGTAGACAAGGGGATTTAGCCAGAGCTTCTGGGGTGTCAGTTTTGTCTACAAATGCAAGGCCAAATTGGTTCATGGTAGCCACAGTGCCACAGGCTCCCTGGGGACTCAGAAGAAGGCATAGAATCTCTGGGACTAGAGTCACAGATAGGTATGAGCAGTCATGTGGGTGCTGGGAATCAAACTCTGGTCCTTGGGAAGAGCAGCCAGTGCCTTTAACTTGAGACATAGCTCTAGCCACAACACATATTTTTGAAAAGCCTTCCATTTAGATCACACTTAAGGATGATGTTGAAAATTGTTTTTTGTTTTGTTTTATTTGACGTATAATAATCTGAGTGCTAAATAAGTAATAAATTTGGCAAAGTCAGGTGAAGCTTCGTGGGTAAAATGCTTGTCAGGCTAGCTGATGACCTGGGTTTCATCCCTGAAAGCCACTGTGGAAGGAGAATGTCTACTCCTGAAAGTCATCCTCTGACATCTACTGGCATGCTGCAGTGCCTGTGTACCCACATAGATATTCACATACCCCTGCGCTCTCTCTCTCTCTCTCTCTCTCTCTCTCTCTCTCTCTCTCTCTCTCTCTCTCTCTCTCTCTCTCTTCACACACACACACACACACACACACACACACCCATACACACTCACACACACACACAGACAGACACACACTCTCTCTTCCATCCCAAGCATCCTAAATATCAAGAAACCTCATCAGTCTGTGTGCAGTGAAAGCAAAAGCTCATAGCGCTCACGTGCAGCTCTGAGGGGTGACTGACAGACAGGTACAGGGACGATTACAGCTTTCATACTGCATGTTTCCACACACACAGAGTAGACTGAGGCCAGATGAAATGTAGAAATTTAATTCTCAGGTGAACTCAGAAAACCAGACCCAAAACTACAGTGACAGTGACGGTGATGCAGCTCTCCTAGTCCAGGACCAGGGTTCTTTCCCACACAATGGAACTCTTAACCATGCTGGCTGTCAGGGAAATGTGCAGAGTCTGATGCCTCCCACGGGCCTCCTGGCCTCTCAGGACCTCCCATCCCAACCTTTTGTTGACCAGAGCTTACTAAAGGTGGAACTAGACCTGAAAAGCCACAAAGAAGGTAGCAGAGGAGAGGGGCAGCAGTGGGGTGTGGGTCTAGGACCATGTCTGCTCACACAGACAGTAGAAGGCCTTGAAAGATCAGAGATAGGAAGTGTAGTCCTTGGTACAGGTTCCACAAAAGAAAACAAGGCTTCGACCTATATATATATAGAGAGAGAGAGGGGGGGGGCGGGGGAGGTGTTAGTGCAGCTAACAAACTTCTTTCTTCTGGTGCACATGGTCCAGTACAGAACCAAAAGTAATATAAAAAACAAACAACATGTTCCCCCACCCCAATTATTGTTCCCATTATAAGAACAGCAATCAGGGGCTAGAGAGATGGCACAGTGGTTAAGAGCATTAGCGGCTTCTCCAGAGGTCCTGAGTTCAATTCCCAGCAACCACATGGTGGCTCACAACCATCCATAACACAGCCTGGTGCTCGCTTCTGATCTGTAGGCAGAACACTGTATACATAATAAATAAATAAATATTTAAAAAGAGAGAGAACAACAATCAGAACAACATATAATTATGTTCAAACAGCTTACAAAGGACCTGCTTACAGAAACCTGCAAAGTGAAGCTAGCAGAGTCCCAGTATGGGTGGGGCAGGGGACTTACAAGTGCACCTCTGAGGAGCATGGAAATTGATGGCTGCTCAGGGAGAGAGAGGCTGCTTCCCCAGGGAAAGAGGCCCTGAGAGGCTGCCCATACTTCAGCAGATGAGGAGGATATGAGGGACTGGGGAGGAAAAAGAGGCACCACCTGGAGGTAGATTTTATAAAAATAGATTATATGCATGTATGAAATTCTTAAGCAGAAGAACAACCTTCACATAGTTTACAAAGTTTGTCAGAGGCTGGGCATGTTGCCATATGCCTCTAAATCCAGCACTTGAGAGGCGAGGCAGGCAGGCCTCTGTTAGTTTGAGGCCATCATGGTCTACACAGATCTAGGCCATCCAGGGATGCATAGCGGGACCCTGTCTCAAAAAGCAGAAAGCAATGGCTTGGAGGTTAAGAGCACTGGCTGTTCTTCTGGAGGACCCGGGTTCAGGTTGCAGCATCCACACAGTGGCTCTCAGCTCTCTGTAACCCCAGGAGCAGATCCATCACTCTTTCCTGGCTTCCAGACATACACACAGGCAAGACACTCAGATGCATGAAAGAAAACAAACAAAATGAAGTAACAACAACAAGAAGAAGTAACTCACTTCTTCTCTTTTGCAAAAGAAAAAAAAGATGTGTTCACTTTATGTCTCACACAATATGAGGACATTAGAAATACCCCAAAGTTTGAAAATATTATTCTAGAGCTAGGGGTGTGTTTTCAGTGTCGGAGTCCCTTCTTAGCAAGCATGAGCCCTGGGTTTCACCCCTAACATAGCAAAAATTAGTATAATTATTACTCTAGAGTCAAAGCTTTGTCTGAAAAATCGGTCACTTTAGTACTGTGAGCTCCCATCAGACACCTAAGGCACCCATCACTACCAACAGGAACTTACCAGTGACAGCCAGCTTAATGTTCCTGTTCACAATGCTGGGGTTTTCTTTCACTCTGCACCGATAGGTGCCAGCATCTGATAGCTGAACATTTGTTATATTTATGGATGCGTCCCCAGATCTGATGTCATGACTGGTAAAATGCACTCGTCCTTTCAGATCTGGATAGACATCATCACTAATTTTGTCTGCAGAATATAAAATAACCTAAAATAAGACAAAAGCAGAAGAGAAAAATAAGCTAAGGGATACAAACACAAGGGCAAAGTGTACTTGTGTGCACGTATGTGGTTACCTGCGTGTGAGGGCACAGAGAGCACAGGAAAGCAATGAGGTCTTACTCATCTGTCTCAAACTGAACCTGGGCGTAGACTAGCAACCAGAAAGGCCCAGCCATCCTCCTGACTCTGCCCTTCGCAAGTTGAAACTAACAGCATGAATTTCCACATACCATTATTCACGTCCACAGGGATTTCATTATAGCTCCTTGCCCTTGTGCATGAACTCTGACCCATAGAGCCACCTCTCCAACCTACTGTTGATTTTCTTTGTTTTTTTTTTTTTTAAGACAGGTTTCCTCTGTATAAAAGTTCTGTCTGTCCTAGAACTTGCTCTGTAGACTAGGCTGGCCTTGAACTCACAGAGATCCACCTGCCTCTGCCTCCCAAGCGCTGGGACTTAAGGCAAACACCAACATTGCTACCCAATGTTGAATTTTTTTTTAGATAAAATGTGTCAGATAATATGCAACATTTGAGATAAAAGAAAATACTAAAGAGCCATCTAAAGGACATGTATGATACAGGTGCTTGCAAATGGGATCTTGGGCATGCATCCTCCTCCTCAGAGCTAGCTTTGACTTTGCAGTGTCCTTCATCTGGCTCTGATCACTTTGATGAGAAAAACATCTACAATAATATTTCTATATGATTTCTATAATTTAACACTGATATTTTACAGACTAAAATTCTGCTTGTTTGTTGTTTTGTTACAGAGTCTTACTGTGCATCTCAGGCTGGCCTGGAATTTGCTATGTAGCCCAAGCTGGCCTCAAACTCTCAAACCTCCTGCCTCAGCCTACCTACACAGAGAAGAATTGCAGGCACATGTTCAGCTTTCCCTTGGCTTTTTAAGAAAGTAACTGTACAGCAGTAACTTGAACCGAGGAGAACAGACTGGGGTAATGCAGACAATCATGGTACTGTGTACATCTCGCGACCCTTTGCTGGTTATAGGAGCCTTAGAATCCTACCCAGGCCAGGTGCAGTGAGGTGCACTTGTAGACCAGAAGGGGGCAGTTAAAGCAGGAGGCTGACTGGGCCTGGACTTTGAGACCAGGCTGGGAAACACAGTGGAATGGAAGGAGACAAGAGTGACAAAGACAAAGGACATAGATCCCGACTTCTGACAGTCCAGTGACTATGGCACTTCCACATCCTTTTGTCCCCTGAAGCCTTCAACAAATCCAATGGCCCCCTCCTTCCCTGAAAGCTCCAGTCATTCTATCCATGTTCACAAGCCTGGGCAGTCAGACTTCCAGCCACCATACCACATCTGCCTCGTGAGAGTGAGCAGACACAGGGCACACTCACCACACGGTCCACCTCCTCATTGTCAGGTCCTGAAAGCCGAAGCCACTCAACATCCAGTGGTCCTTGGTCCTCGGGGCTAAGGGCAAATGTGCAGGGCAGATGGACAGTTTCCCCTTGGGCTTCCCGAATTGTCTGCTCTGGAGTAGTGATGTTCACACTTCCAGTGAAATCTGGAGAGAGAAGCATGGCATGACACTGAGCATCTGCTGTCACTCACTGGCTGGTCCCAGGCTGAAGCCAATCAGGAGACAGGATGAGGAGATGTAGGTGAGACCTGGACCTAGAAGGATGCAGTTCCCACGCAGGGATGCCCAGGTTTGAGTCTGTGCTCATAAAAGTGGAAGGGCTGTGGACACTACCTCATCCTAAATGGCTCCCCTCGAGCACCACCCACTTCCCAGTGCTGGGCAGACACAAGCTTCTGCTAGCAAGTGCTCGCTCTTCCCAGAGGATGTAGACAAGGGAATTTAGCCAGAGCTTCTGGGGTGTCAGTTTTGTCTACAAATGCAAGGCCAAATTGGTTCATGGTAGCCACAGTGCCACAGGCTCCCTCGAACTCTGTGGCAGTGCATATGGGTAAATTTTGATGCGTTTTCTGCCAAATTGACTTTAATTACAAGTGTTCATGAAATCTGATCATTTTTGTTGATACTCAGTGGTACTGAGGATTGAAGCCAAGGCCTATTTATATTAGGCAAGCAGTCTACAATGGGCTACATTCTTACCCCTGAATGGTGAAAATTATTTCTGGCAACAAATTTTGTTGAGGACAATTTATAAAGAATCACTGCCAAGTTTCCTATATACAGTATTAGGTTCTTTTCTATTGTTTTGGTAAGACTCTTTGATCAAGGCAACTTGTAGAAGAAAGGTGCTTATTTGGGTTTACAGTTCTAGAAGGATGAGGGGAATGGTTGTCATGGCAACTTGCACTGGCAGCTGGCATGGCAAGCTGAGAACTCCCATCGTGGATAGGAAGCAGGAAGCAGAGTGTACACTATGAATAGCATGGTGCTTTGAATCCTCAGATCTGCCCTCAATGACAAGCTTCCTCCCGCAAGGCCACGCCTCCTGACCTACCCAATAGTACCAGCAAGTGGGAGCCAGACTGAGTGGTGGGCAGTCTCGCTCTAACCACTGCACAAGTATAAATCCACTGAGTGATTCGCCTCAGCATTATGTTTAAGACATTTCTTATTTCATCTTTCTTCACACTTCCTTTCTAAAAAGGTTAATCGAATTTATTTTAGTAGTTTTGAGAAGGCATTTTAAATGATCACAAGTTACCCTAAGATCTGTATTCTGTAACATTTGCATCTAAGGGTGGCACAGTGGTTCGGTAGGTAAAGGAACTTCCATGTAAGCCTGGCCACATAAGCTGAAACCCCCCTGCACATACATACACACACTCACATACACTCACACACACTTATACACACTCACACACACATACACACACACTCATACACACACTCACACACACTCACACATACACACATACACACATACACAAACTCACACATATACACAAACACATATACACACTCACACATACACACACACATACATACACACTCACACAAACACACATACATACACATACTCACACATACACACACTCACAATACACACACTCATGCATACACACTCACTTACACTCACACACACATACACAAACTCACACATATACACAAACACATATACACACTCACAATACACATACACACACATACATACACACTCACACATACACACATACATACACATACTCACACATACACACTCACAATAAACACACACTCATGCATACACACTCACTTACACTCACACACACATGCATACACACTCACACATACACACATATACACACATACTCACATACACACACATTCACACACTCTCACACACACACATACACACATACTCACATATATACACTCAAAATACACACGCATACACACACACATACACACATACTCACATACTCAACATACACATACTCACACATACACACACTCACAATACACACACACACTCACACATACACACACTCACACACACATACATATACACACACATACACACATACACACACTCACACACACATTCAGACACACACTCACACATACACACATATACACACTCACATACACACATTCACACACTCTCTCTCTCTCTCTCTCTCACACACACACACACACACACACACACACACACACACACACACTTACTATTCCATCCCCAGCATCCTAAATATCAAGAAACCTCATCAGTCCGTGTGCAGTGAAAACAAAAGCTCATAGCGCTCACGTGCAGCTCTGAGGGGTGACTGACAGGTACAGGGACGGTTACAGCTTTCATACTCCATGTTTCCACACACAGAGTAGACTGAGGCCAGAGGAAATGTAGAAACTTAATTCTCAGTGCAAACTCGGAAAACTAGACCCAAAACTACAGTGACAGTGACGGTGATGCAGCTCTCCTAGTCCAGGACCAGGGTTCTTTCCCACACAACAAGGCTTCATTTATTCTGAAAATCTCCAAGAATTTTGCAAAGTATCTTTTTTTCTTTTCTTCTTTTTTTTCCCCCAAGACAGGGTTCTCTGTGTAACAGCCCTGGAACTCACGTTGTAAACCAGGCTGGCCTCAAACTCACAGAGATCCACCTGCCTCTGCCTCATGAGTGCTGGGATTAAAGGCATGCACCACCACTGCCTGACTTTTTATTTTTCTTATGTAAAAATATGATAGCTTTTCATTTTATGGTATGTGAGGGACATTAGGCATCCTTCACAAGTTTAAGATTATCACTCTAGGCTAAGAGTGTGGCTCTGTGGCAGAGCCCTTTTCTAGTAAGCATGAGGCCCCGTATTTTACCCCTAGCATATTGAAAATAAATATATATATAGTTATTACTGTACAAGCTACACTTGTCTTCATAAATGTTGTGACTTTAGTACTGTAACCTTTCACCCTGTTACTGAGAAGCTGCTCTCTAGCAACAACAGTGACTTACCAACAACTGTCAGCTGGATGGTTGTCTTGGCAACACCAGGGGCTTTTTTCACTTTGCACTGGTAGGTGCCACTGTCTGAAGGCCGAGCATTTCTTATCTTTATGGATGCATCGCCAGACACAATATCATCAGTTGTAAAATTTACTCGTCCTTTCAGGTCATAGTAGAAGTCAGAATAAATTTTATCTACAGTATACAAAATAATCTGAAAGCAATCCAAAACAAGGGGGAAATAAGCAAAACAGAAAAGAAAATAAACAAAACCACGCTGCCATAGAATCAACATAGAAAGGAAGGGAGAAGGAAGGGAGGGAGGGAGGGCAGGAGGGAGGGAGAGAGGGAGGGGGAAGGGAGGGAGAGAAGAAGTGAGGGAGGGAGGGGAAAGGGAGGGAGAGAAGAAGTGAGGGAGGGAGGGGGGGAAGGGAGGGAGAGAAGAAGTGAGGGAGGGAGGGAGGAAGGGGGAAGACAGGGAGGGAAGAAGGGAGGGAAGAAGGAGGGAGGGAGGAAGAAGGATGGACAGAAGGACAGAAGGAAGGAAAGAAGGAAGGAAGGGAGGGAAGGAGGGAGGGAGGGAGGAAGAAGGAGGGAGGGAGGAAGAAGGAGGGAGGGAGGGAGGACTATGGGACATGGGGAGAAGAGTGAGAAAGAGGTGGGGGTAGGCAGGATGAGAAAACCTGGATATTCAAAGCACAAAACGACAAAGTAGAAGTTCACCCACATGACCTCGTAGCCGCACACTGTCATTTTAAATGGAGAATAGGAGGCTGGGCATGGTAATAACCAGCATAACCTGATAGGGAAGAGTTTGGTGAGGTTGGAGAGGAACACATCCTGGTTCACCCCTGTCTGCTCCCTTTTGTCAGCTGCCTCAGAGGCAGCAGATCACCAAGTAACCACCAGCAACATACCACTCCATTGCTTCCAAAGAACACTGACCATCATTTACCTGTGCGATCTAAGAAGAAGAAGAAGAAATTTTTCTGTCTGTATCCATAATTGGATACAGGCATGATGGGACACACCTGTAGTTCCAGGAACTAAAAATACTGAAGCCTGGTCATGAGCTGAACATAGCAAGTTCCAGGCCAGCCTGAACTATAGAATGAATCATTGTCTTAAAAAACTAAGAGTGTGTGTGTGTGTGTGTGTGTGTGTGTGTGTGTGTGTGTGTGTGTGTGTGTGTGTACACTACTGAGCTGGAGAGATGGCTCAGAGGTTAAGAGCACCAGCTGCTCTTCCAGAGGACCTGGGTTCATTTCCCAGCATCCACCAGGTGGCTGACAACCATTTGTAACTCCAGTTCCATTAGATCCAATGCCTTCTTCTGGCCTCTGTAGGCAGTGCACACAAATGGTGCATTACATACATGCAGGCAAAACATATATATAAATACAATAAAACAGTAAATACAATAATACATGATATATTATAAACTATATTATAAAATACAATAAAAATAAATCTTTAAAAATACCGCTTATGCATGTACAATTCATAAATATAAATATTAATAGGAAAAAAAGTAACAAAAACACACAACTGCTTTAAACAGCTGTAAGAAGCTTTAAAACAAACAGAAAAATTAGCCTTATTCCAGGGCTTCTTTCTATGTCTAAAGCATGACCCTAAAGCCAGTGAATTTTCGGGCTTTCACAGTCACAGACTTTGCAGAGAAATGTAGCAGGCAACAAACTCTGTGATAAATTGAGTTGGGAAAGCTTTGTAGTAATCACCTTAAGAATCTCTAAAAATTGGTTTAATACATCTTACCATTGTCACATGCCACTGGCATTGCCGACATATAGGACCTGTCACAGCAGTGCCCGGTTCATAATTACCAGGAATGAGCACTGCCCGACCAGGCGACTTCAGATGAACCTTTAACTCTGATGAAGAGCGGTACACAGAGTAAGTGGCATCCCAGCTGTGCTCTGTGGGAACCTACACAGAGCCGCGGGGGTGGGGGGGTGGGGGGGTGGGGACAGTAGTCCTTTTCTGTACCGTGTGTCCCCGGGCTTGCTGATGCTCTCCCGGACTCCTGGAGCTCTCCTTTCATCTTCATCTGCGTGTTGGAAGCTAAGCACTTAGCAGTAGCAGTCAGGGGTCCACAGCTGGCTCTCTTGAGGAGCAGCTGTTTCGTCTAAGCCATTTTCTCAGCACACCCTCTTCACTCAACCACTGAGTGTCAGCCAGTGGCACAGAAGGTGCAGACTCTTTACCCGCAGGGCAACCACGTGAGAGTCTGGAATGTTGATAGAATGTTACGGCCCTGGCAAGGGAGAGCAGGGAATAGCGAGCAGGACCTGGGGTGGATGCTGGTACTGAGGATGCACAGAACACAGGAAAGGAGGGATGGGAAGAGCAAAACCGGAGTGTGGCCCAGTGCACAGAACAGAATGGGGCCCTAGTTCTCATGAAAAGGGAGAAAGCAGGGAGTTTGGGTAGCAGAGGACATAGAAGAGGTGCATCCTGGGAGGAGAAGACAAGCCATTCACAACCCAGGGGATCACCTCAGTGATTGTCATGATGATGGGCAAACTGAGGAGACCCCGAAAATAAGCAGCTGCCTATTTGCCCTGATTATCCACTGACCAGAAGAATGTTACTTTCAGAGTTTAAATGACTACTCTCTATGAGCCGTGAGTAAAAATATGTAGGAGGTGACTCAAGACTCAGCTCAGTCCTTCAGAGCGTTTGCTGGTCATCCAGAGAACCCCAGTTCCATTCTGAATATCCATGCTGGAGCGCTCACACCAGATTGTAACTCGAGTTCCAGGAGATCCTGACTTTATTTGTCCTCTGTTGGAAACCCCTACACGGGGCACACACACACACTCTAAAACATACATTCAATACATATTATTATATCTTCATGTGCTTACTTTCCCTGGGCTAATATAAGGTCTTAACATTACTTTTTTTGCCCTTCATACTTTATTTTTGTTTATTTGTTTGGGGAGTGTGTGTGTGTGTGTGTGTGTGTGTGTGTGTGTGTGTGTGTGTGTGTGTGGTTACATGGGCCTGTGGGTCTGCAGAGGAAAGCAGACAGCAATGGATGTCCATCGCTATCACATGCCACCTAATTTCCTTGAGACAAGTGTCTTAGTCAGGGTTTCTATTGCTGTGGTAAACACCACAACCAGAAGCAAGTTGGGGAGGAAAGGGTTTATTTGGCGTATGCTTCATCATCACTATTCATCATCAAAAGAAGTCAGGGCAGAAACCTGGAGGCAGGAGCTGATGCATAGCCACAGAGGGGTGCTGCTTTCTGGCTTGCTCCCCATGGCTGGCTCAGCCTGCTTTCTTATAGAACCCAGGACCATAAGCCAAGGTACAGCCCCACCCACAATGGGCTGGGCCCTCCCCCATTGATCACTAATTAAGAAAATGCCGTACAGGCTTGCCCACAGCCTGACTTACGGAAACTTTATTTTTAAGTTAAGATTCCCTCCTCTCCAAATGAATGACTGTAGTTGTAACAAGTTGATGTGAAACCATCCATCACAAGAAGGTCTATCATTGAACCAGCGGAGATAGAAACCAGCAGGCTCCATGAGCGTCTTCTTCCCTCCTCTCCCCAGGGCTTCTGTTACAGGCATACATACATTCCACACACAGCTTTCTACATGGGTGCTGGCTGGGGATTCGAGTTCAGGTTCTCACGTTTAAACAGCAAGCTCTCTTACCCATGAACCATCACGGTGTCCAGTCCAACACCGATTCGTTCTTTAAGCAAATGTGTCAGATGAAGCTGATATAAAACAGTCTAAATAAAATAAAATACTAAAGAACCATCCAAAATACAAGTGTGAGCCAGTCCTTGGACACGGATGTGACCTTCGGGTGTGCTCCCTCCTCAGAGCTACCTTTGACTTTCCAGTGTTCTTCATCTGGCTCTGATCACTTTAATGAGAAAAACATCCATAGCACTATTTTACATGATTTCTATAGTTTAACACTGGTATTTTAGAGGCTTCAAATTCTTGCTTGTTCTTTGTATGCTGACTTGCTACAAGGCCTAACTGTGCATCTCAGGCTGGCCTGGAATTTGTTATGTAACCCAAGCTGGCCTTAAACTCTCAAACCTCCTGCCTCAGCCTACCTACACAGAGAAGGATCCTACACAGAGAAGGATTGCAGGCCTGTGCCACCATGCTCAGCTTTCCCTTGCTTTTTAAGAAAGTAACTGTATGGGAGAAAGAACTTGAATAGAGGAGAACAGACTGGTAATGCAGACAATCATGGTACTGTGTGCATTTCGTGACCCTTTGCTGGTTATAGGAAATCTTAGAATCTTACCCGGGCCAGGTGCAGTGAGGTGCACTTGTAGACCAGAAGGGGGCAGTTAAAGCTGGAGGCTGACTGGGCCTGGACTTTGAGACCAGGCTGGGAAACACAGTGGAATGGAAGGAGACAAGAGTGACAAAGCCAGAGGACATTGCTTCTCACTTCTGACAGTCTAGTACTCCAGGGCCCACACTCCACATAATGCATCCATCCCCTTGCTGCTTAGCAGACTCAGCCCACCCCTCTTATTCCTTGCCTCCTGCCACACACTTTCAAGTACAGATTCTCAGAACTTCCACATCCTTTTGTCCCCTGAAGCCTTCAACAAATCCAATGGCCCCCTCCTTCCCTGAAAGCTCCAGTCATTCTATCCATGTTCACAAGCCTGGGCAGTCAGACTTCCAGCCACCATACCACATCTGCCTCGTGAGAGTGAGCAGACACAGGGCACACTCACCACACGGTCCACCTCCTCATTGTCCGGTCCTGAAAGCCGAAGCCACTCAACATCCAGTGGTCCTTGGTCCTCGGGGCTAAGGGCAAATGTGCAGGGCAGATGGACAGTTTCCCCTTGGGCTTCCCGAATTGTCTGCTCTGGAGTAGTGATGTTCACACTTCCAGTGAAATCTGGAGAGAGAAGCATGGGCATGATGCTGAGCATCTGCTGTCACTCACTGGCTGGCCCCAGGCTGAAGCCAATCAGGAGACAGGATGAGGAGATGTAGGTGAGACCTGGACCTAGAAGGATGCAGTTCCATGCAGGGATGCCCAGGTTTGAGTCTGTGCTCATGAAAGTGGAAGGGCTGTGGGTACTACCTCATCCTAAATGGCTCCCCTCGAGCACCACCCACTTCCCAGTGCTGGGCAGACACAAGCTTCTGCTAGCAAGTGATCACTCTTCCCAGAGGATGTAGACAAGGGGATTTAGCCATTGCGTCTCAGGATCAGTTTTGGTTATAAATGCAAGGCCAAATTGATGATTTGTGGAAGACACAGGCTTCTGGGGACTCTGTGGGTAGGGCACTCTTGGGTCCTTAATTCTCAATTTTCATAAAATCTGATTCTATAATTCGTTGTTGTTTCTTCTTTTTCAGACAGGGTTTCTCTGTGTAGTCTTGGCTCTCCTGGAACTGGCATTGTTGACCAGGCTAACCTTGAACTCATACAGATCTGCCTGCCTCTGCCTCCTGAGTGCTGAGATTAAAAGCATGTGGCACCATAAGCGTGCAGTGCCCTCAGAAGCCAGAGACAGTGTCAGATCCCTTGGGACTGAAGAGTTACAGAGAGTTGTGAGCTGTCATGTGGATGCTGGGAATCCAATCCAAGTCCTCTAAAAGAACTAGTGTTTGTAACCACTGAGACAGCTCTCCAGCCCCAAGAGCCCCCATCTTGATCCACAACCAGGAGGCAGAGAGCACAATGGGAATGCGCAGAGTCCTTTGAAACCTCAAAGCCTGCCCACAGTGACACATCTCCCTCAATAAGGCCATACCTCCTAATTCTTTCTAGACTGTTCTACCAACTAGGAACCAAGTATTCAAACCTACGAACCAATGGGGGCCATTCTCATCAAACCAGCACATACAATAATAATAGACAAAATGGAATTTTTACATTGCAAATTTAGAGCTGGGCCTACATGCCTTTAATGCCAGTACTTGGGAGGCAGAGGCAGCAGATCTCCGTGAGTTTGAGGCCAGCCTGGTCTACAGAGTGAGTTCCAGACTTGACACTGTTTCAACACCCTCTCCTCTCTCCCTCCCCCCCCCCACAAAAAAGATAGCCTTTAGAAACCTGGATATCTGTGCCTCCTGATGTGAGAAGGCCCAGTACTGCTTCCATTCCCCTGCTGACTAAAGTTCTGGCAGGCAAGTAGAATGGTAGGCCATTGGGTGCATTTAATAACAGGTGCTTTTACTAGTTAAATATTTTCTGTTTCTGGTAACTCAGATTCATCTCTACTTCCTGGGGCAACTGACCCACCCATCCCCACTTCTGTAACTGTTTATTGCCTCTGCCTGTACTACCCATATGGCACTTGGCATATGCTGGCTGGGATTTTCTTTACCTTTATAACTGTTATGGTGACACTCACAGCCAAAGTTTTATCACAGCTCTTAGATCTCGATGGTCACGTTGTGTTCCCAAGCTACCCTGTACCCTCAGGACTTTTAAAAGTACACATCCTGGTGAAGCACTAAATTATTACCCCATTGAGGTAGGAGGGATTGTAGGTTCCTCTGTACCCTGCTGTAGCTGTTTTCATACGGAAGAGACGTGGCACCTCAATCTACATTTGTTCACTTATAAAAATGATGAATTAGGAACTCCCTGGAATGAGGATTCTGAAAAATACATTAGTGTGCCAGAAGAGACCCTTAAAATTTCAACGGCTTTCTTACAAGTTACAGTATATTGCCAGTATTTAACTTCTCTAGGCATGAATATTTTACATTTTAAAACAAGATTGAATTTCTAAGTATCCTCCGGTATGAAAAGCTTACCTAGAGTGAATGAAAGATAAATCCCCTAAATATGGAGATAGGAATACACAAATGAGGGCTGGCAAGATGGCTCAAAGGGTAAAGGTATTTACCACCAATCCTGATAGCCAGTAATGGGTCTCACAGCTTATGTGGTAAAGGGAAAGAACGAACTCTTGCAAGCTGTTCTCTGACCTCCACATGTGCAGTCCAGCACACCCATGCACAACACACACACACACACACACACACACACACACACACACACACACACACACACACTCATACACCACACACACACTCACACCATATATACACTCACACACACTCATACACCACACTCATACCACACATACACTCACACACACTCATACACCACACACACACCACACACACACCACACACACACACACACACACACATTCATACCACACACACTCACATACTCATGCACCACACACACACTCACACACATAAGTAAAATGTAAATATTAAAACATGTACATGTGTCAGGCGTTGGTGGTGTACGCCTTTTATCCCAGCACTCAGGACACAGAGGCAGGAGGATCTCTGTGAGTTCAAAGTCAGCCTGGTCTACAGAGCAAGTTCCAGGACAGGCTCCAAAGCTACACAGAAAGACCTTGCCTTAAACTCCCTCCCCCCCCCAAAAAAAGTACATGTATATGAGAACAGACATTTTTCTAACTAACAAGGAAAATGTCCTGGCTTCTGTATGTCACCACAGATTTTATTTTATGGACCTCAAACAAAAAATTAACATGTCTGTTAAACATTAACATGTAAAAGCCTAAATCTTCCTGATTTATGCTCAGTTCCTACCCCACTTACACAGAAGAAAATACAACTTAGTTTTCAAAATGTATCTTTCATTCCTTCTCATTTGATACGTGGAAAGCTTTTATTTTAAAACACAGCCTTCCAGGATGCATGTGTAGCTCAGCTGGGAGAAGGCCTGCCTAGGACACACCTTGGTCCTAAGCCTCACACTGAGTAAACTGAGGTGTGGTGGGTGGTTCACATCTGTAATCCCAGCACTCAGGAAACAGAGGTAGAGGTCATTCTCTGCTAACATAGCATGTTTGAGATCAGCCTGGGATTGGTACGACCCTGCTTCACAATCAAACCAATTAATTATTTACTGCCTTAAGAAGAGCGCATGAGTATATAGAAGTATCTGGAAGGATGGGTGCCAGGCTGATCACACCAGTTATTTTTTGAGAGATGAGACTTTAAGAAAGATGACTTCCCACGTTTTTCTATGTGCAAGTGCTTAAGAAACGTGGCTTTCAGGATTGCTTTTTCAAAACAAACAAACTAATGGTTTAAAACAGTCAGCTGTGCTTCACTGTGTTGTGCCAAAATGAATTAAAATCTCTCCCCATGGGAGATTTCCATAGTGGGTTTCCTAACAACAGTAAAGGGTCTGTCTTAGTTAAGGTTTCTATGATGGGACACCATGACCACAGCAACTCTTATAAAGGAAAACATTTAATTGAGGTGGTGGCTTACAGTTTCTTTAGTTTAGTCCATTATCATTATGGCAGGGAACATGACAATTGGGAGTCTGCAGGCAGTCATGGCACTGGAGAATTCTACATCTTGATCCAAAGGCAACAGGAAGTAAACTGAGACACTGGGCAGTATCTTGAGCATACATGAGACCTCAAAGCCCACCTCCACAGAGACACACTTCCTCCAACAAGACCACATCTACTCCAACAAGGCTACACCTCCTAATAGTGCTACTCCCTTTGGGGGCCGTTTTCCTTCAAATCATCACAGGGCTTCTTTTCACAGAGGTGCTGATATAGACAATATCGACAATTGTATGGGACAAAAGACAGGTTCTTGGTTCCCTGTGTATCTTCCTGTGAGAATTCTTTCTCAGTACTATCCAATGTAACTCACACAGGAAACCAGAGTTATATATATTGCAAAGACTTGTCTTAGCCGGTGTTTATGGGCGTTTTGCCTGCATTATACTGTAAACCATCTGCATGCATTGTCCATGGGGTGAAAAGAGATATCAGAGCCCCTGAAACTGGATTTATAGATGATTGTTGGGCACCACCATGTGGGTGGTGGGAATCGAATCCTGATCCTCTGGAAAAGTAGTCAGTACACTTAACAGCAGGGAGCCACATTTTCAGCCTCGCTTTAGTGACATTTTAACTCACAAATGGCTTGTGGGTTCAAACGTGGTTCAAAACGAAACATCAACCTCCTTATCATTTTATTCCAACTTGTACTCAGAATGTGGTGGAGTATGTAGCAATGACTTATCCTCAAGTACTTGCTCAGCACTGAGATTATATAAACAACAAACAGCCACTTCCCAGGCTTGCAGAGACTGAAATAACAGTTCCCGTCGTCCGTTTCCTTTTATCTCCCTCTCCAAGTCCCTGAGACCTAAAGAGCATCTTTCCCGCCCCAGCCTGTCTTGTATTTGTGCATCAAAGTGACAGGAGTTCGCCCAGGAGTAGGTTTTGCCCCTTGATGTCACTTCCCACTGAGACCCAAGAAAGTCTGTTTCTGTTCCCAAATGGAGCAGTACTGAAGATGAAACAGAGCGAGAGAGAAAAGGTTTAGAAGCCAGGAAGTGACCTCATTTCTTTAATTAGGTTTTGCAAGTTTAAGCTGTTTGTTGCTCTAAAGAGTCTGGTACCCTCCTTCCTTCTGTGAGCCTTAAGTTACAGGAAGTTAGAGCCCACGGAGCTTTGTATAAGAATTCCAGTTCCAAAAGAGGCACAAACTGCACTTAGTTGTACTTTAAAAGTCTAGATTAGAAAGTCATCACTAGCACCATTTGGCAAAACCACAGAAGCAATCACTTCATTGGCAACTACTGAAAGACAGACATCAGTCACAAACATGTGCTACAGATAAGAATAGGCGCGGACTTATTAATTACTGAGGGGGAGCCAGTGACGTCCCACTGGAGAATCCTGACAAAAGCACCTGCTCAGAGGCTCTGCCAGCAAGACACAGTAGGGCTCTGGGAGAGTCGCACAGGTGCAAAATCCAGTTACAGAAATGGAGCAGGACAGTTTAAAAGCTTTCTGTATAACTGGTGACTTGTAATGACAGATTGATCCAAATCTGTCCAAGGCTACTTCACACTGAGGATGAATCCCAGTGCAATACACAGACTTGGGTGGTACTCAAGCATTGAGGATGGTGCATTACTCCTCTGGGGTGCTGCACTGAGTGGGGGCAGAGGTTACAAAGGAGCGCTCTACACTTTGCGTTCAGTTTTGCTGTAAAGGTAAAACTACTTTAAAAGAATAAGGTCTACTAAAGGGGGGAGGACTTCCACATAAGATGACAGCCGAGCCCTGACTGCATTTGACCCTGATAAAGAAAAGGAAGCACAGACCCTGTTCCAAAGAGAAAACATTTCTGAATCTCATGAAGGCAGGCACAGAGCAGCTGTAGTACCGGTGAGACGATGGGCAGCTCCACAAAGAGGCGAGCTGAGCTGCCACTCAGGTGCCTGGACCAGGAAGGGGAAGCAGTAGCCTCATTGGAAAGGTCAGCCAGGAACCCTGGGAAGAAGAGACTGGTGAGCCTGCCCTCCAGGCCAATCCACAGACATCACGAGTCTCAAATGAAGTCACCAGGTTTGGTGACACAGCGATTCCTCTGACAGATGGGTGAGCCACGGAAAGGAATCCTATCTTGTGACTCCCTAGGACTTGGAGAGCAGTGGACCGACAACATCTTGATAGGGAGCCTATTGTGTAAGTGGCGACCTTCCTGAAATTCGTCTGGCATTGCCCAGGGTGAGAGACAGCCCTGGGTGTCAGGTGTGACAACAGAAGGACCAGCATGATGGCAAGAGTCTCAAATCAGGCTGGGAGTTGTCTAGGGAGGCTACCCTGCCCTTGGTGGCCAGGAGCAGACTTCATCAGCCCACAATGACTTTAGAGTTTGATGATTCTAAGCATGGGATCAACAGATGGACCAGTCTCTGGAGTCCACTCTCTGCTGCTCACTGCCGTAAAGCCTGAGAACTGCGAGGCTCCAGTATACGACTTGACATCCACAGTTCAGCCCTCAGCAGGAAAAGCAACATCTAGGGGGTTGGAAATAATAAAGGCGGGTCTTCGGCTGGTATGAATCTCCCTGCTGTCGTTGTTTCTCCCATCTCAAATGGACTTAGGAAACACTCCTCCGCTACAATAGCCACCTCAGAGGGGAGGGGCAGTACCTGCCCAGGACACAGACTGAAAAGCAAAGTGTGGCCAAGTGGAGGTCCCGGCTGTGGCAGGTAGAGGACACTTGTTACAAGCCCACGTGTTCCTAAATCACACCACTCCCATGCAGATGACAGTCTGCAATTTCCAGGGACCCCAAAGAAGCTGCTCAGATGCCTCGTGTTTTTGTTTTGCCTCTGTGCTTCCCCCTTTTTTTTTAAGATTTATTTATTTTTATTTACATGTATGGGTGTTTTGCTTTCATGTATGTCTGTGTACCATGTATATGCAATGTCCATGGAGGCTAGAAAAGAGCATCAGATTCTCCTGGAACTGAACTTATGGACAGTTGTGGGCCACCAGGTGGGAGCTAGGATTTAAACCTGGGCCCTCTGGAAGAGCAGCCATGCTCCTAACCACTGAGCCATCTTTCTAGTCTTACCATTCCTTGTTTTTAACTATAAATACTTGTAGTAGTATTTTCAGTTACTGTATTAAAAAAATATTTTATGCTTTATAGGGTATTTTAGAGATTTATAGAAGAAATCTTTATAGGAGATTTCCCTTCACATATTAATCTAATATTGTTTATCAATTTTTACATTGAAGAGTCCAGGCCCTTGCCCAGACCCCTGCCTTGGCCATTCGGCAGCCATGACAGGCTGCAGGGAAGACCCAGTGGGATGTAGGCCGCTGACTCAGCAGGATATGGCAGGATGTGCTGTGCCCCTGACCTTGTATAGCACCCCTGTCCTTGTCCTTGTTGCTAAAAGAGAAACGCAGAGATATCCCCGATATGGTAGGGAACCAATTAGAAGCTAAGTTAGCAGGCTCTGAATGTGCTTTCCTGATAAAGGTAGACTGTAGTAACCACAACAACCACCCAAGAGATAGTAACTTCCCTGCAGCTGCAACTAACAAACTGGCCCAAAACAGGTGCCCTCAGCTCAGAGGTATAGCAATCCTGAGTCTGTTCCTATGCAGTCTGTAGGCCTACACTCCCCTTGCTTTATCTCCAATGTATACCCTGCCCCAGTGCTATTTGGGATTTCTCCTGTTCTGTGTCAGATGGACAAGAGATCCGGGTTCGAACTCGAAATTAAAAGACTCTTTGCTTTTGCATCAGATCTGGTTTCTTGGTGGTCTTTGGGGATCCAGACTCTGGGTACAATCTTTTCCTCTTTTCCCCCTCTTTTTATTCTTTCAACTATACTTTTCGTATTTTGTCATTTTTTTTTAAACTGGTGTTTATTTAAATAGGTTTTTATTTATTATTTATTTATTTTTGAGACAGGATCTCATGTATGGTGACCCTCAAACTCCTGATATAGCTGAAGATAATCTTTTAATTTTTTTTTTCCTGAAGATAATCTTGAGCTCAGCTCTTGAGCTCCTAAACTAATGAACATTTGCTGAATATATGTTTTCCATGTTCCAAAAAAAAAAAACAAAGGAAATGGTTTGAAAGATTGTTGTGTAACAATTTCCTTTTCAATTGAAACAATGTATTCTGCAGAGAAGCTCCTTAAACAGGAAGAAAATCAACTCATAATAGCTACAGGAAGTCCCTGAAACTGAATAGATTTAGTAGGCTCCTCCCTCTCAGAGTAAGCAATCAAATGGCCAAGCGCCTTTCTCAGACAAGTAAAGTTGCAAAGAACAGTGAGACCAGACCAGCGGCTTTGAAGAAGCAGACACCAGATGAGCTGCCTGGAAGAAATTCAGACCAGAGTTACTTGGAAAGGACACCCCAAGACCTCAGCTGTCCATGGCTATGCAGTGTGCTCCAGGTTCCCAGCCTGTGTGTGGGCTGTCACCCATGCTGGGATGGGCTTTGGTGATATAGTTGTCTTTGAGTCATTTCTGAGTAGCCCCAATAAAATTCATTGTTCTCTCTGGTCTGTCATGGGCTATTTGGGGTGAGTAGACAGGCGTGTAATGTCTTCCTAGGAAAAGTTTTGTCACACAAAACATGTTTGCGCTCATTCCAATGTAAACTCAAGTTTCTAGGAAAAAGGCACACCCATGTGAAAGGTTTTTTGTTTTTTTTGCAGGGGAGCAGAGATTTGAGACAGGATTTCTCTGTGTAGACCATGGCTATCCTGGAACTCACTTTGTAGACCAGGCTGGCCTTGAACTCAGAGATCCACCTGCCTCTGCCTCTGGGGTGCTGGGAATAAAGGTATGCACTCCTGCCCCTGGCTTGAGTCTTTGAGAGTCTAGTCATAGATTAAAATTCCTGTGATCATAGAGTTGGAATGTCCATATTCTCCTTGCTCCACCCCCTCCACTCAAGCTAAAGTTATCTTAGAATGTCTTCACAGCCATTTATTGCCTGATGTGTCTCAGCCAACATCTTCTCAGTGATCACAGTAAACCTTTGGAATGTGTTAATACAGCCTTAGCGTCTACAAACCCCAAAGCTAAGAATGTCATAGGAGAGCATCCTAGACCTGACACCACTTTGCTATTCCCTTCCCAATGTTCCTGCCAATGTGTTTGAAAAAGGCTTTTATTTGTCACTTTCTTTGGTTTTGCATGTAACAGCTTCTGTTATTATGAAAGAACAAGGTTGGGAAGGACCATTATCTTAGTTAGGGGTTCTGTGTTGTGAAGAAACACCATAACCAACTATTATAAAGGAAAACACTTAATTGGATGGCTTACAGTTGGAGGTTTAGTCTATTATCATCATGGTGGGACATGGTGGTAAGCAGGCAGACACGGCGCTGAAGAGGTAGCTGAGAGTTCTATATCTTACCCAGGCAACAGGAAGGGAGCTGAGACACTGAGTGTGGCTTGAGCATATATAAGACCTCAAACACACCTCCACAATGACACACTTCCATCAAAAAGGCCACACGTATCCCAACAAAGCCTCTCCTCCTAACAGTGCCATTCCCTTTAGAAGCCTTTTTCTTTCAGATCATCACAATTGTGGAGGAAAGTACTCTCACAGGGTGAGATGATGATAGCCCCATTGATGGGCTTTATATTATATACTGTGTATTGAACAGTTTTCCTGAGAAGAATTTCCCTGTTTGGGTGATTGACAGACATATTTGGATGAACTTTAAAGGGAAGGGACAATAGTATGGCTTTATCCTTTACCAGAATACCTCTGACTCCGACAGTCATGCCATCTTTGGGTGGTTAAAAAAGTCAAGTCTCAGCTGGATGGTGGTGGTGCACACCTTTAATCCCAACAGTCCAGAGGCAGAGGCAGGGGGATCTCTGTGACAGACATATTGGTGAATAAAGGGAAGGGACAATAGTATGGCTTATTACAATTGACTGACAGTCATGCCATCTTTGGGTGGTTAAAAAAGTCAAGTCTCAGCTGGATGGTGGTGGTGCACACCTTTAATCCCAACAGTCCAGAGGCAGAGGCAGGGGGATCTCTGTGAGTTCCAGACCAGCTTGATCTACAAAGTGAATTCTAGGACAACCAGGGCTACACAGAGAAACCCAGTCTCAAAAAACCAAACCAAAACAAACATCTCAAAAACCAACCAAACAAACTAAGAGTCAAATCTCAGAGGTGGCCATGAGACTCAGGTCCAGTTCTGAGTGGTAATCAGAGTCAGGAGATTTCATTTGGCTCTGGTTTTAGAAGCCCCTGGTTATGAGGGAGGTGTTAGTTCCTAGTGAACTTCAATCCTGGTGAGGCTCATTATGAAACAAAGGAAAAAAAGCCCATGTCTGAAGAGTAAAGGGCAAAAGTGAGAGGAAGCAGCTGAATGTGAACATGGATGAGTCCTTACCGTACAAAGACCACAACTGCGCAGATCAAATCAAAAGAGGCACAGTGACAAAGATGAGTAAACCACGCGTGTGGGATGTTCCGTCCCTTTGTGACTCTCTGTTGCTTCCATTCAAGAACTCTCTGATGTTTTATCAAAGCAAATCTCATCAGAATTAATCCAGTGGGACCGCAAGGATCAAAGGGGAAACCAGATTATACCGCATTTCCTCTATTATAGGTTCCACCCTCGTGCATTGGGATTTTACTCCCTTACAAGGACTGGATGCTTATCTCTGGAGGGTATGTCCTGTTATTCATACCTAACCCAAGTGCAAGCAGAGGGAGGTGTCCAGAGAAAACTGAATCAGTTTCAGTCCATCATAGGTCCAGAAAAATTCACCCACTTTGGACAACAGCAAAGAACTGGAGGCCAAGTGTTCATTAACACCAGATCATGTGACTCACTCTCTTGGAGTCAAAGAACAGAACTCCGTAACAGCCATGCACATGAATGAATCAACTACCAGCCTGAACAAACTTTCATCCCTGCAAAGGAAAACTGCACAACGCCTGCTGCACAGCCCTGTGGATGCCAGACAAGAGCATGAGCCTGCATTATCAGAAAGCAGACACATTAGGACAGGCCTGGAAGGAGCTGGCTGCTGAGGTGTGCATTCTACTCTACTCCCTGATCTGGGAAGGAGGTACTTAGATGTGGTGGCTCACTTTGTGATGATGCTCTGACCTAGATCCCAAGACATCTCTGAACTATGCCTTGTTCTGTGTATGACCGCTGTGAGGGATTTTTTGTTTTGTTTTGTCTTTCTTGAAATTTTATCTCATTATATAGCCCAAGCTGGCTCCAAACTCATGTTTCCTGCCTCAGCTTTCCCAGTGTTGGAATTATGGGTATATATCACCAAACCCAACTAAAAAGTTTTTTAGCCATTTATTTTTATCTATTTACTTTTGTGGGGAATGAACCCAGACCCTCATCCATGCTGGGCAAGTGTCCTATCACATTCTACATAAATGTAGACTCTTTAAAAAGCTGAAGGACTCAGCAGGTAGAATGCCTGCCAAGCAAGCATGGGTCTGCAGTAACCACGCCTTTAAAGCCAGCAAGGCCCAGGAGAATATTCAGAAAACGACACAGTTTCTTGCATGACACCTGCCTGCTCTGCCTGGTAGCATAGCTGGGTGACTAACAAACTCCTCGCTCTGACCTGAAGCCTTGCCCACAGCACTGGAAAGATCTCCACTAGTACCAATACAACATCTGATCCACAAATATGGACCACATTCTTTTTCGTGACAGGGTTTGTCTGTATTGCTTTGGCGCCTGTCCTGGAACTAGCTCTGTAGACCAGGCTGGCCTCAAACTCACAGAGATCTGCCTGCCTCTGCCTCCCCAGTACTGGATCAAAGGACTGTGCCACCAATGCCTGGCTGGACCATATTCTTTTACCCCCAAGTTTCTTCCACAGGGACTAGGAATGCTTATATAATTTTTAAATATATAATTCATAAACTAGGACCAAGGGAATGTAAATTATATGAAAAATAACAGACTTTTTTTTTAAAAAAATATGCACACAGAGCTTGTATAAGTATTTTCTTACTTGGGTCATGACCTGAGATTCCCTCCTACCCTCACACACAGACACACTCTTCCTAGGGAACTACTAAACTTCAATCCTAATTAAAGTTATTTTTGTCATGGGCCTGGAGAGATGGCTCCAGGTTTAAGATCACTGGTTGGTCTTCCAGAGGACCTGGGTTCAGTTTCCAGCATCTACATGAAGGTGCAATCTGATGCCCTCTTCTGGCCTGAGTGGGCATCTGGCATACATATGGTACATAGACATACATGTAAGCAAAGCATTCATACACATAAAAATGACAATTAAAAAACATTCATCCTTTTCAATAAAAATGGTACACTTCTATCCACCCAATATGCAGATGCCAATTTGAGAATCATCTGGCAACACAAGTGGAATTGCCTACATTTTCATCAACTTCAGAAAATATTATGAATCATTCTAGGCACTAGTAATCTTGGCTTGGATCAAGTTCAAGGCCAGTCTAGCTGAGACAGACTCAGTGAACAACATGGGAGATGGGGCAGAAAGATCGTGCGATGAAGAGGCTCAGGAAGTCTGCTGTGAGATTGTGACTTCTAACTATGACAGGGAAGTTACGGCCCCCAAGTCTCAACAACATGGCTGCCTAAGTAAGACCTGAACAATTTCAACTCCAGATGACACCCTGACACAGACGGGGGAAATCTCACACAGTCTCACCCCTAGATGAAGAGCTTCAAGCAATTAACTGCGGAGACAGGGAGAATTAGTGTTCCTAAGGAATGAGCTCCCTCCCTGATTTTTTATCCAAAACCAAATGGTCATCCCTGAAACATAAATGCAGGTAATACCAAATGGATTCAGCAGACTGTATTTATGTTTATTCATTTGCCTGTGTATGTCACAACAGTGATTAAAGAGGAGGAGGAGCATGGATTTGGGAGAGAGTAGGGGACATGGCAGGGAAACGGGGAAGGAGAGGGACAAGGGAAATGGTGTAATTTTATCTTAAATTTTATAAAGGGGATACATGTGACAGGAACTAAAAACCTGGAAACAAGCTTTTCTTTCTTCCTTTAGCCTTCAAATCACTTCACAAAATTCCTAGGACATAGTAGTTACTCTGCAAACAAATATTTACTGAATGCAGTTAAAATAGAAACAAGGGCGGAAATCAACTGAGAGTATTTCACAGCATGTTTAGGGCCTTTGACCTAGTCCCCAGGAAGGGAGAGAGAATCCCCCAAAGCTTGGAAGAGATATGACACTACACGTAGGTAGTAGTGAATGAAAGCAGAAATGAACGGAAAAGAACCCTGCTCCCCATGCCGCCCTATAGTTGAATGAGTTCAGAGAAATGACAGAATGCTGAAAGCTGGAGAAAGCCAAGGCCTGTGTTGTCCAGAGCCACTCAAGCTGATAGGGTATAGAGGCCAAAAGTGTGACCCGCTGGATGTGACCACTGTTGTTTTTTTGCTGCAGCTATTGCCTAAGAAACACAAATACGAGACTCAGCGCCCACGTGGAGTTTATTGAGAGAGGGGAGAGAAAGGGGGGTAGCTGGTGGCCAACCGAAAGCAGAGGGAGAGAGGGGGGGGTCAAAGAAAGAGAGAAGGGGCCCCAGAGAGAGAGAGAGAGAGGTGCGCTTGGCGTGCTTTCTTTAAAAGGGGAACTTGCGCATGCATAACTGGGTTCCCTGTTCAAGGTAAAAGCTTGAACAGCCAGGTAAAGCCTGACGTAGTGATGACATGGCCATGAGCGTCCCGCCCATCATCAGGGGCAGGGGCTGGAGACTGCAATTTCCCAACAACCACAGTGGACACTACAGCGTCACAGGGCTGGAGGTTGGTGAGAATGAGATTCTAAAGAGTGAAAAGATTAGTGTTCAGTTTCAGAATGCCCCTGGTTAAGACTGTGCCTATCAACACAGACCTTTCCAGAGAAAAATTAAAATTCAGGACAGATATTATTGTAGGTAACTTCCTTCCTTCCTTCCACATTTCTGCTTTCAATAACTCTAAACTATTTTTTTCCCCAGAAAACAGTGTCATTTTCAGCCCCGGTGTCACTGGGGATGGGCCACGGAAACTGGTAACTGTCCCTTTATCTTTTCAGGAAACATTAATGGAAATTTCAGCCAAGCTTAAAATGGGTCCAGAGGGTGGGGGCAGCCATATAGACTCAGATAAGGAAGAGGCTTGGCATCGGAGCACAGGCTTGTGGGTAGTGCTCACACCTGTGCCATCTAAGAGTGTAATGAAGACTTTAACAGAGGCAGACCATTCCCACAGAAAGAATGTCAGAACTCAGAATATTTAACAACAGGGCTCCCTATGTGATCCAGGTTGTCCAGAGTCGCCATCTTCCTGCCTCAGCTTAAGTGCTGGGATTACAAGCTATACCATACACGTGACTGGTCCTTGCATTTTCAATGCCCCATCACCACTACCACAAGAGAGGACATAGGCACACAATGTATTTGGTGTATCCTTTAGGAATTACCAAGTCAATCCGTCTTGTTTAAAAGTCACCCAATGCATTATGGACTTGAAGCAGAGAGCAGAGTTCCCTTTTGCATTCTGCTCTGTGTCTGTAAGAAACAACACTGCTTTCTTGTTTAGTTTTTCTTTTTAGTTAGCAATTCTGGTTGTGGCTGACCTCTATACCCAAGAACATGTTCACTTAGAGCCTCTCTCTAAAGGTAGCCTGGACCATCCAAGGCTCAGGGCAGATGACTGTCTAGTGAATCAGACTTCTGTCCGTCCACACGTGGCTAAGCTTTGAAATCACTGGACAGGAACTACGGCATGACACGAATAAGTCACATTCTGCACCCTGGGTGACAGTGCTCTGGGAAAAAGGAGGTGTCTCACCCCACTCTGTCTCAGAGTTCTGGTCCCAGCTATTCCACCCTGTGGGTCCCTTCAGAGGCTCCTCTGTCCTTTCCCATACCTTCCCCGGTGGCCCCTGAGAGGCGCTGAACAGATGCTGGGTACCTAATGAGTCCCTACTCACCTGGGACTCCCCATAGGAGCAGGAAGCCCAGCAGAAGCAACATGGTGGCTGTCCAGTGAGTAGCAGTGACAGGAACTCAGCTGTTTTCCTGGGTCTCCAGCTTCCCTTCCCTTGCACCTAGGTAGGTAGGTATGCATCTACTGGCACCAGAATTTCCCCATCCAACAGGGCAGGTGCACCTGGCACCTGCCCCAGCTCCGCCCCAACATGAGATTACCAGGGCAACCTGGCACCGCTCAGGGTTAAGAGGAAATTCCCTGTGCTGCTTTTGAGCTGGGTTCCCTGACCTCACCTGCTCAGTAGTCTGGAGTTTATGCCCCTCGCCCTCTCCTGGCCCCTGCCTTTCCTCCAGAAACCACATGTAACGCACACTGCTGCACCCACTCTACTCTAAGCCGACTGGGTAGACATCTCCAGTCATCTGTCCCACCTTCTGCCCACTGCAGAGCCTGGCCTGGGGTTCTAGGAGGTGACAGAATTTGGCAGCAGCATGAGCAGTCTTCTACCAGGGTGGGAGAACTGACGTAGACTGCGCGAGAGCTTTCCCTAGTAAGGATCCCAACCTGCAGCTGGGCCTCGGGGATCTGTTTTAAAGATCATTCTACCAGTGAAGATGGCCAGCATGAACCAGTGATTAAACGTGGGGCTAGGCAGGGATGGCTGAAAGTATCAGGTAGGGTAGAGGGTGGAAGGTGCGAGTACTCAAAGACTTGCAGTAAGGGTTCCCCAGGCCTCTCTTCTGCCGTTCTCCGGTTCATTCTGGGTTGCTCTACCTCAACAATGTCCACCTAACTGCACAGAAACTCAGGGCCGCACCAGGAAAAGCAGTAGCTGTGACACAGTAGGAAGGAGACCGGCACAGGAGGGGTCACCATGTAGGTGAGTTATTTAGAAATGGCTCCCTCGGCTCAGAGTTGCTATGGAAATCTCCCTCCCTCCTCCCTCCCTCCCTCCCTCCTCCCTCCCTCCCCCCTCCATCCCTCCCCCCCCCCCCCCCACACTCCTGCCTGGCATATAGCAAGCAATTAATTTATTAGGGAAATCCTTTTTATTTGGGCCAGAAAGTACGGGGGAACTTAACCGAAGATTAATGGTTCATCTGCAATACTGGCTGCACAGTAAGATTATGGGAAGAAGACTTTAGAGACAACGGTAGAGCCACACCCAGGGATGCCCTGATTTAACATGTGTAGAACCCTGCTGTCTTAATACAGATGGAAGAGGGTATGACAGACCTTGGGAGTGACCTCTT